>CM057149.1:27255932-28455932 GCA_029964075.1 Patiria pectinifera | reverse complement strand
CCTCGGCGTAGGTCAGCTTGACTACCTCCTGACGCGAAGCAGAGGGAGGTAGTCAAGCTGACCTACACCGAGGGACCAGTAATTCCAACTATTTTCCAGAAATAAACCATGCTGTACTTGTTTTACTACACGTCATAAATATTTAGTTGCCTCACTGCCTTTTGGTAGCCTCACTGCCTTGTCGATAACGGCCTTCGTAGATTTTTCTGCTTTATTCAGCACAAGATATTCAAGTTCTTCGTCAGTCAATGTAATAGTCTGGTGCCAACACTTTTTAATGTGTCTTTCCTGCACTAGTTACAAGGACTACAACAACAGACTGGTTCCGTTAAGATTATGCCACAGACTACATGTCTATGAGGCGGGTTCCAAAGGGATTTTTTTGGTGCTACCAGGAAAAAAATACCACACTGCAGCGAGCTGGCTACTCACCGGGATGACCTCACCTGGGTGCGTATCATTTTTACTTCCCCGCACAGCGAAATCGGCCAATGACGTGCTCCAATTTGATCATGAATATTTATGAGATGTAGTAACACCGGCTACTGATCTGCTCAGTGGCCACTGGCTAATGACAGTTAAAATCACTGCCGCACCTTTCAAATATCTCAAATAATTTGGTCTCACCTCGTGTTATCCAGTATGATGGATCCGTCCGGACCAATCTTGACCTGGGGTGCAAAGGGGTCAACGTCATCCTCCTTCTCCTCCTCATCGTCTTCATTCTCAGAGTTATGAGCGCTGTTATTGACGGAGCTGTGTCACGGGAAGGAAAGAGGTTGAAATGGAATACTATACAAGTCTGAATGCAATAAAGTACAACGTCACTTGTTAGACCATTCAGCTGAACAAACATTGCTGACAATACCTGATGCTCACACGAAGACGAAAACAGTTTCGATTATTTGAAATGTTGAACAGCTACGACTTATTTATCCTGAATGTGCACAAAGCTAAGCCATAGCGTCTTCGTGCGTGAGCGTCAGGCGTTGTTGGCATGCAACTACGTTCAAATTTAACTTGCGATGGTCTCCCAGACTAATCCCCGCCCCCAATAACTTTGGATCATTCGAAATACGCAGTGGATGGACTGGGAACCAGTCTAGGTCTCCCCCAACTCTCCTTTTCTGGCCGTTGAAGGGGTACTTGTGCACGGAGCCCATACTGCCTATAATTGGCAAAAAGTTCTGTACTCACTTATTAGCGCTGACAACATGCTCAGTCATGATGGTCCGAGGAAACTTCTTCTCTTTGCTCACTGCGGTATTCCTAAGCAAATTCAGACAAAACGGGTGTTAAATGGGTACCGGCATTATTCAATGCTAGGAAGGTAACAGACTCGCTGTGGAGAAGGTTTGGCGATCCCCCCACACACAGCAGCATTTCATGGACTCGAGTCTGGCCCAATCGCTTCGAAAGAGAGATGGGCGCTCTGTTCATGTGAACACAGGTTCGTCCCCTTTACCTTTTTTTCATATTACTTGCCAATACTCATCTTTGTGTGGGGAGGTAGCAGGGAATTTTCCCCTCGTCACCAGGCCAATGAAAAATCAAATCAACGGGGGAGGGAGGGAAAGCTGGGCTGGACAGCATCTGAAAAATGGCGGCTCTCTTGAACGTGAATGAGACTACATGTTTTCGAGAGGTGGTGCTGTTTATTGTGGCATATCATGCCAACAGACACTCAATTTCACCAACAGGCAAATTATTTCTCTGACAAAAAAACAAATAATGGATGGGGGTTGTGAGACCCCTTGAATAACATGAACATCCCCCCCCCCCGACACCCCCCTGCAGACAACAGATGTAGCTTTAGACAAAAATGCTTCAGACGCAAATTACTCGCAGATAAGTGATATGATGCACTTGGAATGAATTCTAGGGATTTCAGAGGGACTTACTTCATGGGGCTCGTCTTGGGGTTGTAGTAGATGAGGTCACTCATTGTCATCTTGCTTCGCTCCGGGGGCTGTACCTTCTCCTTGACATAGTGGCGTCTTCGTCTGGATGGAGTCTGAGGAGAAGACAATGAAATACAATTATTACAGAAACATGGGGGGAGTGTTGCCTAGTGGTTAGGGTTCATGACTCATGATCAGAAGATCAGCGGTTCAAATCCAGCCGCTGGTCATACGTTGTGTCCTTGGGCAAGCCACTTTAACCCACTTGCCTCCACTCACCCAGGAGTATAAATGGGTACCTGCATTATCTAGGGAGTAACCTGTGATGGACTGGCATCACATCCAGAGGGAATAGAACTATTTTGTCGTTGCATGCTAGGAAATTGCAGATAAATTTGTTATTCCACTCGCGCTCGTGGAACATGGAAAATATCGTGCGTCTGTGTTCCACGGGACAAAGACGCACTACTTTATTCCGTATTCCACTCGCGCTCGTGGGATAACTAATATTATTTGCATACAAAGAGTTTGCCTACCTCTGAATCTATTCGGTCCTTCAACTCACGAAGCTTCTTCTCGTAGACGTTCTCGGAGCCTTGAGGATGCTTGTCGACGGTGCTGTCAGATCGTGCCAGGGAGGGTCTGCGGGGCGTGGTCACGGCAGTAGGGGTGCTGTTGGTTTGGGAGGGGACAGTTTTGGGCTGTGAAGGGGCGTCGTGGTGAGTTGGGGTCGCTCTGCTGGGCTCCTTGTTGGGTGCTGTTAAGGAAGAGTTTGTGAAGACTAATTTGTTATTTGAAACGTAGATTTGAAAATATGTTACTTTTGTTTATCGTTGTTCAACGTATGGTATTCCCAGCATTTTATGTAAACAAAATTGCCTGATATTTCCCTGAGAAATCTCCATGAGAATTTCCGAGAGAAAAATGTTCACTTTAATGGCATGGTGTCATCCTTTCAGAGACTTAAATGTACCAAACTGGAGAAAAACTTTCCCTTCTGGGTCACAGCCAAATTTCCTGAGTTCTCCCTGATGTTTTGTGTTTTCCCCAAAAAGTTTTCCCCGACTGGAAAAATGGAAACTCATTTTCAAGGTTTTCCCTGATTGCCTTAGTGGTTGGGAATCGTGTTCTTACTCTTTTTGGCATATTTTGCCGAGAACTTTCCCAAATCCTGAAAAATCAATCACTGAACCAAATGACTCTGCCAGTTTCTTAAACAGTCCCTGCTCTATGTAGGCTGGGAATTCTTAGGGCGATTCCACGGTTACTCACGTTACATTTTCGTACATAAAACATTTTTCTGGATGTCATCTTTGGTGCTTAGGTAGGTCTAGGTCTACTCTATCTACCATGGGGACAACAGTTATTAAACCTTTTCAGTAAGGTAATTACAGCCCAAGGAAACTCAAAAATGTTAGTAACCGTGGAATTGCCCCTTAGCAGTCACTTGTTTGATTTTGACATAAAGGACTACTTGGCACAGAATACACGTTTGCATAGGAGGGTTAATCAATTTCGAAAGCCTTTAAAAAGAAGTGAGCAAGTACAAAGTGAGTATATCAAAATGCTTCAAAACCCTAAATGCAATTCAAGCTTCCATATTAAAAGACATTAAGAAAATAACATAGTGTATGAATTTCCAAAGAGCTTGAGCAAAATCACAAACTAGAGATATGGACAATTCCATGAAAGGGAGGGTAATGTCTGTGACAGAGCCAACTTATGATTCAGAGCATTGATCCAAAACTCCAACTTGGTAATCTCCGTGGCCATTACTAGATGATGGATGTATAAAATATAAAGCACATTTTCAGGTTTATTCACTGAGCTCTTAACAGCTCTGTCACAGACCTAACATAACTCTGAAATTGTCCATATGAGATAAGTGCCCTTGAGATCATTTCAAGATGCTTACTTTGAGTGCTCGGAGCCGATGCGGCGGTAATTCTCTGAATTGGTGGCGGATGCAACGGCGGTCCCATGTCGCCCTCCCCAGCCTCCTGCCTGACTCCGTCTACCCCGCCCACTTTCCCTCTGGCCACTCCCCTCTCCACCTCAACCTCTTTCTCCGGAGTCGTCGCCTTGGCAGCCCTGGCTAAGGCTTTGCCAGGCTGGCTCGGACCGGTGCGCACGCGTGGCTGGCCCAGGTTTGGGATTGCCGTGATGCGCTTGCGACGGACCGTGGATGAAGTCTTGGTTGGGGATTCCGGGGCGGGCTTGGATGGGGACGCAGGCGGGGGTTTGGCCGAGGGGACCGGGACGGGTTGAATCGGTGTGCTTGGTGGAAGATCCGCTGATGGTGTTGAATCTGGAGGAAGCTCCTCGTCTTGTTGGTGTTGTTTTTCTTGATCATGTCGTTTCTGCAGCTCTTGTTCTTTCTCTGACTGCACCTGTTTAACTTGATCACTCTCCTCTTGCTGCTTCTTCTGCTGGTTTTCTTGGTGTTGCTGGGCGTGGCTACCCTTGGGAACATCTTTGTTGATGAGAGGCTAAAAATACCAAGACAAAGACAAGTAGAATGCAACACTGTCTCTGACATTGAGGCAGGAAATAGACATTATAAAAGGAATTTTGGATGGAAATTTGTCAAATATTGATAATGGACCTAAATATGTGTGGTATATTATATTACAAATAATCACTGCTTCGTGTGGTGTAGTAAAACTAGGCTCCCGAGGTGATCCATGAAGCATTCGCTTCGGGAAAATAGAATGCTCCATGGATCACCGACATGACCGAGGAAGGCTAGTTTTACTACACCACGAGATAAAGCAGTCAATATTTGTTTTATAACACCTCTCCCACAGATTCTGCTTGATTTTACTTGATAACTGAATAATTTTTAATCCAAATACAATTAAAATGTACTTCAGCTCTGTAGCTCTGTAGCGCTAGCGCGCGCTTGGGACTCAATACACGCAACGCGCACACCCGTGTATGCACTTGCACACAAAACCAGTTTAGATCGTATAGTACTGTGGTTGCTACGGGTATAGTACTTTGGTTGCTACCGGTATAGTACTTTTAGCCGTTCATTGCAAGATAGCAAAAATAGCGAATACCATATGACTCGCTTTCGGCCAATCAAGATACAGAACCTGTGGGTGAGGTGTTATAAACTGAAATAAAACAAATACAACATGGTTTTAATTTGGCCAAGTAGCACTATTTCCTCCATACCATGCTGTTTTTGTTTAGTAGGGACCAGTAAAAAGAATAAACCCATTTTTGGTCCCACTGGCTTCCTATTTCCTGCCTGCCTCTTTTATTCTTCTACTTTTCTTTCCTGTTCATTTTTGTATTAATCATACATTTCCCATAATTATATATTTGTCTTTTTGTTTCCAGCAGAATTTTGGCTATGTTAGCAAGTTAAAACCTGGTAGACAGGGTGGAACTCCTTTATCAGCAAAATACTCGAGAAATAAAAGAAAACATTTGCCTCTTGGAAAACCTGCCATCTTGGAGGAAAAAAGCCCGCCTCCTCCTCCTCAAACAAGCCTGGAGAAGAAAGGCTTTTTTTTTTACTTGGCGTAACTACCTGAGGTTCGGAAGGTTGAGGTGTTGTCGGTTTGGACGCTGATCGGAGCCCTGGCTTGGGTCCGGCCCCCTTGGGCGTTGAAGGGGAGGGATCTTTGGCCTTAGCTGCCGGGGTTGGGACGCTCCGACGAGAGGCAGCAGAGAGGTTAATACTCGGACGAATCTTGGCTCGTCTCATGGCGGCTGGGTGTTAAGTGCCTTATTCACATATTCAGAACAAAGGAGACTTGCGTTGTGTTAAGAGCTGAAAGGAAAACATGACAAATTTGTTTTATAAATTCAACCATTGCTGTATTTATGGAGGCCCATCTGTCAGATGTCAATCGAATGGTTGGTGGACTTTACCCTCATTTCAACACGTTCAAAAGACAATTTGAAAACTGTCCTCGTATGTTAGGTCTTTTTACAGCCACTATACACATCCATCACTAGCAGGAGTATACAGTCTATATCATGAGGCCGAGTAAAAAAATAAACCAGTTTCTTGTTCCCTACCGCTACCTCTTTTCGGCCACTTTTTTTTTCTTTATTTTAAGGCAGTGGATATTTTGCCGGAGACGGCAAACCTTTAGTAAACGTTAGCTTGCTGGATATGCACTGAACATGCGCAGTTACTGTTTTTTTGTACTTAAAAGACATTTTCCAGTGACAAATTTTAGTCTGGCTCCATGCCAACATTATTGTTGCAACTTCGTATTCACAAGATGGGAATCAGACCATTTTACAATTTCGGACTTTATTTCCCTTTAAAAAAATCCTCCAGAGCCACAAATCTGAAAAAAAAATGTAATACTCGGCAATAAAATGTTTGAGACATGTTAAAATAATAAAAGAATATTCTTATTCTTTGGGGATGGGAAAAAAACCTTAGAAATGTCGCTAGCGGGGATCGAACCCGGGTCTTCTCGCTCATGACATGAGATCCATTGCTTATCCACTAGACCACGATGCTTCACAACTGTCGGTGGTAATTTAATATATATTGTTATTGATTAATTCAGCCCTATCTTAGAGGGTACAGCGCCCTCTGTTGATAGGGATTGCCACCGGCAAACCTTTAATAAACGTTAGCTTGTCAGGATTACCGCCGGCAATATATCCACCATCATTTTTTTACCGTTTACTGGGCCTAATGTAATTACTTGGTGCCTTTGATTCTTCAGTAAGTTGCAAAATTAAAACAAGGTAGTAGGGCCTACAGATATTACTGATATAGAGCAAAAGTCTAATGATGATGATAATGATGAAACATACTGACACAGCAACTTGATGAGCAAGGCCGAACAATGCCGAACGAACGTTTTTGTAATGTAAACAGCCGGTGTCGCGACACAAGTATTTTTTTGTGATAATATTACACTTTGTAATCGGCCTATTTGCTATAGTCCTGTGTGGGGAAAGATACGATAAATTCTAAGATTAAATCCGCATTATAAAATGTCAGAAAATAACAACTTTCGAGTGAATAATAATTTTAAAACACTAACCTGCAAGACCTACAGCTTCGGCAAATTTACATTTTACTGTCGACTGTTAGACTTACATAGCGCCACCAATCGATATTTATGACCTCGCTAGCTTTTTTTTTTTTGACTCTGTGATTGTGAACGCTTGGTGGCGCTATGAATCACAACATGACACGTTACAACTTACATCGAGTGCGCTAGTTTTCACTTTTAGTTTAGTTTATCTTAAATTTTTCTCCTATTTTTCATAAAAGCAGTCATAACAAGTACTTTGATTTGTATGGGAATTTACTTCGATGTCATCTGGAGCAAAGATGGACCCTGAATTACAAAAAAGGTTGCAAGAAGATGGTAAGATAATGAGCTGGAACGGAGCTCAATGGGTACCGGGGGGGGGGGAGAGGATGTTTATATTTTCTGGAAAGGACCATGCAATTCTAGTTATGATGGTTTGGCGCATACATCCAGGAATTTATGAATGGCTGACGTAATGTTGCATCGCCCTATGATACTTGACTAGTCCGAAAATTTGGGACTCTCAATACTGTGTATGAGAGTCCCAAAACTTAAGGTATTGAAAACATGCAAAACAAGAAAATAGACTGGCACCTAAAACAACCATTCCAACACTGCTTCAGTACTGCATCAATCAACCATGCCAAAAGAATTTAAGAAACGTGGCATGAAGCGGGAACTAGTCTCAATTTATTACACATTTCTCCATAGTCAAACCACCAGACTAGTATTGACACTGAATGAAGAGGTCAGTCTTTTTAAATAGTTGGATCATGGTTGGACATGCACAAGTCGGAAACAATTCCGTACTCAGACGTCACTTTTTTCAATTAATTTTCTAGCGCCAAAAGTTACATCTTTTATGGTTATTCCTCCACTTTCCCTCCTCTACTCTCACCCTCTCCTTTCCTTAATTTCTATTTTTTAATCAGTCAGTTACTTCATCGGGATTCGAACCTCTGACACTTGCTTGATACACGAGACTCTTAACCGCTAGGCCGCGCACGTTCGCTGTTGCAATAATCAATCTTTGGACGTATTTGAAGTATCCATTGAAATAAACTAAATATTCATGAGAAAATAAATATTCATAATGACGTATTGCACTATCATTGGCAGGCTCATGCGACGTCATGGTTGTTGATGTCACGTGTATAACGTACCGCTGTCTTTCAGCCACTACAATCAGTTTTGACCGGCTGCTTGAAGTTAGTTCTGCACGACGTATGCATCCAAAATGTGCTCTAAAAACACATTTTGAGTATTTTTTTTCCACCTTAACACAGCTTCCTGGATTTCTCTTGGTTCAAATGACAAGGTGAGGTGACAATTAATATGTTTGGCAGCAGATAAATTGACATCCGAGTATGGAACTTTTCCCCACAAGTCTAGTATTTAGCATGTTTAGCCCCATTTTGAAATCACTTGACTTCCCTCTCATGTGCAAAATATTGAAGAAAAGTCTCCTTTACAAATTGAATTGAGTCTGCAAACTTGGTTGGTGAAATACTGAGGACATTTTCTTTGCCCCAGTGGAATTTTTGGAGAAACTTGCAGGCTAAACTGTGAGTAAAGTGGTTCTGATTTAGTTTTGCACCTTTCAGAGCACTCCAGAGCCCAGACTGATACTTGACATGCTTGATACTGATAGGGCATAGCCCCATAAATGTCGCCACTGGACTAGGCCTACCTCCGTAAATAAGGGCCACACTTCCACCTTGTACAAAAGCATGTCGAACTTTGTCAAATTTTGATTTTCACATTTTTAGGCTTAGTTTGTAGTTTGTTTTTGCTTTAGAACTAGAAGCATACTCACCCTCATACTCATACTAGCTAATCAGAAAGTGCTGCCTTTTTCAGATGTCTATTTTTCGTAAACCTAGGTCCTGAATGCATGGGGGATAAACTGCCAATAGGACCTACCCAGAAAGTGGACTGTCAGTAGGCTAGGCCAATATTTTTTTTACCTTGGCTCTGAAGCCCCCCCCCCCCCCTAAAATATCATTTGAGCAAGCCTGATTTTTATGTTGCCTCTTTTCATGAGTTCTGCCAATCATTGTCTTGGAAGTAATAAAACAAAAAAATACCATTACTGCAAGAGTCTCAAATTTGAGCACGATTTGTAAATTGTCCTCGTTTCAGAGACCCTACAGGAGTTCTTGCAAGATGACTTCAATGTCCAAGAGCATACCAACCAGGTCATGCAAAGCATGGCCATCACAGAGCAACTGTCAAAACTAGCCGAGGGCATCAGTCTACTTGACAAGGAGCTGCATGCACAGGTAGGATGTAACCTTTACCTGCAGTCTATTGTTTACAGGTTCGAAAACCCCTTTGGTTGATACCAAAGCAGTATGCCACAGCTCTGTGGATATCTCACAGAGCAACTGTCGCAGGGAGCCAAGGGTATCAGTGTATTGGACAAAGAGCTGCATGCACAGGTAGGAGATGCTTTACCTGCAGTCTGTGGGTTAAGGGTTCCAACCCTTGTCACATGTTGCAGTGTAGGCTTAGTATGCCACAGCTCCGTGTATATGTGACAGAGTAACTGTCTAAACTAGCCGAGGGTATCAGTCTGCTGGACAAGAAACTGCATGCACGGGTAGGAGAGCCTTTACCATCAATCTGTGGGTTACAGGTTCGAACCCTTGTCACTTGTTACAGTGTAGGCCTAGTATGCCACAGCTCTCTGGATATCTCAAAGAGCAATTGTCTAAACTAGTTGAGAGGATCAGTCTACTGGACAAGGATCTGCAAGCACAAGTAGGAGAGCCTTTCCTGTCGTCTGTGGGTTACAGGTTCAAACTCTTGTCACTTGATACCAAGTAGGCTTAGTATGCCACAGCGCCTTGTGTATATCTGACAGAGCAACTGTCTAAACTAACTGTGGACAGTCTAAACTCAGTCTGTGGGACCAAACGCTGCAGGCCCAGTTTTGTAAAGTCTTGGCGCAGTGCGTAAAGCGTTCGCCTCTCATTGATGTTACATGTACCTGGGTTCAATTTTCGGCTTGGGTCATATGTGAGTAGAGTGTATGTTGAATCTCTCTTGTACCGCGAGGGTTTACGGCAGCTTTTTGATTTTCATCAACACTTTTGATCTGGCTATGCTCCATGGTAAGACATTGGTCCTATGGTGGCTGCCCTTCACGTGCCTTGGGCTCGACCACGTTGTAGCTGCGTCCATCACAATTCAGCTTCTGCTACGAATAAGGACGATTAGCCCCCAAATTATTGATTTATTAATTTATTTATTGGCAGTCTGTGGGTCACCAGTTTGAACCCTCGCCACAGTTCCTCGTGACTGGACTTGTGATTTTCTTGTTACCGGACTTGTGATGTACTCAACTTCAACACTGTTGTGTCAAAAAAGGCAGCTAAAGTATTAATTTTCGACACGGAAACCTTCATCTATCCACAGGTTTCAGCTCACCATGAGGACTTGCTCTCACAGGCCACTGGCATCGAAACTCTGGAAGGCGTTCTGCAGATGATGAATACAAGAATCGAGTCACTTCAGTCTGCAGTAGAAAGGTTGGTCCAACATTTAATTTTATCATGATTTCATTCATTAATATTGAAACTGATTTTAAAAATCAGTTTTTAGTAGAACAGAGACAGAGGGAGAGAGATCAAAGTTGGCCCACATAAGTTCATGGGAAAATTGGGAGAAACTTCTTAAACAAAATTGAATGAGTTAGTTAAAATCGAATGAATTGACATAAAGTTATTAAAGAAATCTTGGCTTTTTCTTTCAGGATTCGAAATAAAATTGTAGAACCTTACAACAAGATAGTTGCCAGAACGGCCCAGCTACGACGACTTCAGGTAAATTAAACCTTGTCTAACAAACAGTCCATAAAAGGGAACATACAACATTTGCAAACCTCAAAAAATAGAACTACCAAATTATTTTGAAATACTTTGTTAGACTGTTAGCGAATAACAGTTTAAAGCATCCTATAAAATCATGGCACCTGGTATACTGTCATTTTCAAGAAAAGTGGCATTTTCGTATTGATTTCCAAAAATGGTCGGCCGACCAACGTTGGAAAAAAAACGGCTTATTTCAAATACTGGCCCCAATTGACCATACATGTATCTAGTTAGTCTTCATTTGTTTGCAATCGATTACACAAATATGAACGGGTACAAGCCCGCTAGACTAGTTCCCTGACCTTACAATTTCCCAACGTCTGTAAATTGCTCCGTTTCATTTTAAATGGAGTCAGGGAACCAGACTACAGGAAAATGATTGTTTTTTTATAGCATTTACAAACCCAAAACGTCAAAAAAATCAGTGTAACAATATTTGCTATATAGTACCAACCCCCCAAATCCATCCATTTCTGAAAATTACAGCAAAAGCAAATGATGTATATTCCCTTTAACCCTCCCTATCCAGTCAAACTCCAACACCAGGGTTTGTTTGAATCTGTTGGAGTGAGCACTGCACTAGTAAACTGATTATGCACTACTTGGGTTCAGGGCTTCAGGCGTATACCACCATAATCAGAGTCCAACAGTTTGAGTGTAGAGTTTACCAAGATAAACCAAGATAATTCTCCACACAACAAAAATAAATCCAGAATTTCCTTTAGTTTTCTGAGTAATGTCACCACTCACTATTGAAAGTCATGATACAATGCCTCAGATCTTCAGTCCTTTTATGTGTTGATTGCAATGCCTCTCACGGATTGGATTATCTGGTTTCATACCAATCAGGAGGCATGTGACCTACTGCGGAGGATCATCCGCATCCTGTATCTGAGTAAACGGCTTCATAGTCAGCTGCAAGGCGGAGCTCGAGAGATCACCAAGGCGGCTCAGAGCTTGAACGAATTAGGTCAGTGAATACGAAACAATCCCCCTTCCCTTCCTCCCTTCATTTTTATACCAAAAGAGCTACTTCTTTAAGCCATGTCCGAAATGAGCCTCCAGATCTACGGCAAAAGTGTATTGCCTACGTGACCCTGTGCATTGTACTCATCAAAGACCGAGACAATAGCTTTAGTCAAGAGATGTCACTTTATTCTTAATCATTCTCTTAAAAATGTATCAAATGTATCTTCATTGAAACGCAAATATAAAACCCAATTAATTAACAAATATTTGGTAGAATAATCTCCTTCTGTAACACCAAATAATCACAGTTTTAATTTGTTTTACTAGCTCTGTACCAACTTTTTTGTTATTTAACTTCTGTATAGTTGTCGTTGTAATTGTTCTTTGTTAACTTCACACAGTGGGGTCTCCACTCGACAAGCTCATAATTAAGACAAGATAAGTTTGCGGTAGCACCATGTGAATAAATCTCTTTTGTGAGTATGTGTGGTTCTGAAAAGAACCGGAGGGACTCAATGTTTCGAACAGTATGCTCTGCCCGTCGTCAGGAGAAAGTGATTTATTCACAAAAGAGATTTATTCACATGGTGCTACCGCAAACTTATTTTGTCTTTGTATCTTTCCACCATGCAAAACTTCAAAAGCTCATAATTTGAATGTTAAATAATTGTATATTTACATGTATGTGTTGGTAAAAATTTAATATTTTGATTGATTGATTGATTAATTCTTTAACTCTATGAGTAAACAAAGCAGCCTGTTTTGAGGTTATGTTTACCCTAAGCTAACATAATTTGTCCTGGAACTGTTTATAAAAATTGCTTGATATTTTGTCAAAGAAGGCAAAAATTCCATCCTTTTTCACATTTCAGACTTTCTGTATCACGGAGTGGATCTGAAGGGAATTGAGGTGATTGAGCAAGACACGTTGTTCATCAGGAAAGCGAGACGGGACGTGGAGAGACAAGCTCAGAAGATGCTTCACCAAGGGATGGAGACGCAGGTAGCAAGAGATTTGATTGACTTTAGTATGGTGTCGTAGTCAAGTCGTAATACAAGTCAATCACTAGTCAATTAACCAGTCATCTAGTCTCATGTGAAATATCAAGCTTTCTAAATGAGCTTAATATTTGAATGTAAACATGTCAACGACTAGTCAATCTAAAGTCATCCAATCTTTAGTCACATATTCAACTGTAACAAGGGTATTCCTTTGTCTGTGCATTGTTCATCACGTGTTATTGTGATTTGACTCATTTGATAAGAAATATGACTTCAGATTTGACTTGTGATGGACTTAACTAAAACCAGGCCTCACTATCCAGTTTTTATCAAAATTTACATCTATTTTGGGTTTTTTTGTTTAGTGAATTCAGGAGTATAGAACCTAGGACCTTACAAATTAACAGTGTTCATTTTTTTACAATTTCACTTAAAAGCTTCACAGTAGTGAATATAATAGATAAAATAAGTCATCAGCCAATTCCTAGCGCCAACCATCTTGAAGAGTTCCTTATTTCCTCTCAGAACCAGTCTCAAGTAGCCACTTCTCTTCAAGTCTTTCACAATCTGGGCTGCCTCCACGAGACGGTGGATCGCATCGTTGAGGAGAGCCAAGAAGCCGTGAAGAAGAACATCCGAGAGGCGCTGAATGTGCAGACCCCGAGCCAGTCACAATTCCAGCCTGGGAGAGGTGAGCAGTTTATTCTTTAACTGAAATTGATTCTAGTTCATATTGGGTGTGTAGGCAAATTTTTGTCTTAAGGCTAGGGATGTTTATAAAACCTCACCAACCGATTCTGTGTCTTGATCGGCTGAGAGCAAATCACATGGCATTGCTATTTTTGCTATCTTGCTGTGCACGGCAAAAAGTACAACCGGTGTACCCGTAGCAACCAAAGTACTATACGCATTGTGTGCAAATGCATAGGCTACGATAAGTTATCGCTTAAAATCAAGCAGAATCTGTGGGAGAGGTGTTAGAAAACAAATATTGAATGCTTTATCTCGTGGTGTAGTATAACTATCCCCCCTCAGTGATCCATGGAGCATTCTGTTTTCCCTCTGCTTCGCCTCGGGACAAATAGAATGCTTCATGGATCACCTCGGGAGGCTAGTCATGCTAGTTTTACTACACCACTCACAGCAGTCAATAACTGTATACTATTTCAAATAACTTGATATTCGATTACTCGAAACTGCTTTTGACCAATATTCGGAACTGCCAGCTGCAACTGCCTGCTGAAGCAGTGACAATTTGCACAAAGAGTGTGCCAGTTAACATTGCATGCTGCAATCAATTTAGGGCGCTGGAGTGTTTTGCAGCAAGTATTTTATAACCTGCTTGAAGGATGTGAACAATGAACCGAATGAACCGCCGTCTGCAAAAGCATTACCGTATACAAAAATAGCTGCACTTGACCATAAAGTGCTGCAACTTAAGGATAAAAGAACATCAAAGTTGTGTGTGTAACTGCATAGTTTTGTTGTTTTTCGAATGTTCAAACTGGCAAAAAGGTATTCAAATATTCGCTTGATCTTGATCGAATATTGGAGTATTCGGTATGTTGGGGACAGCCCTACTTAAGGCAGTCATGCTGCAAATTTGCAAATGTTAAACACATTTCAACTTTAGCAAGCTTTGCTATAAATGTTTCTTGAAGTTGAATAGCATTTTTTTCTGATTTGAGTGTTAAAAAAATGTGAGCGGTCTCGAGTAGATCTAGAAAAAAAAATCTGTGAAATTGTTTAAATTGTATTAGTTGCACGGTTGTATTGTTCGTCAAATGCTGCATTTTTGTCCACAGTCACTTTCTGTGGTTCATTTTTCCGATCACCTAATGGAGTACCGAAGTGAATACGTCCCGCGCACAAAATGTGTGTGAAAGACATTAGCGCGTGATTCAGCCCGTTAACCAACACGCGCGCATACGCCATTCGTTTGCGCTACACTTTCTGGTTCTAAATGACGTCACACTTCGGTACTCCATTGTCAATTTTCATTAGCAGCACGGAAATCTTGATCTGCAGCCCATATAATTCCAAGTCTGTGCTGCATGCAGTTTCTTAACGGCACTTACGATTCCTGACGGGCCCACTTCAACATTTAGGCTGGTGCTTGTAAAACTTGATCTTGCTTGTAAAACTTGATCTTGCTTGTAAAACTTGATCCCCTGAACAGTCCTGAATCCAACAAAATACTTGGACATGGATGAATCAAAGATTTCTGGAGTTCAGAATAGAAATAATGACTGAATATCAATGGTTCCCTCGATAGGTGGTCCAGGCCGGGCATCAATGCCTGCCACGGGTAACACAGCGACCTTCAGAGCGACACTCTGGACGAACCTGTCCAAGCTGATGGACCAGATATATGCTACATGTGGACAGGTATTCAAGATTACTTCCAGTGTTATATAACGTAGTCGTGTCCATTACAAGTCCGGAACAAGTCAATCACAAGTCCAGTCACAAGTAACAAGGGGATGAACAATGACAAAGGAATGCTTTTGTCATAGTTCATTTGAATAGCTTGGGACTGGACTTGAGACTGGAGAACTCGTGATGGACTCAACTTTAACATCGAGATAAAACCTAACCAGTGCCCCCTGCAGTCCATGGAATTAATAACGTTTGAAGTGTGGAGACTATACTGAATCCAATAGAATCCAAGAGCTTTACCAGTTCGCGCCGGAGGTGGTGATAACACGCACTGGCTGGCTTTGTGAAAAGACACAGCTGACGGGTTAAGACTCCGGGTGACATCTAAACACGCTAATCCCTTGTGCCTTTTGTACACACACACAAAGTCCATAATAGTCTGTGGAGGCAGACCGTTTGCAGGCTGTTGTCTGGGCCATTGTGCATGGCCTATTGTGCAATTTACGCTCCAGTGCACACCCCGGAGTATTAAAACATATGAGGTTTCGGCAAGAAATATCATACAAATACTGTTGAAATCACTCTTGCAAATCAGTATTTGTGGCGTTTGGCTGTATATCAGAAGTTGGATGGGAAATTTTGCCTTTTGAAAATTTTGAAATTTTTCGGCAAAAATAAATTTGTTCTCTGCTGAGAACAACAGGAACCAACAGAAAGTGCCAACATTTTGAACTTGTTGGCTCAGGTGTAGGTTCATTTTTACAACAAAGCAAAACTGCAACATAATACTCTATGAAGTGTACTATTTTGTAAGTGTTTTTGTAGTAGAATGTTTTGTCAACCCTTCTACCCCTGGGTAAAAGTTTCACTGAAATACATTGCCATGTAAGGACATTGCCCCATTTTCAGGCTTTTATCTCAAGAAGTTTTCATGAACACAAATGACTATTTCATTTATCATTCATTTGCACCTCTCAAAAACATTTGTATATTATGCTTTTCTGTGCTCTTTATTAACTTTCTATCTGGTTGTGTCTTGTTTGACGAATAGGTGCAACATCTTCAGAAAGTCTTATCCAAGAAGAGAGATCCTGTGACCCACGTCTGCTTCATGGAGGAACTCAAAAAGGTCAGGGGTCATTGGAAGAGTGATCAGGATGGGGCATTTTGGGGCTGTGGCTTCAGCATTTGCCCATTGAGGCAATGCTGTTTACTATCCATAGCCTCAGAAGAAGAAAAAAGTTTCTGGGGCTATGGATAGTAAACCATACCGTGCTGGGCCAGTTTTAAGCAGTGCAGGGAGTAACGGGCAGGATGGTTTAGTGTGGTTCAGGGGCTAATGGGTTAAGAACTGGTGCAGTTTTATTCGACAATGACAAAAGTACATGTAGGATACTTATATTCTATCTTTTATCTTACTTAGTTTACTTTTATTCTATCGTTTAATTTTTACTGAAGATTTTAATTGATTTGGGTGTTTGTTTTTCCTGTTTGTTTGTTTTTTCTTTCTTTTTTCACATGTTTTAGGAGGGTCGGACCAACATTATGGAGTCATTCTGGAAATCGCTGACTTCAACTCTGAAAGGAGAATTTGCCGATACAGCAAATGGTGAGTGGCTGAGTTGATGCCCTTAGTTCATCTGCACACCTTGTCATTTGTGATGTCATGTCTGTTCATTGCCAAAAGGCAAAACAATGACTCAAGCATCCTATTTCTAGTTTTCCTTATGTTGCACAGCACTTGTACAGTATTTAAACCATGCTTTATTAATATACAGCATGCGTGTAGAATGGAGTTGATTGCTAGTTTTGGGTTCAGGTTCTTGTCACGTGACCACAAGATGCAATTGTATAAACATATGTAACAAGGTCTGTGGTTGGGCTCAAAATAAACACATGCAATTGGCACGTTGAATATTTCTTTGCTGATATTGAAACACATTTCATTTCATTTCATTTCAGATACATTTATTTCATGTCAACATTTATTTCATGTCAACGTCATTAAAAAATGTGTTAACAATGCTCATCATTCACTGCACACTGCAACGGGACATGCTGTACATGAGTGCTATGTTTTTCATTTTTACCACTGAGGGGTTCTTGTGTTTAGTGTTTGAAAAATCCTTCATAATGCTGCGTTTGTAAACCATTCGAAATATTTTCTACCCCTAATGAACAAATTTTACCAGCAGTGTTTGCTTAGCACATTTCAGGAGCTTGTCAGAAAAAAAATTCACAAACTTACCCACTGGGAATCGAACCCACAACCTTTTGCTTACTAGTGCAGACATCTAACATCTGGACCACTGAGCTTGCCAATATCAGCTGGCTGGTTCATAATTGATATAGCAGCAGTACCCAAGGATCTTGTACTCGAGTCCACAAGTCCCTACAAAACCATCACAAGTCCTCCAGTCCCAATTCAACTCACAAGCTATTCAAGTGAGCTTTGACAAAGGCATTCCTTTGTCATTGTTCATCCACTGTTACTTGAGACTGGACTTGTGATGGACTCAAATACATCCCTGGCAGTACTGCTGCAAAACTGGAGTTGTTTTTTTTTTCATCAAATGTTGAATGTGATCTTTTTGTCACTTTGAGGAAATTGTTGTTATTGTTGCAGCATCTACCTTTGTCAAGCAGGCATTTGAAGGGGAATACCCCAAACTCTTGCGACTCTTCAATGAACTGTGGAAACGCCTTCAGCAGTTCAGTCTAGCCACGCCCACAGCTGGCGGTGACTCCGTCTATCTTGCTTCACCCAAGGCAGAGACATTCGCTGAGCAAGAGATAGGGGAATACAGGTGAGCCTTTTTTCCTTTTCTTTTTTCCCCCTGAACAAGGCTGAAACTACTCAAGGTTCAGGGCTACAAGAGAAATAGGAAGAAGAGTTGGCATTCAGGAAAACTGAAGGTAGGAATTAACATTCCTCTTGAAACAGGACAGATCATAGGTTGGAGGGAAACAAGCACCAAGCAAGGAATTCCAAATAGATGCAGGACGTGAAAAAAAAAGCGATTGGAATATCCTTTTGTTCGACATCTAGGTATAGCAAAAGTTTATGGATGA
The DNA here is from genome assembly GCA_029964075.1 of Patiria pectinifera. Lineage (NCBI taxonomy): Eukaryota > Metazoa > Echinodermata > Asteroidea > Valvatida > Asterinidae > Patiria > Patiria pectinifera. The sequence continues at coordinate 28,437,713 of CM057149.1, read as the reverse complement.
GAATAGGCAGAAAGCCGAGTTTCAACTCTCTGTGAAACATATCGATTGTAGAAACCAGGTTGGGAGTTTTCTGTTCCTGTTTCTCCTAATTACTTCCTTTAGCCATTTGGAAAAAAACCCAGTGTACTTTTTAACAGTTATCTAATCAAGTATCAAGATCATCACATGTTTCGTCAAAAGTAAACCACAAGTCCAAAATTTGTAACATGGCAAGAGCAACAATGAAGTAATGCTTTTGTCACAGTTCATTTGAATATCTTGTGACTTGACTCGAGACTGAAGGACTTATGATGGACTTGTAAGGACTTGTGATGGACTTGTGATGGAATAGTGATGGACTTGTGAGGACTTGAGATGGACTTGTGATGGACTTGTCAGGACTTGTAAGGACTTGTGATGACTTGTGATGGAATAGTGATGGACTTGTGAGGACTTGAGATGGACTTGTGATGGACTTGTCAGGACTTGTAAGGACTTGTGATGGACTTGTGATGGACTTGTGAGGACTTGAGATGGACTTGTGATGGACTTGTGATGGACTTGTGAGGACTTGAGATGGACTTGTGATGGACTTGTGAGGACTTGTAAGGACTTGTGATGGACTTGTGAGGGACTTGTGAGGACTTTTGATGGACTTGTGATGGACTTGTGATGGACTTGTGATGGACTTGTGAGGACTTGTGATGGACTTGTGAGGACTTGAGATGGACTTGTGATGGACTTGTGATGGACTTGTGAGGACTTGTAAGGACTTGTGATGGACTTGTGAGGGACTTGTGAGGACTTTTGATGGACTTGTGATGGACTTGTGATGGACTTGTGATGGACTTGAGATGGACTTGTGATGGACTTGTGAGGACATGTAAGGACTTGTGATGGACTTGTGATGGACTTGTGAGGACTTGAGATGGACTTGTGATGGACTTGTGAGGACTTGTGATGGACTTGTGATGGACTTGTGATGGACTTGTGATGGACTTGTGATGGACTTGTGATGGACTTGTGAGGACTTGTGATGGACTTGTGAGGACTTGTGATGGACTTGTGATGGACTGGTGAGGACTTGAGATGGACTTGTGATGGACTTGTGAGGACTTGTAAGGACTTGTGATGGACTTGTGAGGACTTGTGATGGACTTGTGATGGACTTGTGATGGACTTTTGATGGACTTGTGATGACTTGTGATGGACTTGTGAGGACTTGTGATGGACTTGTGATGGACTTGTGATGGACTTGTGAGGACTTGAGATGGACTTGTGATGGACTTGATACTACAACAGTGCTTTTTGATGATTTTTTTGTTGTTGACATTTCATTAGTTATATGTTATATTTCTTCATGGAAAAATGAAGCTTTTATCGTGGTTCTTTTCCCTCTATTTTGCTGTTCAGTTCTGAGAAGGCCTTGAAGGAGTCTCTATCAACCTTTGAGAACGCCTACCTGACGAGGTCGCTATCACGTCTCTTTGATCCCATCAATCTGGTGTTTCCCAGTGGGGCCTCCAGCCCACCCTCTGACGATGAAGTGGAGAGTATTGCCAAATCAATCGCAAGGTGAACAAAAACAGACAGCAGCCAATTTCACTGAACAGTGTATAACTTGTGTAGGATATAAGCAACAAATTTGTTGCACTGCTTCGCAATGAACTTACGATCGATTTTACGAAACCTGGCATAGCTGTGCCAACGTTTTAAATTATTTAAACATATTGGACCAGGATAATAACATTTACAACTGCTGTTTGTGTATAATATCTGTTCAGACACAAAACAGTCGTTGAATCACCTACACCCAACATTTTGATACTAGTTTTTTTTCGGATTTTTGTTTGGAATCGGCCTTACACTCTATAAAATTAAGTGAAAAATGGCACTTAAATTTCTAATTGTTGTTGATTGTTTTTTCTGTGCAGTGAGTTGAATGTGGCTAGTGTGGATACCGGACTGAGTTTGTTGGTTGCACGCAACGTGGCAAAAACTGTCAAACTTTACTGTGCCAAGTGTGAACAACTTGTAAGTATAAACATACTATGATTGAACACATTTAATAAGAAAGTAAAATAGAGTTTACTGTGTCAAATCTGCACATATAGCCAATTCACAAGCCTATCATTGTTACAGATGCACGCGTTGTCAATGTTCACACACCATTACTTGAGAGCAGACTTGTGATTTAACTTTTGATTGTGTGATTGACTTGATTAAAACTGTTTGTTTGCGTCCATTATGTTTTCCCCAGCTTTCTACCGATGGTGAAGCGACCCAGGTCATTGCCTCGCCGACCTCGGGTCAAATGAGGAACGTAGCCGACGTCAACTCACTCTTTCATTTCCACCAAGCCGTCTGCAAGGTTGTGGATAGTATGAGCAACTTTCCCGGCCAAGCCGTGCAAGTTGTACAACTAGCGCTACAGGTTAGTGGATAATGTTGATAGTTGAAGGGTTGTGGATAGTATTTATAGCAAATTCCATGACCAGGCTGTGAAAGTTGTTCAGCTGGCTCTACAAGTTAGTGGATAACGTTGATAGTTGCAAGGTTGTGGATAGTATGAGCAATTTCCCCGGCCAAGCTGTGCAAGTTGTACAACTAGCTCTACAGGTTAGTGGATAACGTTGATAGTTGAAAGGTTGTGGATAGTGTGATAAACTTCCCTGGCCAGACTGAGCAAGTTATACAGCTGGCTGTACAGCTTAGTGAATAATGTTGATAGTTGAAGTGTTGTGGATAGTATGAGCAATTTCCCTGGCCAAGCTGTGCAAGTTGTACAACTAGCACTACAGGTAAGTGGATAATGTTCATACATGTACATGTAGTTGGTAGGTTGTGGATAGTATGAGCATCTTCCTTGGCCAGGCTATGCAAGTTGCACAACTGGCTCAACAGGTTAGTGGATTACGTTGATAGTTGAAAGGTTGTGGATAGTGTGAGCAATTTCCCTGGCCAATTTGGGCAACTTGTACAACTTGCTTTATAGGTTAGTGGATAATGCTGATGGTTGAAAGGGTGTGGATAGTATGAGCATTTGCAAAGCTATGCGGGTTGTAAAGCTAGTGGATAATATTGATAGTTGGAAGGTTGTGGATAGTATGGGTGATTTCGGTGGCCAAGCTGTGCAAGTTGTACAATAAGCTTTTCATATTAGTGGATAAACTTGATAATTGTAAGGTTTTTGATGTGCCATTATGTTCTAATAGTTGATATGTTTTCGGTCATTTCCAGGATATAGTCGCTCTGATGAGTAACGCTCTCAAGCCACTACTCAATTCCATCTTTGATTCCATCGAGGCTATCATTCTCACCATGCACAATGAAGACTTCAAGGGGTGAGCTCCATACTTACTCAGGAGATAGTTTTCTTATTTATTAGTATGATTGAACGGTACAAAATGTGCAATGCATTGAAGGTCCACAAGTGAATTTAAAGAATACATCGTTTCAGGACAAGTTTTAAAAAAAATAGCAATGTTACACTAAATAATAGTTATCTATTCTGGAGAAGAACATTTGAAAATGTAGCATTAATATCGTGTCACGTGATGTTTCGAACTTTGACCTCGAAGAATAGATCGGGGTTTTTTTTTCAACTGCTATTCTCCTTGCAGTATAAAAGTTCTTCACTTTTGAATTAGACATTGATGGAAAAAGAAATCCACCGACATTCAGTTGGATAACTATTTCTTTACGGAATTCAGATTTTTTGTGACCCGACAATAATTTGGCTTTCACAGGGCAGGTTCATTTGTGCACAAAATGGAAGACCTTTTTCAAGAGGGTTGCAGATGCCTACAAAAATGCACAAAAACATATTTTCGTTAAAACAAAGCATATAAATTGAAACTTTGTTAGAAAAAAAAATTGAATATTATGGGGCAGGCATTTTGTTTCGGACCTCTTTAAAGAATCTGTTTCCTAAGCAGTCACCTGGAGTCAATTTACTGCTAAACACATACATTTGCTAAGCTTCAAAACGATTTATTTAGCAAACATTGGTCACAAGCAAATTGTAGCAAACTGAATGAAACTTTTTTGGTCTCATATCGACATTTTGTCTCTTTGTTTCTCCAGAGGGCAGCTGGGTGGTCCAGGCAAGGAGGCTATTGATGCACCATGCTCTCTGTATATGAGGGAACTACAAGGATTCATTGCACGTGTGCAAATTGACTATTTAGCACCGTTCAAATGCACAGACTTTGTCATCGACAGGTTAGGATAGTAATAATAACTCTATCATGTGGCTGGATGGGTGTGGCCTAGTGGTTAGGGTTTATGACTGATGATCAGAGGGTCAGGGGCTCAAATCCAGCTGCTGGTCATATGTTGTGTCCTTGGGCAAGCCACTTTACCCCCACTTGCCTCGCTCCACCAAGGAGTATAAATGGGTACCGGCATTATAGCTGGGGAGTAACCTGCGATGGACTAGCATTCCATCCAGGGGGAATAGAGGGGGAATAGAAATATTAGTCATTTCATACCATAGCAAGGAAACCGCAGATAAAAGCCTGTCTCATGGACCACTTTGGCTCGTGTCAGATGTTTACTTTACATGTAGCAGCTAAATGAAATGGGCCTCAGGCTTGTTGCATTTACATGTTCTTTATTTGGTGAGCATTCAGTGATGAACTCCTTTTGGTTTTATACAGCGTGCATCCGATGGCCTGTGAAGCCATCGAGTTGTTCGTCCGGCACGCCAGCTTGATCCGCCCCCTTGGAGAAGGAGGGAAAATGAGACTAGCAGCTGACTTTGCTCAGGTGAGTTTGTGTCCATTAACCCGTTAATTTCTGCACTGCTCAAGCATGTAGTGGTTTTTCAGGTAATTTTTAAAATTGGGTACTTGTTGTAACGGGTCGGCACCGGATTCGTTACTGATAAAAACGTAACAAACTCAAAAGGAAGGTCTTTCCCACCGCATGCACTACGGAGCCTGGTGCGTGGTTGCATTACTAGTTACCAGGACTAGGGAGCCAGGATAAAGAAGTTTCGTGATGACGCTTTGACCGTCGTTTGACTTGGGACATTTGCACATTACTATTAGTGCGTAGGTGTGAAAAATATCGCGAGTCAACCACCATTCAGCTAATTTTGTGGTCTGGAGCATTGAACTCATGGTCTGCGGGTAATCCTGCAGGTTGTGGGTTCGAGTCCTGTCTTGGGCAATGCACTTCATCACTCATTGTTTCTCTCCACCCAGGAATACATTGGGTACATGTTAGGAAAGAGATGGTTATTGTGATTGATTCTAGCTGCCTTGCGCCGAAATCGCTGCATTGAGCTGTATACTCCCAGGGAGCTGAGATGATATTTTGAATGTGTCTTTGGCCCAATGAGCTGGGTAATAATAATGTAAAGCGCTTTATAAGAATCTGTTATTATATTCGCAAGTGGTGCCCTTTGGGGGACACCTTAGCATCAGCAAACATATACCTTTGGGACACATGTGGAATTCAGGCCTAATGCCACTACTTTTATTTAGAGACTAGATTGATTGGTTGTGGTCCAATTAGTTAAAAAACCAAACTCCGTTGGGGTAGGATAAGGTAAAATTGGGGTTAGGGGTCATCAAAGTTGGACAATTTTTGTGCACAAGTCTATGGGAATGTCTCCCGTAGTCGGTTATAGTATTATTAATGGTCCTTGCCTAAACTTGCTGACTAGTTTCTGATTGAACTTGCTCGGTATGCTTGTTTACTAGATGGAGCTAGCCGTAGTGCCGTTGTGTCGCCGTGTATCAGACCTAGGCCGTCCCTATAAGCTCCTGCGAGCGTTCAGACCTCTACTCTTCCAAACATCAGAACACATCTCCAACAGTGCTGCGCTAGGCGAGATCATACCGTACTCCACAGCACTGCACTTCCTGTTTGCCAGAGCTCCACAGGAGGTTATGTCACCACATGAGGTGGGAATTATGTTGTTGGTTTTTTTTTCAAATTTAACAGATTCTTATTTTTCAAAAAAATGAGACGTACTTTAGTCAAAATTAGACACTTCTTGCCAGCTTGATGTGGAGACATGACCCCAAAAAATGTGGATTGATTTTTTTCGTTTTTCAGTTTTTGGCAAATGTTGTGATACAATTAACAGACGCATGCGATAATAAATGCTGGAAATATGTTGAGTAAAAACAAAGAATAACAGGGTTTTGACAGATATTCTGCAATGAGAATAACCTTCTCGTATTCAAATTGGTTTCTAAGCGCATACATCAACTTGTGAAAATGCACTCTTTGGATAAAAGCTGATGTTGGTTCAGTTCTTATGTGAGAGGGTTCCCAGCCGCTCTGAAAATCAGGGAAACCTTGAAAACGAGTTTCCATTTTTTCTAGTCAGGGAAAACCACAGGGAATTTGGGGAAAAAACACTAAAAAAATTAGGCAAAACTCAAGAAATTTGATAGTGACTCAGAAAGGAAAGGTTTTCACCAGTTTGGCGTTTGTGCGTCTTGTGCCATGTGTCCAAGTTTTGTCCATTGACTGACTGGCTGTGGTGTTCATGTATGGCTTTACGATAGAGGACAGACACACAAAGGGAGAACAAAAGATCCTTTCAGTCCTCGAGCGTTGGGTCTTTTGTTGAAAACGGTCCTCGATCGTACGGTTATGGGCTTAGTCTATAGGATAGTGTTATATTACAGGGATAAGGGAAACACAAAGCATTGTCCTCGGGCGTATGGAAATTCATGACTGTGTGGCTTTTTAGTGTGTATGTAGTGTGAATATTACACACGTCTCCAGACAATAACAATTGGCTGTGCTACACCACCTCTTGACTTCCCAGCAACCTTGTTCAAGTGAAACATTTTCTCATGACATGTTTTGAAATTCCTCTGGAAAATCAGGGTAAATGCAGGAAAAAAATTTCCATTAAGTGCTGGGAACCTTATGTCAAAACAAGTACATCCTCGGAATTGTAATCCTATAGTCACAAATGGATTAAAGCAGTTTTTTTCTCTTTGACGTTGAAAATGCCTTTGACATTTGGTAAATTCCCCCAGATTGCTGGCTGGTCGACCACACGTTATTCCCAGTGGCTAAGTGAACACACATCGGAAAAGGAAAGGCTGGCACTCATTAGGTTAGTATGTATTAAACGATGGCAGGGTACCGAGATTTTTGGAGGGCTCGTATCTTCCTGTATAGACTAGTCTTTGTGGGTTTTCGAAACCAGGGCTCCTGACTAGTGGGGTGCATTTACAGAACCCGGTACCCTATAGAAGTTGAATATGGGTACCCGGGTACTTGTAAACGAAACCAAACCCCAACATTCAAATCTCGGGAGTTGTCTGTTTACAACTGCAACTTTCAGGAGCCTCATCTGTCATGTTTGGAAGTGCACATAAAAGTGAAATCTGTTTGGTGGTTTTTCCACGTCTGGCTTTCATGTCGAAAATTCCCCACAAAGGGCATTCAAAACCTTTGGTTTACACTGTCTAAGAAGTTGCTAAGTTTGTGAAATTGGGTACAGGTACTCGATCCTATAATCTGGAACCACTTACTGACATCAGCGGTCGGGTACTCGGGTACCCGGTCCTGATACACACCCCTACTCCTGACCAACACCTGCTATGGGCTCCATGCGCGAACAGAGAGGGCGCTTATTTAACCACTATCAAAAGCCCCATGGAGGGGACACACCATGCTCGTGTACTGAATCATACGGTTCTAGCACAAGGTACTGTAAATCCAAAAAGTGAAAATCTGATTCTCATTGAAAGCGGTAACACTAAACCTCAATTAAAATCGACGTCCGTGACCACGCTTGTCTGCATAAGGGGAACAAATTCTAAATCCAGTCTTGGACCGAGGCTAGTGCATTGGAAGCAAAGGGAACATTCTCTTCAAATATGAAGGAGAAAACTGAGTTTTTCAATATGTGATTCCAAACCCACAGGGGAACCCTGGAGGCCTACGTGCAGTCAGTCCGAGCAAGACAAGGCAAGGAGTTTGCTCCAATCTATCCCATAATGATCGACTTGTTACAGAGAGGAACGCAAGCCACTGGGTCTGAGATGCCTCATGTATAGGTGGTCAGAGAGGACTACAAGTCATCACAAGCTATCATAAGCCGTCATGTCATCACAGGTCATATCACAAGTCAATCACAAGTCAGCAAAAGTCAATCACAAGTCATCATAAGTCATCATAAGTCAATCACAAGCTATTCAAATGAACAATGATGAAGGCAGTCTGTGATTCTGACCAGACTTGTGATTTGACTAGTGAGTGACTACATTACAAGTATGTGAGTGTTATCTATAGCATCAGTGGAACCAATATTTGAATGAGTTTCACACACACCGGGACTTTTTTTCACTTTTTGGTTCTCATCAATTAGGGTGAAAAATAGGAGGTGTAGATATATTTCATTGAATTCATCAATGTGGAAAAATTGTGTATATACATGTATGTAAATTTTTTAAATACATGGTAACATGAAAAATGTTGAGTTTACAAAATATTTTATTTCACCACCCAAAAGGTTAGCTAAATTTTCAAAACATTTGCCTGATTTTTGTAGTCAATTCCAATAAACACATTAGCAAGTGTACTGCAGTGTGTATATTCACTTATGAATCCATGTAAACGAATTCAAGCACGTTACTTCAGAAACCATTATGCAAGCTATTGTACAAAGCAACTGGCCCGTGATGGATATCTGAACAATAGCTGGCGCAATGCTTTCGCCATTGAAGGGGGCCATCACGATAGAAGTGTTATTGGGCCTAGATTGGTCTACATGTAGTGCTTATTAGGCGGTTTTGAGGTGCTGTTAAGGAGAATACACGAGAAAGTGTGGATTCGTAATTTGCGCCGAGTGAATTCGTAAATTAAGAATCCACACTTGCGAGTGTATTCTTCGACTTAAACCATTGCGTCAACAGAAGTATTGGAAAGAATGTTGCAACCTGACGCAACTTTTTTCTTCATATATCATCTCAATGAAGGTCATTTGTTGCAAAAATGATGATAAGACATGAATCTGGGACTGAGAAATGTTTCAAATTTTGTTAGGAAATACTTGAAATGACTCTCCATAGACTTCGTACACAAGCGCGGAAGTGGCGTCAGGTTGCAACATTTTTTCCTGGCGTGTTTAGCATGTGTATCGCCATACCCGTACAACCAAGTCATTTTGTGTGTATAGGCTCCTTACGACAAAATGGATAGTTCAGACAACGATTTCTTTCTGACTAAAAGTAGTTTTTGCAGTGACGGTGGCGAATGTGACAGGGAAACTGCATTGGTAATTTTCAGAAAACAAATTTTCACGCAGACGTTCCTATTCAGGCTCATTATGGAGAACAATTGTCCGACGTGTTCAAAGTGTATTCGTCGTTTCGAATCCACACTTTGTGACCAGTGTAAGAGATTCGTAGATCCGAATCCACACTTTTAACAATAGTGTGACGTCATATGCGCTGACAATAGACGTAGCCGTAGCTCTGGAAGCCCGTTTCGGACACGGCCTACATGTAGCAACAGTCTCTTTGGTCTGGAGAATTCAAAGTTAACATGTGCCAAGCAGTCGAGCAAGTCAGGGTACCAGATGTGACTTGAATTTAATTCGCAAATGGCTTATATTCTGTGGGCTTTTGTAGGTGAACCAGCGGGGAGTCTTCTATGAATGCTTTGTTTCTGTTTTAGTTTAGTTCATGAAAATTGTCCAGAGTTTACTTGTTTGCTAAGTCCTAGTTATTTCATGCATTACTGAAGTTGATGACATGTTTATTTTCGAGTCAGTTCTGAAGCCTTGTTTAGCCCCTGGTGCAACAGTGGTTTTATTTTTTGGTTACAGTATGGCACGTCTCGTCACAATTTTCAGTTTCTTGAAACATAAAATGAGATATTGTGTTTGAAACGAATTGTTTTTGTTTTTAACTCATTTATTCAATAACAGTTTCAGATATACAAATAAAAGAGACTTTAAAAAAACAAAACTGAAAGCGTTGTCTCAGATATTTTTCAAATGCCATAAAATGCAATCTTAAGTAACGGCATAGATATTGTTTTAAATGATCTGCAATTTTCCCCTGTATTAAAGGTAGGATGGACCATTTGTCATTTGTGCATTTTTTTTCATTTGAAGCAACAAAAGTGCTCAAAATCTAAAGACGGTTGCTTAACTAACCTAATGAAGTTTTAGCTCAATAAATGCTGTATATTTCGAGGAAACACACAGTTCTCAATCACATTCATTTCAAAAGTTCCCGAGTCTTATTTTGAATTGAGCCCTCTCGTGTCACCATTCCGAAATCAGCATTCGGGACATGATTCTCATTCAGCCGATTGTAGCTATGTGATGTCACACGCTGAACCGACCAATAATAGCAACCATGTGTGCTTTCATGTGTCGACCCATTCATGGTTACAAACCAACTACCAACAGAAATTTCCAAAAAAATGTGTCACTTGACACATCTTTGGAAATGAACTTCTTTTATGGTCTTCTTCACAATGACAGCATGCCAGAAGGAATAATCTCACAGGGAGTTTAGTGTCAGTACCATCTTAAAACCAAGTACGCCTTTGATCAACAATTTGGCCCGATGCTTTTTGGATAGCTGTTATGGTCCAGAAAGAATGTTGCATCCTGACCTAACTTTTTAAATTATATATCATCTCAATGAATGTCAGTCATTACAAAAATGTTGAAAAGACATGAATCTGGGACAGAGAAACATTTCCAATTTTGTTAGAAAACACTTCTTGACTCTCCTTAGACTTTGTACACAACCGCTGAAGTGGCGTCTGGATACTACATCAAGTTCTTTCCATGGTCCACTCTGCCCTTTAAGTTCAGAACCATTTAAGATATAGGACTTAAAGGGAAGATACAACATTCGCAAACTTCACAAAACGAAATGATCAAATTATCACAAAATATCTTACTGGATTGTTAGGGAATAACAGTCTAAAGCATCCTGTAAAGTTGGGGCTCCTGGTGTGCTGACATATTCAAGAAAAACTGCATTTTTCCAACACTGGTCGGCCGACCAGCGTTGGAGAAAACTTGTTTTTTTTCAAAAATTGCTCCGAATTTTTCATATTTAGTTTGTCTGCATTTTCTTTGCAATTGATTACACACCTGTGAAGACTACAAGCCTGCTAGACTGATTCTCAGACCTTACAATTCCCCAAAGTCTATAAATTGCTCCGTTTCATCTTAAGTGGCATCAGGGAACCAGACTACAAAAATATGATTGGTTTTCTTGGTTTTTCCAGCTTCTACGAACCCAAAACGTGAAACAAGTCAGTGTTACAATATTTGCTATAACATACTAATCATCCAAATCCATTTATTTCTGAAAATTGCAGCAAAAGCAAATGTTGTACATTCCCTTTAAATTTGGCACACAAAACATGTTAGATTCCCCCATATTTGTTTTGTTGGGTTTTTATAAGGCCAGACTATTGAGATTTTCAATAATAAGAGAACAACAATATAATTTCTATTTAAACTGTTTAAAATTTTCCTTTCTTTCCGTTCAACTCTTTCAGCCCAGCAAGATAGTGGCCATTTGGTGATGAAATGTTGATAACTTAAATGTACATGTGTATTCTTTTCTTAAATTAAAACAAAGAGTAGCACTAAGCAAGTATCTCTTACACTTTAAAAGCTTTATGAGCAAAACAAACACAGAAACTTGAAACATTAATATATATTTAAATACTCTTTGGCAAAATCAATAAGTGGTAGTTAATATAACACTTAAAAAACTGCAATGGGTTTTAACAATTCAGATTTTATCAACTCGGATTAATGAAAACAAGGATGCGTCTGGATGGGTCAACCAACCAAGTTGAAAAACAAAAATTTAAAAATAATTCTACATGTAAAAAGTAATTCTCACAAGAAGAAAAAGACCTGTGTTTTTTTTTTAATATACAATTTCTCTTTTGACTTTAGAAACTGAACAAATCAATTCATATAATGAAAGGTTTGCGGAAACACCATGTGCGAATAATTTCTCAACTAAGAGAATGGTTCTAAAAAGAACCAGAGGTAAAGTTTATACCTCTGGTTTTTTTTCAGAACCATTCTCTTAGTTGAGAAATTATTCGCACATGGTGTTTCCGCAAACCTTTCATTATTTAGTATCTCCACCATGCAAAGCCTCAAATCTTACGAATCAATTCATGAAACAGTGGCAAACTAGAGTAAGGCACTTAAAATCTCTAAATATTTTACTGCTGAAAGTAAAAAATGAAAAATAAAAAAAATAAAACACCTGATTTGCACCTTGTTGGAGAAGTTACCCCCTAAAAACCCACATTCAGGACATCTTGTTCACAACTACAGCCAGTGACGCATTATGCTTGGGGGACATTTTAAAATTACACTGAGTCGGGGTTACATTGTCATGTTTATAAACTTGGCCACTACAGTATTAGTTAACACATTAGCACCTGTACTACATTGTATTACATTGTGTTTAATCACTGAAGATTCAAAAGCATAGAGTGCTCAGGCAGTTTTGGGCGATAACAGTGAGTAGTAGGCAGAGCGATTTCAGGTGCTACAGTGACTACAGGGTTACAAAATTTATGTCTCATAAGATGGAATTTTGCGTCGGGGTGATATAAATCAAATTAGGTTTTGCCCTTCACCGACGTTTAAACTCTGTATACTCAGTGTGTTACCTCCCGAGTGAAAGTTGGAAAAAATCACTCGGGTGGGACTCAAACCCACGACCTCCTGCTTTCTAGTGCAGATGTCTTACCACTCGACCAACGAGCTAACGGGATCGGTTGGCTGGTTCGAATCTGATGTACATAGCAGCGGGTACCACATGAACTATTATAAGATGGAATTTTGCGTCGGAGTGATATAAATCAAATTAGGTTTTGCCCTTCACCGACGTTTATGTCTGAAAAAAGGAGAACAAGTTTTAATGATGTGGTTTTTTCTCTTTTTTTTCCTTTAATCTTCCTGGCAAGTTTGCGAATACATGTATGTGTGACAACATGTGTAAGTCCACATCGTCATTGTTTTTTCACGTGCATGTGCTTAACGTGGTATTTTGGACTGTGTTGGTTACAACCTACACTGTACGTTGCGGTGTGTTGGCACAATCACTACTGTCGTCATTGCTTTCAATGATGACGTCATAATCGTCCATCATTTCCGGACTCTCAGCGATGGGATAAGCCCCCTTCCACTTAGGATCTGCCCTCGTACATCCCTCGCCGTGTCGATCATGTTGCCTAGCATTGACACTCTGCGCAGCATCGCCCATGAAATCCTCATCCGTTGTGTATCTCTTGGTCTCAGACCTGGAGACGTTACTTCCCATCTGCAATGTGTACTTCCATTTCCCGCCTTTCTGGTGGTTGGAGACTGGCCTCTTGTACAAGAAGGGAGGATGCTGATCTCCGCTCCAGTCATCTGAGTCGTCATCACCGCCAGACTGCTCAGAGTTATCCTGACTTGCTTTGTCAGTGCTCACTTCAGAGTTACGGGCTTGATGAGCAGGGGTAGTAGTGGTGGTTTGCGTTGCGTCCTGCCGCTCACAACCTTGGGTCCTGAGCTCAAGGTTTTCATTTGCTCTTGGAGACATCATCTCATTATTGTCGTGTTTCATTCCACGAGTGGTGTCCAATCTAGGTTCATTAGTCTGATGCACCTGTCGCCTAGGTTGCTGGGAGGTCGTGGTCTTTGGACTGTTGGAATATGTCGGAGCGCCGATCTTCCAAGGGTTCTTGAACGGACTGGTTCTGCCTCCCAGTTTCTTGGATTGTCCAGCTTGTCTGAGTTTTTCAGTGAGAATGCCCCTGCCTCTGCCCAATCCCGGAAGAAAAGGTCTAGAAGACTTTGCATCGTTGTTAACCCTGGTCCCATTTGCTGGCTCACTAGACTGAGATGTCAGTGGAGTTGTTGGGTAGTTTATCTCTCCCTGTTCACACTTACAACTATTGCGTGCCTGAGTATTTGTCGCTGGTTGTATAGTTGCGATTTGACTAGCTTCTTGTACGTTCTCTGTGTTGCCTATTCCCTCTTGAAACCAGCCTTCAAGGGGTGGCATTTCGTGGTCTGGTTCAACAAGTCCAGTTTCTTTTGCTTGTGGATTTACATGTGTCGCATTGTTAAACACCCTTGACTTGTCTGTACCTTCTTGACTAAACTCATGCGATCCAAGCAAGGAACTCCCATCTTCCAGAAGAGCATCGTCTGTTTCAGGAGTATGTAAAGGTTCTTGGAAGGATGGAAAACGTTGGAATGATGGATCCCTTCTAGGTTTGACATCCCAAGTGTAGTCATCCCACTTTTCAGTTTCCTCGCTCTGCTGTTCAGAACCTGTAGAAGGTCGGTCTAGCGAATATCTTGCCTCTTGGAGAGGTCGAGGAGGGACTCTTGAGATGTCATATTCCTCATCCCATATTTCTGGGTCCTCCTCTTCATCACATATTTGGATGGAGTCAACTTCAGAGTTTGTCGTGGTTTCAATCAATTTCAAAGTTTCTTGGGGACAAGCACCACTTTTAATAAGTATGTGTGAAGTATCCACAGGCTCTGCTTTCGATGGAGATGGTTGGTTCTCGGATTGAGTAAAGCTCACATGGTCTCTGATGGAAAACGGTGTCGTAGTGGATGCTTTGCTGGCATGAGACTGAGTGTGTGATTCATCAGGATCAAAGAGTCTGCCACGTGACAACATCACCTCAGCTCGGTCTTCTTGACATATCTTTGCTTCCCCTGCTTTGCTCGGTTCTTGATTTGGTGTAAAGTGCTCGTCCTGATGAGTTCTCATGACACCACAATCTGGAACCTGCTTGGGTAAATTCTGACTTTGTAGTAGTTGAGTGTTTGATGTTTGACACTGCAGGGTCACAGCAGCTGTTGATTGAAGCTTGTTGAGGTCATTTTCGTCAAGAAACTCTGAGAAGTCTTCGGCATCATCAAAATCTGAGCTTGATGAGAATGAAAAAGATGAATGTCCTCTTGGTTTCTTATCCATGCAGCTATGTGGCAATGCTCTCTTGGAAGAAGCATCCTCAGCATCCAAGATGCCAGCACCAGAATAAATAACAGGAATTTTCTTCTCCACGGATGATTCCTTATCAAAAGCTTCCCTGCCGAGTTTGGCTCTTGTGACACCATTAATTATTTCAGACTGTGGGTTCCTAGATTCCTCTTTGTCAAGGAGAATCCTTTGATTGTTTGATCTTGGTTCGACAGACGGGCTTGTGCTGGAACCTTTGCTTTGAAGACCGTTTAGCGGAATCTCACTTGCTAATGACTGAAGTTGTTCACTGGATAAATCAGCTTGGTGCAATCCTTTGGAGAGCTCATCAACCCTTGAGAACAACTCTGATGTGTTTGGTTTGTTCGGGGCGGAAGTGACTTTTGTTAATCCATTGTCATTGTGATCTGGTTTCCTTATCTCTTGAGAATGATCACCATGTGACTCTTCAGGAACTGAGTTGTTGGTATTCGCGATCTGAACTCTGGGTAGTACCGAGTTCATGTCGGCATCAACATCGGCAAGAATAGCTTCATCCTTTTGTACAGAAGTCTTCCTGTCTGGACTGGCAGAGTTGATTCCGCGATTCAACATTTCTAGTGCTTCATTTTGTTGCGCGGTCTTCTGTAGCACACTGCTTCCATTCTCTTTGGTTGCTGCTTCTTGTTCAATAAAACCATTGTCTGACTGTGACGCTGGTACCGCATTAAGCTGGTAATCATGGTCATGGTCAAGTTCACTCGATGTGTCAGCAACAGCAGCCATCTTTGATTCTTGTTGCCGTGGGGATGACATGTCTGGTTCCTGACTCCCATCCAGCAATTCCTCCTCATTATCATACTCTTCAGGCGGGAGAGTGGGTGGTTGGCAACCAGTGTAGGCACCACACTCCATGCAGTATCGAATCAGGGCACGCCAGTGCTTGTCCTATAGACAAAACAGAAAACAAAAATATGTTGCTCCCCCGTGTCATATTCGAGTTTCGCCCCGAGAAATAGACTTTGTTAAAGTTGCGTTCCCTGTACTATTGTTTGGTTTCGCCCCAAGAAACAGACTTCGCTTTTAAGTTGCTATTTTTCTAGCAATCCAGAAGTATCTGGCTTTTGAAGGAGAGATTTAGCCAAAAAAAATATGCCCATCTTTACTTATAGAATAACCTTTCAAAAGCATCCAAAATAGACAAAAAAAGGTAGTTTTTCCATTTAAATTAAACATACAAATTGAAATTTGTTAGGAGAAAACAAATGAGATATGTTGAAGAGCATGGTTACAGTAAGCCATTTGCGAATTAAATTCGAGTAACATCTGGTACCCTGACTTGCTCGAATGCTTGGCACATTTTAACTTTGAATTCTCCAGACCAAAGAGACTGTTGCTATATCACATGATTTGGAGCAAGCCTTACGCTAGCAACCCCCAGCTCAGGAATCGGCCGGTGTCTTTGTGCCATTCTCACCCATTGTGAGCAATGTATTGATGCTGAGCGTCTCTTACGTAACTATGCAAGAGCTTGCGCTAAATCATAGCAACAGTGTCTTTGGTCTGGAGAATTCAAAGTTAAAGCTTTCCAAGCATTATGAGCAAGTCAGTGTACCAGATGTTATTCAAATATAACTCGCAAAGGGTATAGGTTATTCGCAAATGGCTCATTGAAACCATTTTCATACTTTGTGAAGAAAACATGAAACAAACATTATTCAGTTTAAATTCAAGTCGAAGGGATGGTATATCAGTCTTAAACTGATGTGTTGTCTTACCTATGTGCCATTTTCAAAAGATGAGAGAAAAGACGATTGAACTTATCAATACTCAGAACTCAGAATGTTGTTGTTCAAAGTGGGATGTTAACGTAATAACCAGTCGGTTCATTAATAAGACAACAAATATAACAGGTCATGTCAAACTGTTAATATGAGACCATAATTATTACATTTCTAGAATGTTTTGACTGCCTGTGCATTGGAGTTTTCATTGCAAGTGTTAAGCCACTTAGGTTCCACGACACTCTCCTAGGAGCTTTCCTAACCAAGAGATTTTCAACATTGTAACTTTTACGGTGACTGACCTTAGCCAGCAGATGAGGATTGCCAACGATGATCATCAGCGCCTGTGCTCGCGTGATCGATACGTTGAACCTCTTGGGGTTGCTAAGGAAACCAAGATGGTGGCGCAGGTCAAAGGTCAGAAGATCCTCACTGGAACGAACCTGGGGACGAACAATTATGCATTTCTCGCTTCTTAACATTGTTTTTGGTTTTTCAAACAGAGTAAAACTGTATACCACAGAATGTGGGATTAAGTGTCAGATCACAGTTTATAGGGCTGTGCATACAGTTGATGTCAGGAACCAGTTTTAGATTATGGGATCAGGTACGCGCTACCAACCTTACAAATAGGTAACTTCTCAGACAATGAAACAATTTTGAATGTCATTTGTGGGGAATTTTCAAAATGAAACCAGGCCACATGGACAAACGCAACATATCTCATGTTGATGACGCTCGCGGAAGTTGCAGTTTACGCCGTAAAGCTATAAAGCTCACTGTACACACTTGTATCTTGCTGTATTGATGCACTGATGTTGTAGTGTCATCATGCGAACCTTTATGAACAATCTAAACAGCAACTCATAAGATTTGAATTTTGGGGTACCTGGTTCCAGTACTACCCGTAAATACACGCCGTAATAATCACATGAGTATTTTTACACTGCAATCGACAACACATGTGATGCATCGTACTGTGGTGTCAGAGACAATAGTAAATGATACATCTAACAAATTTAAGCTGCTCTTTCCCATGCACGTATTCAGTCCATTTTATTTCCGTATGTGCATTTTAAGGTCATTCTAAGCTATAGGATTAGATGTGCAATGAACATAAAACGGAATGAACATTTATAGTGAAGGGCAGCGTTAGGGTTTGTAATGCATGTAAATGTAATGGTAGTGGTGCAATATGCTTTATTCATGAGTCAGCCATATTAAATTGAAAGTGGCGAAAAAAAAATTTGAACTTGCGAATACAAATAAAGTTAATTACAAATGAACACCAGACCGCTCTGATGAATAAATTAAGATTTGGGATTAAACATACCCTAATGTTTAAAGCCACATTTTAAAAAATAATTGAAAGTGAGGATTGGAACGCATAAATAGTCTGGCACCATCCCATTCAACAATTTACAATTTATAAAATAGATTCAGGGAACACGACCGAAATGGCGTCCTCGTGAATAAGGTCTATGGGGGTTCACATTCTTAAACCCATCAACGGATTTTGATAGATTTTGGAAGATCAGTTGGAGTGAGCGTGATTTGTTTGTACATGTAGTTACCGTGGAGATGATCATAGCAACCCTCTCCTGTCCTTGGAATTCCTCCACAGATCCCACCTTGATTCCGTGGATGCTCAGAGAGACAAGTAACAACCTCATCTTCTCAACCTGCAGGAGGTAATGCACACAACAACTTATAATAATAATAGTAAAAATTTGGGAGGCTAATCATCCTTACTCGCAGCTGGTATGCTGAATTGCGAAGGACGCGGCTACACCGTGGTCGGGCCGCTGGCTCGTAAAGGCGCCTATGGCTGCCGGCCACATCGACCCATATATGACCACGGAGCAGAGCCTGAGATCGAAAGTGTTTGATTTTTCCGGAGGGAGGAAAACCGGAGGGCCCAGAGAAAAACCCTCGTGGCACAGGAGAGAACCAACGCACAACTCTACTCACATGCGATCCGCGGCCAGGATTCGAACCATGGTCACCCTGGTGAGAGGCGAACGCTTTACGCACAAGCCACCCGTGCCACCCAACTATACAACATTTGCAAACATAAAAAACCTACCACCCAACTTGATCTTGATAATGCATGAATGATCATGCACGTTGCCCAAATTCAGCTGCAGCTTTGACAAGATTTTAACTGATGAACAATACTGGTTTGAAGGTACATGTAACATACAACATTTGCAAACGAAAAACCTACCAAATTATTATAAAATACCTTAGTTGACTGTAAGTGAATAATAGTCTCAAGCATCATGTGAAATCATGGCACCTGGTGTGCTGTCATTTTCGTGAAAATTGGAATTTTTTGTGTCAATTGCAACGATGGTCAGCCAACCATTGTTGGAAACAAACTAACTTTTTTTCAAATACTGCCCCCAATTTACCAAATTAAGTCAGTCCACATTTTGTTTGCAATCAGTTACACAACCGTGAACAGGTGCAAGCCAGCTAGTCTGGTGCCCTGACCTGACAATTCTACAAGACTACAAGACCAGCATTTTCTTTGTTTTCCCGCATTTATGAACACAACATTATAAACAGGTCAGTGTAACAATGTTATTAACCCCTATAAATCCATCCATTTCTGAAAATTACATCATAAAAATGTTGAATTTTACCTTAAGACAGACATTGATTACTTGGCAAGTGAAATGTATTAGATGTAAGTAAGTACTCATTTTGCTCCAACCTGTTTTCTGTATGGCGTGATGATGCCGACGTCTTCGGGGCTGATGACCGGCGAAGTTGAGTTCAGCAATGTCTGGACGTATCTGATGACTTGAACAACTTCGACAGGATTGAACCAGGATGGGCTATTGCCCTCTCTCATATCATCACCCTGGGCAGAAGGCAAGATAACAGCAGTGATTGGAGTTGGTGTAGGATGTCACAGTGTATCTCCCTCATGTCCTTGCATAAACCATTGAGAGGGCTGTTTGGCTAACTTGCCAGCGTGCAATTTTTTTTCTGCAGGCTAGTAAAGTCCTTTACCTTATATATAACATTTCACAACCCTTCAAGTTTTGCAAAAACCACTGTTGCCCATAGAGTTGGCACCCACACATCTAATTCCTTTGAGATAATCTTCTGTGGAGCATTGATAACACTTCACGTTGCTGCACATTTCTTTGCGAGACAAGTTACTTTAACACTTCATATTCCTTCAGCTGAAACTGACCTGCAGGGTTTTAAAGAGCTTTTGCTTTGAATATTGACTGAACTTGGTTGCAAGTACCCGTGTGTTATTGCTAGCCATAGCAATTCGGATGTGGCCTTACAAATTCATCTTCAATCGTTCCTTACCATAACGCCGTGGAACAGCAGTGGACAGTCACCGTTCCTATTCGGTAGTTTCTCCCATGATGTTAGGCTGTGAGTCAGCTTAGGATCTGCTCTCGGCAGTAACTCATTATCATAGAATAGCTTGGATGACAGTCCAAGTAGGGCAGGATGGGAACGATAGTTCTCTACCAATTTGGTGACCTAAGATAAAAAACGCAATGGCATTAATAAGGGGATAATAGTATGATGGAGCGGTTGGGGGCCCCGCAGCCGACAATGGCGCAAACTGAATGACTGTCACTGTCACAGATTTTGTCATTGCCATTGTCACTTTCATTGAAATCAACTACGCTCACGTCTCTCGAACACTCACCAGTAGTGGATCATAACAGAGGTGGTCTCTATATTCGAACCCTTCCTTCAGATCAGTCTTGCACTACATGTATGTCTGTCACCCATTGACATGATTTTCATTGACATTGTCTCTGTCATTTACAACGTCACTTATAGTGAATGTCATTGTGATAGTCATCAATTTAGTTCACATCACCCGATCACCTAACAGAAGTGGGCAAAACAGTCGGATCAGTCCCTCGCCATACAACTGTTACTGCTACTGTCATTGATATTGACACTGTCAATGCCATCAAGTAAGCGCTCATCTCCCAAACACCTACCAGTAGCGGGTCATAACAGCCATGGTCTCTGTACTTGTCGGCGTCCCTCCTGTACACTGTCCTCAAGATGAGTCTCTCGAGGTAGGACTGTCCGAGTCCGTAATGCTTGGCAAAGTGACTGCTCAAGACTGGGCCAAGCTGCATTGGGTCACCTGCCAGGATTATCTGAAGTGAGGAAAACAGTTGTGTTGCGTTAAATTGCATTAGGATGAGACAGTCCTCTTTATACAACACCTGAATAAATCCCCGTCATCTGATTGGTGCATCGTTGATCACATGTTATTGAATTATTCGTCCCAACACATGGCACGGCCGCACCACAAAAATAGAAGTTCTATTGCACGGTGAATAGAACTTCCATTGCACGGTTTCATTATTGCCGGTGGTGGCGCTGTATTACGAATCGTATTAACAGAATGTCAATTGGCGGACGATACGCGAGAATCTCCATTTGTTATCTGAAGAAATATCGGAACTCAATGTAAATGCTGACGCTGCTAATACAATAAAGCAAATAAGATTTGATGCCAGATAATTAGACAAATTTGAATATGGTAGCTCTGAACTTGCTGAGAACAGTTTTTAAAATACATATTAAAATTGGATATGAAAGTTCTGAACTTAGTTGCGGAATAGTTTTAGACCGAGATAAATTTAGTATGCTGGCTAGTTCTGTACTTGTCAAAACATTTTTCAATAAATCGGATATTGGAAGGGACCCCCAGTTCGTCTGAAAAAGTAGAACATTGATGTAAGTATAAGTTCACAAGTCAACCGATTAGATGATGATTATTTATTCAGGTGTTATATCAACAAATAATGAATGTTTCACATTCGTGCAATGGAAACAATTTGTAATTGAGGAATATTCCATTCCACTCGGCAGCATTCATCTGTCACCTCATGAAATTATTCTTACCACTGCACTCACAAACATTCATTATTTGTATAAAATGTTGGAATTGGAATGTTTTGAGCCAGATATCGGGTATGGAGTCTGTGCACAAGTATCCCCTCTGAAAAATTACTAAGAGAGAGGTTTGTGCAAATTTAGAATAAAATTTATCATGCACACATGTACTTTGTACCAATACATGCGCCAACCAGTGCATGCTTGCACATTGAACAGGTCACGAGTGGTTACATGAGCAGAGTTCTTGCTGTGGTGAGTAAAGTGGGTTTCAAAGCGAAATATTTCAGCAGATATAGAGACATGATAAATTCACCTGTCCATCGGGCCCAACTGACAATCCCACTGGAATAAGACACTCTGGTTCGGTAGCCTGGCCTGCTTCATCCACAAACACGTGAGTGAAGTGACCGGCCTTCAGGCCCAGCTGGTACAAGCTCCCCGCCGTGGTGCAGGTGCAGATGATGATACATTGATGGGAGATGACCGTCAAGTTCTCGCCGTCCTTTGAGTAGGGCTTGATGCAATCTGGAATATTCTGTTGGAACAAAAAGACAAAAGTAAAGTGTGTCTAATAGAGAGGTTTTGCATTCGAACAGATATGTGTACACAAACGTTTGGCTATCCGTAAGTATTATCGTCCATTTCGTTGTTTCACTTTTGGTATGCATATGCTCAGTTATCAGAACCGTTACTAACGGTGTGCATATGCATATGCTTAATTATCGGAACTGTTACAAATAAAAGTAGAAATCCAACATGGCAGCCTCTAATGAAAAGCCTCGTATCTGTGGACTAATCCTGCTTTGAAACACAGACAAAAGGCATATGTTCGGTAATTCATCCTATTTTAATCAAAATATACATGATTAAGTTACTTAACAGAAAAGAGGGTGACAATTTACAATTCACTATGTAATCCGTGCCGTGAACACGCCTAGCGGATGGCGAGTTGCAAGGATGTCATACGAACACACAAACTGATGACTTCATTGCTGATTGGTTGGTTCCATAACATCGACACTGCGTCAAAAGTGTCTGACAAGGATTGTTGAGTGCAACGTTTGCTTACCTCACCCAAAACATCCTATCCTTCCCTTAGCAGAATACCCCGCCCCTAGATGGCACCCAACATCCATATCTCACAATGAGTTTTAGTCCTACCTCTTCAGATCGATGGAAAGCGTTGAGTCTGACCATATCAGTAGGATTCACTTTGCCGCTTTCATGAAGTCGCTCAGTCTATATCGGACACAAAATGAAAGAAGATATTTTTTTACAAGAAGGAAATTTTTTTAAAACAACCTGTTCATCAAATTCATGTTTTTTAAAACCAAGGCAAATCATTGCTTGATTAGTGGACTCTACACAAAAGTGGTAGATGACATGGCATGACGACAGCGGCCGCGTGGGATTCATCTTTTGTTGGAAACAGTCCTCGAAGATAAGTCTGTCTGCTCAGTCTATGGGAGAGTTTTATATTATAGAAAGAAAGAGAAACACAAAGCCTTGTCCTCAAGATTAATGGTAAAACATGACTCTGTGTACATGTACTTGTTTATGCATGTATGGTGCAAATTATCTACACAACAAATTTTCATCTAAATGTGCACACACAGAATTTGCAATAGCTGGGCACACATCAGTAAAATCACCAAGCCTCAGTCGTATTTGTAGCCATGCAGGGGGAACTTGTGCATGGAATCCATAACATCACTGATCAAAACAAATACACTTTAATATTTCAACGTAATTAATTAACCTATTCTTGCTGGACCTGACTGACTGACTGAGTCACTGACTGCATGATTGACTCATAATTGTTCATAACTAAATTTTTTGGGTCGAACTCGACTAGGCGAGCACACCTGTAGCGCCCGAAACTGCCCTCTCTTTTACTCACTGAAGCACCCGAACCAGCTGAATAATAACAATGTAATACAGGTGCTAATGGGTTAACTGTATAAGATAAGGTACTAAAATGATGGGAGCATAAACGTAAAACAATTTTTTTCCAACTAAATACATGTAGCTCCATCTCCAGCTAAATATTGCACTTCCATTACAAGCCTTTGGTTGAGACTCACCAATAGATCAGCAGCACTGTTAGAGGGAGTACAGGCTAGGATACGGCTGGCAGGCAAGTGAATATGAACTTGCAGTATCGCCTCGACTACCGTCACTGTCTTTCCTGTCCCTGAATTAAACACACACAAAATGATGCAAAGCCACTGTGTCAAGTCCTGTTACCACAAAAGGAATGACAAAGAAGTGCTGCATTCAAATTACAAAAGGTGGTCGTGGGTTCGAGTCCCACCCGAGTAGGATGGTGTATTTTTTTGGCAAGCCCTCGGACAGCACTGAGTATACAGTGTTTATAAAATATGTCAGTGAAGGCCAAAAGTCAATATAAAATATACATGAAATTCCATCTTACAAAAAGTTTGGTTGCGATACCCGCTGCTACTTTAGACTTGAACCAGCAAACCGATCCTGTTACAGGTAGCTCGGTGGTCGAATGGTATGAAGTCTGCACTAGTAAGCAGGAGGTTGTGGGTTTGACTCCCACCCGAGTAAGCTTGTGAAGTTTTTCTCACAACTTACATGGACACCTCAATACATAAGCAAAGGGCAAAACCCAATATAAACTTAAACTGTAATGCTCATATAGCACTTTCCATCATATCAACAATCTCAAAGTGCTTTACAATTATTCCCATGTTTCATCAGCGCACATTCAGTCCTCTACCCTCACAGGTACCTATTCATACTCCTGGGTGGAGAGAGGCAATTGTAGTTAAGTGTCTTGCCCAAGGGCACGAACACCATGTTCCTGGCAGGGTTCGAACCTATGCACCATCGTATGTGAGTCTAAACACTGTAACCACTGGACCATGGCATTCTACAAAAGACGTGTTAAAGCTGAACTACACTTTACACAAATTTTACAGTGAACAAGACTATAGATTCTAATAGCAAACATCACAATGAAACTGCAGTTGTTGATACGATGAAATTTGCAAACCACTTCACCCTCACTTGCCTCTCTCCACCCAGGAGAACAAATGGGTAACGGCATTAGATAAGGAGAATGCCGTGATGGACTGGCATCCCACCCAGAAGGAACATGCTATGGAAACTGGGATAAATGCGGTCTGATGAGCCATCTGAGAACAGACTTACCAGGTGGTCCAAAGATGATATAGGGTGTTGGTCTGCCTTCCCCTTGAAGGACCCTCATAACGGCTGAGCGCTGACGAGCGTTCAGACGAGGGTTGATAAACTCCGCCATCTTCTGGCCGTCTCCGGCGACGTGGGACACCTTCATGTCTTGTATTTTCGGTGTCACAAATCTGGCGCTGCTGTCGGATTCTGAACAGCTCTTGGAGGCTAGCGAAATAGAAACAGAAATTTGGCATGTTACGGATACATGCACATTGTAGGTTCTCAGACCACAGGCTTGTGCCCGGAATTCTGAGCTTCACGTGGGAACAGTAGATAATGCTGTGTGGTCTATTTACAAGTGTCGCTACATACATTCTGAGGACAGCAAGACAAAGAAAGAAGAACAGCCTCATATTGTCCTAGAAGGGAGATCTTTAGATGAAAATGGGCCTCTAACACATATGTGTGCTTAGTCTATAGTAGAGTGTTATATTACAGGAACGAAAGGAAACACTACTTGTGTCAGCTTCACATAGAAATCGTAAAATGAAATTCCAGGACTTTTACATGCCTTTCCAGGTCAAAAGTAGAGCTCTCTATGACAAATTCCTATGCTGTTTTGTCATCATAGAAGCCCATTTATAATACCGTGGCCAGTCATCACACTAAGGCAAGGGACGCCACTCCCTTTCAGTTTTCCAGTTTGACACAAGACCACTGAGCACCACAAAAGCATCACAATGGTGCACTGAACATGCAACAAGTATATAGAGCATACATGAATAGAGGAAGTCTAGTAAACTAGAATGCAAACCGAAAGACTATCAAAGCCATTAGTGAGGCGTTCTGGCAAAATGAGACAGAAATGGGAAGAAATGAGGGTGCATGGGTGTTAGGAAATTGAGAATAAAACTCTTCTTACAATTCTGTTTGTTGCACCTCAATCAGACATTCTGTTGACAAGTTATGGCCGTTTAAAGTTTAAACACTGAGAAAACAGCCTTTAAATTTTCAAGTTTTATAGTTGTGAAAATGAAAGATGCCAATTGTTTTTCCTTAAAAACATGTTTATTTCTTTAAAAATATGTGTAGTAGACATATCAAAAATCATAAATATCAATAAATCTCCAAATCATTCATATATTCCCCAGTTTTTAAAGTTTTTTTTATATTTCTCCACTACGGCCTGTGCCCAGTTCCGTCTCATATTCCGCATCATCGTGTATGGGTTGTGCAGGATTCCATGACTTTTTTCATTACCTTTTTCTTTGAATAACAACTTTTCATGACTCACAGATTTACCGTGACGGCTTTAAATTCCAGGATTTTCCAGGTTTTTTTCCATGACTGTGGGAATCCTGTAATGTGTGGCTGGTTCAGGCACATGTTTTGTTGAAGTACATTTTTGACCATCGTTCATAGTGTACACAAACTAGTGGCATCGTCTCTTACCTTTTTGCTTGGCGAATCTAGGTGGCGTTTCATCAGCCCTCCTGTTCGGTCTCTGCGGCTTGGTTGATGATGTCATCTTTTGAGGAGTTGGTAACTTGACAATGAATCGTGGTTTGCCGTGTATTGGTTTCTGGACAGACGAGGTGGCATGATGCCTGAAGGAGACACTCTCTTGGGGTGGCTTGGCCTCGACTTTGGTCGGGAACAGAACTGCACAAGAAAAAAGGGAATCATTATTTTCAAATATCATCTGGAAAAATAGATTCCTTTTCTAAACTGCTTTTTTTTGTATCAATAGAAAAGTCAAATAGAGAGATCAACTGAAAAACAAAACTGGCCCATGTTTAGTTTCTGAGTTACAGTGAAATCTGGATAGAGAATGGATAAAACAAATTTGAGATATCAGAAGTTTCAGGTAAGCAAAGTTCCCAATTTTTCTACGATTACGTATGCTTTCACCGTAACTTGCAATGCCTGGCTATGACATGGACACGTTATTTGGCTCACTTTCCTTCTTGTTATTGATTTTTAATGATGTATTTTTTGAAGCACAAATCATCAATTTACTCAGATATATTTTTTCTTACCTAAAAGTGTCTGCTCTATGGATAAATATAACAATAAACCTCTCAAATTGTGTATTTCGCATAGCAAATCTGTATTTTCGTGTCGTTTGTCAATGTCTAGTCTAGCAATCGCACAATGCATCGCGATTGCACCACGCTCGGGGTTTTCTGATGTTCGGTTACATGACCAGTACTATGTAATTGATAGAGGGCGCGCTATCATGCAATGTGCAGCTAGGCCAGCGGTTGCGATCTGGTTCACTCGAAGGCCAGACCTGCATTTCCAATGCAGTAAAATGGCTACTGCAAAGAGCCAGTGATTGGACCGCCGGCGTGCTGGCTGCAATTGGGCCAGCAGTAGCGATCAGGCTAACTTGAAAGCCAGGATTTGTTGCGGTAATGGGCTAGAGTCCGTTCACAATGGCATCATGTACGCTGCATTCCTGGCTCTTGTGGCTAAAGTCACTTCTCATAGATGTGTGCGTAATACTCCCAGCCGCAGCCAGTTGATTCGTACGGCCAAAGCATTGTCTTTTTTTATTGATATCCGATACTCACTTAAGTTGTAAAATATAATTATAGAATGGACTCGCACCTTGACTTCCTAAGTTCTTGGCAAATTCACAAGCTTGATGGCACCTTCTCAGCGAGGTTCTGTAATAACAAATGCAAATGCTACATTAGTTACCTAAATACAGAGAAAACCCTATTAAGGTTTAACTTGGTGAGCATCTGGTTATCTTTTGGACTCCAACAAAGATTTAACTCCATCTGGGCACCTTCTGGACACCTACAAAGGTTTAACTTTGCCCGGGCATGTTTTGGACACATACAAAGGTTTAACTACATCATGATCATCTGGGCATCTTTTGGATACCTATAAAGGCTTAACTTTGATATGCAAATTTTGGGACACCTACTAAGGTTTCATACTTGGAGGATGTCTCGGCATCTTGTGGACACACCCATTTTGGACAACCAATTCTCAAATGCTGACAACCAAAGTCCTGATTCCCAGTGTTTCCCAAAGCTGAGCCTCAATACCCGTAGATGGCATCTACGCCACTCCACGCTCATCATTTGCCGTATCACGTGACCAAAATAACAACACAACACTCATCTTTAAAGCTTAGTGGAGATCCACGCGAGATTATCTCAAACTGGGAATTGTGCTATTCTTAAGACAAAACAAAATGTTTTTTTAGGTGAATCGAACCATTAATTGATAGAAAGCCACTTTTAGGTGAATCGAACCATTAATTGATAGAAAGGTTGAGACAAAAATTTGAGAACACCAAGCGAAATTATTTTTCATGACATCAAAAATTGTTCGTTCACTAATACGTTTGCCATCACCCTTAATACAAAATAACCTCTACATGTGAAGTACAAACCGGCATTAAGACCGCTTAATCTTGTATATGATGACTTTTGTCTCTGCACTTTCATCTTAAAAGTAATCTGTCTTATCTTTTTTTTCAAATACCTTGAGAATGTGAACATGACGCTGCATTCCTCAGCTTGGTATAACTCATGGAAGGACGGATGAAACTTGAGCAACACGGCTTCTCCCAGCACCTGAACGTCACAAGATCAAACCAGAAATACAATTTACTCCGTACATGAACAGTAACGTGCACGTTTTGACCACTTCAAGAGCCTCAGTGGGAGAGACACACTGCGTGCGTGTACTGGTTAGCATGCACACTGAGCCAAGTGCGCAGAAGTCATTACAATCCAAATGAGCACACCTGTAGCGTCTTTGTGTGAGCGTGTACAATCGGATGTCCATTCAAGTGGTCTCCCCCACCTCTCTCTTTGTAAACCATTGAAGGGGTACTTGCGCACAGAGTCCAGCCTGCAAGGCTACATTTGGACTTCCTCTATTGATTTTAACTGCAGCTAAAGCAAGTGAACATGAAGAAACAGTGTGGCCACATACCACAAAAACCGCAGTGATTTGTATTGATACTGATCTAAAAGATCAGTCTCAGTTTGATGAAACACCATAAACATGTATTCATCGCTAGAAAGTTTTGACTCATGTATTTGATAACAAGGCAACTACATGTATACGTTGCGTAATAACTAGCATTTCTACAAATATATACATGTATGTTGCTACACCTTGCAAACGTCAATCTTAACTGATATATATATAAGACTTTAAGACAATATCCTTTTTTTAATCAGGATCAATAAACAAGATGCATATTTCAACTAGCTTCAACAATTAGAGTCGATATTAAATTCTTTTGAAAAAAACTGCAGTCAAAATCATCCAAAAAATTGTATAACAATTGTATAAAATGGTGATTTTTGTTGTTGTTGTTGTTGGAAGTTTGTTTGCCCCTTGTGATAAGATGCTGAAAAATGATTTTTTTTTTTTTTTTTTTTTTTTTTTTTTTTAGGAAACGGTTTCTCCAAAATTGCCATTAAAATATGCGCACTTAAAAAGTAGGAAACTTTGGGAAAGTGGACTTATTAACATGTCTTACTTCATGAACATAGCCATCGTAGCGGGCAGTGTTTGGATGTGTCACAATAATCTTGTCTCCAATAAGGACGGAGGGACGACCTTCAGCTAGGCCGGGTACTTCCAAGGAGAGAAACTCACCGCCGCGTGGCCTCATGCTGACCTAAGATGGACAGTCACGGAGAAAACAAAGGTTTGAACTCCTGAGTAAAATAATTGCTTGATGTATGCAGCCAGATTTATTCATGTATCACACCACAAGTCAAGTCATGAGTTACAAGGGCTGAACCAATCCGCAATAGCCTTGAAAACTGAATTTTCCCATATGCGTTGTGTACACAGAGCAGAATTACCATTTGTACATATTAATAATGAATTAGCCATAATTCCAAAACCCTTTGACCTATAGTCATGACATTTCTTGGGTATGTTTATGAAGAGTTTCTCCGTGCATGTACCGAGTTTCACAATTTTTCGTCACTCGATGGCCAAGAATCCCCCCGCACAGTTGCAGTGTAATCCATTTGAATAGCTTATGACACAAAATAATGATTTGTGATTGACTAGTTATAGCTTGATTACAACTCTGACCACGAAATGAATTTTATTTGTGGGTATTTATAAAGCGCACCTATCCACCAGGACTGGTGCTCAAGGCGCTACATTATTATTACCCCTGCTCATTGGGCCCATGAAACATTCCTAACACCATCTCAGCTCCCTAGGGAATATTAAACTCCGATGCTGCCATTTCGGAGCAAAGCAGCTAAATCAACCACACTAACCATCTCTGCCCTCACGGGTACCCAATTTACTCCTGGGTGGAGAGAAGCAATGCGTGACAAAGTGTCTTGCGCAAAAGGCACACGCACCATGACCCCAGGCTGGACTCAAACCCACAACCTGCAGCTTTACCTGCAGACCACGAATCCAATGCCCTTAACCACAAGGCCACAGCTAGTATCCATTTTTCTGGGCTTTATGAAAATAATGACATGCCTTGTTTGGTTCATTATCCTTGTTAATGCACTTTTTCAAAATCTGAAATGTCCAAATCTGTTCCTGACAAATGAGGAGGCTGTTGCTGTGTTGTAATTTTATGCAGAAATTATGAACCCAAAATGTGGCTCATTCAAAACATTTGTTTCAAATGTTTGCTAAAAAATATACCCGGACTTTCGCACACTGAATAAAAAGCAAGTTGATCCTGGCAACAACCCTGTAACACTGAAAGCTCTGCCTTGAATGACATCATTTTTAACCCTAACCGAATTCAACCCATCAAAGCCCAACAGCAGGTTTTGTTGAAATCTGTTGGGATAAACTGATGGTCTTTACATTGGATTTGGGCGTACCTCCAAAAACTAAGTCCAACAGTGTGTGTGTACGATTTCCATGTGGGTGTTGGAATTTGCCAGGATGGGTACGGTTCCTGGTAAATTATGCTAGGGAGTTAGGGTTAAACAATGATTTCAAGTCTCCTATCTGATGTTTGGTTGTCAGAATATGGGTGTGAATCCCCGGGGGTCATAACTCATGAGCCCCCACCTTGCCAACTTTGACCCCCCCCCCCCACCCCCCTTCCTGGCACTTACCCTCTCCATGTCAAATTGCCTCATATCTTCATCCATCCTGATCTCCTCCAGGTGTAGCAGAGCTGAAAAACGACGGCTGAAGTTGTCTAGACTCAAGGACTGTTCAAATGAAAAGACAGCAAGGTTTATTGTTTTTTATTTATATTTGTGATGCGATCAAGCTAAATGAGACGTTTGTTGGGAATTTTCATTTGGAGATTCAGGCCAAAATAGGGCCACTTCATCACATCACTTCATCACATCTTTTGATGTTCCGACTTCATAATTTTTTGAGGTGTGCCGACTTCATTATTTTTTAACTAAAGATGGTACATGTATCAGCATGCGCTTTTAACAGCAGTAATGCTGAGATTGTGCTTTTTTCAAATAGAAAACGACTCATTTAGCTGAAATGCATCACATTTGGTAATGAGATATTAGTGAACTACATGTAAGTGAAACCAGGGTTTGCCCTTTATATCAGCTGTATGTGACGTCACAAATCAACCACTAGTCGACAAATGGGCCTTGCCTGAACTTGCTCTAAAATGTCACGTGATGTGTATTCCTCTCGACTGGTTCTTAGCCAATTTTTCTAAGCACATAAATTTCGGCCCACTTCTTCTCCCAACTAAGCACAGCTAGAGCTAACGGTATTACATTCATGAAACAATGATTACTTGCTTTTCAAACAAGTGATCCGCGGATCATGTGTCGCCTTTTTCCACGGTCCATTGCTATGTCTTGTGTTCTTAAACATGTCAAATATTGTGCCCGTGTAAACGACACCAAATGACACCTAGATGACCTTTGACCTCAAATTTTGGAAGACTTGTGATGAACCCCCACCCTAGGATCCCTTCATCCAAGTGACATTAAAATCCATCAAATTCTGTAGACAGAAACATTTCAAAGCATATTTGAACACTGACCTCTAATGACCCTTACATGACCTCTGACCTCAGACTTTGTGTCTTCCCACCCAAGGGTCACTGCATCTAAATTTCATCAAAATCCATAAAAGCATGAACAATGCTGTACACTTTCCCCCAAAACTGTGAATCACATCATGATTAATCTCAGTTGACCTTTGGCCTATAACCTTTGACCTGAAATATATCCCACATTATCTTTGCAACTCAATGACCCTTGTGTCCAAGTTATAATGGAATTAGGGCGAATATTTAGGAAATGAGAGCAATTCCAAAAACTTTAAAATACATAAAGGGCTACAGTCATATGGGTCTACGGTCGTACGGACGTTCCAGCAGATGGGAGTTCTGGGGTAGGAGCATTGTTGTCCTTTTATCCCTTTTTCTAAAGATTTCACTTGTGGGGTACCCTTTTTTCTAAAGATTTCACTTGTGGAGTACCGCTCCCTTTGTTTGAGTACTCCACAAGTACCTCTATTGTGTATGGTCTTTAGATTTTAGGACTGGTTAGTGTCTCCCAAATCTTCGTTTAAGCCACACAAAAAGTATATTCCAAAGCCACCCCAACACAGCCTCACTGACCAATCCTAAGAGTACAATTATAAACGTAGGGTCCGTAGGTTTGGAAAACCCTTTGTCAATTTTCAAGAAATAACCATGACAACCTACCTCCAAGAGTTGGGGGCAGATTATGACCAAATCCACATCCTCCTGTAAGAGACATGTCCTCAAATCTCTTGGGACTGGGAACTGTGGTAACTTTACTGGAACGTTGACATCAAAGTTTCTGAAAACATATGAATAGGAGAACAAACCAAAATTGGAAATGTTTCTCAGTCCCAGATTCATGTATTTTCAATATTTTTGTAATGACTGACCTTCACTGAGAAAATATATGATGAAAAAAAGTGCCGTCTGGATGCAACATTCTTATTTTTGAGGAATCCTTGGTTTCATTACCAGAAATAAATAATAATAATAACTCGAGACATTGACATGGGTCTCTGCAACTCAAAAAAGGGCTCTTACCGTGGGGGTCTCACACCAGGGAAGACGCACCCTTCGAAATCCCCCTCCCTGGTTCCAGCCATCTTCCCTCGTCTCTTATTCCTCGTTGACCTATTGACCCCTGAGGCATACCCCTCCGGGACGAGCCCAATCACCTGCTGGTCCTGGGCGTTTACCATGTACAGTCGACTGATGCTGAAGCCATCAAAATGGTAAGTCACTTGACATAGACACTTCCCGAGTTGTCTATTTTTTAACAAAATGAGAAGATGCATACATGCATGAGACCATATCAAATTCTTGGATCATCAGTATACAAATAAAATATGGTTTTAGGGGATAGTCGAATTAAGCCCCTCAAGGTATTGGAAGTTGACAGACTAGCTCCAAGGAAACGTACAGAACGCTTACATTTTTCTTTACATTTATCTACCGATTTGGTAGACATGCATAATGCATGACATGTTGTGAATGCATGCGTGTCTTGTTTTTAAGAACGCGTGTGGTGCGCGCCCTCAAGGGCGCACGCGCGCATCATCACCTCAAAAATGGCTTGTTCATGGTGACTGGTTCATATATATCCGCAACATGCATGATTCATATTATTTGCAAAAATGCATAATGATTAGCTCCACGAGATGGTAAAGGCGCTCGTGGCTTCGCCACTCGCACTGGTCTTTTTTTCGTGCCAGAATCTGGGGTAGCACGCATCCAGGTAGACACACGCGCCTTGACTAAAGGCTATACCCCTTTATGCTAGTTCCATAATTGCTTCATAAAATGCATGCTTAGTAGACTAGCACACAGGCAAACCATGCACTAGCTGTGAGACAGCAAACTGTAAATGCCTCTACATTTTTTTTTCACCAAAAGGCTGACCTGTATCCGCTTTAACTCACTTTGCCGTAACTGTCAATGTTACTGTCACTGAAGCTTGAGTTGGTAATGGTATAGGTGGTGTGATGCATGCAGTCTCCATGGATGATGTTGATGAGAGCGTAACTCCTTGATTCGGTTGCTGTGGAGGACCTGACGAGGATGCAGGACTGAACATGATGGAGACATCACCCGTTGGACAGACAACCTCGTAATTGGTAAGAGTTTGGGTTTCGCGTCCAACATTTCTGTTGAAATTTTGATGAAATAAAATTGGTAAACTATAACATTCTTGAGACTGATTTTACAAAACAGTGTGTAGCTTACGCCATGCATACCGTAGGATTGATGCAATAAACTCACTGCCAATTTCACAAAACTTGGTGTAGCTGCACAATGCTTTAAACTAATTCAAACATCCCAAACAAAGAAACGCATTGAACTGACACTGCCCGAGGGATAGAATTAAAACAAATGTAGTCAAAGAACCCAGTTTTCCAACTTTGCTGGAGACCCTTATAAGTAAGTATTCTCACTCTCTTTTTACACAAGATGCTCATTTTTTAAGGGAAGCTATGTATGTATGTACATGCACATATCATATACAGGGTGAGTAAAAATAAATGTCCCTTTGGATAACAGAAAAGGTTACCACTTTTTTCTCTTCAGCCAACATTCAGTCTAGGTATTGACCACAGTCAGTATAGGTTTCACTGATATTCATCCATACATGCAAAGGACACAGGCCTTTCTTTGTGACTACCCAAAAAACACTACCAAACAATGTTTTCTAATATTTTCAAGGGGGTATTTAACGTTACTTAATGGTGCAAAACAAGAACCTGAACAAGGGTCGTCAAGATCTCTTTAGATCTTATCCCCCTTTGATTTTATTTTTCTTCGGGGGGGATACCTCAAGGACTGGGTGTACTGCATTGTGCCAAACACCCTGCAGGAACTTTGCAAACAAATTACTGTTGAAACCAAGCCCTCAGAAAAACCCAGATAGTCCGCAGAGCTATTGCAGACATGAACACAGGCACAACTATGTACATGTATTGATCTGAATGACAGACAGGTGGAAGGGCGAGCAGCAGAAGAGTGAAAATATGAACCTGATCTGAAATTCAGTTTCAAGTTCAGTAAATGTAATTCCATTTAATTGATGTCCTGTTGTTATTCCATTTATTTCCTTCATTGTCCTCAGGCCCATTGTTAGTAAAAGGCCTATTCTGAACATTGTGTTTATAGTAGTGTTTTGGGGTTGTCACAAAGAAAGGTCTTTATCCTTTGCATACACATATCAGTGAAACTTTTACTGACTATGGTCAATACCCAGACCAAATGTTGGAAAACTGGTAACCTTTCCTGTTTTTGTGGGAGACAAAAACTTATCCGAAAGGACATTTCTGTTACTCACCCTGCACTGCGAACGTCAATTCCAGGGTTCACAAGCATTCACAAGAGTTCACAAAGTTCCAAGTATTCAAACCTTGGTTCTTTCTATCAGAAAACCAAGTTGACTTCATGTACCTACCTGATGTGAACTATGGTGCTCTTACTGCTACCGATCAGACACAACCCAAGATCACTGTCCGATATTGTTATGCCTCCTTTGTTTCTCTTCATATCTTCCTTCATACACTGCGCCAATGGTGAATCTGTGACAGGCTCCAATTTACTGAGGAAAGAAAACAAATCACAATAACCAAATAAACAAAACAATGTCATTGTTATTGGCTCAAATGCTGCTTGTTGGAATGATGGGGAGAGAGAGGTGGAGGAAGAGATTCCCGGTTTGCAGGCATGACAGGGGGCGTATTAAGTCGTGAATCCTAAACCCTAAATTGCTACTCGCGAGTACCTGCTTCTACTCGCGCCAGGATGAGTAACCACAAGTAGAATGAGTAGCACAAACTTCTCGCTAGTACTCAGGTTACTTGCTCAGCAGTAGACCTGATTACAATTCTACGACTTGGTCGCAAAGATATCCTCACCTAAGCCTGCTACTCCTTGTGTCTTGCTTCATACAGACGGCCCTCCAGTTGCCTTTACTCTGCTGTGATTCCATCATTCTACCTTCCACAAGATCCCCCTTCTTAGGTCTCCAGCCGCCCTCGCAGACCCGGAACGTGAAGTAGATCTTCCCGTTCACGTGACCGTAGCCGGGGTACAGGTGGGTCACAGAGCCCGAGAACTTCTGCTCCCGTAAGGGTCGGACATTACGGGCCTGGCTTTTATCGCTCGAAGGTTCAAAGGTCACGTCGCCTTGGATCCAATCGCCCCGGCAGGGTTTATAACCAAAGACCAGCGAGTCCTGGTCGAAGGCTACCGTCTCATTTATAAACCCAGAATCCTGGGACACTTTCGTGACCTTACCGATCAAAGTGCCTGATTGAGGATTCTGCCCTGTTTCATCATTCTCCCAATCCTGCCAAATGTCCACCTTGGTGGCTTTCCAGCCCCCCATGTTGTGATCGCGGACAGCCTGTACGACGACACTATCCCCGACAGCAGGGCGCTGGCCTCCCAACACGCAGTCGAAGGTAAAGTAGACATTGTTGTCAATCAGGCCGTATCCGTACAGGAGATCTGTCACTTTACCGCTGAACGAAGATTTTTCTTTGGTGTCATCTTCTTCGTCATTGGAAATAAACTGACCATACTCCAATCCATCATATGGACATTTCGCGGCATTTTTTTTGTCAGTTGGTGGTTCCGAGTTCACGTCTTCCGATGACAGACTTGAGGTTTCTTGCTTGTCGGCTGTTGTGCTTAGAAACGATTTGACCGTCCCAAACACTGCACTCAACATTGTGGCCAAGCTTTCCTACATTCCTGCAAATAAAAAAATTGAGAAACAATTGGGCTATGGTGTTTAGTACAGGGGAAAAATTAGATAACACAAACCTATTTGTCATCGAGTCAATGAGAATGAGAATAATAAATACACCACCATTAAAAGTGAACACATTCATCATGCCAACCTTGTTTAGAAAAAGAAATGACTTCGCAATTTTTTTTTTTAGAAATTAACTTAGGCCTACTTACACAGTGGATTTTTGGCTAGTCCAGGCTTTTTTTTCCCCAAATTATTAATTAATGAGGCGGCCCTTTTTTTTCTTCTCACTGAGATGGAAGCTTTCTTAAGATGGTGCATGGATCTTCTTCCATTTTTTCAACTCTTTTGCTGATAGTGATAGTACCTAATTTGTTTTGTGCCCAAAGGAGCCGTCAACCTTTCTATACAAATATACAGTGCTGCTATAATTTTGTTGAAAACAATTTTTTAAGAAAACCACATAATAGAAAAAAAATTGCAAAAATATTATTGCAAATGTAAGAATTATTTTTTTTTTAAAGGAGGCGGGCAGGGACATGAAACTGGTTGATTATTTTACTTGGCCTAATCTCTAATTTTTTTCTAGCTTGAAATATCTTCCAGCTCTAAGGCTCATGACTATTTCCCATGTCATGAGCAGTTAGACTAGAGCTGGGTTTTCCAAACTAAACTTTTTTATCTTTGGCTAATGTACCTGGCAAGAAATGATCTGGTCAACAGGTCAATAAATGGTTTTTTTTGGGGGGGGGGAATGAAATTAGGCAAGTAAATATGTGAAATAATTATCAAGTCAGCACTCAATGTTTAATAACTGTATGCTGCTGACATAATTAAAGCCTGAAGTTTAAACAAATCATAATTAAATCCCCATAAAAAAAATCGATCGACAATGAATGAAAATTATACATTCCAACACAACACATTTTTAGGTGTGATTACAATTTGTAGGCGTGATTACACCCAAACGTCACACTGCTTCATTCAACAATCAAGAAAGTAAGGGTACCAGACTTTAAACAGAGCACATCTACAAGCAAGAAAGTCTTTCTTTTTATCACTTTGACAATTTTATCCTAACAAATTTACTGTATTAAGAAAGGCTACCTTAACACTAAATATGTGTCGCTAAATTCGCTCGTATTTTGACGTTTTACATGACATCTGCGACGATGATCTCCACGCTAACTGTGAGCGAAATTAAATGCACGAATTCGATTCGGGGAGTCCCCACAAAGCGCAATTTTTGCTGTAGCGATTCTTTTACTCGATTATTATGGTATCCGCTACCGATTTCAGAATACATACAACGTGTTACCCACGCAGCGAAAGAGTCGATACAGCGCAAAGTCAGAATTTCAAATACAAGTAGTCGGTACCTTCAAGTCCGTCTGCATATATATGCAGCCAGTCGATTTGCGAGTGACCGATGAATGATGGCGGAAGGTTCGTCAAGGTATGAAAAATAAATTGGATTTTACTCAATGTCTCATGAAATTAATGTGTAACTGATCAACACTTGTTTTGTCAATAAGATCCGATGCAGTCCGTTATTTATTTTTTGTTTGATTTAGCCTCTAGTTTTGTTGTATTTTGTAAGTGTAAACAAGCACGTAAATAAAACTTAAAACTAGTAAGGTAGCCACATTCTATGCGACGCACTAAACTCCATGGCCGTGCTCTAGCACCGAGTTTACTCCACACTAGCATGACTAGTGCGTGGCCATAGAATGGGGCTAAAAGGCAATCAAAAACAATCGATAGGCAATAGGCGCATATATATTAACTTAGTCAAAGCTAAGTCAAAGCAGTCTTCGTTTAATTCTATAATCCTAAAATTGTGCCAGACCTTAATTAGGCCAAGTAAAAAAAAATAGGCTTCTTGCCCCAGCCCACTTTTTTTTTTTCCAGCCGCTTCTTTTTTTTTCTTTTCTTTTTTAATTCATAGCCTACATTTGCAATTTAATTTTGCATACGTATATATAAAATAAATGCATTGTACATGTATAAATAATGTCTTTTCATGTTTCCAGCAAAATTGTCGCTATATGTTTGACACAATTTTGTATCAGCAAAATAGTCTAGAAAAATTGAAGAATTGATCGGCCATCTTGAAAAATCCGCCATCCGATCCGGGGTTAAAAAAAAGGCATCTGTTTCCTACATTTTTTTAAAAAGGCCAGACGAGAAACTACTTTTTTTTACTCGGCCTCATTATTTTTCACAGTATGTATGTAGGCCTTAGCCCAGTGGACTCCTCCGTTGTGTACAACGCGACGCAACTGACGTCCAACCTGGGCTAATGTAGGCCTATGATGTACCTTGGTAGAAAGTGCAATTTTCTTAAGCATTTTTCGGTTGATGCCAGTGCAAATCAAACACATTATTTTTGCATTCACTGTTTGACAAACATACACAGATTGCTTTCTATATTTTCGTGTTGCATTTTGTGGTCTTCGTTGTCGCTTTTACCCCAAGATTTCCCTCAAAAATCCAAAACCCTGCTCTCTGTCCCAGACATCATACATGTACATGTATCTGTGTACATCTACGATGGTATTACTATTACTAGTCTGAAAATGTGGGACTCTCAGTACTGTGTATGAGAGTCCCAAAACTTAAGGTATTGAAAACATGCAATAAAAGAAAATAGACTGTCACCTGAAACAACCAGTCCAACACAGCTTCAGTACTGCATCAATCAACTGTGCCGAAAGAAACATGTGGCATGAACCGGGAACTATTTCTACTCATTTCTCCATAGTCAGCCACCAGACTAATGGCGCTGAATGAAGAGGTCGGACCTTTTAAAAAGGTGGACCATGGTTGGACGTGTACCAGTCTAGTCTTCAGCCTCATTTTGAAATCACTTTACTTCCCTCACATGTGCAAAATATTGAAGAAACGTCTCTTTTAAAAATTGAATTGAGTCTGCAAACTTGGTTGGTGAAATACTGAGGACCTTTTCTTTGCCCAGTGGAATTTTTGGAGAAACTTTCTGGCTAAAGAGTGAGTAAAGTTGGCCCCATTTTAGTTTTGCACGTTTCAGAGCACTCCAGTGCCAGGTCCCAGTCTGTGCTGGTATATACTCAGCAATGTCCACATCTGGATGTCAGTGGTTGCAGCTGTTTTGTTTTAAACATTTCTAACTTTTAATACCGGTAGTTGGGTGAGTCCAATAACCCACATGATACAATAGATTTACAAGAGATATTACAATAAATTTACAATAGATACAAATGGACGTGGAATGCGCAAAATCTGAGACAAACAAAGTGAACATACAAAATTTCATAGCCGGGTTGTCTAAGGGGAGTGGCTAACTCGCAAACAGCGATAGGTCAGTTGCCTACATACATAAAAATGTGGGCTGACAAAATGTTACAATCATCGTATTTATGACCGCGTACATGTATTTGATAGAAGTGATCATTCAGTTAATGATACATGTAACATGTGTTGTAACAGTAGTTTGCCAATGAAGGGTTGGTCTTTTTGAAAAAAATTTACAAACAAGTTTGCAAAAACATTGTTTTTAAAATTCATCTGTTAAATTTTCCCCTGAATCTGAAACCCAGGCTAGTTATACCGACTTAATACTTTTGCACTGTCTCACTTTGGTTATGGGAAAAACAATTATCTCTCAATTTGTCCTTCCAAGTACGGTACAGGAAAGCATTGGGGGAGTGTAGGTAAACATTGCCCAATCGACCTTGTGCATGTACATGTATGGTGCAAGGATCAGCACAATCATTAATCATTAATACATTGTGAGGAAATGACCTTCATCACAATAATGCGCTGATTATACATACATTGTACAATAGACTGTGCTGACTCTTGTTCAATGTATCAAAACATGCAGTGAGCATAGTTCTTCGAGTTACGTGTACATCACATTTAACCTTGTCCTAAATGTAGAACATTGTACATACAATGATACATACTGATGTATACATTGGTCTCGAAAATCTGGGACTCTTTAATACTGTGATGTGTATTAAAAGTGAAGGAATCCAATCAGCCTATTGCTCATACAAATGTAAACAATGTTGTTGTACTGCTTGATTGTCATTACATGTATATTAAAACATGTTGACAGTGGCCTTCTTTTGTACAGCAGTTTCGTCTGATGTTTTAAAAAGATCCACAAAATTTGAAATTTGTTCTGATATTTGAGAGCTAAATGATAACATAAAAATGTTTAAAAAAAGATTGGATTAAAAAAACACAAAAATTTCGGATCAATTAAACTGTGCCTGCGTATACCGTACATTCAAAGAAATGATTAAAACCTTCCTATTGTTTGATCAGTCACAGACTGTCAAAAATGTCTTTGACTTGCCTTGCCATATATCTTGTATACTGGCTATTTATATACTGACTAGTAAACAAACTAAAAAAAACCAGTCCGATCACATTCCTGTTAACACAGTGATAACAGACAAAAGAAAAAGAGGCAACTGGTCGGTACAACTGGTATGAGCTCCGTGCGCTACCAAAAGAGGGCGCCCTTTTACCTAACAACGATGTCCCATGGGCGGGACATTTCGCTGGTTGACGCGCACCGTTCCTTGTGTGTGACGCATGTACACCAGGGGATTTGTACTATTTACACGCGCAGTGGCCGCGCTTCGCGGCAAATGAATTGCAGTCAGACAAGATGGCGTCGGTCGGTCGGTCAGTCACCCCCAACTGTACTTCCTTTTGCCGGTGAGGGGGTGCTTGTGAACGGAGCGGATATCAATCACCTCCAGTCAAAGCATGGCTATTAAAAAGAGTCACTTGATTGATTTTGACTGCTGTGATGAAGTAGCTGAATTCGTCAGCCAGAGAGGGAGGGTACATTGCTATAATGTACATGAAGTATGTATAAATCCAGGGTTTTTTTAACTTGTATGAATATGTATATTTCTTTCTTTTTCCTTTTCGAAAGATTAAAAAGCCCCCCAGCAAGAATGGAGAGCCAGTCAGATGAGTATGAGTATGACGAGTACGAAGATGTTGATGCCTACTATGATGAGGGGCAAGATGAAATGGAACCAGAGGACGAACGAGAACCTGACCCTGAGTTTTTCGAGTTCAGGCTACTCACTGTAGATGAGGCAAAAGCATTCTTAGCTAAGGAGGTACAGACAGCTGCTGATGTACTCAAGGTATGTGGTATAGGGTACCAGACACTGAGTATTATGAGTACAGACTACTCACTGTAGACAAAGCAAAAACATTCTGGGTGCAGACCAGTAAATCGGTCCGAAATTGCCTGCGCCGGCCAAATCACGATTTGCATGCCCTCAAAATCTTCGGTATTTGAGCATGCTGTGGGCCATGAACTTGAGGGTTTGTTAAAAATATGGATGGAAACCGTGCACAGGACTTGGAGCTTGCAGTTCTGTGTAATTTTGATGTAATTTGGACCCTAAAAGCGCTCTACTTTGCAATGGAGTGTAGGCATCGTTTTTCAAAATGGCGATGGGCTTCAGGACTATTTTCAGGGGTGATCGTCTTCAGATGGAAATTTCTCCTAAAAGTCATCAGTTGACCCCCCGTAAATTGAACAGAAATTGAAAGATGATGAAATAAGCTTTAATTTGATGTGTGTTTCGAACACCTTGGAGAGTTGTGAGTATTTTTCCCGAATTTTTGAAGTGGGAGCATTTACCATTGGGGTCTATGGAAGTTTATTTACTGGTCTGCTACCTGTAGTTTCAAAATGGCGCCTTCCACCGTTTGTTGTCAAAATGTTTGCGGAGTGGTTTTTTTCAGGGGGGCGAACCTGGGGGGGGGGGCAGCGTTTCAAAAGGGGTCACCAATGGCGGTTCCGCAACAAATGCGCCCAAAATCTGAATAGGGCCGATGGACCGTCCTCCGATCACTGCAATTTCGAGCGAACAAGGGGGGGGGGGGGTAATTTGGGGTCGGAAGGAGCAAAAACTCAATTCACGCCCGTTGGGGGCGCCCTACAGTAAGGTAGCTGCAAACAGAGGGCTTGTTTTCAGGCCAGAAATCGCAGTCAGAGATTTTTTTTCTCGCAATTTTTTGATGAAATATGAGTCATCCATCCTTCCTCGTGCCGTACAAGTGGTTTGGAGAAATTTTTCAAAACCTCGCTTCTCTGTAGTTTCAAAATGGAGCCTTCCACCGTTTGTTGTCAAAATGTTTGCGGAGTGGTTTTTTTCAGGGGGGCGGAACCTGGGGGGCAGCGTTTCAAAAGGGGTCACCAATGGCGGTTCCGCAACAATTAATGCGCCCAAAATCTGAATAGGGCCGATGGACCGTCCTCCGATCACAGCAATTTCGAGCGAACAAGGGGGGGGGGGGGGTAATTTGGGGTCGGAAGGAGCAAAAACTCAATTCACGCCCGTTGGGGGCGCCCTACAGTAAGGTAGCTGCAAACAGAGGGCTTGTTTTCAGGCCAGAAATCGCAGTCAGAGATTTTTTTTCTCGCAATTTTTTGATGAAATATGAGTCATCCATTCTTCCTCGTGCCGTACAAGTGGTTTGGAGAAATTTTTCAAAACCTCGCTTCTCTATAGGGTGCAGACCAGTAAATCGGTCCGAAATTGCCTGCGCCGGCCAAATCACGATTTGCATGCCCTCAAAATCTTCGGTATTTGAGCATGCTGTGGGCCATGAACTTGAGGGTTTGTTAAAAATATGGATGGAAACCGTGCACAGGACTTGGAGCTTGCAGTTCTGTGTAATTTTGATGTAATTTGGACCCTAAAAGCGCTCTACTTTGCAATGGAGTGTAGGCATCGTTTTTCAAAATGGCGATGGGCTTCAGGACTATTTTCAGGGGTGATCGTCTTCAGATGGAAATTTCTCCTAAAAGTCATCAGTTGACCCCCCATAAATTGAACAGAAATTGAAAGATGATGAAATAAGCTTTAATTTGATGTGTGTTTCGAACACCTTGGAGAGTTGTGAGTATTTTTCCCGAATTTTTGAAGTGGGAGCATTTACCATTGGGGTCTATGGAAGTTTATTTACTGGTCTGCTACCTGTTCTTAGCTAAGGAGGTACAGACAGCTGCTGATATACTCAAGGTATGTTGTATAGGGTACCAGACACTGAGTATTATGAGTACAGGCTACTCACTGTCTATGAAGCAAAAGCATTCTTAGCTAAGGAGGTACAGACAGCTGCTGATATACTCAAGGT
The DNA here is from genome assembly GCA_029964075.1 of Patiria pectinifera. NCBI lineage: Eukaryota > Metazoa > Echinodermata > Asteroidea > Valvatida > Asterinidae > Patiria > Patiria pectinifera. The sequence continues at coordinate 28,394,042 of CM057149.1, read as the reverse complement.
ATGTTGTATAGGGTACCAAACACTGAGTATTATGAGTTCGTGTTACTCACTGTAGACGAGGCAAAGCATTCTTAGCTAAGGAGGTACAGACAGCTGCTGATATACTCAAGGTATGTTTTATAGGGTACCAGACACTGAGTATTATGAGTTCACGTTACTCACTGTAGACGAGGCAAAGCAGACAGCTGCTGATACATGTATACTCAAGGTATGTGGTATAGGGTACCAGACACTGAGTATTATGAGTACAGGCTACTCACTGTAGATGAAGCAAAAGCATTCTTAGCTAAGGAGGTACAGACAGCTGCTGATGTACTCAAGGTATGTGGTATAGGGTACCAGACACTGACTATTACGAGTACAGGCTACTCACTGTAGACAAAGCAAAAGCATTCTTAGCTTAGGAGATACAGACAGCTGCTGATGTACTCAAGGTATATGAAATTGGGCACCAAACACCGAGTATTATGAGATCACATTACTCACTGTAGACAAGGCAAAATCATTCTTAGCTAAGGAGGTACAGACAGCTGCTGATGTACTCAAGTATGTTGTATAGGGTACCAGACACTGAGTATTATGAGTACAGGCTACTCACTTCAGATGAGGCAAAAGCATTCTTAGGTACAGACAGCTGCTGATGTACTCAGGGTACATGTATGTAATATAGGGCACCAAGCATCGATTATTATGAGTTCACGTTACTCACTGTAGACGAGGCAAAAGATATTCTTAGCTAAGGAGGTACAGACAGCTGCTGATGTACTCAGGGTATGTGATATAGGGGACCAGACACTGAGTATTATGAGTACACGTTACTCACCGGAGATGAGGCAAAAGCATTATTAGCTAAGGAGGTACAGACAGCTACCGATGTGTTCATGTACTCAATGCATGTGATATAGGGGTCCAGACAGAGTATTATGAGTACATGCTACTCATCATAGATGAGGCAAGAGTATTCCTAGCTAAGTAGGTACTGACTGCTGCTGATGTACACAAGGTATGTGATATAGGGTACCAAACCCGAGTAGTATGAGTAGTTAAGTGCTGGGAATCGTGCTACAACTAAAAATCTCTATTTTCTTCTTTCCTGCTACTTGTAGATTCCATGCTTTGCAGCCAAGGCTCTTCTGATGTCTCATCGATGGAACCTTGACGCCATTCAGAGTCGAACCAAGCAGGATATAGCTAACCTCTTGGCTGAATGTGGAGTGCTTCCATCAGCTGATAGTAGCCTTACAAAGGTACTAATGAGTATTAGGGCAATTCCATGGTAACTCGCATTACATTTAGAGGTGGTCTTCGGTGTGCTGTTATTTCATAAAGTCAAATTTTTCTTAAAGTCAACAAAATAACTTTCTGTTGGCTTGGCAATTAGATTTTTATCAGTAACTCACGCTACAAGAAATCCTCACATATTCCAACAGTTCTTTTAGGGTAAATACACCCTACTGATGTAAGGGTAACTCACGCTACAAGAAAAGGACATGGCACAAGTACCCTTACATCAGTAGGGTGTATTTACCCTAAAAGAACTCAACCCATCAAGCCCCAAACCGCATGTTTTGTTGGAATATGTGAGGATGGGTACAGTACCCCTATTAAAACACACCTCAAAAATCAAAGTCAGAAATATGTGTGTGCAGTTTCCCATTTGGTGTTGGAATTTGCCAGGATGGGTATGGTTCCAAGTAAATCATGCTAGGGAGTTAGGGTTAAAGTCATATGCTACAATTTCAATTTAGTATTAAAAAATAATCAATCATAAAATCTCTAGAAGGATATATTTCGGTAACTCAACGCTTACACGCACTCATTCACGGCTTCACCAAATTAAAAACGAACAACTAACGGAAATTTCCAAAAATGTGTGTTGAGACGCATCATTGGAAGAGGCCTTCTTTAATTGTTTTCCTCAAAATGACAGCATGATAGAAAGAATAATTTCACAGGGAGTTTAGTACCATTACTATCTTTAAACCAAGTATGCTTTACAACAATCATTTGGTCGGGTACTTTTTTGATAGCTGTAAATGATGTATTTATTTATTTATTTATCTATTTTATTTCTTTCTGGTAATGAAACCAAGGGTCCCTCAAAAGTGCCTTAAGCACTGTAGCCCGGAAGCCTGAAGAAACCTGTAGAGAGGAGACAATGAGAAGAAATTACAGTTTTAGAGGTGGGAGGAAAAGCCCAGAGGAATATTCTGAGGAAAACCCACGGAATCAGGTAGGGACTGAAAACCCAATCAACATATTGGCTCGGGCGGGATTCGAACCGGGGTCACAGCAGTGGAAGGCGAGGAAAGTACCGCTACGCCAACCTGACTCCCCCTGGTACCTGTACTCTACCTTTAAGTTTGAAAACACTCTGATTACTATTTCCCATTACGTGTTGTTGTCTAGGAACCTGCCACCCCCAGCAACTATGTCTGCCCGGTCTGCATAGAGCACCAGTCTAAAGAGCAGGTCAGGTCGTTGCTATGCGGCCATTTTTTCTGCAAGGACTGCTGGACACAGCATCTTGTGGTACTCATCAATGAAGGAACCTCAACAGGTTGGTACTATGGCCTCTGTGCATACTGCACATGAGGCATTGTGGCAAAATGAGACAGAACTGGGCAGAAGTCAAAATGAGGGTTTGCAGGTATTTATACGAAACAAAATGAAATTCTCCTCAATACTATTTCGGACATTCAGGTGACAAGCTATGGCTGTTTAAAGTTTGCATTTATCGACAGGTCAAAAAGAAACATTTGAGAAAAAGGCCTTTACAGTTTCGAGTTTTGTATTCGTGAAAATGAAATATTCCAAAGTTCTGTTTGTCCTTAAAAAACTTATTCCACAATTTGTATACTATTTCTGTAAAATATATGTATAGTAGACATATCAAAGATTACCAACATCAATCAATCTAAAAATCAGGAAAAAAATTACCTCCATTCGTGTTTTAGGGATTTTTATTTGCATTTTTCTCCACTACGGCCTGTGCCCAGCTCAGTCTTATTTTGCCAGAACACCTCACATATACCCCTTAGTGATGACAACGAAAGAAATAAGATTTTCACTGAAAAAAAACGTACATTTTGTCTCAAGCCTTGCAAGTTTTTTTGGAGTCTTGTGAAAAGGGCTTAAGATACTCTCTCGACCTGACCTGATGAAATGCCATTAAAGCAGGTCCTCCCTGCAGTTTGTAAAATTATTTTATTTACTTCTTTTGTTGCCTTTCAGTGATACTGTTAAGACTGCTTGATGCATTGTAATATTAGCATTTCATTTTTTGTTATGCTTGTGTACTGTCTTTCCAGGCATCCATTGCATGGCTGAGAAGTGTCTCATGAGGGCGCCAGAGGACTTTGTCCTCCCTCTGCTGGAGTCTGAGCAGCCGAGACTAAGATACAATGACTTCTACTTCAAGGAGTCAGTCAAGGTATGGTGCACAAACTTTACCTTTTTTATTTTTTAGCGGACAGCAGCTCAAGAAATAGTCATGTTTATATAACCGACATACAGATCCTTGTCATTTGATTGGTGGAACTCACATCACGTGATATTCGTTATTGATCCCATTCACGCCGGGGCTCAAAAAGTCCCATTCGCCCATGGGGAATGGGAAATGGGAAATACTATTGAACAGTTAGGATCATTCTTGTTCCATTATACGGTATTTGTGTGCAAATGCATGCTAGTGTGCGCGTTCAGCGATGCGGGTAGCGCGTATTGTTCCAAAGAGCCAGCGCTACAGAGTTGGGCTCAAACGTTTTTGTGAAGGGTTGGTTTGGAACCAATTTTGTATCGAAATAAAAGTTCAAATATATCAAATGACAAGGATGTATATGTCAGTTATATAAAACAAATATTGAGTGGCTGTAAATTGTGGAAATGGGAGGATTATTATCACTCGGTAGAATCTGGACTTGTCCAGTTCACTCGGCTTCACCTCGTGACATAGAAAGTTCCAGATTTTACCTAGCGAAAATATTCCTCCCATTCCACGCTGAGCCACTCAATATTTGTATACTCTCAGTTAGTTAGTAACAAACGTTCCAGTGGCAGCCTTGCATGGCTATATATCAACGCGTCCCTCAGGACCTGCCTCTCTTTTGGGTCACTTTAATGGGTCTCCACTGACCGTCAAATGTCATCATAGGGTCACTGGGGTTAAGACCTGCTTTTGTACTGAAAATAATATTCCTTCCAGAAATTACATGGCACAATCACGTCACACATGCATGAACACAAATTTGTTGGCCCGCAGATTCCAAGAACTTTTCGAGCTTGTTTCTTAATTATTAAAAAGTAAAACCGTTTGTGGAGGAGCAAGGCCAGTCTCTCTGATATTGTACACAAGGGGCTGCAATTCAAAAGATAAACCTGCAACTGTTGAATCGGAGACCACAAGATGTGCATCTAGTTTTCTCTGTTTTCTGAAAATGAATAGTATCTTCTGAGCTGAAACTTCAACATGGGAATTGCCATGCAGCCTACTTAAGATTTTGAGCCATTTTATTGTCGCAAACAAAAACATGCAGAAAAAGCAAATGATCCTATATACCTTTAGCAATTGTACTACCACCATCGTTTTGAATTTGTGAGGCATTCTGGCAAATTGAGACGGAACTGGGCACTGGTCGTATTGGAGAAACATAAACAAAATAGAATGGGGATGATTTTTTTGGGGGTGGGGGAATTTTAGATCTATTGATATTGTAATCTTTGATATGTCTGCTACACGTATTTCAAAGAAATAATATCAAAATCATTGAATAAAAGTGTTTTTAAGGAAAACAATTGGCATCTTATTTTAACGACGACAAAACTTTAAAGGCCTTTTTCTCAGTATTTTACTTTTTTGATATGTCCATAAATGTGAACTAAACAGCCATAACTTTTCTTTGTCCAATTGAAGTGCAACAAACAGTATAGAATTTTATTCTCTTTCCTAATACCTGCAAACCCTCATTTCGACCTCTGCCCAGCTCGGTCTCATTTTGCAAGAACACCTCAATTATTTTTTTCAGATTTTTCAAAGAAAGCTAAGGTTCAAGTCAAGTGCCCATTGCACTGTCCTTATTTGTCTTTCAGAATCACAGTAACTTGAGATTCTGCCCGGGTGCTGACTGTACCATCGTTGTCTATGCAGAGGAAGTCAAGAGCAAGCGAGCTGAATGCACACAATGCAAGACGAATTGGTGGTAAGGCATTGCAGTGTTAACCCTCCTAGTGGGAAGTCAGTGTTCAGAGTCAGTGTTCAAAGCCTTTCAAACCATGCAGGTCAGTTTCAGGTGAAGGGTGATGAAGTGTTTCAACAACTGTGTCATACCGAGAATCACTGCACAAAACGGAACTGTGAAGAGCAGTGAAGCGTGACAGAATCTGCCTGCTTAGACCAGAGCCCTATGGGTGCAGACCAGTAAATCGGTCCGAAGTTGCCTACGCCGGCCAAATCACGATTTGCATGCCCTCAAAATCTTCAGTATTTGAGCATGCTGTGGGCCATGAACTTGAGGGTTTGTAAAAAATATGGGTGGAAGCCGTGCACAGGACTGGGAGCTTGCAGTTCTGTGTAATTTGGATGTAATTTGGACCCTAAAAGCGCTCTATTTTGCAATGGAGTGTAGGCATCGTTTTTCAAAATGGCGATGGGCTTGAGGACTATTTTCAGGGGTGATCATCTTCAGATGGAAATTTCTCCTAAAAGTCATCAGTTGACCCCCCGAAAATTGAAAAGAAAATGAAAGATGATGAAATAAGCTTTAATTTGATGTATGTCTCGAACACCTTGGAGAGTTGTGAGTACTTTTTCCGAATTTTTGAAGTGGGAGCATTTACCATTGGGGTCTATTGAAGTTTATTTACTGGTCTGCTACCCTAAAGAGTATGCGACACGCTGTCATCTACTGTTCCTCCATGTAGTCCTGACATCACAACCCTAAATTTGCAAAATCCAGTTCTGGATCGTGGTAGTTTGATGGAATCAGCACTACGAGCCCTACTTGGCAGGGACTTTGATGTCCCCTCTGAATGCAGTTCAGTTGGTGAAAAGGGAGTTGGAGAAAAGGAGGGATGAGGAGTATTTAAATGCCCAAATCCATTTGGTTACAAAAATTCCACAGCCAAAATATAATCCCTAAATTCTCTTAAAAGATGCCCAAGAATTCAGAAGAAAGCATCTAGATTTACAAATTTGTAAATGCAGACCTGCTGACCTGCTGGCCAGGACATGTCTTCTTTACTTGGAGGTGCTTTTATGCCAATCCAAAGCCCCCTTCGCCGCCTCCTCCCAACCCAGAGCAAAATCTTCGAGTATCTTTAAATAAAGTGGATTGGTTTTTTTGGGGGGGGATAAGTTGAACTATCAAATATTTTTTCTCTTTATTTCCAGTTTTAATTGTTGCAACAACTACCATGCCCCAGCAGACTGTGACATCATCAAGAGATGGCTAACGAAATGTGCCGACGATTCCGAGACAGCTAACTACATCAGTGCCCACACAAAAGATGTAAGTACAGTTGGACCATACATAAATGTAGTACTGCTGCCTATAAAAAGTCCCCCGCAATCGGTATTTTCTATTCCCTTGCTTCATGCATGGTTTGCTGAGGGCGCTATTGGAAGCAGACAACAAAGTGACACCCAGGGGTAATCCTTACTTTTAGGACACCTCTATTTTTTACAAGTTCTGTTCAAAACTGACTTTTGCAGATGACTGTCCAGTACCAAAGTGACTTTTGCAGGCTAAAGCAGTTTTTTTTCTTCATATAAACTCATATTAGTTGTAGTTTTGAAAGCACTTTCGAAGAAAATGTGACTTTCCTACCTTTTTTCGCAGTCAGGCGTGCATGTTGTAGTTCTCACACGCGTGAAAGCCCTACATAATGAAAGCCCGATGCTGATTGGCTGCTAAAAAGTCTGGTTCCCAGACCAAAATATTCTGACTACTCCTGAATCTTTTGGTCTGGGAACCAGACTAAAAATAAATAAGTTAGTCTGGTTCTCAGACCAAAAGATTGTGACTATTCCTGAATCTTTTGGTCTGGGAACCAGACTAAAAATAAATAAGATGTTCATTTTTTATCAGCCAATCAGCATTGAGCTTTCATCGCATCGAGCTTTCACATTTGCCATCTTGGTTTTTGAGTCTGCTTTCTGCTTGTCATCGTCGTCTTTTACCCCTGAATTTCCCTCATAAATCAAAGCCCTGCCCTCTTTCCACAAAATTAAACCTGCTGATATTCAAGAAGGTGTCATTGCCAATTGTTCAGATGTGCCAAGAAGTATCAAAATGTCAATTTTGAGTGTCAGTTAGTCAACTGTTTTGGTGAGTCTTTCCCTTCCTATATAGGAACGGGGTCCTAAAAGTAAGGATTACCCACCCAGGCTAGCAGTAATTATTTGGTTATTCAGTTAACCCAATAAGTTCCTATACCGCCCCCTCCCACCTGTCTGTCACTCCAACCGGAGTACTCTATGGTTTTAGGGATTCATCAGGGAATATGTGACCTGCCGTATCGTAATGAGGAATAACCCCCACCTTTGACTTTTTCAAGTTATGGGCCTTATTCACGAGTCGGCCATATTGGATTGAGAGTGAGGTATAATCTTCATTTTGAAAACTTGTGTAGAGAAATGAAAGCAATGGCGTTACAAATGAATACCAGTCTGCTCTGATGAATAATTTAAAATTTGTGATTAAACAAACTCAAACGTTTTAAGCCACATTAAAAAAAAAAAAATGAAAGTGAGGCTATAGTGAATAAATAGTCTGGCACCGTCCCATTCAACAGTTCACAATTTATGAAATACATTCAGGGAACACGACAAAAATGGCCAATCTGTGCATATAAAAAGGCGCATATACATACTGGTACATCATAATGTGCAAATCAGTGGCTTTCAAATGGAAAAAAAATTGACTTCTGTAGCTAAATTTATTCCAAAGATCAGGGGTGTTAAATCTCAGCTATAGAGTTGATTTCAGCTTTTTTTGTTTTGGATTTCAGCTTTTTTCCCCTCACTTGCTGTGTACAAAAGTACATGTATAGGAGATTTCAAAATTCAGCTTTTTTACACCGTTCTCAGCTGTTTTCAGCTATTTTTATCAGTGGTCACTCACACCCCTGAAAGATACGCTGCAGGAACTTCAAAAGTGTCCCGCCGAACTTTGCCAACCTTATTTCGAGAAAGACGGCTCTGAAAAAAAAATGCATTGTGCCGCTAACGGCAGTGAAAATTTCTTCAGTTTTTCCACTTTTGTGAGTAAATGCATAGTGTGAAGCTTGGATACCTTGGCTACTCAAAATTACAAAAAACTCAATATTGATTTGACGTGATTTTTTAAAAGCACCGTATCACACATCGCAGCAATCAACAATTGTTAAATTTCACTACATGCAGGTGTTTGCTGGGGGGGGGGGGGTGGACAGGAAAAGCTGCATGCGGAGCTTCATGAAACTTTTGTTTCAAAAGGGAAAAAAGAGGATCATATATAACATATAACCACTCTATTAAAACTAACCACTCTGGAGAGAAGGAGAATAAGAGGAGACCTGATAGAGGCATTCAAAATCCTCAATGGATTGGAAGGTATTGAAGAAGGCAAGCTATTCACTAGGAATTCAAATCAGCTCAGGGGTCACAGTCACAAATTGTTCAAGCCAGCACTAAAGAAGGGACTGAACTGCAGGAAGAAGCCATTTGTCTCTCCGAATAGTCAACGAGTGGAACAGTCTCCCAGCACATGTAGTGGATGCCAAGTCAATCAACCTATTCAAGAATAAGCTAGATTCCTATTGGAGCCAAAAAGGATATGGGGTCTTAAAGGCTTAAGCCTATTCTATTCCCATCATGCCTTAAGTGTAAGTGTAAGTGTATATACCTTGTAATTGGAGCCGAAAGTAAACATGACTACATAGCTTGTAATTGGAGCCGACAGTTAACATGATTTAAGTATTTGTCTTCATGCATGATAAACCTAAATGCTCGCTAGACCAGATGTCTAGACTCTGTTCACACTAGACAATCAAATGTGCCAAGTTGTGGGTATGTTAAGTGTAATAATAGTACCAAATACCGCAAGCTAATAGATTGCCTACGTCAATTGAAACACTGGCTGCACATGTGATTGTGATGTGCCAAACCATTGTGGTTTTCTGTGTCTGTTTCATTGTGAGTTTAAAAGTCTGTCCCGAGCCAGTGTTGCTCATCAGGCCAGTATTTATCTCCAGTTTCCTTGATGTGAAACAACTGCAAATATTTCTATTCCCCCTGGATGGGATGCCAGTCCACTGCAGGTTACTCCCAGCTTATGCCGGTACCCATTTGTACTTTGGTTTGAGAAAGGCAGGTACATATGGGTGTTGGGGCTTGCCCAAAGACAAAACATATGGCCAGTAGCAGGATTCGAACACTGACCCTCTGATTATGAGTCACAAACCCAAACCACCAGGCCACACTCCCCTACTTCCAATGAGTGATCAACCGAAAATTAAAACTGCCTACATTTTCCCAAGTCTGATCTCGAGGTTTAGATAGTTGACAGTGCAGAAAATGCATTAATACCAGGGGAATTTTGCAGTGATTTCTTGGCCTGATAGTGTAATCAAAAAGGATTTATAAAACTTAGTGGCGGAAGTACTGTTGACGTGTGCGTCCTACTCATTAGTCGTGGTCAAAGACTGGGTTTGGAGTTTGTCCCCCCAATGCAGCCCATCCCTGGCAAGGGCTGTTAAAGGCACCACGTCTGTAGCAGGTACTATCAACAAGATGAATCAAATCCGGCCTCGGGAACTTCAAATCCAACCTCGGGAGCATTCCTCAACATGCCATATTTAAGCTAATGCACATGAGTGAGGTTTGCTCGGAATATATGTGAGGTCCGAGTGCCAAACTTCCCAAGGCTGGATGTGATCCATCTTGTTGATAGCGCCCTCTACCACCGTATTTAACAATTGTTGACTGCTGTGATGTGGGATATGACGCTTTTAACACCCAAGGGGTGTATAGCTCCCTCGGCGACTATACGCCTTGAGGGGGTTAAAAACAGCATATCCAACTTTACAGCAGACAACAATTGTTTTGCTATATCGTGCCAATAAGTCAAAAACGATAATTGGTTGTAACTTACTGTGTGAGAAATAAATTGAACCACTGCGATGTAAGCTTTGATAACTGAAAGTTTTGATGTCCTGCTGGACATGAGACTGAGCAGTTGAAATTGCAGTTCTCATTGCGCAAAGCTAGCGCGCCAGCAGGTTCCACACACATGCGCAACACGGGCAATGAGCACAGGGCGATACCACACTGATCTCCACGTTAAAATCAGTGTGTGACATGCGTTTTTATTGTCCAGACACGTGGCCATTCTAGTCCAATGAAATTACAGTATCCAAGCACACGATATAACAATGGCTTTTAAAACCTTCTTCATATCAGAAGAATGCATGCACCTGAGAAGGAATGAGGTGTTCTGCACAAAAGGCACTAAAAAAAGCTCCACAAATGATTTATATGTTCTTACAACTGATGGCAATTAATATATGGAGTGCACAGTTGTTAAGACAAAAACTTCTATTTCTCGATGACTTTTGGTGAGTCAGGTTGGCAGGCAGTACTTTCCCCCTTCCACCGCTGTGACTCGGGTTTGATTCCTGCCTGGGCCAATATGTGGATTGGGTTTTCAGTCCCTGCCTGATTTTATGGGTTTTTGTCAGAATGTTCATTTCTGGGGTTTTCCTCCCACATTGAAAACTGTAATTTCTTCAGATTGTCTTCTCTTTACTGGGTCCTTGGGAGATCAGTGGATTCCACTGAATGGACTACTTGGTTTAAAATAAGAATTAAATAATAAAAAAATAATCGCTCAGGGAATCTTGTGTGTCCTCAGAAATAATGACACAAACATAAACAAATGGAGTTTGTGTCAACGAGCATAAGCCTTAATTGAAAAATGGTGGACACAACAAGGGGCACTATTTAAACAGGTTAACTTTTTATGTACCCACTCCATATAGTGCCCTGCTTTTGTGTTCTCAATATCTAAAAAAGACCAAGGGTTTGTTTCTGATATTTAGGTCAAACACCTCCAAGCTTAACCCTACGTTTACCCCGCAAGTTCATCGACCTCCACTGTCGGCCATAAAACATCCTTCTCTAAATTCGAAACCCTGCTGTGTGGAAGTGTCCACTACCTGCCGATTAATCCTCTCAATCTGTAAAGTCATATTTCATCAGCTCCTCTTTAATCTTTCCGGATAATCGCCAGATTCTCTCAGTACCCGGGCCAGTGAGGTTTGACATTAGCGTCTTTTGGGGATTAGTGGCTGTGGGTTTTGTGGTTCGCGTAGCGGGATTCCGTAATGTTGTTGACCTAGGGGAAGGAAATGGGTGGCACCAGTCATGTTTCCTGGCATACATTAAGAGGCCGAAGGCACATCACGGAGGCTGGCCAACTGGAAGGCTGTCCAATGGTTCCTGATCAAACTGACTGTCCCCAGCCATGGCATGAGGAGGGGTTTGATTTTAGGGCTGGGAGGGGACCACGCAAGAAGATACAGGGATTATTTCAGGCCAATACATCAGTAGAAAATGGTACCCCCTGGAGACAGCGCACGGATGTACATGTATCAACTCATAGAATAACAAGAGGGGTTAGGACTTATAAGTTACAATTTTAAGGAGGTGGCAATTTCAAGCCCCCCTTCCTGCCCCCAACACATCTTCTCCGGAGAGGGTATTGGCTTGAAAATGTATTTAAAAAGTTTGTATGCTGTACCTGCCACTGCATCAGACTCGAATCGGCCAATCAACTATGGCAAGCTCGGCGGTGTAATGGTAAGACAGCTGCAGTAGTAAGCAGGAGGTCATGGGTTCGAGTCCCACCTAAATATTAAAACTTGTGATTTTTTTTGATTTTTTTTTTGCAAGTCCTCGGACAACACTGAGTAACACAGTCTTTATAAAATATGTCAGCCAAGGGCACACCCCAGTGTAAAGATTTCCAAATTATTTGGTTTTTGGGATATCCACGGTGTCTTCGTGAGACAGTGGAGCTATTTATGTGAAATTGGTTATTGGGCGTGGATTGCCACATCAACATCATGTGTTTCTTGCAGATAAACTTGATCTTAGCTTTCCATCTAATATGACTTGAGGCGGAGTGGGATTTCACATACATGTAAATCCTGAGGGATGTCATGTGGCTCAAAATTAATTCCAGTCTGCCATCAAACGGACAAGCAATGAGTGGTTTGTGTTTGGGATTATGGGTTGGATTATTTTGAAAGCTGTTATATGGAGCCATGGTGCGTGTTGCGTTGGGGTGGGTGTGTCAGACCATGACCTTTGACCTACAAGGGGGAGTGATCAATGAAACCTGAACAGAATTATTCCAAGTCTGGTTACACAAAAAATATATATCAATTACTTTCACTGCTGAAACAAGCATTTCAGTGGCGAATCCAGAGTTTCCAAATAGGGGTGGCTTGGATGTTGTCGTGAAAGATTCTCCAAGGGGGGGGGGGGGGGGGGAGTAGGATGATGTGTTGCAGTCAAGACATAAGGCAGTTTTACTTGGATTACGAAATCGCCACAAAAAAAAATCGGAAATCGAAAAAAGAGTTTTAAAATGGACGCCCAAAAATTCCACCAATCCAAGTATTTAAACAAAAATGGCCTAAAAAAGATCGAAAGCCCACAGCAATCAACCAAGGTTTGATGACATTATTTAGGACTTTCAGAATTTGGTATTATTTTTTACATGATGTAAATAGTTAACATTGATCAGTGGAGGAGGGGGGAGGGAGAGAGGGGGTAGCAACCCAAACCAGCCCCTCCCCCCCCCCTCTTTGATCCGCTCTTGAATTTATGTACACAGTATTGTCCATGCTATTGAGCAGAATGCTAGCACCGACTGCTCTCTCACCCTGTTACTGGATCATTTGCATATCCATTGAAGTTTGATATGTCTTCTAAATACTTACAGAAGAGTCTAGTACCTATACCATGCAATGTTTGTGAGTCAAGGTTTGTTAAACTGAAGCAATTTGTCATTGTGTTATTTTTCCAAGTTCCAACTCTAGGCTACATTGTTATAAGTTACAATGTACGTCACGAATCAACATTTTATTGTTCATTGTGAATATAATGTCCAATCCTCCTCTGAAACAGTTCTCCCAGTTCCCGCAATGAACAGCGCCATCAAGTGTCAGATGCTGTTAAGGCTCACTACCCCTTGTCTCTGCCCAATCTCCCCCCCCCCCCCGGACCCCTCTTGTTAAGGAAGTTGTAATTATGCCACCAACTGAAGTGAATTTTTGACATTACACTGTACCTAAGTAGTTAAATTCAAAAAGTGGAATTCTTATTGAGGGTAAAATTAATAAATTGGCAAAGAAGTATGGGCTCCGTACGCGAATAAGAGAGGGCGCTTTATATTTACCAACCTCGAGAGCCCCATGAACGGATGTTCGGACACACCGCATTTGCGTACTAGTTTGCGCGCGTATATAGGGGGTCCGCTCATAAGTCCGACGCCTCATAGGTCCGACGCCTCATAGGTCCGACAGAATCGCATCCCCTAACCAAATAAAGGCTCATAAGTCCGACGCCTCATAGGTCCGACGCCTCATAAGTCCGACGCCTCATAGGTCCACGCGCCTGCTCCTACTCACGCTTCGTAAACGACAAATTAAATGCCTCGTTTTTCTGTTGTCGGACTTATGAGGCGGAATAAATAAATTTTATGCCCGTATATAGCAGCGTATCTTCGCTGAGCATCAGGCGTTACTGGCAATGCCTTCGAATGTCAATCCGAGTGGTCTCCCCCAACTCTCCCTTTCCTACCGTTGAGGGGGTACTTGTGCACAGGAGCCCATTTGAAGTATATTTCTGCTTCATATGTGGACTTGCATCACGCAATGGCTGGGTTTTAAAAATGGTTTTATTACTTGCTTGCAGTGCCCTGTATGCAATATCTGTATAGAGAAGAACGGTGGCTGCAACCATATGGTAAGTCAAAGATATAATTTCTGTATTTGATTTTATTTGCATGCTTATAGTCCATGTAATTGCTGCCTACATATTTCTGAACCAAACACATGTAAAGAATTAATGACTGATCATAAAGAGGATATACACATATGAGGACATGTACATACATACATATGACGCGTTGAGACTGATTTGCTATTTTCTGTTCAAACAACATAAATATAGTTTACATACTAGTACAAGTGGTCAAAGATTTCAGCATGGAATTTTGCAATCTAATAAATGAAATAGCACTCTCCGTGTACCTCTTTTCAGAAAGCACTCCAAAGACTTTTCTGGTCCAAAAAGTGGTCCTATTTTAACCTTTGCGGATTGCCACGAGCCTTGAGCAATTTAGTCAGATCAGTGTTACCCATTTAAGCATTTACCGCTTTGCCTCCTCCCCAAGGGATTGGTAAAAAGTCACAGGTATTAGTGGTGGGGAGTTTGATGAGACCGAATTGCTTCAATCACTTGTGAAGGACTGGAGCGGACTTTAATTTAGGATTACCAGAAGTAGATTTAAATTGCTCCAGATACGACATAATGAAACACTTTCTGGATGAATGGTAGTTTTTGTTTCTGCGACTGGGAATGAACCCAGACCTAATTCCAGGTCCCAACAAGTTCAGTATGATCGAAACTAAAAAGGAGAGGGTTTAACTTCTCGATCAAGGTTTAACTTCTCGATCGGTTAATTAGGAGGGCATAAGAGAAGCCCTGTCCTACGGGAGATTGCGGGAGTTCCAGGGAGAGCGCGTCTGTCACCGGCCCCCCGCTATTTTTAATTGTGTGTATATTCTGATAACGTATCTCAGGGGCACCTGCGCCGGGGCAACATTTGCCCGCAGGTGCAGGTAATTAATTGGCTGGTAACCAGATACGTCCATCAAACGGGCCAGAGAAGGAAGTGGGGAGTTTCCTGGATGGATCACCTTCCCCTCCGTAACTCTCTCCCCCCCCCCCTCCTCCCTGGCCTAGTGATTGGTAGAGTCCATCTGTGCTTTATCACAAAGAGGGAGTGGGTCAGGATGTTGGGTTTGTTTACGCATCGGTTCGTACCATAATAGCTCGGGGTGGGTTGATTTCATTTTAGTGGCAGGTTTTTCATGACCTGAATTCACGCACCTTTACCTGTTAGTTGCCAAGGGCTTACTTATGACCAGTGACCTTCACAAAATGTAATGCCTAGATGTTGCAAGGTTAACATTTGCTAAGTCATCTTCTTTCAATATTTAACATTCATTAAAAAAAAAACAGTGTCAAAAATGCTTGAAATGAGCAATTTGCTCAGTTTCTAAAAGGGGTACCGGTACATCATCCTGACTCCCGAAATCGCTGAAATTGTCCTGTTTATTACTTATCGTATTTCAAAGCTCTGGTTGAAAGGAAACTAATCTAATGTCCCACTCATGGGCGTCGCCAGGATTTTTTCTAGAGGGGGGCAAACATTTTTTTTGGCCAAAAATGCTTGTATTTCTCAACACATTCTCGATTTATCAGTTTTAGAGGGGGGCAGGGACATTTTGCCCCCCCCCCCCCCCCCCCCCCAACCCCTTTTTTTTTCCCCCCCTTTTTTTTTTTTTTTTTTTTTTTTTTTTTTTTTTTTTTTTTTTTTTTTTTTTTGCTTTTCCGGGGGGGGGGAGGGGGGCAAGTGCCCCCCCCCTTGCCCCCTCCTCGCTACGCCCATGGTCCCACTGTTCTGGAAAAAAGACGCGACCAACATTTTGTGGCATACATACGGTAGTACACATACGTATTTTCAGCCGTAAATTTACGAATCTTCTTGGATGTTGCCTCAGCTTTTGTCAAGACAACAAATGCTGTGTGTGTGTGTACAATCACACTTTGTTCCGTAACTGTTGGGACTACACACGAGTTGTCCTGTGGTACTATAGGGACCGAAAACGCTGTGGGGACACCAGAAAGTCCCCATAACTTGGTCCTATTTGCCTCAAAGCACCAATACACACGTTGTTCCCTGCATGTCCATAGCATGCGATGCACTGGTGAAACATATACGACGGGGTTCACGACAAGCACCCAAACAGCTTGATTTTGGAGAGTCAAAATGTTGACCCCCAAAATTCATTCTTGCAACAATCACATAGAAATGGCCAATTTTAGAGGATGGTTGTTGTGTCAACATTTATTTTACTTTTACATTGTAAATTATGCGCTTTCCAATTAATATCATGTCATTTAAAACACTGGGTGTTTTTAGCCCAAGTGGGCACTTTCCAGGACGCAGTGCCCCTTTTATGACCAAAAGGATCATAGCTTTCATAAATCTGTGGAAAAAAAAATATCTTGCCCTTTGCAAGTACCGTATCTCTAAGGGCAAAATTAGATTCATGTATGGGTATACTTTCAGCTGCAACTGTAAAAACGACTTGTATACTCAAATACAAGAGCTCAATCATAGTCCAGCAAATGCTTTTGCACATGAAAAACGATTGACGTGCACAACTGAGGCATAGTACTGTACCACACTAGGTTTGACCAAACTTGTTCATATATTCAGGATCGCTGAATCTGGGCTTTATAACCTCCACCAAAAATAAGGCGTTCTGGACACAAATAAAAGGTGTGTTTAATAACTGTCATCAGTAGATGATGGTCTCCGGGTTTTGTGGGCCCATTGTTGCTATGAGACCTAGGTGAGTCACCAGAATGTATGGATCTGTGGACATCGCCATGGTTATCTCGCAAAATGAATCGCAGGTACTTCCCGTTCAGGTGCTGGAAATTGAAAGCAGACTGGGGGGACGGATGATCCAATTTCATGACCCGGGGCAAGCCGGGAGGGGGTCTTCCAGAGTGGGAATGTGGACCTGTGCCAGGGGGTTCCCGCCGAGTGCCTCTTGGGCTTGGCACTTGGCTTAGAAGCTCCCTAAAAAACTTCAGTCATGGTCCGAGACTGGATTTTGATTTTGTTCCCTTTTGCAGCCGGGCTTTGAAAAGTGCAGTTTAGCCCTCGCAGTTGTAGAATGAGCAATCAACAAAGATAAATCAGCTTCAGTCTTGTGAACTTTGAAATTGGGACTCGAGGAATTCCAAGCATATATGCACCTCATGTGGAACCCACTGCATTAGAGGGGATCCAAATCCAATCTTGGATCAAGTCTTTCGAAAATTCTGATATTGTTGAGATCTTAACCCTAAACCTGCTAAATATGCAACAGAAAGCAACACTAGTAAAACAGTTGTTGCATATTGTTGCATTTAGCAGCCAACTCAAGTCCCCCGTGCTCATGGTACCAAGGCGATGCAACACAATCCCTTGTTGCATTTGGTTGTATTTAGCAGGGAAACTGCTTGGTGCTAAGGCTGGTATGTACTGGGTTCACTGCACAAAGCACAATGCAAGTTCACACAATCCACTGTTGCAATTTTTTGCATTTAGCAAGGGTCTCGTTTGAGTTGAGTTGGATATTGTTGCATTTTGCAGGGTACCTAGAGAAAACCTGTTGGGTGCTAGGGTTAAGGGATTGCCTTGAAGGGAAGATTTGGATCATCAGTGTAATGTGTAGACATTCTTACAAATGAAAAGGAATTGTGGACAATTCCAGCTTCATCAAAGGAAGTCCATGACGGAGCAAATTAACCATTATACTGGTATCTAATTAATGATTATAAAGAAATGATCCAAAACTCCTAGCCTGTATCTCCTTGACATTTCTAGATGATGGATGTGTAAGATTTGAAGAAAAAAAAAACAGGTTTACTCACTGAGCTCTTAAAAGCTTTGTATAATGCTGAATTATTTATGTACATGTACATTATGTGAACCACTTTAACAAAATGCGAGTAACTTAGCCTACATGTAAGTGATGAACACTTTTTACACTGTAACATTAACCCTGCTTGTGAGTCGTGAGAGTAAAACTCCACTCTCGGTTTTTGCATGATTTTTTTTATAGCTTGAGGTTGCAAGTTCCTAACCACTGTATGAATACAAGGGTTTGGTGACCCAGTTTTGTTGGAAAAGAATGTGTCATTCCTTTTTATTTAATGCATATTTTAGGATGATGTGGGGAAATTCCTCGCAAAGATTTGTTTTCAATCATTGAAGAGTGACAACATATTTCTTACAGTGTATGTATTGGAGAGTATTGTATTCTCGTAATATTTGTACCTCTAATGTATAGAACCCAGCTGGGGGTACAAGATGTAGAAAACCTAAAAAGTAGTAAATGTCATAGTTTTTTCCCTCATTTGTTCCAGACAAATGTGTTAAACAATATGAAAGTGTGGAATTTTGTTTCTGGTTTCCTTTCAGCAATGCTCCAAATGCCTTCATAACTTCTGCTGGATGTGTTTAGGAGGTAAGACAGATTGTTATCAGCTTCCTGATTCTGGAACAAATAAAACCGCTGACTGTAGTTCAGATGCAAGGGGGGAAAAAAACGCTCAGACAGAAGTAACCTACATGTAGCACAACCAATGATAAGCCGACATATGCACATTGAGTGCACTTCCAGTACAACATTTTTTCAGACGAATGGTCTGTTTCCATCTGAAATTTCACACTCTGGTACGGTAGTTTGGTGCATTTATGATGGACACGTCAATGCTAAAGCATATTTAAAAAAAAAAAAATGACCCTCTAAAGAAACGATTAAAACTTTGGTCCTTATGTTATTATTGTTTGAAAGAATGAAAGGTAACCCCCCCCCACTGGAAGTCTTTTCATGCATCTGGTCTACACAATAACAGATCAGATTTCACCCATTCATTGGCATTACCGGGTAATCGTACATAATAGCACACAGCTCATCTCACAAGTGATAGTCAGTGTGGACGTCAGCTAGTGAGTGATATGGGTACATGTATACATGTATAAAAGAGGACACAACTCTGGGACCAGCAAAACACGGAAACACACATATATTGGGGGCAAGAATAAATAGTCTGAACCTGGGTAAGCAGGGTGTGTGGCTATTTTGGTTAGGGTTCGTGACTCATGATCAGAGGTTCAGGGGTTCGAATCCAGCTGCTGGCCATATGTTGTGTCCTTGGGCAAGCCACTTCACCCCCACTTGCCTCTCTCTACCCAGGAGTATAAATGGGTACCGGCATTAGCCTGTGATAAACTGGCATCCCATCCAGGGGGAATGGAAATATTCTCAGTCGTTTCATGCACAGGAAATTGGAGATAATAAACGCCAGCCTGATGGGCCATATTGGTTCATGACACACTTTATTTTACATTATCTGGTTACAAGCATCTGTAAATTGTTCTCGCAAATCCACTTTAATGAAAGGAAGAGGGCCTACGTGCTGGTTTTGACTGAGAGTGATTTGATCATGTCGATTTCAGATTGGAAGACGCATGGTAGTGAATATTACGAATGCAGCCGCTACAAGGAGAATCCTAACATTGCCAACGAGTCTGCCAACGTCAAGGCACGGGAAGCACTCAAGAAGTATCTCTTCTATTATGAGAGGGTAAGCTTCATAGGGGCGGAGTCAGGATTAATGAGAGGGTGTTGGAAGGATTAATAGTGGGCAAGATTGTTTTCAGCGAAGGTCAGAGTAGGTCTTCAAAAAGGATCTCTTCTATGAGAGGGTAAGCTAGTAGGGTGTAGGAAGGAATTTGGGGGGGGGGGATTATTGTCAGCTTACGTCAAGGCACATGAAGGTTTCAAAAAGGGGTAAGCTTGTAAGGGGCGGAGTCAGGATCAATAAAGGGCGGAGTCAGGATCAATAAAGGGTGTAGGAAGGATTCATTGGAGGGGTTAAGATTACTATTTAATAATTGCTGACATCAAAGCACAGGAAGGTCTTGAAAAGTATCTTTTCTACTATAACGGGTACTTGTAGGTTGAAAAGGGCGTACGTGTAGGAAGGTAGAGGGGGAGATTATTATCATCTTACGTCAAGGCACATAGGCCCTAAAGGTCTCAAAAAGGGGTAAGCTTGTAAGGGGCGGAGTCAGGATCAATAAAGGGCGGAGTGTGGATTCATGGGGGTGTTGAATTACTGTTAGCTGACATTAAAGCACAGGGTACTTGAAACCTTGAAAGGGCGTGGGAAGGAATTGGGGGGGGGTGGGGGACATTATTGTCAGCTAACATAAAAGCACAGGAAGGTCTGAAAAAGATTCTCTTACATATACAATGTATAAAGCCTGATAGAGTCAGGATCAGGGAAGGATGCATGGAGGGGCAAGATTTTGTCTAGGCATGTGAAGGTCTCGAAAAGTATCTCTTGTGTTTTAAAGGGGTAAGCTTTTTAGGGGCAGAGTCAGGATCAATGAGAGGGCATCGGAAAGATGAATGGAGGGGGGGGGGGAGATTACTGTCAGCTAACATCAAGGTGCAGGAATGTCTCAAAAAGTACATGCAGTTCTCCTATTACGAGAAGCTCCATGCGTGAACAAGAAAGGGCGCATTTTACCCACTTTTGAGAGCCCCGTAGATTGGACAAACCACTTGCGTGCACTTGAGCCCATACTTATGAGGTCAATTCACCATCGCTTGCAAGTAACTATTTTGCTGTGTACCAAGTGCGCACGTGAGGATTTACGCATGGTGCACATAAGAATATGCAGTTTGACTATTGCATTGGATACCGCTGCGATAGTCTACTGCGCATGCATGTATTTTGGTCTCCCTCTCTCCACTAATTTACCAGCACAAGCTAATGCCGCACACAGTGTAAATTTCAATTTTATTGAACTGTTACGTTTCTAGTCATGGCTTTGTAAGTTTTCAATCAAATCAGTTTATTTTGCCACAGGCAATGAACAACATCAACAGCATGAACAAACACAAACAAAATTTAGTCTCATTTGAATGTTTGTTGAGATTTGTTCGGGGCCCGCTTTTTCTGGGACTCACTGTAGTTATTCATTTAGAAATTAGTTATTAATTGTGGGCTCGTTTTTCAGTGATCAACTTTTGTATTGCTAGACAAAATAGCTACAGTGGAACGTCGCTATATAACGAACATCGTGGGATCCACAGAAATTGTTCGTAATAGCGATCGTTCGGTATAGCAGTTTTCACACATTTTTTGGCGCCCTCTTTTGATCATTGTTATGATAATTGTAGTTGCATTTACAAACCACGCGCGGAGTCGCCAAACTTGTCCATTAATATTTTCAATTCCGTAGCAGAACTTCACCAAGCACGCCCTGGTAGTTACTGAAAGACGACTTCGAACACGTGCGGCTATTGAATGATGTAATTACACAGTTTTTAATAATAGCCATTTGTCGCTCTTGTGTTGACATTTCCAACAACAATGTTCGGTATGTTTTGTACACAAAAATTGGGAGCCAAGGCTGATGTTCGGTATAGCCACTGTATGTGGAAAATATCTATTTTAGAGGTGAAGCTCGAAAATGGCACAGACAGTCAATTTTGAATGTCTTACATCTTTGCGACAGTGGGACAACCATGCCAAGAGCCTACGTCTGGAGCAGGAAACGTTGAGGAAATCTCAGGAGAGGATCCAGGAGAAGGTGGAGAACAAGATGGGGACGTGGATCGACTGGCAGTATCTGTTGGCTGCCGCATCGTTACTTGCTAAGGTTTGTACCTCTCTTGACTCTGCATACAAGGAGAAAGTTAATAGAAAATGTTTTCTCCGTTTCCCAATTGATTTTCTTTTTATGTTTTTTTTTACACATCACGTACATTTTCAAATTTGTCCTGATCGTTTGTTTACAAAAGAAAGTTTTTATTATTTTTTATTTTAGAAATAAAAAATCATTAACCCTAACCCACCTCAATCCTCCAAAATCCTCCTGGCACTTTTGAGGATTTTGGAGGATTGAGGATGATGGTGTTTGAGAAACACAAAGATTCTGGAGGTTTGAGGATGCATGGTGTTGAAGCAATGAGGATTTTGGAGGATTGGGGATGAATGGTGTTTGAGAAACACAAGGATTTTGGATGATTGAGGATGCATGGTGTTGAAGCAATGAGGATTTTGGAGGATTGGGGATGAATGGTGTTTAAAGAGGATGATGATTTTGGAGGAATGAGGAAGAATGCATTTTGAGAGGCAGGACTATCCGACGATTTCGAAGGATTGAGGCACTGGGTATCCTTCAGTTGAACATAATTGCAACATTTTGGAGGATTTTGCAGGATTGAGGATGGTTCCCAGCAAAAAGAGCCTTGGGAGTTATGGTTAAGACACATTCACTACAGTTTAAGCAATAAAAAAAAGGTTGAAAATTACAAATATAATGCACTCACTTTACCGAATTTGAACCCAAAATGCCAAGGGTGTTCAACGTCAGAAAAAGCCAAACATATTTTATAGATCTGCTCTTAAAGTTTTTCTTACCCACAATCTTCTTGGCAATGTTTCCTCTCCACCACAGTGTCGCTACACCCTCCAGTATACCTACCCCTTCGCCTACTACCTGGAGCCAAGCCCTCGTAAGAAGCTCTTTGAGTACCAGCAAGCCCAGCTAGAGGCCGAGATTGAGAATCTATCCTGGAAAGTAGAGAGAGCTGCCACTTATGATAGAGGGGTGAGTAGGATTTGTAGTCCTTGGCTGAACCGTTTGCCTTATACAGGATTCTGCTGAGAGGAGGGGCAGGCCCACATTCTAGCAGAGGCCAAGCAAACAAAAGCTGTAAAACACCTTGTCTCACTGGCACACAGGTCATATTTAGTCAGTCCTAGATGTATGAAGTTGGGATCATGTCCCATTTTTGTCTCCTTCTTATCCTCCTGGCTTTTAAAGCCAGAGTCCCTCATTTGCAGCTATCCAAAAAGTAACTGGCATAATTATTGTTGAAAAACATACTTGGTTGAAAGATAGTAAGGGGACTAAACTCCCTGTGAAATTATTCTTTCTGGCAAGCTGTCATTTTGAAGAAATCAACGAAAGAAGGCCTTTCCAATGGTGCGTCTTAAGAAACACCGTTGGACATTTGCATTAGTAGTTTGTTTTTATTATTTTGCAAAGCGCGTGCAAGCGTTGACATGACGCACACGGTTGCTATAATTCGTCGGATCAGTGTGCGACATCACATAGCTCCATTTGGCTCTGTGAGAATGCGTCTCGGACGCTGAATTGAGGCCCAATTTAGATTTTAAGCACTTTTGTTGTTTCAAACAAACAAAATGCACAAATTACAAATGATGGATTATACCTTTAAGCCAAGAAAGGGGGATCTTGCGATAGTGTATTCCTTCTGTGTTAATGTGTGTCCGTGTGCTCCATTTTGGTTTGGTTAACTAAAAAGTGGTTTCATATGTAAAATCAGACTTTACTCTCAACCAAACTTGGTGACAATAATCTTTGGGTAGGTGACTTAAGATGACTTGAGACATTCGAGGTCAAAGGTCATCTGGGGGTCCAATGAGGTCATTGTTGAGTTTGGTTTTGTCTGAAAAGTGTGCTGACTAACTGACTGTTTAAATATTGCCAGCATGCCAGGGGGATCGCGCAAGTTGAACTTGTAGTATTTTATATGTTTTGTTTTAATTTATTTATTTTGACTATTCATAAGACGGAATTTACTATTCATAAGACGGAATTTATATTTGTATAATTATTTTCATTATTTTCCAAGTCTTAAAGGTTGGGGGGGGGGACAACAGGGTGTCATTCCCCCTCCCCTCCCCCCCCCCAAAAAAACCCCAAAATGCGCCACTGGCTGAACCCTTCACGTAACAGGGTTCAATTTTGTGGTTTTGCTTACAAAAATGTACATGTACATGCGAAGAGTAATCTTTGCTAAATATAGGAGAAAATTGTGCAATAACTGTACTGGTATTACACAAATCAGGCATTTTTGCTGGCACTCCATAATCTGAGGATTTTGCGCCTACATTGCTAGCACAGTATATCAGGGTAGAGCCATCATAATACTTTCTGTATTATATTAGTGAGGACTACATGTAGACATGGGCGTCGCCAGGATTTTTTCCGGGGGGGGGGGCAAATTTTTCCCCAAAATTCCTTAACTTTTTCATTATATTCTCAATTAATCATTTTTCCGAGCGTGACCAGGGGAGCATTTGCCCTACCCCCCATCAAATTAACAGTAATATGGCTTCACACCTCTTTTTCCTTTTTTTTTTTTTTTTTTTTTTTCTTTTTTTCCCCCCCTTCCCCCCCCCCCCCCCCTCGCGATACAGTGAGTTCCATCAGCGTTTTGAACTTCTGTTTTTTAGAGCTTAAAAATTACTTTGCAATGCAAAATTCATGTCACATACTGAGTGCAGCTTTGAACCGACCAGCTGAGCAGTACACCTAGGTCATGGGTTCCATTGCCCTCCTCCAAGCAAGCTTGTGATTTCTTTCTCACAAGTTGAACAAAGACATTTGCTGGAGTGCGCTTTGAACCTGCGACTTCCGGATTGCCGTTCCAGTGCTCTACCAACTGAGCTATCCAGCCCTATGTTGGCAATTCCCCATTTTGTTCAAGGGGGCTAGTCAGAAGCCAATTAAGTGCATGTATTTTCACTAAATTCACAGCCTTTGACCAATGATTTCATCACACAAGATATTGTTTTGAACCCCTCCCCCCCCTTGCCTTATCTCCCCTACCCAGTCCCAAAGTGTTGTCTTACATTCTTAGATTTTTCTTCTTTTTTGTTTGTTTTTAATTTTGCCAGGACCTTGAGAATCAGATGAACGTTGCAGAGAAGAGACGGCAGACAATGCTAAAAGACTTCTTCCCGGCGTAAACGGTGTCTTCTCGTTTCCTAGAGACATTCTGAAAGGACCATGGGTGATTGGCAGTTGCCGTTTATGCTTAAAAACTAGCTCAGTTGTAAGGGCGATTGTGTAGTTACTGGTCCCTCTATCTTTTTGGTTCTTTTAGTAACCCTAACCCTGCCAGACGCAACACAGTGCATCAAGTGGAAAAGAACTGGTGCACTTTGATGCACAACACCAGTGCATGAATGGCCAGCTGTGAAACAATGTGAGCTCAGTCCCATTGAACAATGCCACAGTTGTATCCTGCTGCATGTGGTGACCAGGGACTCAAGAGGCAGTGTGGCCTTGAGACTTTTCCCCTGATGGATCTTGCTACATTTGGCAGGCTTGTCACTTAGTCAAAGTGTTGCATGTTGCTACGTTTGGCAGGGTTCTAGCAAACATACCCTGGAGGGTTAGGGTCAAAATAAATGTTTTTATCATTCCAAATTGACCTCTGCAACCCAAAGCAGTCTTCTTTAATTCTAATAACCCTATTTTTGTGCAATTTTGAACAGTATCTGTTGGTAGAAAATGCGATTTTCTTACGTAGTTTTTTTTTTTCAATAGAAACCATACGAATCAATGCTGTTTTGCACAATCACAGTGCGTCGTGGTGATGGCCACTTATATTTTCGTGTTGGATTCTGCTGTCGACATCATCATTTTACCCCAAAACTTCTCTCAAGCAAAAAACAAAACAAAACCCTGCCCTCCAACCACAACAGTCTTGTTGATTTTAAACATTGCTTGCTAATTGGGTGTGTCCAATAACCTCAAAGTGGATGTTTGTTCTCTTACAGGAACAGGGCCTGTAACTACGCAATCGCCATTAAAAGATGCATACATGTAGCTACAGTTTAGCCCGCCGCACACTTGTCCAATTTTACCAGTGAACGCTTTTTTTTTTTCACCGTTAACCCGGCACATGTGCTATCAGTCACATGATGATCAGTCACATGATGACAAAATGGGGGCCGTCAATTTTGAATCATGCGACTTAGTTCATGAATCAGATTGGTTAACATAAATATTGCGTCCAGTAAAATCAGAGTGCTGCCCGCACAACTTTCCGGTGACATCGGATCCGGTGAAATCGGATGGGAAAAAAATCAAACATGTTTTACTCCATCCGATCGCCCAGGTTTACGGTCAGATCGGTCCGATCTTTCAGCGCATTCCTCTCTGCTCTGTACGTCTGATGGCCCGATGATCTGGTAACATTGGAACGGTGTGGGGCGGGCTTTAGGCTGGAACTCAGGTTAATTGTAAATTTCCTTAATTCTTTTTTATCATCGTGATTTGACCTTGGGATATGTATCTTCAAACTGCCTCAGCCATGTCAGCTAAAGAAATGAAGTCAAATTGTGCAGTGGCTCTAATAAAGCCACATTCCCTCTGCCTTTGACATTTAGCCGATTGTAGATATATCTGGGGTTTTTTTTGTACATTGATGAACTAAATTTGTATCCCTACTCAAACCATGTCAAAGTTGTATGATATTTTGTTTGAAAAACTCCAATATTAAATATACTAATTTCTTAGTTTGGTATTTGAAAAGGTAACTTGATAAAAAAATATTGAAACTTCCTGGCACCTCAAAATTTTGAACAGAAATCCCAAAAAACAAAGAGATTTTAACACCAGCTGGTCATCATATACAGTCGAACCCTGATAAGAAGAGCACATGTTAAAGGGAAAATACATCATTTGCAAACAGCACAAAATGAAATGATCAAATTATTACAAAATACCTTACGGGATTGTTAGGGAATGCAGGCTACAGCATCCTGTAAAATCGTGGCTCATGGTGTGCTGACATTTTCAAGAAAAATTGTATTTTTCCAACGCTGGTCGGCCGACCAGTGTTGGAGAAAACTGGCTTTTTTCAAAAACTGCTTGCAAATTCTTTGCTGCAAAACTGCAAAAACTCTTTGCAATTGATTACACACCTGTGAGGGGATACAAGCCTGCTAGACTGATTCTCTGACCTTATAATTCCCAAAGTCTATAAATTCTCTGTTTCATCTTAAGTGGGGTCAGGGAACCAGACTACAGAACATAAATGGTTTTCTTGGTTGTTCCAGCATCTACAAGCCCAAAACGTGAAACAAGTCATTTTAACAATATTTGCTGTAACATACTAATCCTCCAAATTCATTTATTTCTGAAAATTGGAGCAAAAAGCAAATATTGTACATGCCCTTTAATACAAGATCCTGCTTGTAACAAGCAAAATGTTAGGTCCTAAGTCTTTGTTTTTCTTTTTTTTCCCCTTTGCTTTCCATTACTGTTTATACAAGGTACCTGTTATAACAAGGTAATTCATAAAGTCCCAAGGACCTTGTTATAAAGGTGTTCGACTGTAACTCCTTATTTTCGTTAAGTAACTGCCAAAGCTACAAGGAGCTACATGACTGCTTATTTATCAGGATATAGGATGGGTGTATGTGATGCTGCATGTGAGGAAAAAATGCGGGAAAAAGAATGTAGTATCCAGACGCCACTTCTTTGGTTGTGTACAAAGTCTACAGAGAATCGAGTGCATTTCAAAGTATTTTGTAACAAAATTTGAAAATGTTTCTCAGACCCAGATTCATGTCTTTGCAATATTTTTGCAATGACTATGTGAGATAATATATGATACATGTATATAATATATGATGGAAAAAAGTGGCGTGGGGATGCAAGTCTTTCCAAACTCGGTTCCATGCGATCATTGCGTGTCAAAATCCAGCTTTATCACTCCGAAATATGCTGTCAAACATATGGGCTCCGTGTACAAGTACCCCCCCCCCCCTCCATGGTAAGAAAAGGAGAGCTTGCCGAGACCACTGGGTGATGAGAGGCTCTGGAACACAAGCGCCCTCTCTTGTTCACGCGCGAATCCCATAGCAGGGACCAGTTTACAAGCACTCTAATTAACAAAGATAGTGTTTTGTTTTTACAACGGGTGGTTACACACCAAAATGTCATGTGGTGTGTCACGTTGTTTGTGACTCGTTCCTTGGGATTTTGTTTTCTTTGTAAGTGGCAACTTTGGATTTATTTTTGTGAAATGTATCACATTTTTTATTGTTCTTTTACTTGTACTTAGATATATTATTTGGGCGGATCTGACTTTACGTATGATTAGTAATTTCTCGTCACATTAAAGGGCCATGCGATGATTTTTCTTAGGACCACATTTTATGCAACTTTATACTCCTCTTAAATGTTTCGCTAGGTCCCCCCGCCCCTCATTCCCCCTACCTCCTGGGAACAGGGCGCTGGGAAGGGCTGATGCCGCTTCACAGAATCTTGTGAAGGAAGTACGGATGGCATTGTGGGTAACTTATCATGACCTTCGCATGAAGCTAGCGCGCGCTACATATGATAAACATGTAGGGCAGGTCACGCAAAATTTATCCAACGAGAGCTCAAAGAGATCAGCCCTTCCCAGCGTCCTGTTTGCAGGGCGGGGGTTACGAGCGACCTTAAATGTATGAAAACTATTTGACATTCCGTTTTGGTTATTTTTATTGAAAAGTGCACTTCTTTAAACATTAAAGAATTTCCATGCTTTTCCGGACAACTGAGAGGTGTGATGCTGTGATTGTGAACCGAAACATTTGTTTATTGAAAACATTTGTGAGAGAGGTATGCTCATTGGCTTACTGACAATTTTTGTGCTGAAATGGCTGTAACACTGAGGTTTCTGCCCGGAATGACTTCACAGTTTTCCTCATGAATATTGAAATGGGCATTAGCATTAAAAAAAATACCCTTGAAAATGGCAACAATTAAAATTGCAAATACATACGGTAGAGGTTAAATTTGACACAAAGTTGCATTTTCAAGGATTGCATTATGAAATAGTAACATTGCATGGGCCCTATATATTAAGTACACATTTTGTTAACAGTCCTTGTTCAACGTACCATGCACATTTACCTCAGTAACATGCAATGAAGGCGTTCACTAACCATTATGCTTGAGATGTTCTTCATATTTTTACAGGGAATAGTGCCACAGGTTGTTCCCTGAAGTTTGTTTTATCTTGGGAGTTTTAAGGGTTGACTAATTTTTGTTAAAGCTAAATAATAATACATGTAATTTTAATAATAATAATGTGTGCTTGTATAGCGCTTTACACCAAAAGGTCTCAAAGCACTTCAAAATTATTACCCCGGTTAATCAGGCCATGTGACCATTGTTTTGCAGCAGCTTGAGATCAGAGTAGTCTTGTCTCTACCTTCACAGGTACTGTGTAGGGGGGTCTACCCGATGTTCCCCAATACCTATGTTCCCCAATACCGATGTTCCCCGAAGTCCTTAGGATTAGGGTTAGGGTTAGGGTTGGGGAACATCGGTTTGGGGAACATCGGTTTGGGGAACATCGGTTTGGGGAACATAGGTATTGGGGAACATAGGTATGCACCCCTGTGAAGGTTAGTCCAAGTAACTAGGACTCTACGAAACACTTTTTTTTTAAACATTTGGACATGGTCGGGCGATAGTAGCCCGACCATATCCAAATGTTAAACGAGGCGATTCGTAGAGTCCTAGTTACTTGGACTATGTGAAGGTAGGGAGAGGCAATAGACCCAACCTCGTCCCCAGTGCGTACTTTATTGCAACCTCGTTTCCAATAGTAAGCCCTTGCTGGATTCTTTCTGTATCCTGACATGATTTGATACCACAATTTGCTAGTAAAGTTGGTGTTGTTATTTCCAATGTGCATTACGTTTTTTTCACGTTAATTTTTCACGTAGTCTTAAAGTCCACGCCTTCATCAAAATACTCCTTTCTTTTCCAGTTTGCTCATAATGAAGTGTGATACTACATATTGGCAGGCCAGATTTTAACATTTTAACTTCCAAAAAAAATTGTGTTTTCATAACTCACGGCGCCACGATTGATACTGTTTTTACCCCCAGACACCCCATACAAAAACAAACGTTATTTGATTTGTTACCATTCAAATCAATAATTATATCAATCAGGATGAAAGTCTGGTTCATTTTTGCACTTAAAACATTCAGTAGTGTTATTGGAGACAGGAAACATGACTGAAATGGTGGCAGCATGATAAAGGTCTACTGTAGTAAAGTGTCTTGCCCATGAACACAAGTACCACGTTCCCTGTCAGCGGTGTTTTTATTTCAGCACACCGTTTCACACATCGTCAATGGATCATGATTATCAGCTATCTGTAGTTCGGTGTTTAAGTGTTTATTCATTATTAAAGAAAATACCAATGGCTATCACTCAGCCATGTACGGTACCCGAGGTACCTTTGTGAGAAAAAAAATGTGGCACTGTAGACAAAAGCTCAATTTTTCACCAAAACATCTCCATGGTATACCTTTTCGAGAAAAAAAACACAGTAGGATGCAAACGATTGCATGATGGGAAGGGCAATCTCGTCATCACACGAAGACCCTCACTGAACTGCATTCTTATTATACACAGCTACCACAGCGCTGACTACAGACCACTCTGGTTGGCAACAGAAATTACGTCTTCAGCCCAAATAAACGGATCCACCACTGCATGCTCAAAGCAAAAAAGACGCCCATGCATCAACCACGGATCCTACATAGACTGAGAGCTGGATAGGGTTTAATGAAACTGTTGGGAACAAGTCCCCTGATTGTCTTAAAGCATAGTATCATCGACCCTGATCACAGAATGGCCAGTTTTAAGTTTCGCTAGATCAGACAAAGGCCCATTTGCGCCATGCCAAATGTGGCCAATTTTGCATTTAATAAAAATTTTGAGAACAAGAACGAAACCAGTATCATTTGATAGCTTGGAACTTACAGATTAAGGAAATATAACTTCAGAGCGGCCCGAAAAGCGCGGAGGGTGGGCGTGGCCGTCACTCCCTCTTTTTCCTTTTCGCTGATATTGTTGCAGCGCAACGGTAGAGGAGAAAATGAAAGCAGTTTGTATTGATGCCTTGGCACTTGTGGAACATGAAAATATTACTTAAGAGGGCTTTCAGGTCAGACTAATTACCTTAAGACCGGCGGGAAAAGCCAGAACGGAGCGGGGCCTCAACCACCCTTCGTGTACATTTTGGTTCCTATCGTCGCAAAGCGTTTCTTAAATCCTGCCAAGTTTCTTTGACAGTTGTTCAAATGTCTTGCGGTTATTTTGACACAAGGTATATGAAAATGTGGCATACATACGTCACAAAAAAAATTCCATTGAAAAGTACATGCAAATGAAAGCGTGCATGAGAGTGCCGACTAACATATCGAATTGGAGCAGTGCAAATATACTTCAAATTTAAAATGGGAAAAAGAAACCATTTTTATTGATGCCTTGGCACTTGTTGAACAGGAATTTATAACTTAAGAGTTATTTTTGGTCAGACTAATTAAAAAGAGCGGCGCGACGAGCGCGGAGGGGGCGATATTTGACCTTAACAGCCCTGTCAGCCATCCACTTCACCTTAAGATTCAATTCAATATATAGCTTCAAACCAGAAAACTGATACATGTTTGTACAATGCACTAAATAATTGTTTAATTGGCAAGCTCCTGCTACCTGTGCTTTTGCATAATAATATTACTGTAAGACCGAATTTTTTGGACTGTCCCTGATAGGTGTTCCACATTACACCCCAAGATCTTCACGTCACTCTTTTCCAAGCAAAACACCCACAGCATACCAAGACTGTGATTTCACCCTTGAACCTGATAAGGGTAGGCTACTCCCCCAGACTGACAATTACGTCAGTTGACAATTACGTCAGTCCATGGTCAGTTTACCTTTACTCAGAAATGATGTCATATAAGTTACTTTTTCCTTATATGACAATATTTTCCTTATATGGTAACAACCATCTCGTCACCGTTTTCACTAAGGGGGCGAATTTCATGAAAATCGTCTGGGTTTTTTTTCGAAATTTGTTTTTTTGGTGAAAATGAATAAATATATCAATATCTACAACCTGGTGAGGCTATACTTTCAAAAAATTAAAATCTTAATTAACCTAATTAACGAATGGGCGAATTTGCCAAAAGTGCCGTTTTGCGTTTTCACGAAGGGGCGAATTTCCGTACTCTATGGTATTAATAAATTTTCAGTAAATAAATACATTGTAATACATTGTAATACAATGGCGCGTATATCACGGAAGTGCAATAAAACGTTTTCACGAAGGGGCGAATTTCAAGGCGCATGCGCAGTGGGGCAGAATCTGCGCGTACTGTACAAAAAATGCATTGACTCGGATCGTTTTCACGAAGGGGCGAATTTGCTAATTGGTCTTTTTTTCGTTTTCACGAACAGCCACTTCTCTTAATTGATTAATTCAGCAAAACTAATCACCTATGTTTCTTAAAGTTATACATTTAGGAAGATTAGAAGCTCTTCTTTCCTCTGATACCTAAATCTTGCATATTTTATGCATCTTTAAGTTTCAAATTGTCAAATGAAAAACTGGGACCAACTTTAAACGCGATTATCTCGAATGTTCGTTCACATTACAGACACACTCTCGCAAAATGTGGTCCGGCAGATTTCTATACCAAAACCTCGTTGGCTTGGGGTTTTGTACGTAAACCTTATCAGTCAGCCGATTACGCTCAATTGACTTCGGCCAAACCGCAGTCCCATCATAAGAAATAAGTTAACAATGTTAACCGGACCATTTTTTCCAAGAGTCTCTAATGAGTGACGACCCACACGCCTCTAAAGAAGACGTGGAAATGAGAATATTCGGCCATCTGACAATGAGGAAATATTTGAAAGATTATTATTAAATATTGACTTTCCCAGAGAAGTGCTCATTTGAAAACGAAAAGTAACCCAGTCCTAGTTTGATTACTATCGCACATACCGCCGGTAATGGACGTAGGCAGTGGCACATCCATCAACGAGGGACAAGGGGTAATTTGCCCCAGGCCCCCCCCCCCCCTTCCCGGCGGCACTTGGTGGCATCATGTGACAAAAAACAAAGACGGTTGAGATGTCGATACAGTAAAGTCTTAATTCTGCCGCCCCCTGCATGAAAAAGCTGGAGACGCTGCTTGACGTAGGCCTGCGCTGCCTATGCGTACGTCATGGAGCGCGCTACTCAGATAGGTATGCTTACGTCATACTCTAAGGACCAAAGCGAGGCTAGAGTTCATCGATTCCGTAAAGAAGGGGTGTTCATCGACTAAACTTTTCAAGGAGTGTAAACTGAAGATCAGCTGATATAATAATATCTGATAGGACCTGTTTTTCAGGGTGCAAAAACCGATAAAATATGCCTTTATTGGTTGCTCACATCCTGATCCACAAAGCCGAAAATGTATACGTGTATATATAGGCCAGTGACTGTGCGTTTGTATAGTGCTCTGTAGTGCATGACTGTATCGTTATCCACGGAATGAAGAGGTGACTTTTTTTTTTTTATAAAGTCTTGATTTAGCTCTATTTTATAGAAACTGTTGCGTTTTAGTATAAGATGTTGTTGTTGATTCTGCCACTAGCTATTTCAGAAGAATGACGGCTTCCAGACCCATCATCCAGACCCAGCGGATATATTGTATTTAATATTTATTAAATCTTACAATCCTATTATATTAGTCTTATATATACATTTGAAAGACGAAAACAAAAGTTAAAGCAGTGCTCACCGGGAAATGTCTGGCTGAATTTTCGGCCCTACTGGGCCTTTATCACTTAGCCTATACTTGTCTTCAGTGCTACGCAGTTCCGCTTCATACGATACATTTGAAAGACAATATACATATATTATTTGAAAGACTATTGGAGTGAGGTGAATTTTCTTGTAGTTGCTCTTATCTGGGTTGCCGTACATTTAATGACTTACCAAGACTGGAAATAAAATCACAAACACAAGCAAGGGCCTGCAGTAACTGTAAATCCGGGCAATTTACATGAAAACGTGCAGGGCCGATATAGGCCATACAATGTGTTTATACGGTGCACTTAAATTGCAACATTATACTAATTTAGAGTGCAAAATTAAACCATTTGAAGCAGGGAATTGAATTGAAAAATTAAATAGTAAAACATAACAGCAGCGAAAGTAGTGCGAGTGAATCCTTATTCGCAGGATTTTTGAACAGTAGGAATACCTCATGAACGGGGTTGAATGTATAATGATTAAAAGTTTGAAAGCACATTATTTTACATGTGAAGTTATTGTCTTGTACATGTATCATGTCATTGAGAAGATATCAAATGGGATCGAACTTATGTTTAAACAAATCCAATGAAGGCAACCGTTTTTAAAACTTAGCCAATTATTTCCGAACTATATCAGTTTGAAGTCTTTTTTGGCTTGAAATCGAGACATGAAGAAAACTATAGACTGGTAGGCTACATAAAAAGTGAACCTGCCTTAAAGTCCATTCGTGAAACTACTGTTAATAATAAATATGATTTAAACTCCAAACACGGCCACATACGAAATCAAGGAAAGTTTTTTTGTCTATTCACAAAACAAAACTTGAAATACAAGAGTTTAAGAGAAACGCTCGACCTAGTGCCAGGATTCTGTAGTGACCATACAATAATCATGACCCCATTAACATTCTTCAACCGTAAATCCTTTTCATATATGAAGGACATCGTACACCATGCACTATCGTTATTTTTTTTTATCCAAACATGCGTATCCGCTATATCTTCAAAAGTTCACTATGAGTCAGTCAAGTATTTCCTCAGTGTCAGTTGGCCGAATGCTCTCCGTTTCATGACTTCTTTAGAGGCGCACGGGCCGTCACTGTACACGAACTCCCAGCCTTTCCGGGGCTTGTTTCCGTACCAAGTAGCAAATTGGGGGAAATTCGACAGCAAATTGATGCCCTCTGTTTCAAGTTTCAAAACTGGATACAGCTGATACGAAAGCCATTCGTAGAAACCCAGTGTGGTTGCTAGACACAGTAAGAACATTTGCTTACATCCCAAGTTGTCGTATGCATAACGCTCGGCAAGCTTCATCATTTTGTACCCAAGCCCTAGACCTCGCTTGGATGGATGCATACAAATGGCCTCCAAGTATGCACCTCGCGGCGTTTCAGGACTCGTCACAGTAACTAACCGTACATGTCCAACGACGACATCCGGGGCGTCCTCCCTGTGCTCGATGAGGACTAGACAGCATGGCAAGCCGCTGGTCTCCTCTGCCGCCATTCGGTGTAGTCTCTCTGGTTTGCTCCACGGCCATGTGATTTTTATAAGCTCTGCACATGACTCGATCAGGTCTTGGCGGGCGTGAAGGGGGCTCAGTGAAACGTTCGAGCTACGTTGCGCCATGATGAATTCGCCGCTCCAGATTACAATTAAATGCTATAAATATTAATTGTCCTTGGTTGCACTGTACATGTTCAATCAAGGTAAACGCATGGCAAGTAGAATAAGTCATGACACTCACTCAATCCCACGTACTATTGTTGCCTCACTCCAAAGGCTGTAACACACCCGGGAACGAAGTTGAAGCCAGTCGCCAGTTCACGTAAACTGTTCACATCGTGTGGACGTATTGGTATGTCACAGGCACTGCATGACTAGTCTAGTCGGAATTAAACTCCCGTGTTCATCATCCAAATCGTTATATGTGTATTAATTCACCCCCAGGTTGTAAAGCTTTACTTTCTTTCACTGAACCCAATTATTGTCCTTGGTTAAGTCCAGACAGTAGAACTACATGGTGCTATACTTGGTGCATGTGTACTTATAGTTCCGGCATATAGGCTCGAATGTTTTGGAGGTCAACTGAGGTACAATAACACCAATAGGCCCACCCATTCCAAAATTTGTATCCCTGTGGAGAATTCTTTGTTCTCGTGTTTGCCTTTCACTGACCACAAATTCGTATCCTTGTGGAGACTCACACACAATACGGAACAAAACACTGTAAAGGTCTCCACAGGGCAATTTCTATAGATGAATAGGTCTCCACAAGGTTTTCACGAAATAGATATATGGGTTTTACTCAAAAACTAGGAATTTCCAAGGTGGGTTGATCCTTCGCAAATGGAAGAGTTTTAGAAAAGGGATATTAATTCCAAATTTCAGCCAAGGAAACTAATTCTGGTTAAAATAAGAGCATTTTGAAAATTCACGTTCAAAATTGAACACTTCACTACACGAAAGGCATACCCCCCCCCACCACACACACACACACACAGGATGGCCTTGGAAAATCTTTCACCCGTCATTTCCAAGCCCTTGCAAGGGCCTATTATGTTTCAGATAAAGATATATTTGTAATATCAAGCACTGTCTATGACAAGTTAACTTCCATACATTTCCAATTCATTGCATTTCCAATGCAATTAAAGAGTCCTTTAATGTAATAAACTCGTATTCTATCAAGCTAAAGCAAAAAGCGCATTAAAAAAAAGATAAATTGATAATAAAATGCTCATTCTATATGTGCCATAAACAAGCGTTAAGAAAATTTGCATTGAAAAGAAGACCACTCTTGAACTAATGAATAACTGTTCCAAGTTTTTTTTTTCACTTGTTAATTATAATCGGCCAGTATCATCCAAACAATATAACAAACTATTGTTACACAATTTAACTATTGTTACACCAAAATGAATAGGAATAGCGACAACACGAATTAACGAAATTCAATGAAGTTAGATTAAAAAGTCAAATAAGTCGCAACTATAAAGCATAATTTTACAGCCTCTGCCTACTTTCGACCACAATGTTATATTCACACATATGTACAATATTATGTACAATTATCTTTCTCTGCAAATTGATACGACAAACGGTTAAAGGCAGAAATAGATCGTTAATTTTGCAGCTATCCAAAAAGTAACTGACGAAAGATATTGTTGAAAAGCTTTGGTTTAAAGATGGGGATGC
The DNA here is from genome assembly GCA_029964075.1 of Patiria pectinifera. NCBI lineage: Eukaryota > Metazoa > Echinodermata > Asteroidea > Valvatida > Asterinidae > Patiria > Patiria pectinifera. The sequence continues at coordinate 28,357,497 of CM057149.1, read as the reverse complement.
CGAATAACTCCCTGTGAAATTATTCATTCTAGCATGGTGTCAAGTTGAAGAAAACAATAAAAGAACACAGTAGGCCATTTCCAAAGGTGCGTTCGTTAGTAGTTGGTTTGTAATTCGGCGTATCCGTCATTACGGACACACTCTCGCAAATGTGGTCCGGCAGCTTTCTATACAAAAACCTCGTTCGCTCGGGGTTTTGTACGTAAACCTTATCAGTCAGCCGATCACGCTCAATTGACTTCGGCCAAACCGCAGTCCCATCATAAGAAATAAGTTAACAATGTTATCCGGACCATTTTTTTCCAAGAGTGTGTCTCTAATGCAGACAGTGAAATACTAAATTCGTCTCTTCGTGAAAACGGTGACGATCTGTTACATAAGCATGTCTTCTTTTTCTTGACACCACGAACTCTATTTTACCGTCACGGATGACTGAGCATCAAGTGATGTAAAGGACATGCCAGAAATGGCCTTGTACCACATGCACCGTAAGACCAATTGACAGTTTTCAACATGTTGAAAATAACAAAATCCGGGACGTACATTATCAAAGTCATTTATTCAATTGCTAAAACATATCAAGGTTTATCACTGTCCCTGTTAACCCCACTGTCTTTCAACATGCCCCCATTCCTTTCAACGCAAATCTCTGCCCTGGTTCTCATTGCTGTGAACGCATTCCTGATAACGTCTCTCTCTCTGATAACTGTCAATTCTGGTCTTAATTTGTTATGGTGCATGTGGTACAAGGCCATTTTTGGCATGTCAGTTACATCACTTGGTGCTCAGTCATCCGTAACGGTAAAATGGAGTTCGTGGTGTCAAGAAAAAGAAGACATGGTTATGTAACAGATGGTTGTTACCATAATTAGTCATACCCGAGGAATCAACAAAATAAGCTCGGTTTCCTTTTTTTTTAAATTTGAAACACCCTGTGTACCAAAGATTATATGTTATATTAACATTATCTTAAGCAAACGTTGATATCTGTAATGAAAGGACTTCCGGATATCTGTCGTACATCTGTAAAAATTCAATTCAACCTGTTGAAATGTATTGTTGTCATGATTATTTTAAAGTCGGCACTCTCATGCGCCCTCCGATGAACGTTATAGGCTTTATGCTCCATAAGCCCATACCAGTTTTGACATGATTTGGACATTTTTGACGGATGGTATGCCCAATTTTCATAAACGTAGTGTCAAAATAACTGCAAGACATCAGAACAACTGTCAGAGAAACTTGGCAGAATTGAATAAGTGCATTGCGACGATAGGAGCCAAAATGTACCTGAAGGGGGGTCGAGGCCCCGCCCCCTCCGCGCTCTTCGCGCCGCTCTTAAGTTAATTAGTCTGACCTAAAATAACTCTTTAAGTTATAAATTCCTGTTCTACACGTGCCAAGGCATCAATAAAAATGGTTCCATTTTCCCATTTTAAATTTGAAGAACATTTGTACTGTTGCAATTCGATCTGTTAGTCAGCACTCTCATGCACGCTTTCATTTGTATACACTTTTCAATGGGAAAAGTTAACATTTGGATATATACCTGTGTTGGAAAATGGATATTTTGTGACGTATGTATGCCACATTTTCATAAACCTGGTGTCAAAATAACCGGATACAGTTATTATCGGATACAGTTATCTTGTAGTTACATTATCCGTCGACACGTGATACATTATCGGATACAAATGTTACTACACTATCAGTCAATTTTTGCTACATTATCGGTTAGTGACACAATAGCGGTCAACTTGTGATACATTATCGGTTGGTGATACGTTATCCGTTGGTTACTACATTATCAGTTGTAACAGGCCATACTCGAGCGCGAGCTAGACCAATCAGTGGGCGTATGGGTCACAAGGTCACACCGAGTTTGGGTTCCTCGCTCCATGCTTTACATTGGCGACGATCTTTTCGCGTTGTGAAAAATCGAATTCTTAAAATATTAACGGCATTACGTTTACGAGATTTTTTGTAGATGAAGGTTCACTCTTTCGTTTGAATATCTCAACATTTGGGAGATTTTCGTCGTTCTCGAAAAAACCCGGAAATTTCATGACTTAATTTTTAGTCGATTTGTCCGTGAAATAATACCGACAAAATGCATCGAAATCCTTTTTTTTTTAGGAAAAAAATACCTTGATAGATGTATGAAGTAGGTCTTTAACTACCTAAAAACCTGAAAAACTTTGTTTGTTTGGATCAGGTTTGCCATGAAAATTGCGAATTTTGTAAAGCCCTTTTTACGGCCATCGTTCGCTGGTCTCGCGGTGCTGTAATTTGTATGGACGAGAATGGAGAAAATAGAGCATGGAGAAAATAGAGCAGCTACGCATGACACGGCAACTGATTGATTGACGTTTATGTGTGCTGACCCAAAACTTTGTCCCTTTTGCTATGAGCGTTCTTCTTTAAAGTGTGGGTTGTGACTATATTGAGGTGAAGTGAGTGATGTTTTGCCATTATATTGTGCCATTGAACTTTTGGTGCTCGGTTTTGTGTACGATACCACAGCGAAAGTGGAAGTGGATGTTTTATACTCTATACACAGATCAGTGGTATACCAGACTTTGTTCATTATGGGCAGGATTCAAGCTAGTCGTTCCCACCAGGGCTGGTACGCAGTCCTCTGTCTGTTTGTCAGCAATGTGTTGTGGATGTGGCTCATCAAGGGTCTGGGAGTGATGTTACCAACACTACGACAGCAATTCGCGGCCCAACTTGGCTGGTCGGCTGGATGATATCCATTGTTTCTACCGTCATATGTGTTTTCGGTAAGGTTTGAAATTATGGCATCTGAGTCACTTACATGTAATGCTTGGTAGTGTTATAGCAGCACAGTATAACCCTGATCAAGGTTTAAGGTTTTCTCAATAGAAAAAAGTGCATACCCTGTACCTCCACAGTACTGTTAACGTTTTGTTTCCTTTTTTTCACTGACGCTGTTTGATGTGAGTAAATCATATAATCGAACTGAAATGTACAAACATGCATTATTTCTTCAAAAACTTCACACATGCATAGTTTTAAATGCCTCTGATAACGCGGTTGAAGTGGTTACAATGGCTGTAAAAAAAAATGGGAACGTTGAACAGACCTCCTATTGTTCCCTTTTTTGGTCCTATTGCTTGTAGTATTCAGCACGTCCCATATGGTTTGTTTACAGTGGCGTCGCCAAGGGGGGGGGGGGGGGCCAGGGGGGCACGTGCCCCCCCCTGGAAAACCTAGTGCCCCCCGAGTGCCCCCCATCTGAGATTTGGGTCGGTAAAAAAAAAAATTCTGCGCGTTGTTAAAATCATTACCTCAAAAATAGCAATTTCTGGAGATATCTTCAGATCGAATTTAGCATCAAATGTGGCACCATTTTGCATCTAGCCCATCCTCCGTATGCGAAATTTTTCAAAGGGGAGGGGGGCACCCCCTCCCCTTAGACCCCTCCCCCAGGACGGCGATCCGTATCCACCTAAGTGCCCCTCATCAAATGCTGGTGCCCCCCTGTGCCCCAGACTGAAAAGTCTGGTGACGCCACTGTTTGTTTATTGTCCCAAAGTCCTCAGTCGCAGAGGTTAACAAGACGAAGAACAACTTAAGGCAAACGCAGTATGCCTCTTCGGCTTCGACAGTCAAATTACTTCGGTCACGTGAAATATCCAGTTACGCATGCGCATTGAGTCAGGGACGTCGACCTGACTTGGGCAGATAAGGCCCGAAAAAATAAACAAGTCGGTCTCTGGTCAGCGCGCGCGTCGATTTTAATCATGCGCGTCAATCTTTTCCAAAATGTTCCGCGGTAGCTCCAACAGCGCCCCCTCTATTGCCGCACCTCCTCATTTTTTTTTTTACCAAAGAGCACCAAGGAATGGGAAATTGCACAAAGGCAAGTGATCGAGAGCACCAAGGCAAACTATGGAGGACACCAATATACATGAGGACACCAAAAAAGCAAAATAGTACCCCACCTTGTCTGTAAAAACCAAGCTTGAAGAAAAAAAAACAGCAAAAAAACAAAAACAAAAAAGCTGCGTCGCCGCGTCAATTCCGGAACTTCGGTCTGACCAGAGACCGAATATTTTTTGTTTTGGCCTAAAGGCGATTATAGGCCTACTTTGATATAGCACATTAAGCAATTCATGTACTCTTTATACCAACCTTTTTTTTTTGTATTTGGTAGGTCTCCCTGCTAGCACACTTGAGTTCATGTTCGGTATTCGCACGGTAGTGACGGTCAGTGGTTTCATGCTCGGTGTCTCTATGATCATCGCTTCTTTTTCCCCTAGTATTGTCATGTTGACCTTAATACTAGTACTACTAGCAGGTAAATGCTTTCTTCCTTTCAGTATGTCGTGCTATTCATTGCATGCTCGACATCTTAATTTACCATCACCAGAATTGTTTCGAATTTAAATGTAGTACCCCTGTGAATTGTCAAATTATCGATTTTCGTTGAACGAATGATTTGGTTTAAGCACTTATAGGCAATGGGTCGTATGTATAGAAAAAAAAACTAACATTTGCTTTTTCAACCTATTTTTAAACAGTTAGGCCTACTTGTATTTGCATAAATCAAAATGAAGCAAATGTTTTACTGGAAAGCATTTGATGAGAGCTAGAAGTATTCACTTCTAACGTTTTAGCTTTTGCTAGACAAAAAGTGTTTTTACTTCATTTCGTAAATGCATCAAATTTTAAGTATTTACTAGTCCTTTTTCAAGGCTGGGTTGGAACTACCTTGAAAATATAAAGCAAATACTTCTGCGCAGAAATTGCGTGTTTGACAATTATTTTCTTTCAAACAATAGTTCACATCAACAGCTGAACATAAAGAGAAGATCTGTGAGCCATATGAATATGTATCTCACCTCCGGGACCATATGATCATGCTATTTGAGATGTATGTTGCCAGCAGTGTTGCAGTACTCGTACTCGTACTCGTACTAAAATGTCAAAGCACTTGTACTTGAAATGACGATACTCGTACTCGGGCAGCAAAGTACCGTACTCGACATGTCGAAATTGTACTCGATCATTTAATGGACACTGCGTCCTAGAACAGCCTAATTGCGCTACAAAACGCGCTTTGAACGAAATGATGTTAATCGGAAAGAATATTTAAAAGTATGATATAAACATCCACACGACCATCCTTTAAAAAATGAGATTTTTTGTGTTATTCATGTATTATGCGAACGAGAACGATTTCGAGGTCCACTTTTGCGACAGTCGTCTTTTTTCGGGAACGGTAAGACATTAGGTTGGTTTCCTTCCGAGCAGATGTTTGAAATAGGATAAGTAAACAATCCAAAACATGAAATTTTCGGGGATTATCAGGACCCTTAGTGCCCCTTTAAAGTCCTCGTACTCGAATAGCAGTGCTCGCAGAAATAAATGGTATAGCTTGACTTACCACGGCCTCTTTTTATCGATAATTTCTGCTTGAAATGGTTGATTGGCTTGCGAAGAATTCGAAGTTTCCTGATTTTTCTCTGTGCACGTCCGGACAAACACATTTAGCAGCTAGCCGTGAGTGGGTCTTTATATCGGTCTGACTGGGCCTGGGCCACTACGTACAGTTGCCGTATGGCCGTATTCGGAAAAAAGAAGTACTGTACTCGTACTCGGAAAACAAGTGCTCGTACTCGGAGACCTGGAATTGTACTCGAAAGTACAAGTACTCGTACTCGGTAACATCAGTACTCGGCACAGGAAAAAGTCGACAACAATACTGGAGATAAATCTTTTTCGTTCAATATATTTCGTTGATGACTTTTATTATGCTTACAAAGCAGAAATCGATTTAAAATACATTTTAGGGATGTCACACCCAAAAGGCACGGGGACCCTCCTATTAATGCTTTTGTCAATATACTAATTGATTATATCATAATTATCACCTGTTATCTGCAGGACCTGCATTAAGCATCGTCCCTATTCTTACAAGGGCGCAAATAGCACGCCGTTTTAAGACAAACTATGGCACTGCAGAAGGAATTGGGATGTCAGGATCTGCAGTAGGCCTGATCACTGCTGGGCCATTTGCCCAACTGTTGCTGGATACGTACGGCTGGAGAGGTGCTTTGCTTATCCTTGGAGGGTTTGCCCTGCATCTGGGGGTGTGTGGCGCCCTCTTGCGTTCACCGTCGACTGATGAATCCAAGACGAATAGCAGCTATCAGCTTGTGAGCAATGAGGAACCGCGACTTGGTTCACCAAGTGCTGAGAAGAAAGGCAACTTGAAGCAGTCATCACTACCATTTAATACATTCAAAGACGTCCTCAAGGCCATGATGAAACATTTGGGATTCTCGGTTTGTTTCCGGGTCTCATTTTGGATCACAACAGTCACCTCATTATGTGCCCTCTACGTGGACGATTATTGGTTGATCTATTACGTTTCCCAAGCGGAAGCCAAAGGCTTCTCTCCATGCGACGCTGTGACATTCACCACAGCTGGAGGGGTCGGTAACATCGTTTCCGGGATTTTGCTGGGTTTTATCGTCGACAGAAATTTGTTGAAATTGCGACCGGCTCTCGCACTGTCGATCATACTGAGTTCCTTGGCTCTACTGATAGCTCCCTGGGTGAACTCCTATTGGCTGATGATGACAGGTGACTTTGTCTATTGTGGTGGAAATGGAGCAATTGCCTTATTGAATGATCTGTACACCAGGGAGCTGCTTGGAACTGATCTCTTGGTATATGCTTTCGCTTGGATGGAAATGTTGACGGCAATTTTAGGTTTCAGCCTTGGATTCTTTCCAGGTAAAGCACATCATGCCTCGTTGTATTGCTTTGGCGATATCAGTATATTGCATGGAGTGATATGCCATTGGTCTCAATGCAATTCTGTTATCTTAGCTTCTTCGACCAATACATGCCATGCAAGGGCGGATCCAGAACACAATTTTTTTTTTGGGGGGGGGCCCAAAAAACAAATTGGTCCCCCCAAAAAGTGGGTCAAATTTTTTTGGGATTCTAGATGCTCTGTGGTGCGATCTGAGGCAATTTCTGACCACTTTAACCAATGTTTTTTTGAGGAAAAGATGGTGGTGTACTCATTGCCTGCCTTTATTGCGATGTCACATAAAAAAAAAAAATTGGTTTCTTTTTTTGGGGGGCCCCCGCTGGATCCGCCCTTGATGCCATGCAAACATCGTAATACCCACCCAAAATCACTGGTAGCGGGTGCAATCATCACGAATACAAGTGGTTCCATTGACATTTTGATGGTCACCTCTTTTAAGGAAACTTAGGACTCCCATAGATAGCTGCTATTATTGTGTCCATGAATTTAAGAAGTTTTTATGTCCAAAATATTATATTCCCTACCCTTCCTTCGCCACCTCAACAATGCCTGTTGCATATTCTGAAGAACACCCACATATTTGCTGATTGCATTTATGTACGTGACATCAACGAAACAAAAGAAATGTTAACTGTTTGGAACGTAGCGCCAGTATTACAACTCCAGAGGCACCACTTATGATTATGTTTTTCCTTTGAATCATCGCAAGACACTTAGATTATCGTTCTCTTTTCCCCTTAAATTAAAATTATGTCAACGATAAATTCAAAGAAGAAAAAAAGTCGATGAAAATGAACGGCGACGACATGGACTCGAAGCAGGGATCTGTGTATCCATGGCTCATCTCTATCAACTTGGCCAATGTGTGGTAGTTCCACGACAGCCGTTCTAAAAAAAAAATTGCTTTAATGTAACGGGTTGACTACATAACAACATTGCTCTTGATATCATTGCTCTGTTCTCATGAATAAACATACTGGCCCGTTGAGGTAAGAATAAATTATCATAAGTGGTACCACTGGAGCTGCGATACTAGAGCTACAGTTTGGATGGCATATTTTTTTCCAGGTTGGATAAACGACCAGACGGGGAGTTTCGATTGGGCCTTTTTCATCCTGGGATGCATATCAGGTCTGTCGTTGGTGGCGCTACTGATAGAACGGGTCCTGGCGAAATACAAACCCCAGCAGACGGCTTGAATTTTATTGGCAATTTAATAACAATTTTAACGTCAGAAGTTTACGGCTGACGTCCCTGGAAGCAGAAGTGTTATTATCAGACCAAGAGAGCTTATCATCGATGACGACACCCATGAAGACTGTAATAAAATATGCAACAAATTTGTTGCAATTGCACAATAAACCTACGATCGATTTCACGAAAGTTGGCGTTGCATCGCAACGTTTAAAATAATTAAAACATCTTGGACGAGGATAATTTTAACATTTACGACGGCTGTTTGTGTATGAATTTGTTGATTCACAAAAGAGGCACTGGATCACCTCAGCCCGGCATTTTGAAAATTCTTTGTCTGCCTTTTTTGGAATCGTGCGGCAAGCTCTAAACACTCTGTCATGAGTATATAACATTTCATTAACTTCAAACAAGAAGCTGTGAGTGTCCTGTATCAATCTTGATAAGTTGTGCAATACCGGGCTCTATGAAGGTCACGATTTGCTGGTAAAATGAGTAATTTTCAGTAGCTACGCTTATACGTACTGTGGCGAAACAGGGGTACAGGTATATGCAGACTTGTGTAGGAGTGTAAGTCAGAAATTGTTTATGCGCGCGATCTGGGGCATTTTGTGCGCGTTTATAATGATGAAGTGCGCATGGACCAATTAGAAACGAATTGTGCTGCGTGATCAGGAGATTAATAATTCATGGCGTGCATTTGACCAATCAGTATCGCGTATTGGGAAGGCTGTGCGCGAATTAGCATATTATAGCGTTGGGTCCTGAGATCATCTCGTTAGTTCGCAAGATGGCGTCAATGCAGTAGGAACGCGTTCTGGTGCTGTTGCCAAGTCGCAAGAAGCCAAGCTTCGGGGTTCAGGGACGAGTCAAGTCGCAGTGCCTTCGCTGGGGTCTTCGTTGCTGTTGCGTACTTCCCGGTCGGGAGTAGGAGCTCATCTCTGACGGTGGACGCTCTGGTGCGGCCGGGTTCGGGAGTTATAGCTCTGGGTTTAGCTAGCATTAAGCTAAGTGTTATGTAATGTATATTGAGTGAAGTTGTACGTAGCTCAAGGTGTGTTATTCTGTGTCGATTATCTAAGATAATTTGGGACACAGATTTAAGTAGGGAAATTAAGACTGATTATTTTGTCTTGATTATTGCTAGAACAAAAGGGCTAGGAGTTGTAGAACTTGGTTTGAGAGGCTGGTGAGACTGTGATTCGGTGGTAGATTGCTTGTCGTGGGTTGGACACCATTCGGTGGGGTTTTACGACTAAGGCGATCATTACCGTTATCATTGAACTAGCTTGCCTGACGAGTTTACTCTTTGCCGTGCTCTGAGCACTTGTGAGGGTTACCTGTTTTGTGTGAGGTTTATTACACATAAGGATTATATTGTATTAATTGTGTTGAGGGTTACCTTTCCTGGGTGAGGGTTATTGTAATTACACAGTACAACCTGCTTTGACGCTGAATTGGGTTGAGGGTAACCTTTCCTCTGTGAGGGTTATTGGGACAGCTCAATCTGTGCGAGGGTTATTGGAACTGTGACACAGGGATTATAATTGTATAAGTTCATTATCATGTGGTGCAGTTTGACCACGTGAGGGCTACCTAAGGCTAAGTTTACTACAAAGGGTGCAGTTGACCCTTGTTATAACCAGTGAGGGTTACTGTCTATATGTGAGATATATGTCCATAATTCATCGCCTCGTTAATTGCTGTTAATTGTGCGTTATTGTAGATTATTGTAAATTATTGTTAAGCTGTAATTATTGACCAAAATCTATTGATGATTGAGATTCTTGAATAAATCCTATCGATAATCGTCTTTGGAATCACTAGTCTCTGTGAGGTTTATTCGGGTTCACTGTGAGGGTTACCATGTTCACTGGTGGTTACCTAGGTCTGCCGTGAGGGTTACCTGAGTTCACTTAGAGGCCTAATGTTGCTACTTGTATTGCTCTAATTACATTTAATTAATTACTCAATCACAAAACGGTGGTATATTTCCACTAAATGAACAGCCCCTAGGCTTAGTCCACCGTCCGTTAATTGTCCCCCTTTCGTATGGGTAGCCGCTCACCCGTTCGTTAGGCTAATAAATATTTTTGTGGGATAATAGGAGTTGGCTGGAATCTTGGGATAAATAAGATCAGTCCCCCCTGGGTTCTACCAGTCACCGGTTCCGCCACAAATAGTGTCAGGGGTCGGTTCCGCCACAGTACTATGAGAGTGCGCAGCAGCGATTAATGTTGCGCAGCATGCGCGTTTGTAATAAATTGTGGCGCAAACGGAGTTATGCCTTTGCTTAAGGTTTCGTTAAATCGGCTGTAGAACACAATGTTTGCCCACTGAGGAGTATTATGACTGGGTGTGGTAGGAGTGACGTGTTTCTCTGAGCTTGATTTCTTTTACTATTGGACCTTGTGGTGGACGTGCCCAACAATACAAGACAAAACAAGACAAGCAACACTTATTTTAGAATTTGGGAACTTACAAATAATAACAATAGTTAAATATATGACGGTTAAACAAATAGGCCTAAGTAGACATTAAACAACATATCAATTTGTGAATCAGGTATTGTAAGAATTAAGTGGGGAAGTTTTTAGGTGTTTTTTTTAATATATCTATTATATTACTATTAGTTGAATGGCAATTAGTTATGGCACAGGTTAATCTCAAGCTTTTTCTGAGGACCTATGTCGGTTCGTTTAAAATGACGGAACTTTGCTCAGAATAAAAATCACACTGATAGCAGATATTAAAGTTGGTCCTTTCCTCTATGGATTCACCCCGTTATTATTTCATCAACATATCATAAATCGTCAATGTCAACAGTGATTGTCCAAGAATCAATTACAAAAGAATCACCAAAAATCCGAAATATCATACGTGTGACTTTTCAGTGGTGTAACGATTCGAAACAACAATGCAACCCAAAATGGTAGAAAACAAACAATTGCAAGAAAAGTTAATTGGAAAAGACCCCCAAAAATGGCAAAGGATGTGAAAGACGATTTACCAAATTTTGAATTCAATATGAATATGAATTCAAAGAAAAGAGTTTGCATGGCACACTCCCCATGAGATACCATGTACACGTGTACGCTACGTACGTTTGAAACGCCTGTATTGTTGGTACCCACGTTATTTTCACCATATTTCCACACATGACAGGGAGCAGCGAACTAGCAGACGATCACCTGTTTCGAGCACGCGACATGCATGTGAGTTGACTTTCGATTGTCATGGTTGTTGTGTTTACTTCTATTTGTTTTCGTGATTTTTACATCAAAAATCAAAGAATCCAAGACATAGGTATAACAACACCTCGGGTGTTCAAAGCGTAATATCCCACATCACATCCAACAATTGCTAAATATATAATATTTAGGTTGATGGTTATCACATGCAGTTTGCAAATTAAGATATTAAACTTCACCTTCGCATAATCTTGAAAAGATGTATTTTTTAGAGAGTTATACAAACTATTCCATACATTTTCATTAAGCTAGAATATTCCGCTAATGTTCCCCATGTACATCTGACAGTTTAATGGTATTAATGCAATCAAAAGTCTTTTAAAGAAAGTTTGTTTTTCGTTCTGTTGCAATTGCTAAGGGCTCCCCCAAGAGAAAATGACACCATATGAATGTTTATTCAATTTGTGCAATGGATGACACATAAATGAGTTATCCATACATAGCTTTTCCTGGGGGGTTTTCACAGTGTAAAAGAAAACTAGATATACAGGGTAAGTAAAAAAAAAAGCGGAACCCAAACCCCAAAAATATATTTCATATTTAAGACAATATGTAGCACCAAAATTAATAATGACTGGAAAGACAATTTCATAAGCTACTTTTAGATGACAAAAAAACTGAATTTACTCGATCCGTTCAAAGAATATCGCCATGTAAACGCAATGACCCTTAAACGTGAATCGAACATATTGATGCACGTGAAGTGTCAACGTCGGGTTAAACACACACCTGAGGTTAAGTCGACTGTCACCCCATGTGCTTCAAGTACCCCATGTGATACGTAACTGGCAACTTCTTAACACCTCATGTAATTCATTGACAATATGAACAGGTGGAGCAGGAATAGTTAAGATGAAAAAAGTAAGTTTAGACAAAAGCAGTGATTCTGCCGAGCACCGTAAAATTCCACTTTGACCAACACGTAATCAAATTTCGTAAAGAAAGAATAGCATTATTGGAGTTGAGCAAAACCATGGAATTTAAATCTGTGGAAAACACAATACCGAGTACTTTAAACGTCTCCTCGGGTCGCACCCAATGAACCTTAATCTCTTCACATATATAGCTTATCCGCACTGCCTTTCTTCGAACCAATCCAAACCGCATTCGTTTTATCAACGTTGATCCTCAGTCCTGACATATTAGCGAAAAGCTCAAGAATTTGAAATGCTGCGTACATTGATCTTTCAGATCCATCAAGAAACAAAACAGTATCGTCAGCGTACTGAGATAATCCAAATTCTTTACAATCTACCTTAACACCTTTAGATCTTTATGATTACAAACCATTATGGGCAGTGTTGGAGCAAAGGCTTTGACCCTTAAGGCCAAGGCCAAGGCCAAGGCTTCGACCCTCAAGCTTTGACACTCAAGGCCAAGGCCAAGGCCAAGGCCAAGGCCAAGGCCCTGTTTTATGAAATGCCCACTGATATAGAACTAATTATAGTCACATGAGTGACACATCATCACGTAAGGGCGGATCCGGAACACAATTTGGGGGGAGGGGGCAACGAAATTTCGGTCCCATCCCAAAAAAGTGGGTCAAAAAATTACGGCTTCGAGATGCTCTGTGGTGCGATTTGAGGCAATTTCTGACCATTTTAACCGATGTTTTTTGAGGAAAAGATGGTGGTGTACTCATTGCCTGCCTTTATCACGACGTCACTTAAAAAGAAATGGTTTCGGGTTGTTGTTTTTTTTTTTGGGGGGGGGATGGCCCCTTTTGGCCCCCCCTGGATCCGCCCTTATGATCACGAATTGCTAGTTACGAAGAACAACATTTATTTAATTGCAATCAACATGCTCGCATAGGCCTACACCGTTTTATGACTGCACTGTATCTATTAAAGTATAAGTTCAGGTCTTCAATATGGTTTAACTAAACAAAATAATGATTTACTTCTATATTGACACACAATTCTCCCAAGTGTAACAAAAGGGGGATCCAAGAAATTGTAAACCCTTGGGAAATTTTTATTTGCTGGCCCAACATGGTCAGAAATATCAGCATTATCTAAAACAGATACATGCAAATCTTTAGCACTTATCAGGGAGACATATACAACCAATCAGATCTATTCAATAGTTATATGCAATTAAAGTGATCATCTCATTAGCCCCACAAGTGTACGGAATATTTTTGCAGCAAATCTACTACAATGGTAACAAAATGTGATGCTACAAAAGTGGAAGTATGCCCAACACACAAATCTATAGGGTGCTTCCCTCCTCCATGGTAATACGATTAAAATGGTAACAGCAAAATTTCGAACAGATTTATCTGGAAAATGCAAAAATCTATGAGCCTTGAAGAGACTTGACTCAAAATTGCAAGGCCCTGAACCCTCAAGGCCAAGGCCAAGGCCAAGGCTTTTGCCCTCAAGCCTCGAGGCCAAGGCCAAGGCCCTAAAATCCAGCCTTAAGGCAGCCTTAAGGCCAAGGCCCAGCATCAAGGCACTACATCACTGATTATGGCAAGGGCCCCAAATCTGCTAACTTGGCCGGGAAAATCTACATTACATGCACGTTAACCTTTCGATAACGAAAGCCATTTTAATGAATGGAAGGTTTGCTGTAACATCATGTAAATGTTACCCCTTTGTGAGTTGTGTGGTTCTGAAAAGAACCAGTTGTTCTAACTCGACGTTTCGAACAGTATGCTCTGCTCGTCATCAGGAAATACAATTCGTCGGGAGGACTTTTTAATTTCCGGGATCAGTCAATTGAGTGTTTGTTGGACATGTCCGATAAACATTTTTTTCGATTTCGTCTAAATGACAGCAAGCCAGACGAAATGAATTCACAGGGTGTTTAGTCTATTCAAAGTAAACTTTTTGATAATAATTCGGTATGTTACTTTTGGAAAATGATCCTATATATGCCATGATCCTATATGACTTAAGATCTTTTGAAATCAGTGTATAATTGTGTCATTTTTTGTGTCTTTTGCGAGTGTGCTAAAAAAGTACCGATCTGAACAAAATGAATCAGTTCCAACAGAGGGCGCTATAGCACATCGGACAAGTCTGTCGTCTCTCGGAAGCAATTCGCAGGCTCCACGTGGTTCATGTTAAAGCTGAAAACACAATCCATATGCCAGCCTGGCATTGACTTCGAAACCGGGCATCGAAACCAGAAGTGGTGCATAAAGGGGCATCATAAGCAAGGAACCTGCTCTGTGAAGACACGGTATGAAGGTCTCAACGCCATTCAGCCATTACGTGCGGATGCAAGTGACTGAATATAATAGTGCACGCCACCTCTAATAGAACGCACTAGCTGATGCATTGAGGCATCAGGTTCCTTCTGTTTTTCTCCCCCGATCCCCTCATATAATGTGTAGGCAAACAGGTGTATCTTTTCAGCTCTAGTGGTTGTAACTTCATGTATATGTACTAATATTGTGTGCCGTTTCGCATTGGCGGACATCATTTTTTTTCTTCAAAACTTTCAACCGACGCTGACAACAGATTTTCCGCGAAATGGCAATTTAAAGCACTTAGAGTACGGTTACAATAGGCCAAAAAAAAAAAAGTCTCCGGTTTCTGGTATGCGCGCGCGTCGCCGTAGCCATGCGCGTCGGCAAAATGAAAAAGTTTTTTTTTCAATACAAGATGATGTTTCAAAACCGCCAAACTCACTGGTTTGACTGGAATTCTGCTGCTGCACAATTTTAACGTGTTTTTAGAAGGGGTTATGATCGAGAATAAGATTTATGTGGCCTCTCTGGACTCCCATATATTTGCACTAAGTTTAGTCGGGCACCATTTGCAGTCATCTGCCGACATTTGAAGCCAAAAAAAAAAAAAAAACCATGTAAAAAAAAAAAAGAAGCCGCGTCGCCGCACCACTTTTGGGGCAAGCTCCATACCAGAAACCGGAGACTTTTTTTTTTTGGCCATAGACTCGGGTTTTTTTTTTGAGAATGCTTATGGAATAACACACAGTTTAATTTTTAATAAGATGGAATTTTTGTTAAAGTTAATGCGGTACCCGCTGCTATGTACATTAGATTCGAACCAGCCAATCGATCCCGTTAGCTCGATGGTCGAGCTTTCACTCGGTAGGTAACACAGTGTTTATACGTCGGTGAAGGGCAAAACCTAATTTGAATCAGTTTAATTGTGTTGTTTTGTTGTGTTGTGGGTTGTTTTTTTTTTGGGGGGGGGCATTCTTTTCTTTTGCAGTGGTGGTCGTACGTCCATAGTTTGCCAACCACTTGGCCGAAACTATTCGGTGACGAAGAAACGTCTGACCAACAAGAGTTTCACAAAGCCACATAGGCCTATATCACAATTTAATAGGCCTTAATTATTCTTGAACGAGTGAGGGCGCTATAATGACCTTATTTGGAAAATAGAGGTTATCGACGTGATTTAAACACTGCAAAGTCCCCAAAATACATTTGCTCAATCTGTAATATTTAGATTCAAGTAAAGTTATTAATTGTTTCAATAAACGGGATTTTTCAAGCGTCGGTACCCAGACAATATTGATACAGCGCCCTCACTCGCCCAGAAAAAATGGCCTATTAAGAGTTCGCTGGTTCCCACCGCCCAAGCAGGGTTAATTTCTTCTGGGATGCATGACGTAATTTCTTCGAGCACTCATGCCATAGAATTTGTTTTAACAATATATCACGGGTCAACTCGTCCGCAAGCGTGTGACACGTGCGCACAGAGTGTACGTGCATTGGATAGAGGCATTTAGCTCCCCACAATACTTTGCGCGCCTGTGCTTCCTTCACAAAAGTTTGTGAAGGAGATTAGCCCTTCCCAGTTCCCTGATTGGGCGGTGGGTACAAGCAAATATTAGGAGAACCATTTCATGGAGCCAATGATCACAAGTTTTGCCATGCCAGGCACGGAAACAAATTGCTTAACAGCAAAATTCGGTTACGTGCCAGCTAAAATGTCATGCAATGTGTATTGCTTGTGACTGGTTTCCAGCTGAAAAATGCTAAGCAATATTATATTTTGCTCAGCAGCGTTCAATCGTTCTCTTCTCATCATTTAAAAACTAATGCGAGTAATCAGGAAATTAAATGTTTAAAGCGGGAAGGTTACGGGTTTGAAGGGATTGGCGTAAAATGGCAACATTCTTGAAGTGTGCAGATCAGGGCCTTCATCATGAAGTGCCCGTCCTGGACTTGGACTACAATGCAAACTGACCTCTTTCTGCACAAAACAAAACACTGACATGCAAGTAAATGAAGAGCATGTTATCGTCACCAGAAGAAAATGCCCAATCAGCGCCATGCATTTGGTTCACGCTCGCGCATACTTTGCATTCAGTGAACACAATGCAGGCTTTTCTGTAGAGTTAATTGCAATATGGAGAACGACTTTGGAATGTTACGACTGGCGTATTTTCGCGATGACAATAGTTGTTGCACGAGTACTTCAATCTGATCTTTAATTTATCCTCGGATGAAAAAAAAGACATAACAGTGGCGGATCTAGGTTAATGAAGAATGCAAGAAAACAATGGAAAATGTAGGCTGCAGCCCTCCGTTCCTATCGTTTGCTCTCAAAGTAATGCACCTGTCAGTCGGCCACTGAGCACGACTTTCTCTTTGCTTTGAACAAAGGACGACGCCAACGTTGTTACAATGTAATTGCGGTATGATGGACTCGACAAATATTTTGAGAAAAAAGAACCAGCTTTTAGGTATCAATTTCTTACAACAGATGTCTAATGAACTGTTAACTTTATCTCTTAGGCACGTTGGTTGATCCACTCCGGCATTATATACAAAATGGAGTCTCGTGACTCGCCACACAATTTATATACAAAAAAATACGGAGGGACTCTCACAGCGCAATTACGTTTGTACTTATGGTGCGTGTGCGCACTCCTCGTTTTGATTGGCAAAATGCGTTGTTCTTTTAACCACACCCCTCTGACAAGTTTGAGCCAGCCTTTCCTTCACCGCAAACCTTGCACCCAGCAAAAGCAGGACCTGCTTCTACGGGGTATAAAGTATACGGACCCCTGGATAGCTAGGGTACATAGCCACAGGCCGAGTCAGGAGTAACTTCCTTTGCGTGATGGCAGCTAAGTCTATTCCCTGATACACGAGGAATACATGTATGTACAGGCTTTGCTAGTTACACGCTGTAAAAACCTCTAGGTGCAGTGGCCCGAGTGTGGTACGTTGCTTATAAATGCTTACTTCCGCGGCACTTTACAGCATTAAGAACTAATGTGCTTCAACTGAACATGTGAAGGAGTACATTCCGAGAAAAGTACGAGTGGAACATGATACTGGCTTGATTGACCGGACTGTGCATGTAACATCAACAAAGGAGTTTTTTTCCCTTCATTATACGTTGTGAGGAGGGTTCGATACGGACGGACTTATAACACGGAGATGTCGTGGGGAGTGGTTGTGTCGCATCAGAGGTTGCCTTGGCCGCTCAGGAGCTGGATCTTGCCGTTGCTCTGCCTGGGCCTAGCGGGGCTCGCATCCGCCAGACACCCGCAGCAAATCCACCCGGGGTTACCTGGTGTCTGCAGGGCCATCATCAGGTGAGTAACGCCTTACCTAGACATAGTCCAGACTTTTTCTCGGCAAAATGTGTGACAAATCTAAGCTGTTAATTGTCGGTCTACATGAGGTCAGTATCGTCCATTGCGTCATTATCTGTCGTTCAGGTGTTTCGTTCATTCATGGTCATCCATTTTCACAACTAGGCTTGCCTACATGTGAATGTACAGGTGAGCAAGGGTTTAAGTTTACTTAAGCGAATTACAGGATTATTCGTAGAGGATCATCTGATTTCCTTCAGACTTAATAGCTTTTTATGAAGCATTGGATTAACCCTTAATAAAGTTATCAGTGAGCGCGAATAATAAATAAAGTTATCAGCGAAAAAGAAATTTTTAAAAAGGAGCGAAGAATGTAAATTTTGCTAGATTGAGAGAAAAAAGGTTCTATTTAAAGTAAAGAAGGCAGTACTTGGTGTCATTACAGCAGCTTCGGTAAAAGAGTGGCTGAACAGACATTTTTTAACGAATATTAGCACATATTGAAATTCGTTTTAAGAAGCCAGTCTCGGCAACGCGCTGTACCGTGACATTATAGGAAGACTTCTTATGGATAACTTATGGACATACAACTAGTGACATTTATTTCTAAAGAATACAACACCAGCAGGTATTGCTAATGCCATTCGTGTAATTAAAACCCAGTGTGCTCCAGAACTCAGGTCCTAGTTACAGTGTTCGGAACTAACCGTGTTATGTTTTTTTTTATACCCCATGTAGTACTTACATATATTTATTTACCCACTGTTGGTTCGATATGAGCATATAAAAGAATATAAATACAATGTATTCCTGTTGCGATTAATATTAATTATTTCCGTATTTAAGGAAAACAATATCGTTTGCCAAAGTATACCTATCGAATTATTTCAATTATTTCAAAAATCGTACTCGGATTAAAAAAATCACACTCGTACTATAAACACGCAGTGAAATTATTCCACCTGGCTTGCTGTCATTTAGAAAAAAAACACACAAACAAACAATGTAGGTAATTTCCAGCGAACTAGTTGTTGACTGATATTTTTGGAATAATAGAACTTTAATGACAGAGTCGGTTTTCCGAGTGATCATAAAGTTGTGGTTTTTTTACTGTTTTCTCGAAGGGTGTAGTATATGCACTGAGCCGAAACTTGAACAGGTTAGGTTTTGAACGCTTTCTTTGGATTTTGAGTGGTGTTACTATTGGAAACGAACAAAATGCATCAAAAGCAACTGATCCTTTAGGCCTTTAAGTAGCATTTGTTCCTAGCCATTGCCATTCGTTTCGCTTTTAGCTCTGGGGTTGTATCTTTCAGTTATATCGGCCACTTTCGTCAGCCGATGAAGTCACCAATTGGATCAGACGTCAGTTTTCATCGATAGCCCGGACTCGCGACCCTTTCAATTTCAAGAAAATAGAACTCGGAACCAGACAAGGAAATTTAGCAGTTCCTGGATGTCCGCACCCACCTTATATAGAACACTCCCATTCAATTAGTTGTGCACGTGTGGTTGGCCTAATCGATGGCTTTAACTCTAAGTGGGGCCTATGATTTGGAAGGTGGAACAGCACTCGCAATTATACCCACAAAAAGGTGGTGCTACAATAAGATCCACAACCACTGTACTTTGTAATCATCTCTTTGCCACACAATTATTTCAATGACGAAGCTTCCTTATATATATGAAAACTCGGGAGCCTTTAGACGAGGTCTGCTTTAGTTCTCGCATATAAACAAAGTAAGTGATCGGACTCCATAGGCCTAGGCATACGTGAACTTCGTTCAACTCGAGTTTAATTTGCACTTCCCTGTTGCTCGTTATGGCAGTTTACGCACACGGGAGAACGCTTTCCCCATGCATCAAGCAACGGAGTTTATGCCTTGTCGCATACAGATGATTCATACTGCGGTGATATAATGATGTGAAGTTTTGGGCTGTTAGATGAGTTTTTGTACATGTACATGGAGTCCGTTCGCTTTAAAGATGATATTTTTTTTCCCTTCAAAATGATTCACATCTGTTCGACATCAAACTCCCAGGATCTTTAGGGAGCATGCTTCCGCTTACAACGGATGAGAGAAAATGGGCAGATTTAGCACAAAAGGGAGAGGATTTTAAGTCCCATATCCTTTAGAAAACCGTTCTTCACCACACATACACAATCACACACGGATCCCTGCACATATCGTAACATAGGGAAGACAGGTGGCGTGGTAATTAAGTATTTCAGATACAACGATTATTAAAGGCAAACACGTTAAAAGTTTGCTTTATTGCCTCAAAATGCAAAACAATTTTGGAATATATACGTAAACGATATTTTTATGAATTCTCGGTTAGTAGTCTTTAAAAAAAATATACATAAGAAATACTAGCTCATATTTTGTTTTATACGCTTAAGAATGAATACTTTTCAACCAATGATTCATTGATTATGTAACTCGTTTACGTAATCATTAGAGCATAATGTTTGGTTGTTCCAACTCAATATTGATTAGCAAAGAACAATTGGTAAGTTGGCCAGATGAGATATTGATGTCATTTTAATCTCCTTTCACCCACTTTGCTGCAAATTAGACCACATTGACATATCATCCCTTCAAATTTACCTAAACTCCCTAGGCCTTTTTGCTAGGATGTAGCCTCAATCCTGCAAAATACTCTAATTGGCCTCATGGAAAAATAGCATATAGCCTCAATCCTGCAAATCCCTCCATTATTTCTTGGATATGGTCCGTGGAGGGGTGACCACTGCCTGAATCCTTCAAAATTCTGCGGCAGTGACTGTCAATATGTTGAGGCTTGGCCAGTTACATCCTGGAGCAGTACGGAGGATTTCAAGCATAATCCAGGCCTATATTTATGCATAGCTGAGCAAAAACAACACAAGGTCCGGCCCAAGACCTTGACAAAGTGCATCCTACGAAATCAGTAACGCACTGTTGCCATGTAACCTCAATCCGCCAAATTCCTCCACTTTGGCAAAGAGGATTTTGAAGGATTCAGGGCGGTATATATCTGGATGTAGGTGTCCACATGAAATTGGAAAACAGTATTGTGTTGAGAAAATATTCATTCTGTAAGCGTATATAAGTTATTATTAAACAAAATGGCAGCTAGTATTTTTAATATTTTGTTTTCTCTAAATGTATCATTTTTATACAAACTATATAGTAAATACTTACTTAATCGCAATTAAAAAACCTTCAATCTGGAATCATTCAATGAATGATCCTATTTCCTATTTGAATCAGTGAAATTGTACATCCCCACCTGTAGGGTACATGTTAGTCTCTAGAGGGCGCGATCGAGATATTATGGGAAGCGGAACCACAGACATAGGCCAAGTTCGCGCAAGGACTATAGTGGACCAATGGTTAACTAACGTTTGCCCGAACTCTGTCTAGTCGACGGTGGTTGACTACGCTAGTCGACTATTTGGAACCAACCTACTGGGGTTGGTTGCTTCGCTGGTAACCAACAGCCGCGCGCATTCATAACGCTAGCAGAGAGCCAGGATCCAGAAGTTTTGCGATGACATTTTGACCAGCGTACTAGAGACGTTCGCACGTTGCTATCAGTGCGCAGGCGTAAGGTACGTCACAAATCAACCACTAGTTGACTAATGGTCCTTGCCCGAACATATACGTCTGTGAACGGAACGCGTACAGCAGTCAACTCATTCCCCACGTACTGGTCTTCTTGATATTCTAACATTATAGCAATAATGTAACTGTGACATCTAAAAGCTGGAACAATCTCTGACCATTCACTCGATATCCATTTTTCGATACTTGCCTATTATGATTAATAAAAGATAAAGGTATCATTAATATGTAAAGGAAAACAATACATGTATGTATACTTAAAAAATTCACGAAATTCAAAGTACAAATGTCATAGTTGAAAGGCCAGTACAGGGTGAGTAAAAAAAACCGAAACCCAAATGTTGGGACCATTGTTTTAAGGAAGTTCTGCATGTAGCATTTTCAAAATGCAAGATATGAACACCCAATTCTTAAGCTTCCTTTTAGTACAAGAATCATTCAAATCACTCAGGTGGTTTTCAAGTTACAGAATTTTAAACTTAACCACCGTTTCAAGGTTCTGTCCACGGATCACAAAGAAATATCAGTGTTCTTTCAACAAAACGAAAAGAAGCACATAGGGATGTGTGTGAATTGTTTTCGTTTTGCTGAAAGAACGCAGACCTTTTATGTGATCCGTTGACAGAACCTTAAAACGGTGGTTGTGTTTAAAATTCCGTAACATGAAAAGTACATGAGTGATTTGAATGATTTTTGTACTAAAAGAAAGCTGATGAATTTGCCTTTTATATTCTAGATTTGAAAGTGCTACATGCAGAACTTCAATAAAACAGTAGCCCCGACACTTGGGTTTCGGGTTTTTTTTTGGCACCGGCCTGTATAAATAAATAACGCTAAACCTCGGCCGTGCCCTCTCAGTTCAATTAATTGTTTTACTCCATATGTTTTCGGAATTAAATGACCTTAAGTGACGACACCAACGAAAACAAATTTGCGGGCACTGATAGCCTAGTTATAGTTATGAACTGTAGGCCTATACAGCACAGCTGAGAGCTTTTCAATTCCAGTTCTGTGCTATTAGCTAACTAACCAGTGTTTTCAATAAATGACTTGATGATACAAGAGGAGCGCCTAAGGGTCGCGCGTTTGACACGGCCCACTAGTCATCCTTCCTCCCAGTGGGCGGGAACGTCTTCATAATCCATATCTCCTAACCAATATGCGAGTTTAAACCCTCTGATCTCAATTGACCGTGACAGACAGTTTGTCACAACTTCTATTAGTCTTAGTTTCGAGATCCTGCGGATAGTTTACTTTTAGAAGTCACGCTTTGTGTGTGTGGGTTTTTTTTCAACGACGAGAAGAATCGAGTATGTTTGGTTGACATTTCGGGGTAAATGTTAGGATGATTTCATAAGTTAGGCCGAGTTTTGAACCCTTGGCCGTTATATCTTTAAGACGGGAGGACTTCTTTGGGCGTCTTATCCGCTAATGCTTTCCGAAAGTGACAACTTGCGGCTCCATGTCTATCGGCGGATTCAAAACAACGCTCTTATCAGTTTTCCTCTCAACGTTTCTGTTGGTATTGAACTATAGTAGGGCCTACCCTTTTTGTATCTTTGAAGGGCAATTTCCTTGAATAGTTTAGGGCTTTTTTTAATCTTTCATTTAAATCTCCTGGGTATTTAAAGATTACAGTTCTATAGCTTTACATGATCTATGTCTTCCGCTGGTTTATGAGATGTTTGACGTTTTGCTTCCCTTTTCCGGTTTGCGAGGCTGGAATAAATTAAGCTCTGTAACTTGTTTTTATTTTTAGTAGGCCTATATCTTCCGCTAAACCATAAAGTTCATTTTTTATGGAGTGTCTTGTAAGAAGCAGGTTCGGTATTCCACCTTCCCATTCTGCACATTTGACGAGTTTCCTTTTGGGATATTAAACAAGAGATAAATATACACAAGTCTATTAGGGCAAATGGTGACCTGAACTCCAATATTGAACGTTCAAGCAATCGAAAAGATTGTTTCACTTTAATATCTAAAAACAAATAGTGAAAACAATGGGAAAAGTCAGGGGGGGGTTGCAATTGAACAAATTCATGTTTAGTATTCAAGCTATAATAATTTTTTTATAAACAATGCGAACACTATTTGTGGAAGTTTGGCCAGTACAGTGTTGTTTTACCAAGTAAGAGCGATGGAATTACCTTTAAAGGGGCTATGAAGTGAATTTGTTCTTGGGAACATATTTTGTGCAACTTTCTACTCCTCTTAAATATATGAAAACTGTTTGACATCCTTTTTAATAATTTCAATGAAAAGTACACTTCTTTAAACATTCATATTGCCCATACTTTTCCAGACAAACGAGGGCGCTGTTGCTGTGATGTCATTTCAGGAAGACACTGTTCAGTTTAGGTGTTTCCTATTAAAAATTGTGAACCCAAAATGCATTCATTGGAAAGTGAGAAAAGCAAATGAATCACCAAAGAAATGAAAACTTACGATAGCGAAATATTCAGACTTATGGCAACTTTTTTGGTGCTGAAATAGCTGTAACATTGTTGTTTCTGCATGAAATGACATCACACATCTGCTCATGAATATGGACATTTGCATTAGCATAAAAACCATAAAGGCACCAAAATACCCCTGAAAAGGACAAAACGAAATTGAAAAATATGGTTAGTCTACCTGGGACACAAAGCTGCATTTTCAAGCATTGAATTAAAAAAATACATTGCATAAAGTGTTCACTTCATAGTTTGTCACGTTCGACAATAAATTGACCAACGATTCGTTACAGCAGCTTCGAATAAGCGTAGACCAGAAAATGTTTCCCAGAAACATCCAAGACCTATATAGCTTGTCAAACCTGCCTGCATCGTGTTCAGTAACAAGCCGAGTGAACTCACCGAAGTCTAAATCGAAACTTCTATCGGCTCTCGCAGGCCCTGACTAGAGTTTCTGTGTAGATTACAATTTCCTCTCCGGCTCCCTGCGGTGGTTTGAGATTGTTGTGTCTGTGCCGAGTTCAAGGATGTAGGCTTCCTCTTGGATAAGGAGCATACACCTGAGCGGAATCTACTACCCTAGGGGCCCAACTTCCTGTCCTTACAGTACGCACTATGCCAAGACACGGTTGATATTTGGTATTGGGGGGATGGGGTTTAGGGAGGACCATAACATACTTTCTGTTCAAAAACATAGATGCAGAGGACTGTAGGGAACTTTTTTTGCCATTGAGAAAGATTCTTCCGGATCGAAAGTTCATGTTCTGTGACTTTTTGATATAATTTATTGATGTGCTTTTCTGGAAATCAATTTTATGTCTAGCAAGCATTAATTATTTTAAACGTTGGATGTTTTGCCGAGTACATATAGTGTTTGAGACCATTAGAACAAAGTAATTTTATGTCCAAAGTATGAACTTTTTGTATTTGTTCCAGATATTGAGAGAAAACACTCAAAGCTATGTGGACTCACGAATGTCATTGACGATGTAAATAGCAAATAAGTTCAAGCATCCAATTACCGGCCGGTAATTTTACCGGCCAGCCACTTTTCACCCGGTATCACATCGGGCGAAAAGCGGTACACAGTACTCGGGACCCAATGATTACTGGCTCAGACCAGTAAATTGGTCAAACGTTGCCTACGCCGGCCAAATCACGATTTCCATGCCCTCAAATTCTTCAGTATCAGAACATTTTGTGGACAATTGACCTCGAGGTTTTGAATAAAAAAAAATTAGTGGAATCCGTGCACATGACTGTCAGCTTGTATTTCTGTGAAATTGGTGAAGTTGGACCCTAAAGCGCTATATTTTGCAATGGAGCGTAGGTATCGTTTTCGTAATGGCGATGGGCTTTAGGACTGTTTGTAGTGGTGGTCATCTTTGGATGGAATGATTACTCCCAAAAGTCACTGAATTACCCCCAAAAATGAAAGATGATGAAATGAGCTTTATTTCGATGCGTGTCTTGAACACCTTAGAGAGTTGTGAGTAATTTTGGGAAGTGCGCATAATTATCACTAACGTCTATGGCAGTATATTTATGGTCTGGACCCTTTACAAGTGCATCAGTATAGCACGTGTTCTTCTGTGTCCAAATAATGAACATCCGGAAAACTGAATGCGCCGGGGGAATCCATCTCCCGGATTCTGATAATTTAATGACCGAAGGGTGTCCGGAAAAGTTGACTTAAGCATCAAAACCACAGATAAGTCGATAGTCAAGTCACTAAGCTCAAAGTATTTCACGAGGATATTGTCCCTTATAATCTCATATTATCCCGTAACATCTCGCGTGATCTTATTATAATCTCGTAAGTCAAGCTTATAACGAGCTCTTTCCATGAGTTGTATCCGGTGTTCAGCTTGCATGGGCTTATATTGGCGTGGATGGTACTGAGTGGCACCATCAGTACCCTCCCTTGGAAAAGATTTGAGTTTGGATGTGTTTTGTTTATAAATCAACAAATCTGACATTTCTCAGAAGGACGGCTTACTTCCTTGTGCTTTTTTTTTTGTTTTTAGAAATTCACTTTGAATTGTGTTTTAATTTTGTTATATGCTAAAATAAGACAACAATTTTTTGTATAGAATATATACCATGTGACATCTGTTTACAGAATTGGATGTTGTGGTCACGTGATGTCAACTTTCAGGAAACGGTTCTCTTCTGTACTGCATGTATCTCTCTTGAAATATGTGACCTACTGAGGCAAAATGAGGAATGTCCCTAAAAACCTTGTTTTGAGATATGGACGCCTTAAGTCGGATATAGTGGGAAAACCATGTCAAAATTGATAATGGTTGTTTTGTATTTTCGAGAAGTTAAGATATCTAAGATTCACACTTTGCATTTTTGTTGGACACAGAATACCCCCAAAAGTGTAAAAAGTGAAGAACGTTTATCACTGCCGTTAGCGACGCAATGCGTATATTTTTTTCTAAGCCGTTTTTTTGTCGAAATGCGTTTGGCGAAGATTGGCAGGACACTGTTGAAGCTCCTGCGGTATATCTTTGGAATAAATCAAGCCACACAAATAAATCTGGTATCATTAGAAAGCCAATGATTTGTGCTTTAACATGATGTACGTAACTTGAAAAGTCAAAAGTGGGGGTTATTCCTCATTATGCTATGGCAGGTCACATGTGAAAAGTTTAAATATGTGCTGAAATGAACTGTTCAATATGAGACAAAGAAAGCTTTAATTTCATAGGTGTATGTATCAAACACCTTGCAGAGTTGTTTTTCCTGATCTTGAGAAGTGGTTATTTTTATCACTTAGGTATAAGGTAGTTTATTATTTGCTGATCTGTTACTTTAGGTTTTATCTGACGGCTGTTTGCTGCTGGATTTTACCAGACGGCTATTGGCTGCTGGTTAATAAGTCGCCTGTGGTGGTGATGCGGCATGCAGTATAACAGGCTTCGTCCCAGGGGTAGAGGGCCAGAGGCCCGGTTTACGATGTGTACCTTTCATGACGCACTTCCTGGCATTAAAGGGCTTCCTCTGGGGAGCCGGGGGCACCTGTAGGCTATTGTGATAAATTTGAAGTGTCGGAAACTGCAGGTGACATGGGAGTATAAATGTTGAACTTGGTAGGCGTTGGCCCTACGGTGGCCAACGAAGGACAGAGGGACGTTATGATGGGTATTACCTTATCGACTATCACAGATGCTCTACAGTGAATAGATTCCATAAAAATATGAGTTTGAATTTGCTCAATAGCATATTCATAATATCATAGCATTTCTGTTATTAAACCCCAGAGCCAGGACAAGGGCGGATCCAGAACACAATTTTTTTGGGGGGGCCAAAAAAAATTGTGGTCCCCCCAAAAAAGTGGGTCAAAAAATTACGGCGTGGGGTTCGGGGCCCGCTTAAAGGGAATATACAACATTTGCAAACATCGAAAAATAAAACTAACAAGTTTTTACGGAATACCTTACTAGGATGTTGGTAAATGACAGTCTCAAGCATCTTGTAAAATTATGGCACCTGGTGTGAAGTCATTTTCGAGAAAATGGTATTTTTGTATACATTTCCAACGGAAGTCGGCCGACCAGCGTTGGAAAAACCTAACTATTTTTCAACCACTGCTCCAAATTTACCATTTTTTCAGTCCAAATTTTGTTTGCTATTGGTTACATGTTCATGAACGGGTGCAGGCCAGCTAAGACTGGTTCCCTTGCCTAACAATTTTCCATCATCTATAATTTCATCCATTTCATCTTTTGTGGAGTCGGGGAACCAGACTACTTGAACATTTTTGTTTTTCTTGGTTTTTCCAACCTTTTCGAACACAAAACTTCAAAAATGTCAGTGTAACAATATTTGGTCTATTATACTAACCCCTCAAATAGTTCATTTCCGAAAATTACAGCAAAAGCCAATGATGTACATTCCCTTTAAGGGCCCCGAATTTTTTTTGGATTCTAGATGCTCTGTGGTGCGATCTGAGGCAATTTCTGACCACTTTAACCAATGTTTTTTGAGGAAAAGATGGTGGTGTACTCATTGCCTGCCTTTATTGCGATGTCACATAAAAAAAAAAAATTGGTTTCATTTTTTTTTGGGGGGGGGCATGGCCCCCTTTGCCCCCCCCCCCCCTGGATCCGCCCTTGAGCCAGGACAATTTTCAACTACATTCATTTTGGACCAAAGCGAATGTAGTTGCCACAAAGGTGGGTAAATTTGCCCTCGATTTTACCAACAGTGCAGGTAATATAATACCAATTCTCCGGTGGAAAAAAAAACATTCCCTACCTTTTTTTTCACCAATAGTAACCAGTGTTGTTAGTGAGATTCTGCAATTCGGGCGATTCACAATGCAGTGCGCCACCAAGAGTTTCCCACGGAGAGTCCATTTTTCAAGTTTACGGTCTACAAAACATGACCCATTTGAATGAGTGTCAGTAGACAACTTGAGCAAAATTGTTACAGATTGAGGCACAGCGTTCTGCCGCCTTACAAAAAAAAACATATTGATAAAAAGAAAAGAAAAAGGCAAACATTATACTCGAATCACAATGCTTGCGAAACTACTGACCGGAAAAAATAACAATTTCGACCATCTCCCACAATGCACTGGGGAAAAATGAACTCGACTTGGCAAACTCTTGGTGGCGCATTGCATTTTGAATCGCTCGAATTGTGGCGCAATCCGCTTCATTCAGATAAAAACTACGTAATGAATAGATAACATTTTGCAGTTTTACCCTCAAATTTATTTCCAAAACACCACTCACAAATACATTATAGCTTTGAATGATTCAAGAAAGAATATAATTATGGTGAAAAGCTAGAGTGAATAATTGTTTTCAAAGAGATTACGTTCCGGCTGTTTTCGAATCCGGGTTTTCAAAGAAAAAAAAGTAAGAAACTGCAACCAAATGTTTAAAGACACCAGTTGTGAAAACTCTTAAACCAGTTGTATACGTATGTTACGGCTGTTTTATGTTTCAGCTATCTGGTTCGTGTTGGCATCATTAAGTGTTTGTTGCTCAATTATTAAATCTATCCTCATCAATCAGCCGTCGTGGTAATGATTTGTATTGAGAGGATAAGCATGTAAACGTGCCAAACTGCCTTGCAGAAGGTCCTTGTACATTCGTAAAAAATTATATCGTAAACAGCACCACCTTTAATCAGATTGTGTATACACGCTTGTGTTTTATACCCGCAGGTTATATCCAGCCATCGGACAATGGACTATTAATTAGAATGATTAATTTCTAATTTTAATTTCCAGGTTTTTTAAAAAATCAGTCTTAACCAATATGACTTGAGAAGCAAACATGTCACAGAATAGGTATACCGGTTACATCTATGCTCATTCAATCCTTAATGTGCACAACAACATGAAGAGCACTCACAAAGATTACAATACAGCTGTATTTCATTGAGCCTTTATTTAACCCAAAATACGAAGTTAGACTTTAAACTCCCATGTACCCATTGTTGAGTTGCTTGTCGAAATACGGTCGGTCGTTCGTTCCGTGCTAGCTTTCATCAGTGCAGTTACATTACTCCCTGCAGAACCCATTTAAGCAATGCCACCCTCTGCCACATTCCAAATCCCTTTGGCACTTGGATCCCCAACCTGAATAATGACACAAATGTTAAAAAGAAATCACAAATTGAAAATCTGGATTAAATAGGCTCCGCTCGTCATAGTGAACTGTCAGCTGTGCATGAGTATGCATGGCACTGTTTCTTCCAGGGTCAGATTTGACCCGAAACTCGGGTCATTATTTTGACCTGACACTGTTCGGGGTCAAAATAACACTTCATTGGGTCAAAATGACACTTTACCGGGTCAAATTGACACTTTTCCGGGTCAAAGTTACTGGGAATATGATCGCCCGGAATAGTGTCTCGGACAAATGCCATTTTGACCCGGTTATTAAAATGATAATGACCCGGAAAATGACCCGGAAAGTGTCGGGTCAAATTTGACCTTGATTTCGGACCAAATCTTACCCGAAACTTTTTAGAGTGTATTCTTGAACGATTGAGGGCGCTGTAACGTCGCCATTAAGGTGGATAAACAAACGTTTATCCAAGTTCATTGACCGTAAGTTTACATATTGCTTCATTTCCAAACTAAAGATAACTACCTTTATACAGTATTTATTTCTTCATATTTAATATCAAAAGTCACTGAGACTGTTTTAAGCAAGGAATTTGTCTCACTAGTGTTTCTACCTAGAATGTAGCGCCCTCATTCGCTCAAAGCCTGCTGCGTTTTGTATTTGCCTTAAACTTACGGTCTCTCTTGGCAAGGTATCCATCCAGCAAGTCACGCAGACTCATCAGCTCTTTCTCTTCACCAGGTTCGTCTGTGTGCAAGTCACAAAAAGAATTCAACTTCCGGCGATCACAGAGTACGTTATTCAGATGAAAGAATGGTTGTTATACACGCACACAATGTTTATATTAAGACTGTTGTTACACTATACTCGAAATCAATGTTGTTGCAAAAACTGAGGGTGTAATATCTCCTTTCTTAAACCACATCAAAAGTTGAGAAGAACCGAAATTTCTCAGAATTTGAGAGCTTGGTTGTCATATAGAACATACTTCAGATGTGTTTTGAATGAAGATTACCATGCTTGTTCGAATAACATTAAGGTTATTTGCCAACAAGCAAAAATGGACGTAAATGCAAGAATCGTACATAAAAACAATTAATCGTTCATTCACATACCATCTGTCCAAGTCATTGCCATGGCGCAGCTGAGACACAGCACGAGAATCAGACAGGTGTATGCCTTCATTGTTGTCGATTTCTAAAGAAAATACGAAGATAGGGAGAAGTAGTCGAGTATACAGGCTGGTGCAAAAAGAAGGAAACCTACTTTTGACAGAAACTTTGACCAACCTGGTGAGCTTATTTCCAAAAATTCAGTTTAATGACTTGCATTCTAGATAGCATAATAATAGTATTCTTGGGAATTTTCAAAAAGATTAGTTTCACCACGTATAGTTGAAGAGCTATACTTAACTACAAAAAAAATCAAATAATTTAAGTAAGTAGGTTGAAATTCCTGTCAAAAGTGTGTTTCCTCCTTTTTGCACCACCCTGTGAGTGAGAAATGCCGTTCATTTAAGAACGGCGTCCCGATTATTAGGTTTTTTTAATTGCCAATTCCGTCATTATTGAAGGGCTTTGGCATAAACGTCAACATCAGTCCACGATAATTAAGTACATGTGACAACTAATGTCCGTCTTGAAATGTTGAATGAGTAATAATGACTCCCTACCCAACAGCACAAATCTGACTCCCCTCCTTTTGGGGGTATAAAGACCTTTTTTCATCGGAGAGATGTATAGTTATTTTGGGTTTTGCCCTTCACCAAGGTATAATCGCGTCCTTTATCACGTTCAAGGTAATGAAAGGATCGGTTTGTTCACGGGATTGAAGAGGAACAAATAGTCTGCACTTCATTGCACTTTTACTGACAGTGAACAATCGATCCTAGTAACATATCAATCAAGTATCTGTGCAACTAAACAGTGGCTTTTTATGTGGACTGAATGCTTAACAGAGATTTTAATTAAAAAAAAAACCGCCACGTTTTCAATTTTGGCTCACGTTTTCAATTTTAGACACTCGAACCAAAAAAATGCCAATTGTTAACAGTTCTATAAAAGTGGGCTCTATATACCCTGTAGCTGCTGCACAATCTATTGCGACATTCAAGGGTGGCATCTTGTATCAATATCAAGGTCGTATCCGTTTGATGAAAGATTGACTTGCGGGAATAGTGACGATTGCACAAAGGAGTGTGTTATAGAGATAACAATGGACTCTCTTATCCTTGGTTCCAAATGGCGTTTAGGGTTCAAGTTAACAGTGGCGTTTTGTATATGATGCCCTTAGCTTCCATTTTTGGGGTTCTATTTCAAAAATGTATGGCCTTGCTTTTTGCAAAATTGGTACCGAAAATGAATTAAAAAAACAACAATTTTTAGAATCCATTTGAAGGGTTTTAAATGTTCCTATCATTACAAAGTTTATTAGTCAATTTTGAATGAGACATCAACTGAAAAAAAATCAACCCACTTTCTGTTATAAAAAAAAATCCTTTCCAGCCCGACCAGTAATTCAGTTTTCGCATGCAGCGTAGACTGGTTCCCACCCTTTGATTTTCAGCAGCGATGATTTTATGACTGGAAACCAGTCTAGCCTCTCGCAAAGTGGACCCCGTTTTTTTTGTTTTTTTTTGTTTTTTTGAAAAAGCAATCTAAAGAAGACGTGTTTGCTTTTCAGAGAGTAAAGTTCTACTAATTTGGAAAAAAGGTAGTTTTTGCTTAATTTTTTTTTGGTATAGATTTAAATAAATAAGAGAACACCATAGTCCATAGCTACCTAACTCTCAGTAATGAACCAACTTTGGAACCATTGCAGTTGAATATCTTACGAAAAAAAAACTTATCAGGCCTACCTTAATTCAGTTGACGGTTGATGAATAGTATAGCTGGACCAAGTCTCTCGATTTCCGTGTTAGTCAAACTGGCTATATCTGAATCCGCTTGGGAAAGCCACGCTATATATACCACGCTATATATAACGAATCCCCCTTTCCCTGTGACAAGATCAGTCACGTGATTTCCACCCGTTTTTGTCATAGTAGCCTTCTCAGAGTCATTGAATGCAACAATGATACGTCAGTCCTTGCTCAGTGGACATTATCATCTACTACACCAGTTGTTCCCGAGGTTGCATGGAATTGGAAAATTATGAAATTCAGGCAGCGTTCCCCCTTATGTACACCCATCCCGATACATAAACCAATGCCAGTGTAGCGTGAATATCCGACTTCATGAAATATGGACTCATTGGTAGTATTGCGCAAGCATAAGTCCGAAAATATGCTATTTATGGGAGAGTGACCTGTCACGTGCGAGGGATTAACAAATAATAGGGAAAAGGAGTCAGATCTTCAAAGGAGTCGGATGTTCATATGACACCAGGAACACATCCAGGATACTTTATAAAGGCCTCAGAACTTCCACATTATGATCCCTCAACATTTTATGTGTACCCCCCCCCCCCATCACATGTCTTTCTTGCATTTATTACACACAAAAACAGATTGAGTTAATTCAGGGCTGACTTCTTCTATCATGTTAGGTCCAGTTGAGAAATCAACGTTGTATTTGTGCCTCTGGGTACTTAAGGTGAAGGTCACGCGGCCAGCTTCCGGCATTTTATTACACTGGGTATTTTACACTGGGTTGCCCTCTCTCTTGCTATACATGTAGTTTGGACAGAGTGATTTCTAACCGTAATCATCCTAAGAATTATTCATGTTGGAAGTTTATCTTGGTGTTCCTCAAGGGAAAAAAATGATACGAAATCACTCGAAGATGGGAAAAATTGAATTTTGCTTACGACCTTTCACATCAGGCATTTTCGTTCCTAGGTCTTCTTGTTCGTTCACGTTTGTTTTCACATCTCGTATTTGCTCGAGGAGCGAAGATTTACCTACCTACAGCCGATGGATTCTAGATTTAGTCGGGCAGACGTGAATTCGGTCCTTATCAGCGGTCATTTAATATTCTTTTGTGTAAATGCTAATGAGTCCCGTCTAGTTTATTAATAACACTGCGTGATAATGATGGACCGAGACGAAGTCGAGGTCCATTAACTGTTATTCCCATTAATAAATACCTTTATAACGAAATAAACAGTTAAAATGCTCCAATTTTGTGACTTTTTTTCCGGCGACATTTCCAGACTTTTTTGTGTTCATGTTCATGGGCCATATTTTAGCTTAACAGCTATAACGACGTAAACTCAACAGAAACTGCTGCCGTAGCGAAACAAATTACAACAATGTTTTCATATCTTTACCTGATGGAGGAAGCTGAAATCTCGTTTACACATTCCTTGTGTCCGGAATTACAAAGATGCTTGGTTTAGGAAAGGTAAATATGTCGGTGGGTGAAGTGTTTCATTGAAGAAAATAAATCGGATCTACGCTTTCGTCGTAAACATCCTCATTATATACTGCACTGCTGTACGATGTCGTTTCAAAACTTCCTTACGCGCGCGCACGCACGCATCCCTAGCAACTGTGTTGCGTACGCGCACGTCAGTCTCACGCGATGGGGGTTGAGCGCATGTGCAGTGCTCAATTGTTAAAAGCTACCGTAGGACTGTTACTATATTTTGACCAATCATTGGCTTGCATGGGGCTGAACGGGGCTCGATCAATGCTGGTTTAGGGGCCATTTATTCGCTTGATCTTTGAAGCCGGTCCATTATCACCGTTAATGACCGGCCACGTGATCGAGTCTCGACCAATCAGAAACCATCAACTCTCCAAGGTATTTATTAATAAGAATTGTATATCATAAAAGAGACATCTTAGTCTCCTTTTTAACTTTCAGTTTTCACCCACTGACCGCCCCAAAATTATTTTATGAATGTTAATCTTTGTACGAGCTCACCGAGTTTCACTAGTCCACATGCAGTTTAGATTTTCGAAAGTGAAAGGTCAATTTCTGGCACGATATTTCTCTTTCATGTCAGGCGATTCTTCAGTTTCCATCAATGGAGATACTAGTAACAATTTTTATAAAGACCTTTTACGAGGGTGATTTTCTTAAGAAATCAATGTACCAAAACTTATTGCAAATTTTATAATTTTTGTACGTTAATGTTCATAGTCAAGGGTTCCAGAAATGCGCCACTAGGGGTTGAAACACGTGACATTTTATTTTGAACGTTAATACAGCTCTGTTCTTTTGTTATCTTGCACAGTGGGAAAAAAATCATAGCGATAAAGGGGCCAGTTTAAATTGGGTAATTCCAAAGCAAATTGGAAAACTGCGGTTCGATCAAGATTGAACAATAGACGTCTGTCCGCACGCAAACAAAGAGCTTACTTGTGATGTTTTGTCTGTAATTTGTTGTGTGCTTGTACTATCATCGTCAACTTGAACGTGACTTATCCACGCAGTGACCTTGTTTTACACAATTCGAACGAATTTCCAAATGTGTGTTAAAACTCCATAGGCCTTTTTTGCTAGGATGTAGCCTCAATCCTGCAAAATCCTCCAACTGGCCTCATGGAAAATAGCATATAGCCTCAATCCTGCAAAATCCTCCATTATTTCTTGAATATGGTCCGTGGAAGGGTGACCCCTGCCTGAATCCTGCAAAATCCTGCGGCAGTGACTGTCAATATGTTGAGGCTTGGCCAGTGACATCCTGGAGCAGTACGGAGGATTTCAAGCATAATCCAGGCCTATATTAATGCATAGCTGAGCAAAAACAATACAAGGTCTGGCCCAAGACCTTGACAAAGTGCATCCTACGAAATCACTAACGCACTTTTGCCATGTAGGCCTAACCTCCATCTTCCCAATCCACTTTGGCAAAGAGGATTTTGAAGGATTCAGGGCGGTTACTGATGGACACTAATTGAACCCCAAGAGACTTATTAGGCAATTAGAATAACGTATAGGGCCCTTGCAATATAGTGTTTTTTTATGCAATCCTTCAATCCTTGGAAATGCACTCTTGTGTCCCATTTAACCTTATGTTCTATTTTCGTTAAGCCATTTTAAAGGTTGTTTTGGTGCCTTTACGGTTTTTATGTCAATGCAAATTTCCATAATTCATGACCAAAAGTGTGATGTCATTTCAGGCAGAAACCTCAAGGTTACAGCTGTTTCAGCACAAAAGTTTACCCGAATTTTGGATATTTTGCTGTCGTTATTTTGTTTTCGTTGGTGATTCGTTGTTATGTCAGTACGAGCAAACTGTTCTCACAAATATTTCCATTCATTATTTCACAATTTGAACAGAAAACTCATATAAAACCGACAATTTGAAATGTTTTTAGAAGTGCACTTTTCAATAAAATTAACCAAGAAGGGGTGTCAAATACTTACTACGTACATTTAAGAGGTGTAGAAAGTTGCACAAAACATGTTCCTGTAAAAATTCACTTCGTGTAACCTTTAACCATCCGAAGGTTAATAATAAGGGAATAAAAGTGTGCTCAGGAGGCATTATAACACTCTGTTTAAGACCGGTTGGAGTCTGGATGGGTAATTATCACCCATCCAGACTCTCACCGGCGGGTCTTAAACAGAGTGTTTAATACCGACCGAACACATATTTATTCCCATTCATAAATACCTTTGGTACTAAAAAAATCTTTTCGGTCCAAAAATCATAGCAAGTTAAAAACTAGACGTTGCCAACCATTTTGTTCAACAATTTTACTTCATGACTCTGACTATAATATGGAATGCCCCTCCACAACTCATTACCTTATAAGGAGATTGGCGTGCGCGTCGCGCGTACTGCGCGATGTCGTGCAAAACGCAGCAGGGCTGGTGTAGTGTGAATTTCGGGCTATGAAATAATATGAAACGTGAAAAGGCTCCGACACTCATTCATCACGTATACAAACGGATAATTGTATTACCGTGATATTGATTTTAGATGGCACGTTTGAACTTCGTAACTGATTGTGCGATATTACACAGTAAGCCTACTTTTAAAGAGCCGCCATAGCGCTTAGCAAATTAATTACCTGGGCCTGAAAGCAAATCGTGGTATGGAAGCCAGTTTACACGTCACGTTCCACTTTACTCAGGCACCTGTTCATAGTAAGTGTTTTCTGTGCGAGGCCTAATTGATAATAGACTTTGTACGAGTGTACGTAGCGGCGAACGCCATCTTAGAGGGTATATCTTGTTATTTTAACTCAGTAATAATGAATGTGCAAACGATTCTCTCGTGTATATCGCAGAAGGAAAGACCTTGCCCTCTAATAAGGTCCATTAGCACCCTCGTGAATTTCGCTGTATATAGCCATTCCCAAACCCTGTGCGTTCTTTGGGAATGCCAACACTATACATTGGAAACCCCAGAAAAAAATCACTCACGTGACAAGATCAGTCACGTGATTTCAACCCGTTTGGTGACCTTATTAGTGTCAGTGACTATACCAATGGT
Organism: Patiria pectinifera; assembly: GCA_029964075.1. Taxonomy (NCBI): domain Eukaryota; kingdom Metazoa; phylum Echinodermata; class Asteroidea; order Valvatida; family Asterinidae; genus Patiria; species Patiria pectinifera. The sequence continues at coordinate 28,320,660 of CM057149.1, read as the reverse complement.
TTGTCATTCCTTGCTCAGTGAACGTTATCATCCACTGACCCAGATTTTCCCGAGGTTATATACAATATGGAAATCTATCAAAATATTTAGCATCTGTATTCCCTTATAAGGGGTAGTGTTGCCTGGTGGTTCGGATTTGTGACTCGTGATCAGAGGGTCAGGAGTTCGAAACCAGCTGCTGGCCATATGTGTGTCCTTGGGCAAGCCACTTTAACCCCCCCCCCCCTTTGCCACTCTCCACACAGGAGTATAAATGGGTACAGGCACCAGCGATGGACAGGCATTCTATGTAGGTGGGAATAGAAATATCTTCAATCGATAAACGCCAGTCTGATGAGCTGTATTGGCTTATGACAGACTTTAGTTGTCTATTTATTTTTACACGTTTACACCATTGTGCAATACATTAAAAAAAATGCCAAGAAACGAAAAAACTTACTTTAAAATAAAGCACTTGCCTTATTCTATGGCTATTCTATTCGAACGAATTTCAAATGTTTGTTAATTAACTAGTTACAGGTGGACATAAATTGGAAACCCCATCAGATTCCTCAAACAATTGGAATAACTTTTTTCAATTCAATTTAATCTCACATATATTCCCATACCGAAATGATAAATACAAGCATAGAATACACGATTAAGTGCATCAATTACCAAATACAGTTTGTCAAAAAAGTGAAAATATAAAAAGGTATGGCATCTTCTGGAAACTTAAAGGGCTCGTGCAATGTAATGTAACAATCCTTCAATCCTTGGATAATATGTACCTTTGTGTCACACTTAATATTTTTTTCGATTTTTTTTTCTTTTTGTCATTTTCAAAGGTATTTTGGTACCTTTTCAGTTTTTATGTTCATGCAAATTTTCATATTCATGAGCAAAAGTGTGATGTCATTGCAGGCAGAAACCTCAATTTACCCGAAGTTTGGATATCTAGCTGTCGTAAAGATTCGTTGTTGTGTCAGCACATAATCCATTTGGCGGATAACGCCATCCTGCACTCTAAAAACTGAAGTGTTAAATCCAACTTTATAAATGATAAGCTCAACACTTGCTATGTGTTCGATCAGTGACCACACTTTAAACGTTGATTCAACACTTTCCAAAGTGTTACGAATTCCAACACTTTTAGAAAGTTACAAAAGTGTCGGTCTCTTTTTCAAAACTTTTCCAAGTGTTAAAATAGTGTTGGGATCCGGCGCTTTGAAAATGTTGGAAAAGTGTAGGAAAGTGTTGGATCTGACCCTTTTAAAATGTTCAAACAACTATTCAGTTACCTCTTTACCCATTGCCAGGTGTTAAAAAAGTGTTGCTATTCAACCTTTGAAACTGTTGAAACAACTATTTGTTACTCTTTAAATGTGTTACTTTGACCTATTATAATGTCAAAAAAATATTATCCTTCAAATGCACGCAAAAAAGACCAATAAAAACAGAGAATGTCATTGATAGTAAGGGCTCCAATATGGCGTTGCGTTCTTCATAACTTTTCGTCCTACATCGACCAACATCGCCGTCCATACTGATATAACCAGTTGAGTAAAGGTGAGATGTTTTATACCAAGATATTATATCGTAGGAACACTGCACAATTTTATGTAAATACTGCTTTTATATCGTACGAAATTGACAGATTATTTTAAGACCCTATACCGCCATACATGTACGTACGCACGTGCATTTGATTTGCGTGATGTACAGTATCGATACATGGTCATCATCAAAATACATGTACACATTTCTGAGATTGTAAAGATTAAAGATTGGTCATGCTTCTGTCGATTGTAAGATACGTACTTAAACATGTATCGATACATAACGCAAATCAAATGCACGTATGTACGTATACGTACAATGTATAGCGATATGTTAGGACTAAGGTCTAAAATTATCCGTCAATTTCGTACGATATAAAAGTAGTATTAACATCAAAATGTGCAGTGTTCCTACGATATAATATTTCAGTATAAAAAAATCTCACCTTTACTCAACTGATTATATCATGATGGTCGGCGATGCTGGTCAAATCTAGGAAAAAAGTTTATGAAAAACGCAACGCCATATCCGAGCTCGACGGAAAATGATCTAGTGCGCGCGCGCGGCACGCTGAACTCGCTATCAAATCGCCCAGTCGCCTAATACATTACTGCGCATGCGTCTATGCGGGAAAACTCACAACACCTTTAAAATGTTAAAAGTCACATCTTCAAGTTGGTTAGATTTAACATAACTAAGAGTTGGAATAACCTTTTGCAACATTTGAAATGTTGTTTTGGTAGTAAGGCCAAAAAAAAAAAATAGTCGGTCTCTGGTCAGACCGAAGTTCCGGAATTGATGCGGCGACGCTGGTTTTTTTTTTGGGGGGGGGGTGGCTTTTTTTTCCAAGCTTGTATTGTACAGACAAGGTGGGTACTATTTTGCTTTTTTGTGTCCTCATTATACATTGGTGTCCTCCATAATTTGCCTTGGTGCCCTTTATCATTTGCCTTGGTGCAATTTCCCCATTCCTTGGTGCTCCTTGGTACAAAAATTTGAGGAGCGCGGCAATAGAGGGCGCTGTTGTAGCTTCCGTGTTAATTTGAAAATAAAAAAAAGGTTGACGCGCATGTTTAAAATCGACGCGCGCGCTGACCAGAGACCGAGTATTTTTTTTTTGGCCTAACACTTCGAAAATGTTAAAATTAAGTTTTTAGAGTGTGCTTGAAATCGTGATTACCCCCCCCCCCATCCACCCATTGACCTTCGGAGGCCAAGAGTCTGGAAACAAATTCTGTCTACATTTCAGACTTTTTTTTGCCGATGAACCCTCCACCCCCTTGCGAAAATTTCTGGATCCTGCTGTAAGCATACATAAGATGTACATCGGTGTCATGAACAGCACCCCTAGCGTCACGCGGTGTCCAGCAAGCCCGCCATACCCCCCTCCCACGCCAGTTTTAAAATTGCCACAACCGGGCATTTTTGTTATTTTAGTCATCCCTGACCCCCCTTAAAAAAACGGCACAGATTTACGCCTCTGAGCAGGCAATTGTATCAATGAGGACGTTCTTGTCTCTGATCTACTAAAGAAGTAGCACTTGGAATTTTTAAAAGCAATATAGGGTACTCCGAGCACTGTAATAATAATGCAAACATAACAACTAATTAATGAAGCCATTTGTTGCAATTATTTTAATAATATGAAATTGACTTCACACTCTTCCAGAGGTACCAAGAAGTAAGTTGATGTCTAAAAACAATCAGAAAACATGTTTACAGTGTTTGTTCTTTGATTAACTAGATACGGAAACAAATTGAAAACCTCAAGGTGCTCATTAAACAATTAGAATAGCTTAACCATCCTAGGGTTTTATTTTGTTAGGTTTTTTCACTTCGAAGAAATCAAACCTATTCTGTTCTTTCACCCTAAAACATGAGCAATATCAACAGTGCCTGCACTTGCAGCAAAAATTTCTCGACGGTCGATAAAATTGTGCTCTACCAACAGTTATATATTAAGAATTATAGAGCGGGAAAACATACATGAATTTCCTAATTTGTATTCTTTTTCCACCAATTGTGTGACCAGTGTTCTCAATGGAATTCTCAAATGTATGTCGGGCAATCCCCCTTTCTTTCTTCTAGATAATACATGTAATGAATAATTATAATTTTAATCAGCCTGAAATTTATTTCCAATACGCTTCAGATGTGTACATTTTGTTTCATATACATGATACGATATATAGTCATATGATGCTGGGAAAGAAGTGTAGAAAACATAATTGAAGATATCATATTTCAGCAATTTTGACATGAAGGTTTTCAAAGGAAAAAAACTGCCAAAAATCAAAAAAAGAAAGCTATGTGAAAACTGTTGAAGAAAAGCTTACGCATGTTACGCATGTTTTATGTTGCAGCTGTTTCGTGCTAACTTCATTTTTGATATGAAGTGGCTCCATTTCAAATTATCCTCATCAATCAGCCGTCGTGGTGTGGACTTTAAAGAGGACATAGGACAAGCATATCAACGTTGTGAAACTGCCATTTCAACATACCCTTAAACAGCGTTGCCTTTGATCAAATTGTGCATCCACCCCGAAGTTATACCCACAGGGTATAAAATTATAGTCAGGCAGATTGGTGCACAATATGATGGAGTTGTTCATTTAGTGATACAACATTACATTTGGCACACAGTCAGAGTATATAATGAGAAAAATATTTGGCTATAGGGCCATCGCAAATTTGTCATTTGAAAAAAATATCATAGGATATTATGCAATGGCCGCCATTTGAAAATTTTTGAAAATTTTTGAAAATTGCTTGCTATTCTATGATATTTTTGTCAAAGGACAAATCTGCGATGGCCCTTTAGCCAAATATCTTACCCATGACATAGGTCTACTCTGACTGTGTGCCAATTTTCATCAAATGAACAATCTTATCACCAATCTGTTATTTTAATTTCTACTTAATATTTTTGTTTTAATCAGCATAAACAGAATGACATGTAGGCCTATATGAAATTTCAAATTATGGCTTTACAAAGATTGAAAAGCCAACATTTCACAGAATACGCATACCGGTTACATCTATGTAGATCCTAACTATAAGGCAGACCACTTTAATGTGCATAGCTATATAAAAGAGCACTCACAAAGATTATGATACAGCTTTGTTCCATTGAGCCGCTATTTCGACCTAAAATACAAAGCTAGACTTTAAAATCCCATGAACCCATTATTGAGTTACTTGTCGAAATTCGTTCGGTCGCAGAGTGCCGGATTTTATCAGTCCACCCAGGTCATACATCTCCCAGTGAAGCAATGCTTCCCGAAGGCGCAGTCTTCATCCCGAGAACACTCCCCTAGTGAATAATGACAAGAATATAAAGCATAAAACCCCACTGAAATTAAAAATCTGGATTAAATAGGCTCGGCTCATCATAAGGAACTATGCATGCATACTGCATGCATGCATGCATATCATTGTTTCGTCCAGGGTCAGATTTGACCCCAAATCCGGATCGTATTTGACCTGACGCTGTTCCGGGTCAAAATGGCACTCTTCTGGGTCAAAATGGCCTGAAAAAATGACCGTCCAGAATATTGGCCTTAAAAACGTACCTCTTTTGGCAAGGTATTTATCCAGCAAGTCACGCAGACGCATCAGCTCCTTCTCTTCACCAATTTCCTCTGTACACAAGTCACAAAAAGAATTTCAACGCCGGCGATCACAGAGTTATTCAGATGAAAGAATTAACAACTGTTGACTGCTTGATGTAGGATGTGACGTTTGTAACACCCGAGGGGCGCGACGAGGATGCTATGCGCCCCGAGGGGGTTAAAAACGGCATACTCCACATCACAGCAGTCAACAACTGTTTGGCTATATCGTGCCAATAATGAGGGTGTTATTAAGGCAAGTGTGTAGTCCTCTCTTAAACTGCATCATAAATCGAGAAGAACCAAAATTTACTCAGAATTCGGGAGCTTGGTTGTCATTATAGAGCCTACTTCAGAATGAAGATTACCATGCATGTTCGAATAACCTCAAAGTTATGTGCTAACTAGCAAATGTCAAATTGGACGCAAAAGCAATAATCGTATACGTAAAAGTAATGAATCCTTCATTCACGCACCATCTTCCCAACGCATTGCCATGGCGCAGCTGAGACACAACACAAGAATAAGACAGGTGGTTGCCTTCATTGTTGCTGATTTCTAAAGAAAGAAAAAACGAAGACAGAAAGAAAGAGTTGAGTTAATAATGCAAACAAATGCAACAAATCAACTCGAGTGTTAATTAAAAACTGTACATTTCAGACACGACGTCCCAATCATTATTATTTTTGTTGCTAATTCCGTCATAATTTAATACCTTTCACATAAACTTCAACATCAGTCCACGATAAGAAACAACTAAATTTTATTTTGAAATTATGAGTGAGTTAATTGACTCTCGACCCCACAGCACAACTCCGAGTGACTGGGTACTTCATTGATGTTGTTTTTTGTATAAAGGCCTTTTTCCATCGGGGAGATGTAAAATCATTTTTGGTTTTGCCCTTCACCGACGTAAATGCTTACATTAATGGAATGTTTGGTTTGTCAACGGGACAAAAAAGTCTGCAATTCAATGCATTTTTACTGTGACTAATGGAGCCTGCGACATGAACGGCGTGCATAGCTTGACTTAAAGGTGACTGCTCTATGTTCCGACACCCCTATGTTCTGACAACCCGCACATCAGATTGTGATACTCCCAGTTAGGGTACAGGGTTAGGGTTAGGGTTAGGGATAGGAATATGAACATTCCGAACATAGGGGTGTCGGAACATAGGTTTGTGACCAACCTATTAACAGTGCTTTTTATGAGCGTGGAGTGAATGCCTATACATATATTTTTTTAAGCCGCCACGTTTCCAATTTTGGCTCTATTTTAAGAAACTATGATTCAGAGCATAATTCCTGAGACTGCTAGTCGAAAGTGCTTAGCACAAAATCAATTTATTATCAAGCCAAGGTAACTAAATAAAGCGGATCGCCAGTCTCTAAGATTGGTTTATGTTTGGTTCTCAAACATCGAGACGTCAGAGTGTAATGTTTTGATAAACAATAGTTTCTTTTTCGAAAACATTTCTTGTAACACAGTTGTTGACCTAAACAACAAATCTGTGAGATTTTACAAGAATTGAGTACATCCGGGAACCATACGACCCAAAACGTGTATAAAGTCCTATATTTGTTTCCAGACTGGGCCATCCTATCAAGGGCAATAAATGGATACTTTGAAGAAGAAGAAAAAGATTTTCAATTAAGAACAGACCAAAACTAATTATGTGCAATTTGATGACTATCATACAATTAAAACTTTGATCTTCGTTGGACCGATCCGTAGATAACAATTGGGTGAATTCAAACACGGGTCTGTGCCTATACTAGTCAGTGTGAGGTACATGTACCAAGACACTCACACCAAATAGCCTTGACCAAGGCTGTCAAGCTTGTTCCCCAAGCGAGCTTGTTTCCACTACATACAGCACACTGCGCCGTACACGCTACTAAGTTTTACTACCGTTAGCCTCAACGACCCTTGCATGTGCTTTGTCTGCACGTACGTACATCACACACAAGTTTACTACGTACCCGCCTTACTATACGGCTGTTTACGGATGTGTCGTACGTACGTACGTGCAGACAAAGCACATGCAAAGGTCGTTGAGGCTGTACAGTAGTAGGCTGTAGTGTGTGCGGCGCGGTGTGCCGTAGCGGGAACAAGCTCGTTTGGGGAACAAGCGTGACAGCCTTGGTCAAGGCTAACACGAAACGTGAACGTGGACTGGCGAGACTTGCATATGCTTTATTGTGGGGACCTGATTACCCACATTGAAATGCCACTTGCTTGACATCCATAAATCTGGTGCTCAGACGCCGAGTTTTGGGCTCATACACTTCAGCTGGAACAACGATTATGGGTGGCGGTGTCCCGACGAATATTGCGTACTTGTTATGTGATTGCATGAGCCGATCATTTTAATTGTTCGAGCGCTATTCATCGGTGTTGATATGTAAACAAATAATAATTAAAATAACAACTAAATGGAATAAACAACAACTAGGCCTACGTGTATATCAAGAACAAGATCACGAACAAATTCTATATCGATCTGGCTCTAAGAAACATAATAACAGTGGTACTGGAAAATATAACTACATCTCATATCTCGATGAAGAGTGTTTGAATTAAATGCACAAGTTGACAATTTTAGCAAATTTGAGAACTTACGTCATTTTTTGGTATAGATTGAAGGAAAGTTAAAAGAACATCGTAGTCGTAGCTACCTAACTTTACAAACCCTCAGCTAAGAAATATAACAGTTCAGAATTAACCCCAAAACTGGAAATTCGTACGGAGGAAAGAAACGTAGGCATACCTTCAGTTGACGGTTGATGAATGTTTAAGTTGCACAAAGTCTTGTCGTTTTCCGTTTTGCTCTAACTGGCTGTCTGAATCGGTTTGGAAATGCCAACGCTATATATTCGAACCCCTGACAAATTCAGTAACATGACAAGATCGGTCACGTGATATCAACCCGTCTGGTTTACTTGTAGTATTATCAGTGTCATTGAATAATATTGAATGTGACATTCCTTGTTCAGTCAACCTTATCATCTACTGACCCAGCTTTTCCCGAGGTTATGTGACATTGGGAAGCTATCAAAATCAGTCTCTGTACCCTTTAATCGACACCCATCCTGATACGTAAGCCATATTGTACAATGAGAGTTGAACACATCCAGCATTAAGACTTTGCATGTCCGCAATTTTACCCATGTTATGAGACAGAAATTCGGTTCTCTGTCTGTTCTCATCCTATACTGTGGCAGTACCTAGATGTAGAAAAAAAAATGATATTCTAATATAGCTTTTTCGATGCTTGATTCTCTCCAGTCCAGCCTACAATCTTTCCTGTTTTTGTTTTCTAGAGGAACGTTAGTTCCTACCTCTGCAGTTTTTCCCGAGTACCTGTACTCTTCCTTTAATTTCTCTTTTGGCTCTGTGCCTGGAGTGGCTTTTAGCCTTTGGGGCGAATATGCAAAAACAAGTTGAGAAATCAGCATTGTATTTGTGCCTCTGGGTACCTAATTCATCATAACTGTAATAGAACCGCCCGATTGTCAAGGAAAGATGGGACATTTTATTTTGAATATTTACCCGTCTCTTTTCTTTTGTCACCTAGCAAAGTAGGCAAATTCTAATCCGACAGACAAAGGGACAATTGGGAACTGTGGAATGCGAAAGTGTGAAAACGGCGGTCTATATTGAGAATAAACAACAGACTCACTGTTCGCACACAGACAAACATCTTACCTGTGATGGTTCGTGTCTTTTATTTGTTGAGAGCTTGTACTACAATGTATACATCATCGGCAACATGAACGTGACTTATCCACGCCGCGACCTTGTTTCATAAAAGTCCAACAAAATTTCAAATGCGAACTTTTTTTACTCAGCCCGATTGTCAAGGAAAGATGTGAATAATTACCCGTCTCTGATGTTCTTTTGTCATCCAGCAAAGTAGGAAAATTCCAAATCCGACCGACAAAGGGACAATTGTGCACTGTTGAATGCCAAAGTGTAATGGAAAACTGCGGCCTATTGAAACTACAAACAACAGAGGTCTGTTCGCACGCAAACAAACATCTCACTTGTGATGTTATGTGTCTTTTATTTGTTGAGACTTGTACTATATATCATCGTCAACTTGAACGAGACCTATCCATGTACTGACCTTGTTTCATAAAAATCAAACAGAATTTTGCATGCGAGCTTGTATTAGCTGTAAATAGTGCAACGTCAGCCAAGATTGACTTTTGGTTATTTTCTTCTACAAAATTGAAGTAATGAAAAACAATCAAACGGGCGCAGTTATGGGCAGCTTCTTGTTTTTATTTTGTGCCAGAAAAACACAACCGGATATTGAAAAGCCAGGAACTTTTACATTTTTGATGAGTATCTTGCAAGCGAGCAGGGTGGCGGACTGATTTACCATGTCAATTTATAGGTGGAACGGCTTGTGGTACATTAGGTGGATTGAAATGACCAATTTGTAGTTAAAATAGAAGTCGCTGCATGTTGTATGATGGTCTTCTCTCTGGGGACATCAGAAAGTGAAAGGCCGCACAATTATTCTGGCTAAGTCAGGTCAAAATTGACCCACTTCATTTACTATAACATCAATATGCATCCTGCTATCTGGTCGCATGCCAATTCTTTTAATTTTCAGGAAATGAAATAACAAGTTGTACACAGAGCCTCCGATACTCGGACTTATCCTTAAAGTTTGAGTGCATGGATGCATGCAAATTCCAGGGAACTTGCCAGTTACCGGACCGGGCTGTGTGGTTTTGTAATGTATCAGCCTGCACAATCAGCTGACGTGGGTGCCAAGGCCAGGGGCGGGCTATCAGCCGGGAGCAAACGGCTGGAACGGGAAGGAATCAGTTTAAGCAAAATAGGAAGCTTGGTGAAAGGGATTACATGGAACTGGGTGGGGCTGATCATCTGACCTAGGCAAGGATTTGTCTTGTGTTCTACAAAAAAAAATATCTTCAACTTTTTGTGGCTTCATTTCGCAGCTTGAAATAATTTCCATAATGATATCGTCTTGTTATTTAGAACACACTTGTCTTGTTATTTAGGAACAGTGCTGTTGCTGGTACTGTGTGTCTAATTGACTGCTACGTATACTCGTATAGTACCCGACGTTGTCGTGAAGAGCCACTTTTTGTCAATTTTTTGTTTTGTTCTGATGGTCCAAAAAGGCCAGTCTAGTGTCCTATCTCAGTGACTGACTCCCCGACTGACTGACTGACTCCCCGACTGACTGCGCGACTGACTGACTGATTGCCTCACTGACTGTCACATGTTAGCTGGGCAGTGCTTTTGTATCGGATTTTGTGGAGTGCCATGGCCTAGTGGTCTGGGGCACTGAATTCGTGGTCTGCGGGTAATTCGGTAGGTTGTGGGTTCGAACCCAGCCTAGGCTATGACATTTCTACGCCTGGGTGTATGGGTATATGGGTAGAGGCATTATTATTGCCTTGCAGTGGGCTATAGTTACCCATCCCAACCCCATTCATACTGCGAGGAGATTAGATTATCTTGTCTTGTTTCAGTGTGAGGGGCTGGTTCTTCCACACTTTCCCCTGTAGCCCACACCTCGAGTGGCATTTGGCCTTGAGAAGGGCGATTTGCATTTTTAAAAAAAGTACCCGGTCCCGTATCGCCAAAGAATGGGCCTTATGCACGAGTCGGCCATGTTGATTGAAAGTGAGGTAAAATCTTCATTTTGGAACTTGCGAAGAGAAAGGGTTGCAAGTAAATTACTAATTAATTCAAGACTGCTTCAATGAATAAATTAAACTGAGTTTGTTTTTAACATTCCCTAATGTTTTAAGCCAGATTAAAAAAAAAATGACAGTAAAATTAGGCTGCATAAATAGTCTGGCGCCATCCCATTCAACAGTTAACAGTTTATGAAATACATTCAGGGAACTCGACAAATATGGCTACCTCGTGAATATGGTCCATTGGCAAAGTTCGATGCATGCAAAGACTACAGTGAAAAGCAATCATGAATCGATTGACTATAGTTTTGTGCGCTCTGGGACCAGCTTTACTAGGCTTTTCTTATATGTTTTTTTTCCTTTGTTTGTGTTCTTCTATGGGCTTTATGCACAAGTTGGCCATTTTTGTCGTGTTCCTTGAATGTATTTTATAAATTGCGAACTGTTGAATGGGATGGTGCCAGACTATTTATTCACTATAGCCTCACTTTCATTTTGTTTTATCTGTGGCTTAAAACATAAGAGTATATGCTTTAAATCACAAACGTTAAATTATTCACCAGAGCAGACTGATATTAAATTGTAACGTCATTGCTTTCATTTCATCACACAAGTTCCAAAAATTAAGATTTTACCTCGCTCTCAATCCAATATGGCCGACTCGTGAATATGGCCCAGACCTTTAATCCCGTAGACTCTTTACATGATTTTCTGGCAGGTTATTTGCTGGAAATCGTCTTAAAGATGTCACCTGCTAATTCGAACAAACAAAAATTCCACATAATGTCCATTTCCTGAACTTCAATATTCAATCGCTAAATACTAATAGCCATTAATAACAGGCCTCTAAACATGTTTACATGAAGACATGTTTAGAAACTGAGAGCAAGAATTAAAATGTTTAGAAAGGTGTTTAATTGCTAAACACAGTTTCTGCAGTGTAGTGTTTGGCTACGATCCACGTCCAACTTTTTGTGAAAGTCCAAACGTTTAAAATTAAGGGTGAAGAGACAGAGGTCCCTGTATTACTGACATTTGTCTTACCGTGGCTAAATTGGCCGAGATTTTTTTTCGATATCAGGGCCTGTGATTTATAGACACTCTCTCCTTGCTATTTTCGAGATTTTGTTTTTGATCTCTTAATTTCCCAGCATACAAAAATTATTCACTTTTGAATGAGACATTGATTGTAAAATCTTCCAACGTTTATAATCGTGGAATAATTACTTCACACATGTCTAACTATTTGCGGCTCGACACTGAAGTTCAGGCAATGGAGGGTAGGTTGGTTCCCGACCCACATGTGGCCACTAAGCAGTCTACTCGCAGGATGGATCTGTTTGTGCGCAAAAGCAACCCAAACTTGTATTATTTTTTTTAGAGGGTTGAAAAGGCCCCAAAAAGGAACATTAGGAGTGGGGGTCGTTAATAAATCATACAATTTTAAAAGCGTTTGGAGAAAAAAATCGAATTGAATGTCGAGTACGGACAGTATACAGATGATATGCCTATAGTCCATGAACACGGTAATGAACAACAGGATCACTGCTTGTATACATGTATAACATATATATTTTTTTAAATGTACATTGAAACCAAGTAAATCTACAGGACGATTCTCCTCGAAACACATAGACATTAGTGTTACTTATCAGTGATTCCCATTAGGGTATGTATAGGCCTGGTTCTGCCTACACACCAACGAATGTCCGTTCAAGTTGACGGATCACTATATTCGCTAGGTGAGTACCTCTCGGAACGAGTGTGGACACATCAAGGTCAAAATTCACGGGCACCGCCCATTCAGCACGTCCTCTTCCCCAGGGTGTTGGCTGCTTATCGTGGTTGTTGTGGAAGGAAACTAGCCTCATTCTGCAGTCGCTGATAACCCTACCGCAGTGCCGGCAATACAGCAACGGCTTTTGAGAAATTCGGACGGTTCAAGGTCGTGCGGCCATTATCAGCCTGGTTTCTGAGACAATCATTTGGGGATTATAGGGACGTAGCATCTCCCTCCACCTGAGCATCCGGACTTTGGCTGACTGGATCACTGCTCATAAACTTGAGCTTATTGTCTATCAACGACCGTCTAAATCTGGAGCATTCTTAACTAAGGTGACCCTTTAGAATCTCCTATCAAGGCGGTTACTTCTGTTGTTGAGTAGCACGTACCTGCAATCTCTTCGCCGTCAAATGGCGCTTTTATACCCTGCTTAAGTTTGGCGCCTTAAAGGCCGCCGTAAGGTTATTCTTGAGAGTACTGTCCTTGACCTTCATCATTGGTATTAGAGGTACTGGCTATTTTCGCCTTTGATATTAGGAGCGAAGGTCGATGTTTTGTAGAACTACGCGCGAGGCACATATGCCTACCATAGACGTGGCAAAAGGGATGTTTCACAACACACACCCTTAATAAAACTTCGGTCGAGCAAAACTATTTGCAGCACTTAAATGAGCCTTTATTGGATATGGTAGGCACAATAGGCGGGCCCTGTTCAATGTGGGTGACATTTTTTCAATTGTTTTACTAAAATTTACCCGATTTTTTTTTTGGGGGGGGGGAAGAAGATAGAAATGAACGAAATGATATAAAGTTAATTAAAAATTAACACCAGCCGCTGCTCTGATGGATAATATATAATTTGTGATTAAACATGACCCCATTGTTTTAGCTATTTTTCACCCATTCCTATTGGTCGAGAGCCCGTCATGTGGCCGGTTTAAACGGTTGATAAAGACCGACTGGCTGGTCTTTTCCAGTGTCACACGAAACTTGGACACCTATGTAATCCGGTGCCAGTGCCGTTATATTGGTTGAACGATCACATTCCTCACGTAAGCATGCGCAATACTATCAGTGAGTCAGTATTTCATAGTCCTAAATAAACAATACACCGGCACAGCTGCGTTCTGCGTCAAAGCACGCAGTGCGCGCGACGCGCGCCAATCTCCATATAAGGATTTGTTTACGACGACTCGTGAGAAGACCATACCATAGCATAGCTAGAGGGGTGTTTCGAAAAACATGAAGTAAAATAATGTTGAACAAAATCGTTGAAATATATAATTTGTGACTTGTTTTGTCTGTTGGACCGAAAAGGTATTGATGAATGGGTTCGGCTCGGGTCAATAATCAGCATCCAGACTCCAACCTGTCTTAAACATAGTTTTAAAAACCGGCCAAGCACACATTAATTCCCTATTTTAAAAAAAAATGAAAAGGAAGATTGGAACGCGTAAATAGTCTGGCACCATTCCATTCAACAGTTTACAATTTATACAATACATTCAGGGAACACGATCAAAAATGGCTTCCTCGTGAAGAAGGTCTGTGGGTATGGAGTTTGTGCTGAGAACGGTCACTCCCTCAAATGTCACTTAACGGGTGATAGCACCGCCTAATAGAATGGAATTAAAGCCTTTCCGCTGACCATTAAGTCAGTTCCCTAAGGGTGCAACTCCCAACGGCATACGGGCGCGGGCTTAATTGCTTATCCGATGTCGAAGCACTTTAGGCGAAATACTTTTCAGTTTGGTTGCAAGGTTTGGAAAAATAAAGTGCATGAGTATATCCGTACAGAAAACCCAGTACAGGTCTGCAGGAAAGCTGTCTTAGTTTGACGCTCAAGACGAAGCGCGTCAGTATGTCAGGTCGATTTGGTTAATTGAAAGTAAAAGCGAGGAAACGTGTGTTTTGTAGAGCTTGATTAGGTGCCCACATGTATCTTGGATTCTCTTGAGTGTTGACACGATTATCAAATGAGACGGGTCTTAATGGGAGCCAGGTTGAGGGGAAGTTGCCAGGTTTAAGTGGGATGAGTGGTGAGATTGCTAGAGCTTTGCGGATCATATATCCACCCAACGCAGACAATCTGGTCAATTCAAAGAGGAATTTTAAAAGTACATAAAAATGCCTTATAAACAAAGCCATGTGTGTGTTGAAATTGACTATCATGTTGGCCTTCTTGTGATCGTTGACTTCTTCGGTTGCTGTTGTTGCGATTACAAGTCGCAAGGTTTTAACATATTCCGTGTTGCAGTTGTGGCATCTTTGCTTTGTAACATCAGGATGCTTTGGTTGTGATGGTTGCCGTTGTTTAACAGCCGTTCAAATCTGGATTTTTACAACCAGCAGAAGAGAAAGAGGGAATATGAATCTGATCTTAGCATTTAAATCAAAGATACAAAGACCAACAGTGTCGGTAATAAAACCGTGGGGTATTTGTATCATTTGACAACATGTTAGGCTTGTGCGATAGAGGATTGTGATTTTTAGGAAATGATCAGGATTTCGGACGTCTCTTCAATACGATGTATGGCAATATCTGCTTTTGTTTTTAAGACTTTAACAAAGGCCGATCATATTACGGATTGTATACTTGTCGCAATTGTGTGACCTACATGTATATTGCTTGTATTCTTCGTTCTGTCTAGTGGCAATTCTTGTTCGTATTTTCGGTTATTCTTCTCAGAGTTGTAATCGAGTCAGTCACGAGTCACGACAAATTATCACAAGTCAATCACAAGTCATCCAGTCCCTAGCAGAGGTGGCAGCAAGTCATTTTTTGCAAGTCCAAGTCAAGTCACAAGTCATTATTTGCAAGTCCAAGTCAAGTCACAAGTCATTAGGTCCAGTCACAAGTCAAGTCACAAGTCATTAGGTCCAGTCACAAGTCAAGTCACAAGTCATTTGGTCTAAAAACAAGTCAAGTCACAAGTATCTTTGTCCAAGAACACGTCAAGTTGCACATTATTTTGTCAAGCTGTAATAAGCTAAAAGAATTAACCTAGCGTGAACTTGCGAGTTATTTTGAACATGCCTCCTTAATTCCCCTTTTTCAATGTGTTGCAATTACTGTTCTTGTAGTTTATCACATATCTGTCGGATATTAGCCCTTTGTATACTTTAATAAATTTACTTTACATTGTAGAAATAAATGTTGAGATGACCGTGAAAAAAAAAGACTTCCTCACTCGATTACATGTAGTATACTAACACTTTATTGTTCAATTTTCATGTATACTAAACGCCTACCAATGGATTAGGCTATCCGGTATTTTACATGCAATTGACAAAGGCCTGCTTTCTTTTCATGAAAGGTTCCTTTCAAAGTTTGTTCAACCAATACATTAAGCAAGAGACAATTGGTCATTGAAAACTGTGGTTTGTTGTGACAGTCTTATTGAACACTTTTTAAACTAGTGGGAACTATTCATTTTACTGGATTCAGTCACTGAGGTCTATTTTCTGGAATGATAAAAACTAATTAAAAGTATAATAGCTTAATTAAAGTGTTGGTAACAAGTAATTTTTTGCAATCCCAAGTCAAGTCACAAGTCATTGTTTGCAAGTCCAAGTAAAGTCACAAGTCAAAGCTGGTATTTACAAGTCAAGTCACAAGTCACAAAAATAGCGACTCGAGTCCGACTCGAGTCCAAGTCACATGACTCGAGTCAGCAACTCTTGTCCCTAGTCACGTCACAAGCTAAAGAGCCTGAAAGTAAAAGGTCACGCGGCGAGATAAAAAAACGGGTAAAATTTTACCTTTCACATCCGGCATTTTCGTTCCTACGTCTCCTTGTTCGATCACGTTTGTTTTCACATCCCGTGCTTGCGTGAGAACGAAAATGTATAGCGACATAAAGATTTACCTACTTTCAGCCCATGGGTTCTAGATTTCGTCGGGCTGGCTTGAATACAGTCCTTATCAGCGGTCACTTTAGATTTTGTGTGAATGCTAATCAGTCCTTCAAGTAAAAAACAAAAAAGTTGTATATCCTAAAAGAAATCTTAGTCTCTTATTTAACTTTTGGTTTTCACCCAATGACCGCCACAAAATTGTTTCATAAATTGTCATCTTTGTACGAATACACCGAGTTCCACTAGTCCACATGCGTTCAATTTTTTTTTCGGAAGTGAGAGGTCAATTTTTGGCACCATATTTCCACAAATTGAGATGCTATAGAAACAAATTTACATAGGCCCTTTTAGAGCGTGATTTCCTGAAGAAATCAATGTAACTACCTAAAATAATTGCAAATTTTTGAATTTTTGCATGTTAATTTTCTATTCCTATTCAATGGTTCCGTAAGCGCGCCACCGGGGTGAACTCTCAGGCTTTATTGAAATGAACTGTGACAAAGCCATTCCTTTTGTCATTGCTCATTTCTTGTTACTTCTGACCTGACTTGTTTGCGCCACCAAGAGTTTGCCACGGAGAGTCCATTTTTCATGAGTTAACGGTCGACCAGTAGACAACTTGAGCTAATTTGTGAAGGATTGGGGCATAGCGTTCTGCCGCCTTAAAAAAAGGGCAAACAGATACTCGAATCATACGCTTACGAAACTACTGACTGGACAAATTAACAATTTCAAATAATTCGCGCTGCTAATATTTGTCGACCGTCTCCCACAATGCACTGGGAAAAATTAACTCTCCGTGGCAAATCTTGGTGGCGCACTGCATGTGAATTGACTTTTGGTGACTTGTGACTGACCACTCTGCTATTTCTTGATGAACTTTGATATCTGTTAAGAAATATTATATTTCTTCTTCCTTTTTTTAAATTTGCAGCAAGGTGCAGTCATACACTGAGTCTAACCTGCAGAGTTCCCTGGTCGGAGTAAAGGGAGGCATTTGCACATGGCTGGAACTCAACGGATGTCAACAATACAAGTAGGATCATAACTGAATTTTTCTGATTCGTATGATGGATTTTTTGAGACTTTTTAAAGACTTGATGCGATGTAAAACCAAACAAACTTTTAAAATCTGTGGCAATAATTTCATTAGTCTTAATGAGATGTGTCGGACAAAAAGGAGGGTATAAACATTTCTATCGCTAACCCGTGGTTGCCAAACACGGGTTGCCGAATTATGGAAGGCCCAAAACTGCAAACAATTGCGATTGAAGAAATGTTATTAATGATTACAAAAATAGTATTTGATTGTTGATAATAAACAACATAATCAACAAACGCAACAAAACACTTCCTTAACTAATTTGGGAAAAACCCCAGCTCCAACGCTTATCGGGAATTTGACATATATACAGCTGGGGGGACAATTTTTTTTCCAGCGGTCGGAAAATGGCGGAGACCGTGAAAAACGGCCTTTGGTCCTTTCCCCCATTTTCCGAACCCAGTTGAGATTAAACTCACCAATTACCATGCAACAGTCATTCACGAAGCAAAGGATCGACTTGAATGAGAAAAACAGGGACTAAAATATGAGTGTATCAAGCCCCAGCCAAGTATATCGGACACGGCTATACTGTCATGAATGACAGCACATTTCCTTATGTTGAAACTGATTAGGAAACTAATCACTTCAGTCGATTGCCAAAGGGCGCATAATAGTTATATACCCTCCTATCATCACAACAAACTTGGCGATAATTGACAGATAGGCGAAGATGACTTTTTTATTCTGTAAAGTTCAGACGCGTCCGAAGTTGATGGGTAACACGCTCCACGGCTGGGGAGACGCCGGCGAGTCTGGACCGTGTCAAAGAGAAAACACCTGCCGCGCGTTGACGGGCTAAGGTGCAGCGGTTGCAGCCCTGGAAATGCCAGGATTTACGCAGCAGACTTGGCAGACGATTCTGCCAAATCAATTTAAACCTCTTCCGATCCTGGTCTGGTTTGAAGTTGGGTCTTGGCTGTTCTGTTGAAAAAAAAATTCATCTGAGCTGTTACCAATATTCAGGTATCACAGGTAGTGCGAGGCACCGGTGTTATGCAAGGCGGAGTCAAAATATAGCACGGGGCAGCATTCCGGACTGCGGAACAAGGGATTAGGGCAAGCTATTTCAGACCAGTTTACCCAAACACCAACCACCGGTCTGCAGTCTATGTTTCACGGCATCAATATTTCTTTAGGATGTAGCTTGATTTTAAGGATGTAGCTTTCTTTTGACCATTCTTCATGTTAATGTAAACATGCCGAGGAAGTAGTGGCAAGAGGTGTGTTTTTTTGTATAAAGACTTTGATTGTGTTGATTCAAGGAAAATGGACCATGGTTACAAATTGACATTCACAACATTGACACACAATTAAAACGAAAAGTGTTGAGTAGCTGATGTAACTAAAACATGGGTTTATGGTTTAAGGAGTGTATTTTTAAGGCACGAAGGGACATTGGCCGCTTGCCAGAAAACAAACCCGATTTAACCATGCAGTTATGCTCAAAAGTGAAAAAAGAAATGGTTTCAAATACTCTGTGAAATTCTTCCGCCTTAAATGCTATTGAAGGTGATTAAAAAAAATAGGTCAGTGGACACACTTTTTGTTTTAAATTTGACGATATATGCGAAAATTATGGGCTTAATTGTAGCCTCTTACAGGCATAGGATCATTTGCTTTTCGTGCATTTTGTTCGTTTCCAATACAAACACCACTCAAAATCTGAAACACGATTTCGTCAACCGAACTTATTTAAGCACAACTACTTGCCAGAATTTTGGATATTATGCTGTGAGTCGTAAATGTTCTTTTCTTAGTGATTCGTTGTTGTTTCAGTACATGACAGTATAGGCCAACGAGCACATTTTTTTTTAATGAGCAAAGTTTGGGTTCACAAGTTGAACAGAAAACCCCTCAACTGAACATTGCCATTTTTTACCTGAAATGACATCACAGCAACAAGTGCCCTCATTTGTCCGGAGAAGCATGGACAATTTTGAATGTTTAAAGAAGTGCACTTTTCAATAAGATTAACAAAACATGGATGTCAAGTTGTTTTCATACAATTAAGAGGAGTAGAAAGTTGTACAAGACGTCTTCCAAAGCAAAATTCATGTCATGAGTCCTTTAACAGTTCCAAATTACCTTTTTATTTTTTCCAGGGTTGTGTTTACTCCTGTTTACAAGGTAGCTTTTCGCACAGTCTATGTCAGTGGCTTCGTATGCTGCTCAGGATACACTCGAGTTGGCAATTCATGTGTGCCGAATCATCCCACAACAGGTATTGTGCTAGTTAGAGAGAGTGGTGGCGCCGGACTCTAAAATGGCGTTGGGGGAAATTGGAGGCAAGGACAGATTTTTTTGGGGGGGGGGGCAGTCAAAATGAAATCTTAAGACTATGTACGCTCGCACGTGCCAGTTGTCAATGGTCCGGAAATGAGTAACTAGAGCAACTTATAGAAGTGTAGTCGTTCTTATGAATGCGAAATGTATCAAATCGCAGAGAGGTGTATAACACACGTATAACAAATGTACAAAGACGTTAGGTAACCACTATCTACGGCTGTATAAATGCATGTGTGGTTTTTGTTTCGCCTAATGTACCAATGTATAATAATGCTTTCGTTGGGCCCCCAAAATGTAGGCCCTATCCACATTTTATGAATCTTGTGAAAAAAAAAAATAATAAAATAATCTATTTAGAACAAAATTATAGGAAAAAGTCATTGTAGCGCCGCCACTGGTGTAGAAAGCCCTGTGCTAAATTTAAGCATTTATTGGCAGATATTACAAAACCTTTTGATGTCTAGGCTATGTTTGCCTTCTGTGCTAGCAAAGAAACTAAAAGCGCAAATTCTAAAGCACATGATCCTTAGTTTACGGCAAATTTGATTGCTTTATAATTCCTTGCTAACCCCTGTGAAATACGCTCACCATTATCACTTTGGCTATTAAACGATTCATTATATGGCGATTCACGTTGATCAAAGCTAACTATCAATTCGGGCCAAGAAAACATGATGCTTTACGCGAAGCCTGAAACTGAAGCTTTACGCCGGTTTAACGTCGCAAACTATCAAGCCAACTTCACTGATTTTTAAATTAGTTCTCACTTCCCCTTTTGCCCCGGTCGTAAATGAAGCGGTTCCGCCAATGCCAACTCCCAGCAGACCACCGGGCAGCACGCACCCTGTGACGGGTCCCCCGCCCGCGTCGGATAACGATCAGGATGGGTCCACGGTGCCTGGATTCACGGGGCTCTTCATGACCGCTCGCCCGGTCACGCCTCCCCCGGGCCCCTCCACCAAGATCCCCGCTACTGATGCGGGTCTTCCCAAACCGGAGCGCACCCCAGGGGCCGAGGTGGACCCCCCTGGACCCAGGGACCAACTGCTCATCATCCTCCTTATTCTTGTCATCTTGGTGGCCTTGTTTGCTATCGCCAGTTTTGCTTTTCACTTAGCCAAGCTGTGGCATCGCGGCAGACTGGCTTGTTGCTTCGGCATTTTATCCTTACCAAGGTAGGCTGACAGTTCATAATTTTATTAGTCTCGTTTTGAACACTATTGTGCTGTATTTGTTTTCCTATTTGTTCATTCAGCGCAAAACGTATTCAACCAAAAACTTCAACGAATGAGAAATTTGCAAAATATATTTCCTCTTTTGTTTCATTTCACATTGCTAAGACGGTGTTCTAAACGCATGAGAATACATTGGAAATAAAAACCATTTTATTCCTTTAACATTGGATCATTCGAAATACGCAGTGGATGGACCGGGAACCAGTCAAGGTCTCCCCAACTCTCTTTTTCTGGCCGTTGAGGGGGTACTTGTGCACGGAGTTCATAACAGTCAATCTTCCGCTTGCTTTGCTTTTGTTTTCAAAGTATTCATTTATAGCCTGACGTTGTTTATGCACAGTTTATTGGCACCATTGCAATCCTTCTTTTTCAAATGACCACATTGAAATTTTGTTAAGTTTAATAATTTAAAGGGTTTTAATTTTCTGTTATGATGTCTTGGTGTTTATCAGTTTGAGACAATGCTTGGTTTCTATTTTAGTATACATACATATTGCAACTTAAGACTTCCAATACATACTGTCATAACGTGCCTTTGATCTTAACATAATCTACTTTTAATGACAATCAGCTTGTAGTTTTAACACAATCAGTTAGCCTCCAAAACACTAGTGTTTCCTGAAATTGGTTAAAATGATCCTAAAAGTGGAAGCCCTTCCACAACAAAATGAAAGTCCTGTCTTCCAAGTTATAATTGGTATGCAATAACGTCATGGCAACTTCCTTTTTTCTCCGTAATTCACCGTAATGCATTAAAAAAAAACAGACTTGGCTTGCCCTTTTTGACAAACAAGACTTTAAAGTACTTGCGGGATGCCGCGCTTTGCGCGGCACCCGCTAGCTGGTCAGTGCGCCCTCAATTGACTTAGTTTTGAGAAGTTGTTCATTACATTCGGTCAGGTTTTGAAATGCACATTCATATCGTACGAATTCAGCAATTTGCCAGATTTACATCATGAACGTTATGTTTTGCGTAATAGCGATAATTGTGAGTGTTTGCACTATTCAAAGTCTCAAAATAAAAACCAACATTTCCAAATAAAGCAAAACAAAACATATCAATCATTGGTCCTGTGCCAACCGTGACTTCAGAGGACAATGAAATCGGTGCATACCAGTTAAGGACCTCCACAGACTGGATGACCGCAAAATCAGATTTTTTGGCCTTTTACAAAAAAAAAAGCGACATTCAGACATCAGACAAACAGACCGACAGACATCATATAGACGGACATCAGCGTAGGATGTTTTAATATAGGATAAGTCGAGTTTTCATGAAAACTTCTCCAAGTACAATAAATCGAGGCGAAATGTTGCGGACACAGGCCAATATTTCTCTGGGCATTATCAACTTTTAAACAACTTCAAACTTTATCGATGCTCAAGTGGCAACAACTATATAGGACACCTCTTAACGTGGGAAAAAGTCATGGATATTTTGTGCTTTACTTCAATTGTTATGGAAAGGAATAAGAGAAGAGAACGTACTTGAAAGCAGCTGCTGCATTACTGAGCATTTTACTTAAAATTTCATTTGTTGAAAACAGTTATTAAGTGAGGCTAAAAACATGCAATGTAATTGTTTGTGAAATGCACTTAAAGGTTCATGAAAATGCACCTTTGTGTTTAACTTTGCATTTAACTTTATTTTCAACTTTTATTTTGCCATTTTCAAGGGTATTTTGTGCCTATTTGGTTTTTATGTTAATTTTACTTTACATATTCATGAGCAAAAGTGTGATGTCATTTCATGCCTAAACCACAATGTTACAGTTATTTCAGCACCAAAAGTTGTCAACATTTTTGATATTTTGCTGTCGTAAATTGGATGTTGTTTGGTGATTCGTTGTTGTGTCAGTACATGGCAGCAAGTCAGTGTGCAAACTTTTCTCACCAATGTTTTCAATGAGCAAATTTGGGGGTTCACAATTTGAACAGAAAACCCCTCAATTGAACAGTGTCTTTCCTGAAATGACATCACAACAACAGCGCCCTCGGTTGTCGGGAAAAGCATGGACAATATTAGATGGATAAAAGAGTACACTTTTCAATACAATTAACCAAAAGGGGATGTCAAATAGTTTTCATACTTTCAAGAGTAGTCGAAAGTTGTACAAAATATGTTCCTCGGAAAAAAACAATCATTTTCATGGACCCTTTAAAATGTGTGGCATAAAGTAGGCTAGCTGTGTGTACGCCGACAGGAGGTTAGTCAGACATCCTGAAGTATAGGGGAGGGGGAGGGGGTTGAAGTCTCGAAGAGGAACAGGCCAGAACAGGAATTGAAACTAGCAGGTTGGCACAGAGTCAACTACCTTCAAGAGTGGGTCTGGTGCGTACGACCAAATCCCCCTCGCACCAAAACATTTTTCGAGTAAGCGATAGATCCTAAACCAACCTAATTCAACCATCTACTCCAAATATAATAGAATTCAGATCAAATCATGAATCGTAATACGTATCGTCTTACACTTGGGCCAAAAATAAATAGTTCTGATTCCAACTAGGCATTTGAAAATAGGGTAAGTAAGTAGGTAGGTAGGTAGGGAAATTATATTTTGGGGGGCACTTTTTTGTGTACGATTACATGGAGGTGTCTGCGTTTAGTCAAGGGTAAAAGGTAGTAATTGATGATTTTCGGGACTTTTTCCTCATTTTTTTACCACAAATATTAGGGTAGGGGCTATCAAAATAGGGTAGCTGGGGTCACTGGGAGCAGAATTATTTGTTGTTTTGCCTTATTTAGACAGCTTTGACAGCGTTCCTTTTTATCCAACTGAGGCGGGAAGGGATCCAAAATGTAAGGCTTCTGTATGCCGTGTTTTCAAATGGCACTGGGTTGAAGTCTCGCACATCACCTGTTATTGAGCAAACTAACACAAATTAGCTCGTATGATCTTCTGGGTATTAATTTAGGGTATTGTAATGAGTACACTTTTTCCGAAATGGCGGACTTGCTGGCTCGAGGAAAAACAGCTTTCAATTATTAGTTTACTACTGCGGCATAATGGTGATCCACATGTAATATTTTGCCAGGCTTAAATAGGCCCTACATGGTGCGACATTAATTAAAGTAATGACAATTTCTCTTTAAATTTGGCAACCAATTACTAGGCGAAGGCCGTTTTTTTTTAAAAGTAGAATCTAAATGCAAAACAACCCATGCTGTTGAATCTTAAAATATTAGCTTCTTTTCCAAATTGAGTTCCATCAGCCCCTTTGGATTTAATTCATAAACCTCTAGGCGCTAGTCCCAGTTATTATTATTTATATTTTTTGCAATAAGGGATCAACGCCAATTCATTGAGGATTAGTTGCTTTATTTCCCTGAGGATGTTGTAGCAGGAATAAAGGATGTCTTCAGTTTAGTTCTTCCCTTCACATTTGACATTAATTTGAATGGGCGTTTTTAGGTCTGGAGATTTTAGTCTGGTTTCTCGACTTCCTCTTGATTTCTTGAGTATAGCTCGCAGCTAAGTCACGTAGACGTCATGCTCTAAATATACCAAGTTATGGAAAGTTACCAATTTTTTTTAACTGGGTCTGAACTTTCCTTTCTCGAGGTTTGAAAAAGAAAAGAGCTTAAGTTAGCACATTATGATCAATCTGTCTTGGCAAATGAACGTTTGAGGCTTCGTTTTGATTGTTATTGGTTCGGCTAGTTTGAAGGGCTTTGTGGCTTGCTTTCTCTGGGGGCGGAAATTTTCTAAATTTATAAACATCGAACATCACTCTAAAAAACTTCATAGTCGGACATTATTGCATGACCTTTTAAGTTGTGACGGTAAATCGAAAGGTCACGTTCAACAACCTACTTTTTCCCCTCCTTATTAAAGGTAGAGTAGACTATTTGCAGCTATTCAAAAAACGTAACCGACCAAATTACTGTGCAAAAGCTTGCTTGGCTTAAAGATAGTAATGACACTAAACTCCCTGTGAAATTATTCATTCTGGCAAGCTGTCATTATGAAGGGGAAAAAAACAACGAAAGAAGGTCATTTCCAAAGATGTGTCAAGTGACACATTTCTGGAAAATTCCAGGAATTCGCCCAATTTGTCCTAATTTTCAGTTGGTTTGCAATTGGTCGAATCAATGAATGGTAACAACCGGCTGAATGAGAATCGTGTCCCGAATGCTGAATTCGGGATGGTGTGGTCACAAGAGGGTGCATTTCAAATAGGACTTGGACACTTTGTGATCTGAAATCAAGATCCAGAAAATAGTGTACATGTATATTTGTTCTGTTTTCTCGAAATGTAGAGCATTCACGGAGCTTAAACTTTATCAGGTTATTTATTAAGCGCCCGTCTTTAGATTTTGAGCACTTTTGTTGGTTCAAACGAAGAAAACATTTCACAAACTTAACTACAAAATGATCTACCCTACCTTTAAGATACATACAGTATCATTCCCGTATTAGACCACAACCATTCGGTTATATGCAACCAAGCATATTTGTGACCTACTGAGGCAAAACGAGGAATGCCCCCAAAAACCTTGTTTTGAGAAAACGACGACTGACGTCGGATATGCTAGAAAAATCATGTCAAATCGATATCGATTGTTTGGTATTTTTGAGTAGCCAAGGTATCCAAGATTCACACTATACAATTTTGTTGGGAAAAATATACCAACAAAAGTGGAAAAGCAGAAGAACGTTTTTCACTGCTGTTGGCGGCGCAATGCGTGTCTTTTTTTCAATGCCGTTGTTTTTTTTTTTCGAAATGAGGGTAGCGAAACTTGGCAGGACACTGTTGAAGTTCCTGCGTCATATCTTTGGAATAAATTAAGCTACAGAAATAAATTTGGTATTTTTGGAAAGCCAAGATTTGCGCTTTAACATGATGTACACAACATGAAAAGTCACAGGTGGGGGTTATTCCTCATTATGCTTTGGCAGGGCACATTTGGTTTTGGTTTACGAGTCCGTATAAGAAGAGAGTCAATTTTAAAATGTAAATAAGAAAATGGATTTTGCATGTTACTATCGATTACACGACCCGTGGTGTATTGATTTATTGGTGATTTTGTGATTTGTTAATCAATCAAGGATACGTAATGGGAGAGATGTCCCCGAAGACTCTCAGAAGATCAATTGCATCCTCAGTACAATTAGCTCTGGTGAGTATATATTGGCAATCGATAATCGATTAATCAATCAGCGAAAACTTATTAGAATTAGCCGTCACGATCGATGATTGATAAAAAAATTAATTGATCATCATGAATGATCAGAGGTTCTCGTAATGATCGATAATAGATAACAGATTAATTGATCATCATGAATGATCAGAAGTTGTCGTAATGGTCGATAATCGATAATCAATTAATTGATCACCGTGACTGCTCATAAGTTGTCGTAAAGATCGATAATCGATGATCGATCACCGTGACTGATCAGAAATGTGTGTAATTGTGGCAATCACAAAAGTTGGGATCTCTTGAGGCTCATGGGGATCCCCTGAGGTCTATCATGTCATTTTAAAAGTTCTACATTGTGATCAATGACTCGGGTCCTAACTTCTAATGATGCTCTAAATAGTTGGAATGAAAACATTCATTTTGAGGCCAAAGGCCTCTTAATGTGATCGACACCATAATAAAAGGGAAGAGGGAAGTTAAACAAACTCATGACTCGAGACAATGAGACAAACAGTACCGTATACACACCTTTAAGGTAATATGTAAAATGTGCAAATAATAGGAAACATGACTAAAGGTAACAAAAACCCAAGACTTCCACAAAATGGCGCCAACAGCAAGGCTTACATCCGACTATAAGGCAATTGAAAGGAAGGATTGCAATGTAGCGTGCACATGATTCAAACCGTTGAGTCACAGCCCCAAGTCAAGTGACGACTTCCCTTTTTTGGTGATTATATTACATTAACATGTTAACAATCCCTAAAAGTCCCTTGGCAATTGGAAATTAGATTGTTCTGGCTTCGCTTGCACGATTGTGATCCTTCCTGTTATATCTGGCATATAGAGGGGGTACGTCACCTTTTTCACCTGGTCAGTTGATCGAAGAACATTTTAGTTTTTAACGGGGTGTGTATGTGGGTATGGATTTGCGTGGTTACATAAATGCCTTTCAACGATCCACAGGTTATTAAAAAAACCTTTTTACTTTTAATAACGGGAAACGTGTTATGTGTACTGTTCGGTAGATTTTTTTTGGTCTCCATCCACAAACGTTTATGTCATTCTATTTTAAGTTTAACAACGTTTGGTATTTATATACGTTGGCATCAGAAGTCTATAAGAGGTTTTCAGCTGGAGGAAAACTTTGTTTAAATAAAAGTTCCGACTGATTTAAATTAACGAAAGTCACTTTATGGCATTACAGCAAGGAGTCAAGTGTGTCTTGTTTTTCCAGCTAAATCTGTCTACACCTGTTTTACAGTTTAATTTCGTCCACTTTGGTATTCAGTAAATATGTTTTGTTATTACTATAAAAAAAGCTCGATCGGATTTCGGAAACTGCGGGCCAACGAATGCGTGTTCATGCATGAATCACGTGATTGTGCCATGTAATTTCTGGAAGTAATGTTTCGAGTTTTAAAAAAATCAGGTTTTTATAAACCCCAGTGACCCCATGATGACCAGTTTGGTCGTGTGACATTTTGGGGATGGGCTGCTGATACTTTTGACAAAGTTTGGTTGAAATCGGTTAAAACATATAGGAGCAATAGACAATGTCAACGTTTACTAAATACCTAACTAACGGAGAGACACGATATGTTGGGCTGCTATCTTGCAGCTAAAAACTTTACAAGATTTGTTCACGTGGTCATTTTTACACATAAAGAAAAGGACAGTCAGTACTTTGACTGTTGGTTTTAAGAGTGCACCGTCTAAAAATAGGCATGATGTCATAGAGTGGTATTTGCAGCCGTTAATTTGACCTCCTGTCATAATTTCCCTTATCGATCAAAAGTTAGTGATGGTTTAATATAGCACGGAATGGGGAAGCTTATATATACGGGATGTTGGAGAGATGCCAATTTGAGTGCAGATAGGGTCCACAGAGGACTATATGGGGACGATATTGGGGTCCAAAGGGTGTTTGTAAATGTGAAGGATACCAATTAGAAACGGGCAGGTTGATTGCTTTCGTGAGTCATGGTCATTCATTATGCAAGACTCTTAATTCAATTAGTCGGCATAATTAAAAAGGTGTGGCACCAATGTTTTGGGGATCGCCTTAATTTTGTAAACGTTTGAAAATCACAGAAAAATAACAAGTAGACAAGATTAAAGAAGAAAAAAAAGTAGCTTTTGGTTTTTCTTTCTTCATTTGATGAAGTAACATAAAGTTCTTCTTCAGAGCAAATATTGACAATTTTTGGCAAAGTCTGTATTCCACACAGCGATTAGTTTATGTTTTTGGAATATATATCATACTTTGAAGTTTTAAAGACTGAAACTTTAATTTTGAAGTTGAAATCATTTTTTTTTTAAATAAAAGAAAAGAAATGAAAAATGGACTCTTAAAAATCGAGTCACGATTGGCTTCGGAAAGCGGTCACCTTGCACCCCAGCTGACTATTTTTGCAGTCAGTTTGTAAGACTATTTTTACAACTTGTCTTACAATCGGCAATAATGAAACTTAACTTCAGTTAATGTACACATTTGTTTTTCATCTTTTTTTCTCTGTTGATTTCCTTTTTTTTCGCCAGACTGCAGCACCGAGAGTGTTCGCTCCGATCTGTCCGCTCTATCACATCGTTCCGGCTCCGATCAATCCGGTCGTTCCGAGGTGACTTTCATCAGTGACGACTCGGACTCCGGGATCGTCAAGCACGTGGTGTACGAGAGATGCTGGAAGGACACCGCCAGCCTCCTCCCCTACGCCTCATCCTCCTCCTCCTCTTCCTTCTCACAGACCTCGCGGGAATCCAGGTCAAAGGTCAACGGACTGATGTCCAAGAAATGCACGCCTCTACTTACCATACCCCTGACTCCTCTGGCCAAAAAGCGACGCCCCTCCCCGCCACTCCCAATTCGACCCGAACCCATTTATGACACCACCCCTCGTTCACCTCCCTTACCCGTTCCCGTACCCTACACTAAACGCTCCTCGCCTATCCCTCGTCAGCCCTCTCCCGGCCCTTACTGCTACACTAGCTTGAACAAGCGAGACCGTAAGAACTCCTCTCCTCGTGTCGACATTCAATCACCAGTTGGGCGCGATTTCGCAGTCGGTCCCAGCCAAACTACAACCGAGGACTATACACAGGAGTCAGTCATCAGCCACCGTTACATCAACGTGAAAAGTGCTGTCAGAGAGAAGCCGCGACCAGTCTACGTGACCCTTGACCCCGAGACAGCCACAGACAGCGTTTACGTGGGAACCGAGTGCTGCGAAGGCGATGATGACCCCTGGATGACGTCACACTCGCCAGAATCCTCGTCTATTAGTTCCGTTGGTTACTGCGCCTTGTCAAACCAGGTTTTTCCTCATCGAGTCAGCGGAAACGGTTACGATAAGTTAGAGCGTTGCGGGCAGAATCTACCCCTGGCTCCGGAGAGCTTTCCCGCGCCGGAATACGCCGTTCCCTCGGTGACTACCTCGACCAGCTGCTTGGTAGTCGAAACAGAAACCGAGGACCTGGAGTGCCGAGTGTCCCCGGACATAAGACAGAGCGGGACCTTTTCAGGTATGACCTTGGAATACCGGAAGTTATCCGAGGACATCAAAACCGAGGACACGGAGCAAGAGGAACGGTACATCCGGGCACCGAGACACAACCACAAGGAGTTGGTCTTCATTGATACAGTCAGGAGGGTTAAGATTTCGACTCCAACCATGAAGCACAACTCCGTGGGCTGAAGATAAACAAGTCGTCAGCAGCAACAATTGCCAATTATGCGCCTCAGAATCGATAGATGAGCTGATGTGATAAGATGTGGAATGGCTTGTGGTTGGAGATCGAGTCACGTGACTCGAAGGCACGAATCAAATGATGACATTACAGGGCAAAGCAAATCAGTGGCTGACTGGAACAGTGTGATTGGTCGAGTCAACAATGAACGTAAAACAAATTAAAAAGAAAACTTAAAACATAAAAAATGTTCAAAATGGCGCATTTTATAAAGGAGAAATGCATCCCCCTGGCTGGTTGCCCTATGTAGTGCTGATGATGGTAATGCCATTTGAAATTGTATAATGATGAAGTAAATTTTGTCTGTTTGCATTTTTATACTCAAATGATATATTTTGCAATGTAAAAAGAAGAAAAAGAATTAATCTATAATTTCTAGAATAGAGACAGTCCGTTCGTAAATTCATAGCTTAGATTACATTCATGAGCACCCAGAATTACCATACCCTACCATACTGAAACCCAAAATAATTGGCACATTATTGCCCGTGATTGCATGCACAACGGAATGAAAATCGCACTATTTACAAAACGAATCCCACACTATTTCCCGATCCCCGGGGTCCTTTTGCTTGGATGCCGTTTGAGGAACTGAACTGACATACATTTCAGCTATTTTCTGTACAATTATTAGGTACCTAAACGCTCACTATTTCAGTTTCTGCAGAAAGTATGATTATGTTCTGAATATATAATTACTCACTACCCAATGACTAACATCAGCACGTTCCCTCTAAAAAACGAAATAGTTTGATCTCAAAGAAGATGTAACACCCACGCTTATGCACACGCTTGACGACATTGTGTTTTCACGTATATTTTATTAACGTTATGGAAATACCGTTACAATGGAGGACGATTTAAAGGGTATAAAAACAACTGAACACAAAGGATAATGCACAATTCCAATAGGAGTCTTTTAAGACTATGGTGGCAGCAAACACACTGGTCCTTTTTTATCGGGTGCGTTCGTTTAGCTCACCCGGGTCGCCACGGGTTAGCCCCGTGCCGTACGTTCGATTAGCTCTTACGTCATTCTCGGGGCTCATCCGGGTCAGCCATGCAGGGAGAACCTGCTTGTGAGCAGAGTCACTGATGGAAATACGTCACCCGCATGCGCTGTTCATCCTTAGACACGGACAAATATGGCGGCCGGAAAGCAGAAATGTCAAGTGGACACAAAAAATCAACTTTATTTGAAGTCTAAAGGTAATCAATTATTAAGTTCATTGCGACTTGAGAGGCTATAATTCCAGCCCAACGTTTTTGTTTTGAGTTGACTGAAAAGTTAAAATCTCAAACGAATACCCAGCACGAAACGGGTGTTTTGTCGGCGGGCGTTTTGTTCGCTCGTACCCCCCGCCCTGCAAACAGGACATTGAGAAAGGCTGATGAGCTTTACATAATCTTGTGAAGGAACTGGGGTGGCATTCTGGGTAATTTATCATGACCTATGTATAAAGACATCTGGCTGCAGCTGTTTAAGACCGCAGTTAGCCAATGCGCGCAAATGCTATCCGAAAATTTTCTCATAGAAATGCAAACATTCCATACCGGATGTGATTTCTTTTTCATTGCGGACCATATGGATACATTTTGAGCGTAATATAATACGAATTTGTCCCTTCATGAATTCGAAACGGAGCCTGAGCAAGTGACGGGAATTGAAAATTTACACAACAGATAATTTGTACGCACTATTAAAAACGCACTTTTGAATGGGAATAAAAGAGTGATGATTCAATCTTAACGGCCGTTTAAAACCTTGCAGGGTCGTGGCATGATGACTTGCAGGTCACATGTCACGCAAAATCTATCCAATCAGAGCGTAAATTCATCAGCCTGCCCCAGCTTCCTGTTTGCAGGGCGGGGCCGGGGGTACGAGCAAATGGTTAGGGCCGTGGCTAATGGACATCTCGTGAGGATCGCGATGGCCCGCGGTTGAGCGTTCGATTAGCCCGGCTGTCGTGGCTAACCCGTCTGCATTTACCCATGGAGAAATTCTTTGACCGAGTCGATCCGGATGAGCTACTCGAACGCACAAATTGTTTGCATCATTTTGAACATGCGCACATTAGCTTAAACGTGACCAATGTGTTTGCTGTGTTTGTTAATGGGCCAGTTTGAAGGCTTACTGTCCTAAAAAAATTGTTAGCAGATAACATATGCTGAAGGATGATTTTTATATATAGAATGATTCAGGAGATTTTGAATCGCTGATTAATAAATCTATTTTTGGTAAGCAGAAACATGAAAAAGTAACCTGCATTATATTCTTTCTTTGGGAGACCATCGATTTGCTTTGTTTAAACATGATTTGAAAAGCAGATTTGAGCATGAAATTCGCTTTTCATTTTATTCGCCAAAATTGATTCTTTAATCCCATTGTTTCTTTCGTGTTGTTTTTTATTGTTAAAATGATATAGAGACTGCGAAATATTTTTGTAATGATTAAGCACACACCATGCAAATTCTCAGAGGGCAAATCTCTTATAAAATAAATAAATTTTAAAAAAACATGCATTTTGACATCAGCATGACCGACAATTTTTTTTTTTAAATAGCAAACATCATCTGATGAATTTTCAGTTAAAGCTGGGCAGCAAATTACGAATCGAACAATCGAGCTGAAGATTGGAGTGCGTAGCCTGGATAGACGTAGGACGAAGCGCGGCCTTTGACCGTTGCTAAGGGTCCCGTGAAGCGCCCTCTGCTGGTCTGACCTTTGGCTATGTCGTAGGAGTTGGGAGCTGGGTGGGCTGTTTCTGAAGACAAAAAAAAACGTCTTCTGTAGTATTGAGATTTAATGTTGGCTCATTGGTATATTGGTCAGATTGCATGAAGAGCTGATGTGTGTCCTAAGTTTGGTGGCAGAGTTCATTGAGGGCGCCATAATGGATCACCGTGGCTAGGAACACGGTAGCTTACTGCGCGCAACTGTTGGTAGTGCAAACGAACAATGTTTGGACTACGGGTATGTTTTATAGAAAGCCGGGTAGAGGAAATGATAGTAAGGTAGTAAAGTCTGTCACGGGCATGGCCCATCAGGCCGGCGTTTATCTCCGGTTTCCAAGGCATGAAACGACTGAGAATATTTCTGTCTCCCCTGGATGGGATGCCGGTCCATCCCAGCTAATGCCGGTATCCTTTATACTCCTGGGTGAAGAGAGACACGTGAGGGTGAAGTGGCTTGCCCAAGGACACATATCTCCAGCAGCTGAATTCGAACCCCTGAACCTCTGATCATGAGTCACAAACCCTAACTACAATAGGCCACAAGCCCTTTATGGTGGTCAAGTGATAAAATGACCGCAACACAAATCCTGGTTAAGATCATTAGCTGTTAACAGAAAACACCGCCAACCAAACTGAAGTGTCTCAGCAAAAGTCAAGAGAACTGATCGGTAGTCCCCAGTTATAGGCCTATGCGTTATGTAGCATTTTTAACTGGTAACCTTTTATTTCTCCTAACAAAATAAATGTACTTTTAGCATCTCCACAATTCGATCGGCACTTACTTGAACGGGCGTCCCAGCGTTTACTCATGCTGTGCTTGGGCCCGTCATTGGTGTCTATCGGAGGATTGTACACGGTAGGGCCTGGATTTTCATTCTCTGAAAAAGATGAGATGAAAACAACAGAATAGTATCAGAATAAGTATTTAAAATTTAAACATTTGTTTATATTTTTGTATTGGACTATAATATTAATGTGCAGTATAAAAACCAGTATTGTTGTGATGAAATGCTCGTTAAACTTTATGGGAGTCTGGTTGGCGTAGTGGTTACTTTCCTCGCCTTCCACTGCCGTGGACCGGTTACGATTTCTGTCCGAACCACATTGTGGATTGAGTTTTCAGTCCTATACCTTATTCCGTGTGTTTTACCCCTTCTGGGGTTTTCCTCCCACGTCCAACACTGTAATTTCTTATGGTCTCCTAAGAAACCTGTAGATAGAGGTTTCTTAGGATATCGATCTCCGTGCCTAGGGCACTTTTGAGGAATCATTGGTTTTATAACCAGAAAGAAATAAAATGAATCAAACTCGTCACACTTTCTTTAAAGCAACAATGATCAGTGCTCGCTTGTACCATAACGACAAAAAGTAAGCAGCCTACATTGCAAAGAATGTATGCAAAACCCATATGATAACTACAGCAGCATGTGATTCTGAGCAAAAGGCTTTGCATGTTTTCTTACGTTGTCTTTTTTTCATGGCTATTTTTTTCATGTTTGTCGATTTATTCTAAAAAAAGAAAAGAAACCTTCAAAATGGTACAGAAACTGTCTACTAACTTGATCAAATACGAAGTTTGCGATGGATTTGCACTGAAGATTGGTTTTAACAACAACCAACCAGGGATGTTCCTAAAGTTTATTCGAGGTCATTTCAATGCTTCAGACCCAACATCTTGAAGTTATTTACATCTGATTTGATTATAGGCGGCTAAATTACATTTGAATCTCGTAATTTAGAATCACAAACTGCACTCACTGTGTGGCGGATAGCACCGCTTGGCCATGGAGAACTCTGGCGCCTTTTTACCGTCAGGCCGGTGACTGACCTGGATGTGGTAATGGTTCGCTCCCGGTACATCATCTGTGGAGTCAACGCGAGCATTATTTCCGGATTGGTTTAGGTCGTGTTAAAACTGTTATTAATGCAATATGCGTGACTCTCAGATTAAGCTGAGGAAATTTGCTAAAGAGATGACATTTTTGCATTTTTTTTTCTGTTTAATAAGATGCACATTTGGTAAACTCATGGTTACCGGTATAGGCCTAAACAAAATTGAATTGGACATGATGCGTCTTAACGGTGATTTTGGTTGGAAGTCTGCCGTCTGCATCTCTGAAAACTATTCCGTGCGAAAAATAAAGTTAATACCATCAGAAACTTTGTACGATGGTTTTAGTTTCTGAATATTCTACGTTTTTAGGGACATCACTGAAAAATTGCCTGGGTAAATTTAACCCAAGAAAGGGTGAAAACCAATTGTTTGGGTTAAACTTTCTGTTAAATTCAACCAAAAGTTGTAGTCATACAAGACCAAATTAAATTTGGTCCTGTATGACCACAAGTTTTGGTTGAATTTAACAGAAATTATAACCCAAACAATTGGGTATAGAACAACCCAAGTTTGGGTAGTTGCAGTTTTCACCCTTTCTTGGGTTAAATTAACCCAGGCAATTTTTCAGAAACCAATTCAATGTAGTCCATGGAATAGCCGCTTCCACACTAGCGTCTATGATATTCGCGCAGATTTGGCGATTAATTATGCAAAAGGAGGCTGCGTCTTGACCTCTAGATTCTGACCATTCAGCGGGCGTAGTCTATCGGGTCTTCAGTAAGTCGGTAACCCGTTGTTGTATTTCAAAAACATGGCAGCTAATTGACCAATCAACAGCTAAGGCCGAATTTCTGCTCGAGATGACGTCACAATATTTCTAAAATCGACTCCGATTGGTTGTCGCAAGGGGTCGCATAAAATGTGCATGCTCGGATATATCGGACGTTCGCAGTGTGGCTCTGCACAACGTCTGATCCTCAGATTTTAATAGGGCACGATCGATGAATAATTTTACATAAATCTAAACATTAAAGGCAAATTATTTATGTTACTTACTTGTCTTTGGCTTGGGTCGTGACCCCATAGAGAATGCTGGGTAATCGTTGTCTGTGAACTTCCTGGGACTGTGATAGGTTCCTGGACCAGGTGTAGTATCCGGTGCTGCGAGGGAAACAAGGAATGCTGGGGTAACTGTTGAATGTGAACCGAGGGTACCATATAGGTACACTAACCGAGTTAAAATTGCCGAGTCCGAATCGCTAAATTTTACGACTACTGATTCGGTTTTTGCAATGACAAGCTAGTGCGAATATGGGGTGCTGTGGTCCAATGGTTACGGTGTTCGATTTGTGTGCCGTGGTACTTGAGTTCGAATCCTGACCGTGGAACACGGTGCTTGTGCTCTTGAGCAAGGTACTTTACCATTACTGCTTTGTCCTTCGGATGGGACGTAAAGCCGTAGGTCCTGTGTGTTGTGTAATGCACGTTAAAGAACCCATGCAGTAACACTTATCGCTAAGAGAAGGGGTTTGCCCCGGTGTTTCTAGGAGTGGCTGCAATATGCGTC
Source organism: Patiria pectinifera (assembly GCA_029964075.1). Lineage (NCBI taxonomy): Eukaryota > Metazoa > Echinodermata > Asteroidea > Valvatida > Asterinidae > Patiria > Patiria pectinifera. The sequence continues at coordinate 28,284,528 of CM057149.1, read as the reverse complement.
GCAGCACCTTGTCAACCCTTATAAGGTGCTATATAATGGGTCTCATATTCTCATATACTTTATTTACCTTTTTTTTTAAATGGACACAATTTCCAGCTCCTTGAGTACCTAATTGTTGGTAGATACGTGCGCTATATAAGACTCCGTTATTGCGAATATCTATTGCCGCTGCGTGGGCCAAAGGCCCGTTTCGGACACGGCCTGTATTACTTTGGCAGTAAATAAACGCAAAGAACGCCGGGTAATTATCTGTGAACGAATTTGCTTGGTGGCCGGTGCTGATGCCCGTGCACATAACACCGGACACTTTATTTACTTTAAAACCTAGGTGTATAGGCCTACATTAATTTGTCGACTGGGGATGATGATGGAGAAGTCCTGAAATTTCTTGACGTATGAAAATGGGAAAGACACGAAACTCTACCATAATTATCAGTGCACGGCACTTGGTGTAATCAGACGATGTCAATTGTTCTCTATTACTTCCCAAAAGAATGTTTCACTTCAGGTGATTTCTATTATTAGTCGTCACGTATAGTCGTCATCAATCAACGGACATTGCATTTCGAAACTGCTTTATCTCAATTTTGCAACAACAGAACTAGGCCGTTTGGTAACTTTTTGGTTACTTACCGTGAGCTGGATATTTCAGGATATCCGGAAAGCACGGTTTGCAGAATTTCCTGCAGGAAAACGTGGAGGATTTGGGCAGCGTGGCGTCGGTGGGCTTGTAGTGGGCCGGGCTCGGCCACGTCTTCACTTTGGACAGAACGAAACATGGTATGACAATCATGACTGGAACGCAGCGAATATAAAGTCATAGACAACTCAGATTATTATTGATTGAATCGAAAGTTCAACTTAATTGTCATTTCAAACATTGCAATTCTTAGAGTATAACTTATAGTGATAGGCCTATATAAACTCGTACTTGTACTCATCTGAATATGTTGCCTCAGTTCATTTTAAAGAAAATACTCATGTCTTCCAACTTTATATAGACATGTCCCAAGAACAGTGTCGTGGATTCGAACTAGCAAAACCACAATATTTACGTTGTTTACGATATTTAAATCGGTCAAAAAGCCTCAAAATAAACTCATGTCTTCTAACTTTATAGAGACATGTCCCAAGAACGACCGTTTTGGTAATGAAGTTCTGCATGTAGCACTTTCAAAACCTGGGACATGAAATCCCAATTAATAAACTTTCCTTTAGTACAAGATTTATTCAAATCACTCATGTACTGTTCAATTTACAGGATTTTAAACACAACCGCCGTTTTAAAGTTCTGTCCACAGATCACAAAAAGGTAAATTCTTTTAGCAAAACGAAAACAATTCACATGTATCTCTATGTGACTCTTGTTTTCGTTTTACTGAAAGAACAGTTACCTTTTTTTGTGATCCGTGGACAGAACTTTGAAACTGTGTTTGTGTTTAAAATCCCGTAACTTAAACAGCACATAAGTGATTTGAATGATTCTTGCACTAAAAGAAAGCTTAGTAATTTGGCTTTTATATCCTAGATTTTGAAATTGCTACATGCAGAACTTCATTACAAAAATAGTCCTGTTTTGGGGTTTCCTTTTTTTGTACTCACCCTGTATTGTTAATACATGGGATTAAAAAAAATGCCAATGGGGAAAATATATTGGTGTTCGTTTATTCAATATAGTTGGATCGTGTTTTTAATTAATCAAGTACAGGTTACTTTTAAGTCGAAGTTTATATGAAGGACAACTCTGATAATTCAATTTACTCACACGTGGGTGAAAATGGTCGATACGTCACAGAAGCAACGGGTGCGTCAGAGTATCGCAACGGGTCTCTGAGAATGTACGTGTTGGGACTGGGCACCCAATACTCTAGGTTAGGAAGAGAATCATTCAGATAATCAGAAAGGTCATTGTTACAAGGTAAAACAAAGTTTCATGTAAACTAGTGAAATCGACGATCTGATCAGTATGCTCTGATTGTCACATAGACGATCAGATCATACTGATCGCAACGTCGAAATATTACAACCAACCGGTTCTTTTCGTCTCCTAGACGATCGGATCATACTGTTTGGGACGTCGAGTATTTACAACCAACTAGTTCATTTAGTCTCCTAGACGATCAGATCATACTGGTCGCAACCTCGAGTTTTTACACCAACCGGTTCTTTTAGTCTCCTAGACGATCAGATCATACTGGTCGCAACCTCGAGTTTTTACACCAACCGGTTCTTTTCGTCTCCAAGACGATTGGATCATATATGATTGCAACCTCGAGTTTTTACAACCAACCGGTTCTTTTCGTCTCCAAGACGATCGGATCATACTGATTGCAACCTCGAGTTTTTACAAACAACCGGTTCTTTTAGTCTCCTAGACGATCAGATCATACTGGTCGCAACCTCGAGTTTTTACAACCAACCGGTTCTTTTCGTCTCTAAGACGATCGGATCATACTGATTGCAACCTCGAGTTTTTACAACCAACCGGTTCTTTTAGTCTCCTAGACGATCGGATCATACTGATTGCAACCTCGAGTTTTTACAACCAACCGCTTCTTTTAGTCTCCTAGACGATCGGATCATACTGGTCGCAACCTCGAGTTTTTACAACCAACCGGTTCTTTTCAGAACCACACTTCTTCTCAAAGGAGATTTCCACATGGTGTCACTGCAAACCTTCACTAGTTTACACTACCATCGTGCAAAGTGTGTTTGAAGTTTCTTGGTACCCGTTGTAATTGCCGCAGATTCGATCACCAATATTTTTATTATGGGTCATTCTATAAATCTGGGTTCCAGTTGTTTTTCTCGCCCCTGTTTACATCTGACATTTTTATAATTCTGATGCACTCCTTAACGCCTTCATCCGCAAAGAGGGATTATGAAAGCAAACAGTAAAATACTGTCTGAAGTCACTCGTAACGATACCTGAATGGCAAAATTGCAAAAGTACCAAGGTGACAGGGACAAGAATAATGTCACATTTTGGACCCTAAAGTTATAGAATTACCCGTATGCAAAACTCGTGGAGTTCAATACCAAACTGGCGCGCACATTCGCATGAAGAATAACCGGCCGTAGAAATAATTTTAAAAAAGCCTCTCGATTTAAATTAATAAAATGCAAAGTCTCGACCACTTAGAAACTGGCACAAAAATATAGAACAAAATATTTGACAACTGCAGAATAGGGTAAAAAAATCTGAAAGTAATTTATTTATTGGATAATTATGATTGAGAGTGACCTGCAAATGTCAGTAAGACTGAATGACACAATATTGATCTTACTCTGTTGTAGAGGCTGGCGGCTTCTGATTCCCATGGCTACCCCTTTGCCCATTGTGGTGCCCACATCGTACACGTTTGGCGCTGGGTAGTCCGTCACTTGATATATGACAGAAAGCAGAAATAGCTTCAAGTATTTAGGGTCTACGTCCTTTTGCCAAACAAATCTTGCATTATTTCAAGATCCACAGTAGTCGAAAGGGCATTTAGGGGAAGGGCATTTAGGTTAGGGAATTTTAAAATAAAGTTAGATTGTGATTTGTTCTCTCAAATCAAGGACTTTGTTCTTTAAAATCAGGCCCTAAGGTCTTATTTACCGACAACAATTTAGGGCCTTATTTTCTGGAGGGGACACTGACTTGGTTTCAAACGCTACTCTGTCTTCCGGAAATTCGGAGCGGTGGGGCACAATTGGTCACCAAAGGAAAGGCCTGTCCGCGAGCCCTATTTTTCGCCCCATGCGCTCCCCAACTCCCTTAATGTCACCGGTTCCAATATGGCAGTCTTCGACATTTCACAACATTGTTTTGCGTCATAATTGCTTGAAACCTCGAGACAATATGAAGCGTAGCGTACTACTCGACGCCATATGAGGACGATGTTGCTTGCGTACAACCCACCTTGCTGCCACTTCGCTGGCAGCCGCTTCGACAGCGAGTGCGCTGGTCCCTGCTGTCCCTCCTGTATGGTGTACCCAGCGGGTCCGGGACCCAGAGTCTTGTTGCAGATTTTACGGCTGATGCCAAAGGATTTGTGGATCTGGTCGTTGAGGGCGTGTGACTCTGGGTGGTAGTGACTGGATCCTGGGGTCTGGACACCTGTCACACAATTGCAAAATTAATGTGGTAATATTTTGCTGAATGTAATGCATGTAAATCTCGCTACTTCGAGTTCAAGTTCAAAAGGAAAACAATGTAGCTGCAGGTTTGCAGTATAATGCGGACGCTTCAGTTTGTTATTGCATCACACCAAGGGTCACTGTTCACTGTTGGTCACGTCTGTCCGTTAGATTCTTATGCAACATAAGGGAGCGCTATGTAGCCCAAACATAAAGACGTTCTTTGCACTGTCAAGTTGAAATGTTTGTTTGACTGATGTCGACAGTCGAGGGCTAATAACCTTTCCGCGTGTGCATGAAAACAACTGAACAATTGTTTTTATATATATGTTAGTTGTGATAATTGGTGTGTATGGTAAGTTTGTTTACTGGTTTGCACCGGTATAACTCACCGTGCGTGTCGACTGGTTGGACGAGGCTGTTGGGGTGTCCCACGTTCACACCGTCCAGATGACGAGACGCAACGCTGATCCGTGGCGCGTGCTTGCCGGTGTCGGTGTGGGTGACTCGATAGCCGGCCGGACCGGGACTGCATGTCAGGTGGTGGGAGGCTACAAGGACAGTCCACGACATTGTCATTAGGGGACACACGACGGCGACAAGTTTATTAGGTCAGTGTGAGTACGGGTGCGACCGCAGCTCAATGTCACGGAGGTGCCAAACAGGCAAATAGTGCTCAGCAAATCTGATTAGTGGGTCGTTGATTACGTCATTGAATTTTTCGTCCCTACGATCCAGCCGCACCGACAAAATTGAATTTGTTTTGCACTTCTAAGTAGAAGTTCTATTCCACTATTCCACGGTTATACGTTTGGTGGCTCTGACCTATCAGATGACGAGGATTTATTCAGGTGTATAAAACAAACAATGAATGTTTCACATTTGTGCAATGGAAAGAATACCTTCATTCGGTGACAGATTGAAGGTTCCATTCCATCTGTCACCTCATGAAATTATTCCTACTATTGCACCCATAAACATTCATTAATTGTATATTAATCCACGTTTAGCAAATTTGCCTCTTGGAAGTGTTTTGATGACTTATTTAGGTGATGGTACTTGTGACGATGGCGTTGAGGTGTGCATACAGTGATAGCTTACTATGGTGACACAATGGAGGTCACAGTGGTGATACACGGGATTTGGTCATTTGGCCTGGAGAATTGTGATGATGATGATAATGGTTGAGTTCAGACCATGGTGATAAAGAATGTGAGAGGTGATGTTGAGTTAGTCCGGCGGTGAATGCAACGTTATGATGGTGGTGAGGATGGGGTTGATAGGGGTGATCATGCGTGACTCACGTGTCGTGCCGTGAGGACAAGTCTTCCCTTTGTCTTTCAGAGTCTTCTTCTTGTCTTTCCAGATCAAGTCCCCCAGCGTATCATAGTCTGCCGCACCGGGTATGGGAGGAGCTAAGTACAAAACAAACAAATACGTTTCATGAATATTTCAATTTGTTAACACACAAGCTGCTACATTGCAAGATATCTGTAACGTAATGGCAAGTATTTAGCGTGACACTCATGGGCGTCGCGAGGGGGGGGGGCAGCGCTTGCCCCCCTGGAAAAGCAAAAAAAAAAAAAAAAAAAAAAGAAGGAAAAAAAAAGAAAGAAAAAAGAAAAGAAAAAGAGGCGCGAAGACAAAGTGGTGTAAATTTAATGAGTTGGGGGTGGGGGGCAAAATGTCCCTTCCCCCCTCTAAAACTGATAAATCGAGAATGTGTTGAGAAATACAAGAATTTTTTGGCAAATCTTTTTTTTGCCCCCCTCTAGAAAAAATCCTGGCGACGCCCATGGTGACACTCTTGAATTTTTTTTTAGAATTAAGCACAACACTCAACTGACAATTTTGATATGGACGCATTGGTTCTGCTCAATGCAAGGAGGATAAGTATTTGGGCGTCGCCATCCCAATAAACCTTTATCATGGGGCAGCCATCTTGTATTTCTACCATTCAAAGCAATGTAACCAAACTAAGCTGGAAGGAAAATAGTCTGTTCCCTTTTATCAGCATGTAAAGTTGTATTACTACTGTCAATGAGTCTACAGGGGACATGACAAAGACGGCAGCATCGTGATAAAGGTCTATAGAGAGAACTGCATAGTTTTTCACGGTATACCCGCCGCCGCGTGGAATCAAAGGAAAGGGGGCTGTTCATCATCTGACACATGGGGCGCTGTTCATCTCGAACGGGACTGGACTCAATCTGACACTCAGTGTACATATAACTACACGATTTTGCAGAAAAAAATCGTCACGACCCATAGATAGGTGTGAAGGCAAAATCATGGTCGTACCTGTTTTACTTAAACGATTTATGAAAATCATTTGTCCCACCTTTCACTTGCTTGGTTCGTCCAACGATGGAGAATTGTGGTCTGGTCCTACGGGTCAGGTCAATCTTGGGATCATAATCAGCTGGACCCGGAAGAGGTATCGCTGGGTAAGAGGGAAAATTGATTTGATTTTTGTTTAAAGAAAGAATGATTAAATTGAATGCTGATCGGGAAGTCAAAAGAAAAACAACAACTGTGCTCCTCTTTAACGACAGGGGAGTCAGGTTAGCGTAGCGGTACTTTCCTCACCTTCCACCGCTGTTGCCCAGGTTTTCGATTTCTGCCTGGGCCAATAGGCCTATGTGGATTTAGTTTTCAGTCCCTGCCTGATTCCGTGTTTTTTCCCCTAGAATATCATTCTGGGGTTTTCTTCTAAACTGTAACGTCTTCTCATTGTCTTCTCTCTACATTATTTCTTCAGGCGAACGAACTACAGTGCCTAGTGCGCTTTTGAGGAATCCTTGATTTCATTACCACAAATAGATAATAAATATGAATCAGCATTATTTATCAAAAGTAACGTAGATGCACCAATAATTCAGTTCCCTAAACAAAGCAGGGAAACATTGCCTACCTTATTTGTTTATTTCTTTTTGTATTATTTCGTGCACATACAACTATTAAGTTCAATCATCAAACTTATTGTGCTGCTAACAAACAAACGTTATTTTCAGTTCAGCATTATTTATTACCTTGTTTTTATTTGCTAACTTAATTTGATTTCCATCTGGAAAGTATGGAAATAAATGTTTCTGAAAGTGAAATTAAAAACTTTTTCCTAAAGAAATTCGCAAGTCAAGGCCAATTGTCACTCTGGATAGTGTCTTACAGCAAGAAAAGGAAACAAGCGTAACCAACCGAATTCGATAGCTGTGATTCATTTGTTAATACTTACAAAGGTTTAAATAGTATGAGGTAACATGTAAAGTGCTCTTAGGAATGTTCAAATACCTACCGCCCTTCCCGGGCTCTCTTTATTTGGGAATAGGAATTTTCGTTGACATTGCTTAGGCGAACAAGTGAATTGTCGGTGCGTAGTTGAGAGCGTTAAACCCCATCACACATTTACGGTTTAAGCTAAGAATATCCACATTTTACCAAGAATCAATCGATCACGATGAACCGTCGAGATTCGTGGAGAAATCGACTTTGTAAGAGTGCACTACGGTTTCAAGACGGACAGCCACATTACTGTCATACGGTTTCTCTACGAATATACCACGGTTTGTCGAGAATATGGACGGATTGGTGAAGAATATTGACGGTACTACTATAAGAATAATGACGTTAACGCCACGGCTGTCTGCGATTGGGCCACGGATAAAGCGTGGTTATTTTGTAGTACAACCTTAGCAGAACCCTAGCACATCCGGGCATATCCGTAGGACATTCGTAGTGACCTCGTAGAGATTTCTACCGCGAATGAGCCACGAATCTCCAAGAATATGTACGAATAGCCACGAATAACACTACGAATTAGTACGGTTGTCCTACGGCTGTCCCACGGTTGCACTACGGATTTATTTTCATGACGTCTCACCACGGAAGTTTTGAACACTTTAAAACTTCCGTAGCCCCTCCATGAATACCCAAGGAAGATGACGGATAACCACGGATAATCACTATGTACTAAGGATGAATGCGGTACCCCCACGGTTTATCACGAATTTCAAACTGTGAAGATCCGTAGCTCCAAACCGTGAATGTGTGACGGGGGCTTTAGGGCGTGGCGCAGCGCGAAATTCAAGACAGTCATTCCTGCACATGCCGTCCTAAGGGGAATGTCGAGCGCAGTTCTTCCTTCGTTCTCTGCGTTTCCTGAGTTCAGCCACAATATATTTTCTTCCATTGCATCCATTGCTACAATTATGAAGCATCGCCGAGGTGTTTCTGTCTTCTGACGGCCCCTTTTTGTGCAGTACCTTCCGGTAAGCTGAATTTCAAAACCAATTTTCTAATGAAATTTTGTATGTTTTAGTGACGGTATTTGAGTATTTACATCGTAAACATTGCTGTGATTTGGTGCCTTCAATAGTGCATTATTGTGGCTAATTAATATCCTCATTGTTATATGCTAAATAACCTCAACTCCCAAAGTTGGGTTATTTAAGGTGTCGTTAATTTTCTATATACAAACTGACAAACTTTAGATAATTTAACAAATGTTCACACGCACTCGTATTTATTAGTGTCGCTTATAATTTATTTCAGTAAACCAGGGGGGCTGGTTCCATCTGTCGGTGGGGGGGGGGGGGGCTGTTCAAAACCGACGATTATGCACACTAACGGACAGTATGGTACTTTTCAGGGCGATACGTACATGCGCTAAATTAAAAAACAAAGGCACTCGTAACGACCGATGGCACAAAAAAGGGCACGACTTTTTTTTAAAGGGCACTTGTTTAAAAAAAAAAAGGCCCCTTATAACAAAAGAAAGGGGTAAATAGCCCCTTAACCCCAGGCTCCCCCACCCCCGCTCGCTATGCCTATGAAACCCATTCACGGTTTCACGTGTAAAGGGGACACCAAATGAATGTTCTGCTATTTATCATGTTTTTTGTCTTACCCATCAGGATATAACACATCAATTGTTTACCATGAAAATAATTAAAATAACAATTCTGTGCATGATTGCGTATCGGGGACCCCATGTGGTGTCCCATTTACACGTGAAACCTAGTAAATGGCCTAAAATCTTAAATTTCTAATTTCGGAACAAGCCATTCATAAAAGACAATGAAATCGGCAAGTTGAAAATTAGCTTGAGCTGTGATGATAGGATGGAAGTAGAAATCTAGCACGGAGCTCAAAAGTAAGGCATTTCGAAAGGAAAAACTCGAAGAATAATGTCGCCAACTAAAAGAAATCGCCAGTGTCTATTATAAACCATGTCGGCCTGCTTACCGAGTTGTGTCAGCGGCTTGCCGTCTTTGGGAACGATGTACTCCCCCATGGCTGTCCGGCGTATAACGGGACCTGTATTATCGAAACACGGGGAAACGTGCTACTGAATTTCAGTGCGAATTAAGTTTTAAAAGATATAGCATTTCAAGCATTTAAGAGTATAGCATTTATAGTTTTGCTGTCACACTGACACTTTGTGCTACATTCTGTGGTTCAGATCGCACACAAAATCAAAATCATAGGTAGTTATTCCGTTATAAGGTCTGTATACAGTTTGAAAACGTGGCACATATAATGTTCCGTAAAATATCGACGACAGGGGCAGATCAGCACGGAGGGGGGGGGGCATCAGCAAATCAATGCTGAAAAGTAGAAAGGTTTTATTCTCCGGACACTTGGCCTTCGTAAAATCGATAGATTGGGGGTGTGGGGTGGGTGGGTGGGGGGGGGCTCGGACCATACTTTCCATGGGGGCGCTGTTCAAATCCGACCATCATTATCAATATACATAATAGTGTACAAATACCTCCGTAACCCAGCTGGCTCTGTCCGCACAGGCGGGCATAATTACCAGTTTAATTTTTTTGGGTGTCGGAGCATTTTTATGTATTTCTATAGAAAAAAAATTGAGTCAGAGCTGGGGGGGGGGGGGGGTTGTACTGGACCCGCGCCTGGATTCGCATGGCACCAACTGTAAAACGAGTTTGAAAATCGCATTTTCTACCGCAAGAGACTGTTCCAAATTACGAACACTGATATTAAAGTCTGATTTAGGTTGAAAAAGTCATTTCGGAAACGATAAAAAACACCCTTTAGGCCTACTCCAATTTAATCAAAACTAAAGAGGGGCCCTATACACTACACAATCGCCTATGAAATTACTACTGTAACCGTGTTAAACCTTAATTGCCTTTGTCTTATTTTGTAGATTGATGGACTTTATAGTCTTTCGTGTTTGGGGGTAACTCTTACTTAATACAAAACAGCTAATGTATTTAAGTATCTCCCCATATCATATGGGCCTACTTATGAACATATACCTGCGTCATGAAGACTGCTTCCGTCCTCCGTCTGTTCTTCCGTCCCCTCGTCATCTTTCTCTTCATTTGGTTGACCCCGCCCATCTCTACCTCGGAGAAATAATTCCTTTATCGTCTCCATTATACTCCGATAGAAAAAAAATTCAAACTAAACAAGGCATTTTTGTTATATTTTAGGGGTATTGTCACATTGTACCAAATGCAAACATTCACTACTTTTATCGTGTCTTTTGAATGTGTTATGTTCAATGTGCAGTGCGCCTAGTAATTATTCTAGTTTTCCATTGACCGCGCCGACGCCACCTTTTGAAACGCGCGCGTTGACATGAATCTCACACATTAAAGGGATATGTCGTCCTTGGATGCGCCCAAATTGGGACTCGAAACGCATTTTAAATGAATGATATTCAACAGAAATAGCATTTAAAAGTAGAATATAAACGTATACACAACCTTCCTTTCAAAATAGGCGTTTTGTGTTATTTTTGCCATAACCATGCAAAAAAAAAATTCGGGGGTCACAATAATTATTTTTTCCTCGAAAAAGCAAGCTGTTCAGTGCTAGTTGTGATCCAGCCGCACAGTAGACTTTGCCAAGTCTGGGTTGCGCTCGGTGTGTGCCTCAGTATAGTAAATCCCAACCTCGTACCCAGGGTGTCGAGCAGTACGCGCGCACCACTACCTGCTCTCTCACCCTGGTATTGGATCATTTGCATGTGCAAGATTTTTGCACACGTATGCAAATGAGGAACAGTCTGGTGCCTGGATATGCGTTACACATTAGCGTTTGTTTTTGTATGCGGTGTCTGGGGTAAAAACAGAGTCAATTCGTAGCAGCGCGAGCACGGCGTGAGTTACGAAAACACGATTTTTGAAATCAAACTGTTACGATCTTATCGAGACAACATGCAGTATCATATTTCATATTAATATGAGCAAATTGGAAAGGAAATTAGTATTTTCGAGAAGGCGTGGACGAATTATCGCGAAAACACGTACTGCACGTTGTGAATATATAGCACCAAGTACACGATAAAAATCCATTACTAGCCAATTGCGGTATCCAATCAGGATACAGGAAGAAAGTTTCCTATCCAGGGTTTACTATTGGAAACGCGGTTGGAAATAAAGTAAGCACTGGGGACGAGGTTGAGTAAATCCACTCACAGCGCATATCGCATACGTCCTTACAGTACATAACGCGCGCCCTCATGCGTCGAATCCGGACCATCATGTTAAAACGTACATGTACATGTTATTTTCAAGTTATTTTCAATTGCTAACTTTTGCACCACATGTATGCACATGCTCTGCAATACATGCACACACAATGTCATGTACTGTACGTGTAATACGCGTGTTGTACAATGTACATACAGTGTGTGCGCATTGTTATACGGCACTGAAATGGAACGCGCGCTGAAGTGTACCTTGCCGGGCATCTGGGAAAGGCGTAAACTAAGTGATTTTCGCTACTTTTTTTTTTTTAAGATACCGACTTGAAGCAATTCTGACTTGAGTCAAGTCTAGCCGCACAGTGGATGGACCGCATTCTGCGGTCGTATGTGAAACAACATGTATTTGTAATACATTTATTATGTACCACACACACAACGTGTACGCTGCATGCATTGAATAGACACGACTTGAAATACGTATGGGTATGCCACAAAATGTCCATCGCGTCCGATCTCAGTATACAATCATTTTGGGGGTCTTTTCTCGGGAACGGTAAGACATTAGGTTTGTTTCCATTTAACCAGACCTTTAAAATAGTACAAGTAAAAAATCAAATTTAAACATTTGTTAAGAAATGTGTTCGTCCAATTTAACAGAACGTCAGTATGCAAAATAGTGTCATTCAGCGAGGCATTTTGTACTGGAATAGTTTAGATGATTCACTTAAATCGTTACCTTCACTATCTGTCTTTGTCAAAAATTTAAAAACTCATTTTCTCGAATCATATTCATAAATTGAAATTCCATTATTTTGTGAACATATATTATAATTTAGGCCTTGTCTCACACTTGTCCTGTCTGTCTCACGTATTGTTTTGTTCACCTTGGTCGTATGATTGTCCATAGGTTAGGGCACAGTAGCGTTCTGCTTAACCTTATACCTAAATGTTGTCATTTAATTTCACACCTTATAATTAATCACTGTGTACATAACTATCAAATATTATACTAGTGACTTTTTCTAATTTATACATGTTTGTACATAACTGTAATGAATAACATCATTGAAATAAATGTTACTACTACTAACATGATATCGCAATGCCCCTTTAAATGACCATCAACGATATTACATTACACACATTGTAAATTTAGCTCTAAGGCTTAGGCCGTACATTTAGATCGAGATCACCGTTTTTGTCAATGGAAAACAGTAGATTGAGACGAAGGGTATGGTTGCAGCAACTGTGTCTAGACTTCCAAATAGTCAAATAGTTGGATAGGAATTTATGATTAAAATTCGTATTTCAAAGTTTGAGGTTTAAGATTTAAATATTTCTTCCCTGTGCTGCTTTTAAGTTTTGCCCAAAAAATGTAGATTTGCTTGGGTTTTTTTTCAATTGCTATTCCTATACCAATATGAACGTTATTCAATTTTGAATGAGACATCGAACGAAAACAAATCCACCGACGTTTAGTTACTGAATGTTATTCAAGATCAATCGAATTCCTGACTGCCAGGCAATAATTCGGCTCCAGGGAGGGTTTGCTTGTGCGCAAATTGAAAGCCCTTTTCAATTTGCCGTATGTCACCCACTCACATTTTTGTCCAACTGCAAATCAACTACAAATTAGAATGCACGGGCGGATTCAAGGCAATTTCCAAAAATCTGTCAATGACCTTCTTTTGTTGTTGTTGTTGTTTTTTCAAAATGAGAGCATGCCAGAAAGAATAATTTCACTGGGAGGTTAGTCCCATTAATATCTTTAAACCAAGTATTCTTTATAACAATTATTTCGGCAGTTACTTTTTGGATAGTTGCAAATGATAGACTCTACATTCAAACCAAATAGGTTTTTGGTCGGTTACTTTCATTGCAAGTGGTCTACCCAACCTTTAAAGTATAAGGTCTACCCATAGAGCCATATGCAAATAGCCAAACAAAAGCCGTACAATATACATCCCTATTTAATTAATTCCGTACCATGAAATGTACATGATTGATTTGAATAATTCTTATATTAATAGAAAGCTTATTATTTGGGCTTAGTATCCTAGATTTTGAAAGAACAATATGCAGAACTTCATTAAATAATTGGTCCTGCCATTTGGGTTTCCTTTATTTTGACTCACCCTGTACATGTAGAAAGCCGTTATGACGAGCATCATGTGGTCCATAAAAAGATTCATTATATAGCGGTCGTTCGCTATAGTGATTGTGCGTGATAAAAGAATTTATTATTCAGTGGGAGCCAGAGGGGATGTTCGTAATAGCCAAATGTTCGTTATAGCGGTGTTCATTATAACGGCGTTTCACTGGTGTATATACGGCCATGTTCGTACATTATGGCCATGTTTCTAAATGAACTGAATGTTTTCGTACCTTTGTTACTTTATTCAACGTTTATTATTTCTATTCAAGGGAGCAAACTGTTTAATAACGTTGTTGAGGCATTTCAGCTGTTCGTTCAGTTTTAAATAGATCGAACAAAGAACAACGAATCTTATATTTAATTTTGTTTTAAATAGTAATTGTTTAAATATGCAAAGGGTTATAGTGCGGGTTTGTTTTTTAATTGATAAACATTTACACAGAAATTATTAATGTTTGTATTTTAGCACTGAAGCTTGAAATTGTATCCATTATTGAACACTATGTGAGCAATGTTTACATGGTTATATATTCGTGTATATAATTTAATATCAATTAAAATGGATGTATCTTAGTATGTTTATAAGAGCAAAATTTGAATAGTGTCTAACTTTTATTTTTATTCCGCCAAAAAAAAAGATTTTTTAAAAGTTACACAGAGATGTAATTATACCTTTCTATAAGTTTAGCACAATTTATAACGGTGCCTAATAAACACATCAAGAGTAAAAATCTCGAAGAAAAATAAGATGCGCAGGCCCGCATACAATCTGGTAGTCTGAGTATCACCATGCAGATGTCCAACGGAGCTCTTTCTCCGTCTAACCTCTCTGTCGTATGCAAATTGTGCACATTTTATGTGACCCCGCACGCCAGTCGAAATTGAGACGTCATTTTGGTCAGAAATGTGGACTGAGCTTCTTATTGGTCAATTTGAATGCCATGCTTTTGTAATACAACAACGCGCGTTACCGAAAGACCTGAATAGAAGGCGCCTGCTGAATGGCCAGAATCTCGAGGTCAAGACGATAGTATTGTTTTGCATAATTAATCGCACGGGCGGATCCAGCTTTCAATGGGGGGGGGGGGTCTGTCAAGTGGGAGTTTCTTATTTTTTGCTGCCCAAGGGGAGGGGCCGACCCCCCCCCCCATCTCCTTTAGATCCGCCACTGACACGGGCTTCATTTTCATCTCACTATCTAACCATACTGTTGGTAGGGCCTGCAAATGTGCCTGATAGTTACGATAGACAAGCATAAAAGAGGGACGCCAAGCAGAATATACGGCATATGTCACAGAGAATGGCTGCACGTACAAGTATGAATACAATGTAGTACATTTATTCAATGCTGTCCCTGGAAAAGGAAATGTACAGTTTTTACAATAAGTTGAAATACATGGTTAAGTTTAATATCAAATTTGTACACAAAGGTCAAAATTTAGGTTTGGGTGAAGCAAAAATGCTTTTGAGCCCTAACCCAGGACAGACAATGGGACAGGACAAAAAACTACAACAGCAATTGAGTGTGTATGCAGGTGCTAATTAGACATAACAATACCAAATAAATAAGACTGTTCCAGTAATTTACGCCACGTTGAATGAGACTGTTTTTAAACAAGGACGTTCGACTGTAACAGACATGGATATTTTTTGTGGAAGCACATCGAGTATTGTGTGAATGCATGTTTGATGATAACGTAAAACATGAGCTAAAACATCATATGCCAAAAGAGGGCGCTATTCTGCACGCCGGTACTCAACTTGACGTTCGGGATTCCAGCAATGTCCATTCGAGGCCACCGTATATTAATTAAAAGCCAACTACTTAACTCCACATCCGGGAATTTTCATATCAACATGGCTGCCATGAGCATGGCTGACGAAATTCAAACAACGCACGTTGTTGAGGACAAAAACGAGTCTGAATTGAACACTCTGCCGAGAATTCCCGTCGAAGGAACAGTCGTTCAAGAACCTCCAATAGGCTCTCCCCCGACGAGTCCAGAAATTGGGAAGAGAAGGCGCGTGCATCATGACTATCGAAGGCTTTCGAGTTCGGGTTATTTGGAGGAGATGTACAGCGGCTACAGGCAGCGTTACTCAAGCACGAGCGAGTCGGATGTGTCGCCCAGTCCGGGTTCAGTGAAGATTACCAGGCGAACGCGGTCCTATTCACCGGGCCGGGCCTCCGATGACATTGACAATCCGCCTATCAACGGTAACTCACCTGCAGCTGTTCCTGTAATAACACCATCATTAGGCCTATCAACAAATACGACAAACATGACAAACATGACAGGTAAAAAAATACGATCATGACGATCATGAAGATAGAAAAATGGAAATTGAAAAAAAAAGAGTCAAAAGAAACAAAACAAAAGAAGTGAAGGAAAAAATGGTGCAACCTGATGCCTCTTTTTCTTCATATATCATCTCAATGAAGGTCATTCATTGCAAAATGATGATAAGACTTGAATCTGGGACTTAGAAACATTTCCAATTTTGTTAGGAAATACTTGAAAAAATTTCTTGACTCTCCATAGACTTTCTTGTGTGTGTACACAATCGAGGAAGTGGCGTCAGGTTGCAACATTTTCAAAAGGGAATGGTCAAACAAACAGGCCACTCTCCTCATGTTACTTGTTAGACAGACAGTTAATCAAATTAATAACATAAAGATTAAAGGGATAAAAGGATTATTCTAATAATATTTTAAAGAAATAATGAACCTGACAAAAGCATGGCATGCATGTTGAAAGGTTACAAATGTTTTTTACATAATTAAATAAGGCCCTGGAAAATAGTATTTTATCATGATCTGGTTGAAATAATTTGATGGGTGTGAGTGGCTGTTTTGTTTTGGTTTGTTTTGTTTTGGCGCCCAAGTCTAAATGCTTTGGTGTACAGTACATGTAACGTACATGTACATGTTAACGAACATGTACATGTAACGTACATGTACATGTAACGTACTCCTAGAACTATGAGGCTCCGCATATCGCAGTCATTTTCGGGTTCGATCGCTCGGAGCGCGCCGCGGGGGGTACGTACTTGCACTTGTACGCATGCGCATACTATCAATCCGCTCCTACACCATACCCCCCGCGGCGCGCTCCGAGCGATCGAACCGAAAATGACTGCGATCATTCTGCGCGCGTGCTCGTTTCAAGTGTTAGGTTGGCTCAGTGCGGAAAGGGCATATTTTTCATCATTTTTGCCGAAAACAGACAGAATCCACCGATGTTTGTTGGGTGCACATAACGTGAGTATGTCATGAGGTATTGTACGGAGTTTAGGGGCAAACTGTGCAGCGGTTCTGTGGGAAATGGCTTATTTGGAATGGACGTTTTTGTACTTAATTAGTGTTTTGTGTTGACAGCAATTTTGCGGGCTTCTGACTCTATGAGGCTCCGCTCACGCGGAGCCTCATAGTTCTAGGAGTACATGTAACGTACATCTAAACATTGTACATGTAAGGAGAATACACGAGAAAGTGTGGATTCGTAATGTAAGAATTCATGAGGCGCGAAGCGCCGAGTGAATTCGTAAATTAAGAATCCACACTTGCGAGTGTATTCTTCGACTTAAACCAACAGAAGTGTTGGAAAGAATGTTGCAACCCGACGCCACTTTTTTCTTCATACATCATCTCAATGAAGGTCATTTGTTTTAAAAATGATGATAATACATGTACATGAATCTGGGACTGCAAAATGTTTCCAGTTTTGTTAGGAAATACTTGAAATGACTCTCCATAGACTTTGTACAGAAGCTCAAAAGTTGCGGCAGGTTGCAACATTTTTTTCCTGGCGTGTTTAGCATGTGTTTCGCCACACCCGTACAACCAAGTCATTTTGTGTGTATAGGCTCCTTAACATGTCCTTATGTGAAAAATTGATAGTACAGACGACGATTTCTTTCTGACTAAAAGTAGATTTTGCATTGATGGCGGAGAATCTGACTGAAGATGCATTGGTAATTTTCGGAAAGCAAATTTTCACGCAGACGGTCCTGTTCATGCTCATTATGGAGAACAATTGTCCGACGTGTTCAAAGTGTGGATTCCTAATTCCGAATCCACACTTTACTAAAGATTCGTCGTTCCGAATCCACACTTTATGACCAGTGTAAGAGATTCGTAGATCCGAATCCACACTTTTAACAGTAGTGTGACGTCATAGCAATGGTTTAAGTGCAGTGATGTACCTACATGTACATCATATTTTTTAAAATTCTGACAAAGTCTGGAATTGGTACCAAGCAAGTTCAATCCGTCGAGTAGCTAAGGCATTTAATTTGAATTACGGAATCGCCGCTCAAAAAAATTATACATGAAATTTAAAGTAATCGCCAAAAAATTGCCTTTTCATCAACAAATATTTAGGACTAAAGAAAAGAATACATTACATGTACATGTATATGTAGCCGGTACTCTTTTCTTGTATTGCTGAAGTTTTGGGACTCTCATACACATTATTGAGAGTCCCAAATTTCAGACTGTACCTAGGCCTGCCTATACTACAAATAATGTGCATGTATACAATGTATGAAGACCTCAATGGAGATTCCGAGTAATATACTGTCGTGATACAAATGAATGATAATTGATCACATTTGAGACACAATTGAAACCAGTGATAAACGTTTGTCCTTTCAGGCGATGGCCAACAAAATGGCAATATGTGCATCTCGCCGAGAATCGTCAAAAAGGTTGGCTGCCCAAAACTGAAATTGCACATCAAGAAAGTGGATTATGAGCGGAAGCCTAAAAAGCACAAGCGCCACCACCACCACCACCATCACCACCATCACCACCATCGCGAGAAGGCCAGCCATGTGCCAGTATCAGATGTTCACATTGATACCCCGCCAACCTTACGGAGAGTGTCCGACATCTCTGACAGAGACAGGCTACTGAAAAAATGCGGCTCAGGAGAAATTGAGAAAGAGGGCGAATTCAGCAGGTATATTCACGTTGAGCATCAACCCAATGGTGGTGCTTCAGTGCTGCATGTTTACTCAGAGGAAATTGCGCATCTCCACGACGAAGAAATGCAGCGCTTCGTCAAGGAGTTCTTTGACAATGTGTACGGCGAGAATAAACCTGGTGTTGCCAACCACGTCATGGGGATTGTCCACGGTGCCGCAGCTTACCTTCCGGATCTTATAGACTATTTCGCCATCCACCATCCCAACATGTCGGTCAAGAGCCAGCTCATGGGAAAGTCGGACCTTCTGACTACGACCATGCCCGAGTTTCGCAAAGACGTCCGGCGGACATATCGGTGCGGGACCTACCGGTCAGGTCCGCTACTCCAAGTGAGCCTGGTAGGAACCGTCAACGAAGAAGTCGGGGATTACTTTGAGGAGTTTGTGGACATGTTGGAGCAGGACCCGTTCTTGAAGTATGTCATGCCTTGGGGACCAATGTCTGTCCTTAAGATGGAGAAACGGACAGAGAGCAACGACGGACCAATCTTGTGGATAAGGCCAGGAGAACAGATGGTTCCAACTGCTGACATGCCAAAATCTCCCATGAAGAAAAGAAGGTAAACATTTGAAAGGATGCAGAGACATTTGTAAGCACAATAACATAAATTTAAAAAAAAAAGTTTTTTTTTAAAACTTGAGCAGTTCTGTTACATCTACATTCAAGTTACAGTTCTCCAAAAATTCACTAGATGCTTGGCAGAAAGCTTTGTTTTGCTTCATGTATCGTCTAGAACGTATGCTTGAACATTTTTGGCAAACATCAGCTGATGTTACAAACCAAAACCAATATTTAAATGGGGACATC
The DNA here is from genome assembly GCA_029964075.1 of Patiria pectinifera. Lineage (NCBI taxonomy): Eukaryota > Metazoa > Echinodermata > Asteroidea > Valvatida > Asterinidae > Patiria > Patiria pectinifera. Next base: position 28,264,992 of record CM057149.1, on the reverse strand, counting down.
ACATCATAGCATTTTACCTAACTTAGTTCAAATGTGTGCCTCATTCTACATGCCTCGGAATGGATCTAAAATGTTTGTGTGAGCATCCATCATGTTCATGGCCCTCTAATATGTGTCTCTTGACTCAATTTTTAATTAGACTTCATTTTTTTGCTGCGTTATTGTATACACAGAGCTGCTGTCAACGAGCTACGAAACCTACAGTACCTGCCCAGGGCGTCAGAACCACGAGAGATGTTGGTTGAAGACAGGACACGATGTCACGCTGATCACGTCGGTCAGGGATTTGATCGCATGACAACAGCTGCCGTGGGTGTGCTCAAAGCAGTGCATGCCGGGGATGAAGGGTAAAGTCTGGCACCAGCCATTTTGTCTCATTTGTTTTACTCCTCTGAAACAAAATAAGTCTGGCACAGGGTGGTTCTGCTTTGCCGGACATTTAGAAAAGTCCAAGTCTCCACAAAAAAGAAGAAGATACCTGCTATGCCTCTTACCATAACCATAGTGTCAATTTACCGGTATCTTCCTTAGTCCCACTCCCCCCTGCAAAACCCCCCACCAAATTACCCACATGACCAAACCGCATTCGTGTGTCATTAGTTTGGCAGTGTCTCTGGTATTATATTTGAACCCTTCCGAATCGCAATAGATCTACATACAACATGTAAGGGTGGCCTCATGTCGACCTGCGATTTGCTTGTGCCGTGACTGAACTAGCCTTAGTCAAGGCGTTCGTGGATAGTCCCGTGATGGTATCTGGCTGCTAAAAACTTAAACACTAGCTGCATGCTATGCACTGTATGAAGCGCAAACAGCGACAATATGCAATTCAATATGCAAATCAGTTGGGGAAGAACAAACGTTTTATGTTTTTAGCGGCCAGATACCCATCACGGACACTATCGATGGACGCCTTGACCGAGGCTAGTACTGAACTACGCATACAAATCGCAGTTCGACTTGAGGCCGTCCTGACAGTTAAACAGTGATGTTCCTGCACAGATCAACAACATCCAACAGCTGCTGCTTGTCAATCAATGGGGTAAAATTAATATCAGACTACGTACATTCGTTTTGTGTGTGTTTTAACAGTGGCCCTGATCGGGAGGTGAAGGATGTAGTAGCGTTCTCTGCTGCGAACTTCTTTGATGTCGTGGAGGGTCTCCAACTTGACTTGCATGAGCCACCTGTCTCTCAGGTAAGTTCAGTTCTACCCCCCCCCCAACTCTCTGGACGTGTGTGCTAGGTACATGTACACCTGTGAATCCTCCCAAATCCTCCATTGTGCAGTTAATGGCACTTCCTTTGTACGTAAAACTTTCATGGGATATCCAGCCCCATGTAAATTAACCCTAACTTTCCCAAATCCTCAAAAATATTCTTTGCAAAATGGAGGATTTTGCAGGATTGAGGCTATATGGCAAAAATGTGCAGCTCATTTTGGAGGATGCACTGTGTCAAGGTCTTGGGCCGAACTGTGTGTTGTTTATGCTCAACCTTGCATAAATTTAGGCTTAGATTATACCGTAATTTTGGGAATATAAGCCGCGTGGCGTATAAGCCGCGCGGCGTATAAGCCGCAGCACGCAAAAATCTGCAAATTAAGATTTGAAGTCGGCATATAAGCCGCACCGACCGCTGCGGTTTCAATTTTGTAAGGCCTCCAAATTCTAGTCAAAACGCTCTGAACCAGTTCCATTTACACTACAGAAGCTATTAAAAGGGCCACAAAAGTTATATCAAATCATTTACAATCGATACTTTTACAAAAAAATATGGGAATTGATGAGAAATAAACACCGGGAACTGCTGCCGGCTGCCCCGTCATAGCACGGCAGCCTGCGCCACGCACGCCGGTGAATGACAACATTTCCCCACAGCACGTGAGAAAGTATGAAACCCACCGTGTATTGTCTGACTGGAGCGCTACAAATCTTGCTTTGTGGCAACAGATGCTGATTTGTTTTGTCCTGAGAATAAACAGGTCCGTTTTTACCTCAAAACTTATCCACTTATTCAAGTTTCGATCGTAACTTTCTTCGGTAATAGTCAAAACGAAGCGGACATTTTAATAGACGAATCCATTAATTTTGTAAGGGGTGATTTAGTCCCTCTTTTGAGTTTTACATCGTTTCTTGAATACATTTCAAGAAAACAAAATATATTGCAACGGTGAACAACTGATTATGTAATAAAAAAATGTTTCGAAAGCCATACAAATTTTAGTCGTCTTTTTTCTTATTTTTTAAACAGCGGAAATATTGGTAATTATTGTTCCCAAGAAAGAACACCCCTTTGTTACCACAAATGGTGTGGTCCGCTGGGGGAAAAACATGCTGCATATCGCTGCTGCACTACCAGTATCACGTACGGCTGGTCGCAAGTGTCAAAGACAGCTTTCATCACCGTACTTTTTACCGCTCGGTACCTTTACGTGAGACGTGGTTTCGGTTTGTTAATGACTTTCTTAATTAACAATTCATTTCAGCAACACATCTCTTCTTGTACCAGTACATTAAATACACATTTGAATCTCATTTTTATTCTTCAAGGCTCGGCGTATAAGCCGCCCTGTGTATAAGCCGCAGTAAACATTTTCATGGGCAAATTCAACGTATAAGCCGCGGCTTATATTCCGAAAATTACGGTACATGAAATCCTCCGCACTGCTCCAGGATGTCACTGGCTCTGCCTCAACGTATTGACAGTGATTGCTGGAGGATTTTGCAGGATTAGGGCAGTTGCCACCCCTTTAAGGACCACATTCAAGAAATAACTGAGGATTTCGCAGGATTGAGGAACTGTATATGCAATTTTTACATGGAGGCAGTTGGAAGATTTTGCAGGATTGAGGTTGCATCCTGGCAAAAATGCCTAGGGAGTTGGGGTTAATTTTGGATGGGGATCTACCTTCCAAATCCCTCATTCCTTCCAAATCCTTCGAAGCCTCCCAGGGGATTTTAGAGGACCTAGGAGTTTAAGGTTATTGTAGACGCAGACCGATATCATGGCAGTGCTTGAACAAGAGTTACAGGTATGAACTGACAGGCCTGTTTTGTCCTAATGATGATATGGGATCTGTTTGAAATTCAAACAATGTTGTCAGTGAAGGGCCCCACTGAGGTAAAGGTACAGTTGACTCGCATTGTTAACCCTGACTCCCTAAGCTCTCTTGCCCAGAAGCAACCTGAGTACTCTAATATCCTCCAATGGCAGAGAGTAAAAAACGCTTAAGCACTTGAATCCTTCAAAAATTATCCAGCCTCTGTCTGGATCCTTTGAAATCCTCCATGGGGTGTGCTGGCATGTTATCGCGTAATCGCATTTCAATGCTCTTATGAGTTCGTTAAGCCTGTGTAACTTATTGAAATCCTCCGTTGTTATCCTGTATTGTGGGTTGGCAATGCCAAGGCCTTAAATAGTTGGAGTCAAGAGGCTCATGCCTGCCCAATGTATGCATAAATAACAAGTACAAATGTAACATCCTAAATCGTCCAAAAACACGTTTTTGGCAAAACCAGTCTTCCTCCAAATTTTCTCCAGCCTCAGTTGGGGACTGCTAAACCAGGATCCTCCATTATCCTCCAGAGGCAAAATTGTGTTATGCCCTCAATCCTGCAAAATCCTCCATTGCTTTGATTTTAAAAGGCCCTCGATTGGTTACAAAAAAATCTGGTTAAAGTGAACATAAACACCTCGGACCTGATCATGCATTTTTGTGCAAAATTAATGGGACTGGGAATGGGACTTTCATCCAGATGAAAAAAGATCTGTAAATGGCGTCAACTGTACGTTGTGATTCTTGCCATGATTAAACTTGCGCACTTTTTTGAAGTTGGGAACATAACGGAGGTCTTGGGAAATCAAATAATACTCTTGTTGGGCATGTCCCCATCTTCCCTACTTCACACCGACTTCCAAAATGAACATCTTAGACAAGAGAAATGATTGTCAGACTGAAACGACTCTTTCAGTTTGTACATGTACGGAGCTTCATGGACAGTGTTGTCCACTTACCACTGTAACCACCCATGCATTCAGTTATAAGTAGATTTGAATTGAACACACACAGAAACTCCGGACATCTGATTATTTGGGATGACAATGTACAACATTTGAATGTGTTGCAGTGTATTCAGTGGATTGAGGATGCTAAGCTGAACCAGCTACGACGGGATGGCATCCGCTACGCCCGCATCAAACTCCGCGACAACGACATCTACTTCATCCCGCGCAACGTCGTCCACCAGTTCAAGACCACGTCGGCCTGTGTGAGCATTGCTTGGCACATGAGGCACAAGATGTATTACCCAGATCAGGAGAAGAACACAGAGGACGTCAAGGAGGAGGAGGAGGAGGCGGAAAAGGGGGAGGCGGAAAAGGGGGAGGCGGAGACAGGAATAAAAACGGAAACAGGAAAAGAGGCGGAACAGGAGACGGAGCCCAAAAGTGAGGAGGTGTTTGAACCTGAAGTTAAGATGGAGACAGAGTCGTAGTACACAGTAAGTCTGACATCAGTGGATGTCTTGCCTGTACTCATCATGCTGTCCAGGATGCTAGCGATGACCAATCTCTTTCACAAGATGTTGTGAAGGAAACGGGAAGCATTGTGGGGAGCGTCCCTGCCCCCTGTACACCCATCTTTCAAAATTTACTTTATGGTTTTGTTGTTATTTAAGAAATATTTAGACGGACACTTTTTGGGGGGACATACCGTAGATTTGGAATTTGTTCTCCTAATGCAGCTGCTCCCTGGCTAGCTCTAGGCCTTAAATCAAATCAAGTCTATGGAACTTTGGCACTTGGACCCTAGAAACTGTGCATACCTCAATTGCGACTGCATTGCCTGAATACGGGGCGTGTGAGGTATGCACTCTTGGGTCCGGATGCCAAAGTTCCCAAGACTGGGTTTGATTCATCTTGAGCCCTCTACCACCACGGCAGCTTGACTGCAGTGCCAGTCAGCGTCAGTGCCTGGGACTGGCTGAATAAGAGAAGGCAAAATACAAATCCAGTCTGAATAATGAAACAAGCGGTAACTTGAGGTTGAAACCCGAGGTACCCCGTAAAACCATGTTCAACCTCATAAAACCTTGAGGTAAACCTTGAGTTCCCAGATGTTTAATTGTGACTATGGAAAATGAAACAAGCGGTAACTTGAGGTTGAAACCCGAGAACTTTAGGTTCATATCTTCAGTCATCTTCAGGCAGTCCTTTGTTGGTTTTTGTAGTTTCTATTTTCTGTGGTTTGGGTGAAAAGGTAAATTTGTCTCATGACAGTGAGGAAAGACTTCCATCATGTCTTAACCCTTACCTTACCAACTCCATCAAAGTCAATCCCCTTCCCCCATGTTGGAGGACTTTGGCAGATAAGCCATGTGTAGCAAGCCCATAAAAAGTCCACCAGCACCAGAGGTGGATTTCAACGGATTTGGTCCTGAAGCAGTATGTTAAGCGTAGTGAGTGATGAATGTTCACTGACATGATCAAAAAACTTAGTAAAATTTAGTAGGGAGTTAGGGTTAACAAAAAATAGCAAATGCCAAAGCTTTATTGAACATCGTTCTTGGAACAAACTGTAATCGAGACTGGTCCTCAGCAAGTCCATACTCGTTTGGTAGTTTTTATGTGTACATATACACATCAAGTCAGGGTATCAGATATTTTGGCATTATCGTGAACACATTCAGGTTGTACACATGCCTCATCCAATGACATGAAATTACACCCAAATTTAAAGTTCTCACTGTTGTTGTCAGTTGGCAATATTTGAGGTCCACATTCGAGACTACAGGTCACAGATGTATTATTTTAGCCATAATCAGAAGATATTCAAGTTCAATTTTGAATGTACATTTTTCTAATTGTCATTCCACCTGTACATTGTAGAGATAGAATGTTTTTACCGTCACAATGGCCTTTACTATTTATTGTAGACAAAATTTGTAAATAATGTCTTTTTCAGGAAAACTATTTATTACATGTAGAGCTGTCATAATGCAAACATTGAGATTATTTTAATACGTTCACAATGTTGTCGATCATCATGTGGCTTGATGTTAGTTTTGAGTTGCATTGTAATAATGATTTTTTCCCCAAGTCCATCTTGGATTTTTTTAATAGTTAAAATAGAGTTTGAAAAAGCTAAATCTTGAAGTGTTTTCTTTTGTTTATGTGCACGATGCAATGAACAGTGACATTTTTACATGTAAAAGATTGTGGTTTAAAACAACCAAATACGGTAGTTGAAGAATGATGAAAAGCGAAGCCACCTCACACTTTAATGCTGGATGAGATTTTGTATTCAAATTAGAAAGGGCGATAGTATAAACGTTATGTCACCATTAGGCTCCAAAACCACATCCGAACCCTAGTGGGATCGTACACAGATTGACTTGCAAGATTTTTTGTCACTGCATACTGTATAAAATCTCCAGTTATTCGGGATGACAACGTACAAACTTTTAATGGGTTACAGTGAATTCAGTGGGTTGAGGATGCCAAGCATGAATCAGCTACGGCGGGCTGGCATCCGCTACGCTCGCATCAACCATTTTGACTATGTAGTGTCCGCCTCAACCACCCAAGAGTGAATTACAACAATTATGTATGCACATGTGCTGTTGAATAAAGCAGTTTGATTTGTTCAGGCGAAAGTCTGTGTCACGTACAAGTACATTGTGCATTGTACATGTAACCACAGAATGCAGTTTTGTCAAAAAGTGTGATGTTATAATCGCATACATTGTACATGAACATGTACATGTATCGTTTCGGTTGTGATTTTTGGGAACCTGTACACTCCAAGGGCTTTCAGTTTCAAGTGTGAGAGGTAAATATCATGTTGTTATATGACATGTGGATTCCTATCCTGTTCATTAGTAAAACCGTCATACACGCACGCGCACCACTGATTTCTAGCGCCCATTGGATAAACGCTCGAGGTGCGTTAACTTACGGTTCCATTCGTGCTATGCTACACCGTGTGAAGTACGCATGGTTGAATTGAGATGACGTCACACTAACGAACCGGATAGGCCTAATGTCTGATCTCGTTTACCTTACATACGTCAGTGCTAATTACATGTAATGAGGCATGCCCAATAAGCCATTTGCGAGTAACCTATACCCTTTGGGATTTACATTTGAAAAACGTCTGGTACAATGACTTGCTCAGAATGCTTGGCACATTTTAACTTTGAATTCTCCAGACCAAAGACACTGTTGCTAATCACAAGATTCGGGGCAAGCTCTTGCATAGTTACGTAAGAGACGCTCAGCACCAATACATCGTTCACAATGGGTGAGAATGGCACAAAGACACCAGACCATGCCGGAGCTGGGGGTTGCTAGCATTAGGCTTGCCCCGAATCACGTGATATAGTAACAGTCTCTTTGGTCGGGAGAATGCTAGGTAAAACGTGCAAAGCATTGTATTAAGTCAGCGTTCCAGATTTTATTCAAATTTAACTCGCAAATGGCTTATTCAACCAATACATTGTGCATCCGTAGAGTCCAAATTTGACTCTACACTGTGACTACATGAATGTACCTAGGCAAGTACATGTAGGCAACTATTAATATTCCACATGTCAAATGAAAAAGCTTTACACACAACTGTTTGCATTCAAGATGTGTGGTGGGTTCTTTTTTTAGACAAGCTCATTAAATCAGTTTCGTATAGAGGTACTTCATACATGTACATGTAGGAAGGTGAGAGGTTACAAAATGTACAGTGAATTGTAAATTGATGTCTCCGTGAATTTTTTTTGTAGTATTGGAAGATTTAGGCCTAACGAATTTGTAGTGCTGTTTTCTTTTTGGAATTTGAGACCAATTTGGTTCAAGATTTGTTTGCAAAAGTGCACATTTTAATTCAATGAAATTAAATCAGGGATCATTTGTAATACTTTTAATGAATTAATAATAGGTTGAACTGATGTCTTGGATATGTAGATTTACCACAGAAGTTTAATGTAGGAGTATTCTTTGTTATTGTGAAAATCAGCTGCCTGTCTTTTGTCAGATTGGAAGATGCCACTGTCATACGTACATGTACATGTAGGCTTTAGTGCAGCCAAATATTAACTTGCCCATGGTTGGCAATGACACGCAAGTACCCGAGCACATACATGTACTGGTATATGTAGTTCAAACGCAGATATTAGGGAGGTTTCGCAAGCGAACGGATACGCTTACACTTACGTTTAGCTATCCGTATCCGTTTTTTACTCACGTGTAGCGAGCGAGATATGCGTGTCGTCTGCACGTTTAGCGGATAGTGAGTGGCGTATGACGTCATACGTGCGGACGACACGCATATCTTGCTCGCTACACGTAAGTAAAAAACGGATACGGATAGCTAAACGTAATTGTAAGCATTTCCGTTCACTTGCGAAACCTCCCTATTAACTCCACTAAACCACACTTGCCGTACAGTAATATCTCAGAGATGCCAAGATCACACAAAAGCTGGGAGTGTGACATTGTGAGCGGCCAAGGCCATCATCATTTCATACTTGCATTTTAACATGTACATGTAGATGACTTGAAAAAGGTGGGGGTTATTCCTCATTATACTACTTTGACAAATCACATACATTGAATGGCAAAACTGTATTTCAAATGAGAATTTTATAAAGTTTTTTCCAACTTTGTTTTCAATGTGAAACCTTTCTTTTACTCCCAGAGTAGCCACTCTCAAAGATCGAGTTCGTACATCAATTATCAAAAAAAGGAGTTACTTTTCTGCATGCGGTGACAGGCAGCTTGATAAATGTGAATTGTGTAGTTCAGGCTGTTTCTTTTTGTCCAAACAGATTTTTTGAAATATTCTAAAAGTATTGAAGAATCATTCGTTTATACATAAATATCATGTCTTTGTGCTTTGAAATATCTTGATTTCTTGTAGACAAATGACACTGTGCTCATTAATTTGTTTATTGATATACCGGTATGTGTTAATTTATAGAAATCTCATTTGACAATTTAAATTAATATTATTCAATTTCTATTTTGTTGCACCCAGATAACATGGTAGAATGTGGTACAAAATGCAATTTTTTTTTTTTTCATAAATTATATTGTCGACATATCAGGGTGTGCTTTTTGTTTTCCCCACCACTACCAACTGCAAGTGAAATGGTAAAACAAGTAAAAATGTGATACTACAAGCTCAAATTAGCCCATTTTAATAAAACCTCTGCTTCAAGGGCAAGCAAATGACACAATAAGCCAATTGCAAATAGCCTGTACCCTTTGTGAGTTAAATTTGAATAACATCTGGAACACTGACTTGCTCATAATGCTTGGCATGTTTTAACCTTGAGTTCTCCTGACCAAAAACACTGTTGCTGTATCACATGATTCGGGGCAAGCCTTATGCTAGCAAGCCCCGGCTGGCCAGCTCCGGAATGGTCTGGTGTCTTTGTGCAGTTGACCTATCGCGGTAGAGTCGCGGTAGAATCGCGGTAGAATCGCGGTAGAATCCCGGTAGAATCGCGGTAGAATCGCGTCAACGCAGCTTGTGAAATATTGTCCAATTACATGATACACGAATGGACGCGGAACGCGCAAAATCTGAGACAAACAAAAGTTAGTGTACAAAAACTCCATAGGGTTGTCTAAGGGGCGTGGCTAACTCGCAAACAATGTATTGATGCTGAGCGTCTCTTACGTAACTATGCAAGAGCTTGCCCCGATTCATGTGATATAGCAACAGTGTCTTTGGTCTGGAGAATTCAAAGTAAAAAAACGTGCCAAGCATTATGAGCAAGTCAGTGTAACCAGATGTTATTCAACTTTAACTCGCAAAGGGTATCTAGGTTACATGTATACGCAATTGGCATTGCATTGTAGGTAATACACCAAACTAGTCTCCCAAAAAAATATGGCAATACCATGAACCAAACAATACTTTCAGCATACAGTACATGTATTTTTATACAGGCATTTGTCTACTGAAGTTGAATTTATGTCAGAACAATAACCTTCCAAACACCAAGTGCTGCTGTTGCCACACCAAGAAAGATGAATGGGAGACTTTTGAGACGTTGGTGGCAGCAAACACACCGGTCCTTTTCAATTGTTGACATCATGTTTAAGTTCAGTTGACATGCTGAATACGACTCAAACTATGAAAACGGACCAGTGTGTTTGCTGCCACCAACGTCTCAAATTCACCCATTGTGTAATTTCATAGAGGCAAACAGAAAGATTTTTTTATTTATTCTGTTTCCCTTCGGTATTTGGGTTTTTTTCAGGTGGTTCCCCTTTCTTTTTAAGTGAAGACCCAGTTTGTTTTTTTTAATTACAGAAACCTGGCAGAAACATGTTTGATAGTCGAATGCATGCATGGCCTTGCATAGTCTAAGGATCAGACATTTGCGGTTGAACGTCAGATATATCGTAGCACGTACAGTTTATGCGCCCTATGCGCCAGCCAATCGCAGTGGTCTTTAGGGAATGTGATGTTATTTTAATGAGAGATGTGGACTAAGCTGTGGATTGGTCAATTATTTGGATCTCATGTTTTTTTGTAATAGAACAAAGGGTTTACAGAAGACCCGATAGAAGGCGCCAGCTGAATGGTCAGAATCTCGAGGTCAAGACGCAGTCTTGTTCTGCATAATTAATCGCCGAATCTGTGCGCATATCATAGACCCTTGCTGTGCAAGGGGATACTCCATAGACTAGGCCTTGCATTGGATTGTGCCCAAACTATAAAGTAGGCTATGAATTCCCACGTTACACGGGAAAAACTATAGGACTAGACTACAGATTTCCCATGCAGTATGGGACAGATTGTGAATTCCTGTGGTTTATGGTAAAAACCATAAATTCTGATGTTGTACTGGCATGATATTTTTTGCCTGTAAAAAAAAATCACTCTTTCAAATATTTTGACAATTATTGTGATATATTTATGATTCTTAGTTTTGAGATCTTATTAAACATTGTAACATAAAGTCTACACTACCGTTTGATGTCTGTTGTCATTTTAAATATTTATGCCTAGGACATCTAGGTGTATTTTTCTGCTGGGTTTTGAAAGATGTGCCTCTTTATAAAAAAAAAAAGAAGTAAAACGTGAAAAAGTTGATATCGTATTTTCAGATGAAAGTGTTCAGATTGTGGAGTTCCTTTTCAGCAGACATGCAATGCACATTATAGGAACAAAATAGGAAAATGATAGGGGAAAATGTTATTTGTGAACACTGTAAAAAAAATAAAACCGGGAAAACTGGCATGCGGCTGTTTGCTTTTATCTGAGAACTTAATTATTCCATACCAAAATCTTACAGGCTATCCGGTTCGTTAGTAAAAACGTCATACACGCGCGCACACCACTGATTACTAGCGCCCATTGGCTGCAAACGCTCGAACTGGGTTAACTTCCGGTTCCAATCGTGCAGAAAGTGCTGGAGGTGACGTCACACTAACGAACAGGATAGTGCCACAGCCCAGGTAAAAAAAAAATGGATGGATATGCGAACCCAACTTTGTGGTTTTTATGTTACAATGCAACTTATTTAAAACGATTCATTTCCTCGGTCACTGCATTCACGGCAATCACACTACGACCACATGGCTTTTCTATGCAAATAAAAAGGGTCTTCCCCAATAAACTCCCTTTTCCAAGAGTCCCGGATTATTGAGTAATTATCTTAACTATTTCATGTCGCGAGTATAACACTCTCACCTGTTAAAGCGTGCTAGCGAAACAAGTTTCTTGCACGCACACAATTATAGTGTACATAAAACAGTCGTCGGAGAGACCCGGATGCAAATGAGAGCTCGATCGAGTGACGTCACATCGTATGTTTTTGCTCGATGCGCCACTGCCAGCTCCATCCATGCGTCGATCCCGTGCGCAAAAACCTTAGTTTTCACTGAACAAGCAAAGCAGCAAGACAAGATTCGGTTTTGACCATTGCATATACGTGTAATTTGCCTTATCAGAGGTAAGTCTGTGTCTGTATAATGTTTGCTGTATAATTTAAGAACAGAACTTGACGGAAAGTTTGTTGTTGTTCTTGCCCAATTTCCGGACATGAATAGTGATCAGTGATTTATCAATAATCATCATGATCATGGAGGAGTAAGAACACATATTCACCTTTTCAAGGAGGAATTTGCCTATGCTAGTGCAAGACGTCAACACATGACATGCATGTACACACTAACATTTATTGCATAGTGCTGGAGTAGACAATGTCATGAATAGTATGGTAATCCTTACTTTTAGGACCCCGTTCCTATATAAATTATAAGGTTAAAAGACTCGCCAAAACAGTTGACTAAATGACACTCAAAAGTGACATTCTGATGTTTCTTGACAAATTTGAACAGTTGGCAATGACACCTTCTTGAATATCAGCAGGTTAAATTTTGTAAAAAGAGGGCAGGGCTTTGATTTATGAGGGGTTAAAGACGACGATGACAAACAAAATATTATATTTAAAAAGCAAGATGGTAAACTGCAAAAAAAGGCAGAAAAGTCACATTTTCTTTGAAAGTTCTTTCAAAATGACAACTAACATGAATTTATCTGAGGAAAAAGACTGCTTTAGCCTGCAAAAGTCACTTCGGTACTGGACAGTCACCTGCAAAAGTCAGTTTTGAACAGAACTCGTAAAAATAGAGGTGTCCTAAAGATAAGGATTACCAGTAGGATGATGAATTATGCATATATCGTTAATAAATCATGTAAATCTAGCCAAAAAGTTTAAATTAAGAAATTGAAAATTTGGCTGAGAAAGAATGCGGCTCTCTAGTAGTTTAGACCTCGCGGTTAAGTTCAAAGCTGTAACACTTTGACAGTCTTAATTTTATCGTTTAAATTCATTCTTTAGTGTTAGTTACCTCAAACACTCGGCGATCGTGAAGTGTATAGGGCCCCTGTTTTGTTTTGATAAAATTAGAGTCAAAAATGTTTGTAATTGCTCAAAAATCACCTTTACAATCAAAAGCAGACTTTTCTCAACACTAATGTCACCCATTTTGCAATTTTGAACAGATTCTTGGGGTAGAAATCACAATTTCCTGCGCGGTTTGTGCCTTACGATTCAGCGATAGAAAATTAGTCCCCTCTTTTTCAGACGCCTATGTTTTTGTGTAATTTCCAGGTTCATTTTGCACACATTAGGCCTAGTGTATCTAAATTCTAACATGAAATTACACTATTAAAATATAGATGTCTGAAAAAGGGGGGACTGATTTTCTATCACGCTATAGAGGGTGTGTGTGCTTCTTACGCATAAATAAACTACAAACAAAGTCAAAATGTGAAAATAAAAACTTTACAAAGTTCTACATTTTCGGGCATATGTTCCAAGTGTGGCCTTTATTTACGGAGGTACATATGTAGTCCAGTATTGTTTTGGCCACATTTAATGAGCTAGTGCCTAGTTCTGGTCTAGACTCTTTGGCCTCAAATTGATATCTCTTGACATCCCTCTCAGGTGTAAAGTATTGAAGAAATGTCTCCTTTAAAAGTTGAATTGAGACTTCAAACTTGGTTGGTGAAATATTGAGGACTTTGTCTTTGCCTCATGAACATTTTGGAGAATTTTGTCGGTCACAGAGTGAGTAGAATTGGCCTGATTTCATTTCACTCAAAGTCCCATTCTTGTATTGTACATGATATGAACTGGGTGGATATGTGTGTGACAAAAAAATTTCATAATAATTATGATAACATTGAATTATGATAATCACTGACTGTTTGAATTTTAAAAAATGATAATCACAGTGATAAAACAATCTGATCCTGGGTACTACACCTATGGACACTGCGGATTATGTGCATTGGTGATGGATTGTTGAGTGTATACATACATATAGTACACACATACTGAAATTTGTATCCTTGTGGATACATTTCTTTGTTCTCGTGTAGTAAAGTTTTCGAGTTTGAAAGTGTAGTTTCAAAATACTACAGGTTATTTTAACCAGAATTAATTTCCTTGGCTGAAATTCGGACTGAATATCCCTTTTCTAAAACTCTTCCATTTGTGACTGATCAACCCACCTTGGAAATTCCTAGTTTTTGAGTAAAATCCATATATATACACTATTTCGTGAAAACCTTGTGGAGATGTACGGTATTTATCTATAACAATTGCCTTTGACGTATAGTAATCTTTTGTTCCCTATTGTGTGCATGTCTCCGGTGTATCAGATCATATTCTACCTCCATGGTTTGATTGAGCCAGATAAACACCTTGCCTAACTGTGTGTTTTGTGTATGAGGTGATGTTTGTTATCAGATAAACCTTTACTGGTAGGGGCACAGTAAATGTACAGATTTTACCCATACACACTTGAATATTATGTACATTTGTAGGTACATGTAATATATTGTCAGACAAACGGAATAGAAATTGATTCTCGTTCAGGTGCTGACTCTGTAGGCTACATACAGTGTACATGTATTTAACAGTAGCAGCCTGTTCTCTAACACTAGTATAAAACAATAATCACTGTTTCAATATCGTGTTTCAGGACATCAAGTGTTCACATCTTTATCATGTTTATGAGTGAAATGCGTGCAGCAGAAGCATTCTACTATTGACTGAGAAACCTGCAAGCAACCACGATGTCAACTAGTAAAAAAGAAACGGACGTCGATGCGACCAAAGCGTCAACAGCTGCGGTGAGTAATGGTGACCGCCAAACCGACGAGACGTCAACCAGCGCCAACGGACGGCGGTCGTCCAAGTCCAGACGGGACAGCAACAAGCGCGTGGTGTTCCGTCTGTCGGAGGACTCCACAGCCGATGAGGGTTCCGTTGGTGGTCCGGAGGAGGAGGGTCAAGACGTGGCCGGCGAGATGGCGAACGGGGACGTCTTTATGAGTCAAGCAGATGCTGCGAAGGAGTTGAAACGAGCCCGGTAAGAAAAACAAATGGAAAAACTGCAATTTTTATTTCATTATACAGCAAACATTAAACACAAAATGAAAGCACAAACGGGAGATTTACTTTGACGATAATCTGATCGAAAACTGTGATATTTCGATATGATTAAAAATTTGCTATCAGCAATATCGATATCAAAATAATAACGAATAATCAAGTAAAATTGATGTATCGACGGTGCTTACCTTTAACCCTTTACTGCACTCAGTGTAAATCAACCCAATAGATCCACAGTCTCACCTGATTGCAAAGAATCGAATGCACTATTTTTCTAAAATACATATGTACCCGGCAAAAAGCGTAACTTCTTAAATTACTTGGGAAAAGAAAGCTCCATCTTTTTAGTGTTTTCCTTTCAAAACAAGCAGAAATAAAGTGTAACACCTCTATGTGACTTCTCTGTGAAATTTCTGTTAATAATCCTAACCTCCTAGGGTGATTTACTAGGAGCCTTCCTCGCCCTTGCAAAATTCCAACACCATATGGTAAACTGTGCACATAAACAGTTGGATTATGTTTATTTGCGGTTGCCAAACTCCATGTAAAGCACAATCATTTTACTAGTGCAGTACTCATCCTAACAGATTCCAACAAACCCTGGTGTTGGAGTTTGACTGGATGGGGATCGTTAAGATTAACTTTTGCAGAAGTGGGTTTTGAGGAAAAGAACAAGTTAACACTTGCAGTGAATCCATTTCCTTTGTGTGCTACCAATCACTTGGTTGATTTGTTGGAAAAAAACAACACCAAAAACATGTATTTTCAAAGACTTTTGTTTATATCTTGTTTGATCTTGTGTTGTTTAAAAATAGAATAACTGCATGAACAATCAGTAACCTTGGTGTTAGAATACCGGTACCATTGGTGTGGCCTAGGTCTCCTGACTATTACATGTATTATGGAAAGCATCACACCATTTTCCAACTTTTGTTTGTTTTCCCATTTATTTGCTTTTCTGACATGGTCCTAGCCAGGGGCTGATAATTTCAGGGTCACTGAACTATACACATTATTGCGTAACTCTATGTATTCACACATGCACACTGTAGGCCTACACTGTAATTTCAATGGCCAATTATTTTCTGCCTCAACGTGCTCAGTGAAAACATTTTGAACTATTGAAACAAAATTCCTTTTTAACATTCACGCTTTTGAAGTGAAGGTCATGGTGAACCCAGAGAATGTTCAAGAGATAAAACACGCTAATTCCAAGCAAGCAGTAGCTGGTGATGGTTTTGTTTTAAAAGTCATTTCGCAGAGATTGTTTAAAAAGAACATTTGATCAACCATTTTTTACTTGACTAGCATGACTAGGCACTTGTATTAATTGCACAAATCGGAAGTGTGAAGTAGATTTTGTTACTGTTCTATTGGGGGAAAAGGGAATAAGAACGGAACATTTTGAAAAAGAAAATCATTGGTCCCAACATCATAGTTGCCATGGTAACAATGAAGTCACTCACACAATCCTTTTTACATGCTGCGATGGGCATACATTTGGTAATGGGAACCATTAAGGCCAAGTAAAAAAAATATTTGTCGTCCCCGCCTGTGCTTCCTTTTTCTGCCTGCCTCCTTTTTTTTTCTTTTTTTAAATTCATACAAAGGCCCCTATTTGCAATATATTTTGCAAATATACTGTCAATATATTATATTGTTTTCAACCAAATTGTAGGCATGGTAGAAAGGATTACAGCTTCTTTGGACACAGTTTTGTATCAGCAAAAGGGTCGAACAAATCTCCGATCTTGAAAAATCTGCCATATTGGGGGAAAGAAGGGGAAAAAGTGCCCGCCTCCTTTCTCGTTTTAAAAAGCCAAGACCAGAAGCTATTTTTTTTTACTTGGCCTTGTGTCCATTCCATTTTGCACTTAGAGAAAATCTAGCTTTTAATGTTCATACATGGTACCGGTACATTGTATCTACAATGTACAATGTGTCAGGAAAATGGCACAGCAAGTACAGGGACAATTTTGATTTCTCCCAAAAAACAAACATATCAACATGAAAATTTACAATTGCTTCCAAAAGTGAGACTGGAAGTAGAACCATTGTGTCAACTTGGAAATTAAATAATGTTTTGTATGGGATATGGATTGACAATTTGCCATAAAATAAAGAAAACAAAAGCAAAGCAATCTGGTCATGTTGGTAGAAATGAAATAAAGTAATGTACATGTAGTTTCTATTTTAAGAGTTATGGCTTGACAGACGTGACAGATTGCAATGAATTGCAATCCAATCAATACAGATAAAAAGGCCTGATATATTCATTATTTTCACCTACCGGTGTTCACCTTCCAATTGCTGTTGAAATCATTGATTTTTTGTGACCATGGTGGTGGTATTTCCATTGTGTGTTGGCGGTGTACACCGAGAACTCCCACTGAGGGCTCCCGGACCAAACGAACGGTCAAATAATGGTGGCCTTGGCTTGGTGTCTGACCGGAAAAAAAGGAATCCAGGAAAACAGGATTTGGAAGCATTCAAGCAGGAAGTTCTCGGTGTACAGTACGTGCCTTGGTCATCGAGTGTGCCCTGTGTGTGTTGCATGGTGTGTTTTCCTTCTGTTTTCTACTCCGCAGTAATCAATCCCATGATTCCTCTGACCCTGTGCCCAGTCCTAGTGCTTCCATATTACGCCATAAACGATCCTCCTTCGACAAGTAAGTATCACCCACCATTCCAACTGTCCACTTTCATAATTGCACGGATCCCAAATGACGTTTTTGACACTAATCGTTTGGAAAAATAGAGTGATTTGAAGAAATTCTTGGGCACTGCACACACTCATTGTTAATAATCATACTGGCAGTCATAGTAAATTACAACATGTACACTATTTGAAGTGATACCGGTAAATCTAGTAAATGTCAACAATTTCTTTCCATTGAAAGCATGAAACATAATGTGGCCTTGTAAAATTTTACAGTGGAACTTCGCTATACCAAACACTGCTACATGTATACCGAACATTCAGCTATACCGAACAAAAGGAACATCGTCCTTGGCTCCCGATTTTGTGAACAGAATATAACAAACATTGTTGTTGAAACATGTCAACAGAAGAGCGACAAGTGGCTATTATTTCCCCAAGGAATAGAAGGAGAAAGCCACCCATTGCTGTAGGTAGTAAAGCTAAAAAAACTGTGTTTTACATAATTCAGTAGTTGGCACCTGTTCAAAGTCATCTTTCAGTAACTACCAGGGCGTGCAGGGTGAAGTTCTGAAGGGTGCTAAAGTGAGTACTGGAGTACCGGCAGCTTAAAATCGCTGTACCGAACGATCGCTATACAATTTCTGTGTATCCTGCAATGTTCGTTATGGCGACGTTCCACTGTACTTGTATTTTTAGGCTTATTTTATGATCACATTTTGAAGTATAATTTCAATTTTTTTGATGGGCACATTGAGAAGAAATAACTTCCATTGCATACATACACACATAGAGCTAACAATGGGACAAACTTCTTATCACGTGGTTCTCTTCTGTGCATGCAGTTTTGTTCTGCAGTTATCTTGCAACATCTCTTGCAAAATTGTTTTTTTTCCCAGTTATTATTTTAACCCTTCCTATTCTGAATTTGAGATTGTTTGTATTGTAGATGCATGGATATAAAATTGTGTGGCTTTACTAC
This sequence comes from Patiria pectinifera, assembly GCA_029964075.1. Classification (NCBI taxonomy): domain Eukaryota; kingdom Metazoa; phylum Echinodermata; class Asteroidea; order Valvatida; family Asterinidae; genus Patiria; species Patiria pectinifera. Next base: position 28,246,433 of record CM057149.1, on the reverse strand, counting down.
TTTAAAAATATGTGCAGATTTCAATAGAGTACTGAAGTGTTCCTGCGTATTCTGTTTCACACACATAGCTTAAGTGTGTGTTGACATCAACGTGATAGCAATGGCGTGAACCACAACAAAGACAGATGACGTCACACTTCAGTACTCTATTATAATTTGAAGTTAAAACTTGCAATCTATTTTTAGCTTTCGCCACACCATGTCCGGCATGAACCTGGTGGAGCTTGGCAACCAGCCAATTAATAAGAGCGAGTGGCGACGAGGGAGGCGTGACAGCAAAGACATGTCTGTTGCCACGCCGACCGAGTTTGTCAAGAAGTTCGGCGGTGACTACGTCATCAACAAGGTGAGATGATTAACCTACGACCTCTTAATACGAGTAGTTTTTCAACTTATGTCTAAGTTGAAATCTTTCTACATGGGTTAGCTACTCCTTTAACCCTCCCTATCTGGCTGGCAATTTTGACAAGGCCAGCCCAACAGTCAAAATAAATCAAGTGACTGTTTTCAACAGTTGACTGCTCTCTGCATTCATAAAGCAGGATTCACTGGCTGTGATTATTATGAAACCTGATATAGCTGTGGTTTGACTGTAGGAGATTGATAAGCAAGCTGTGCCTACCAGTCATGATCACTTGCTATTGTCTGTTGATGGAATTTGACTGTCACAGTGCCTACAAGAAATATGATCTGACTGTTAGTGACTAGCCTGTGTAATTGGCATGGCAGGGGAACAGGATTGAATTTTTGACTGTCTGTGACAAAAGATAGTTAAGTGACATCTGAACATTCATTAAACAGATTTTCTCAGATTTTATTAAGGATTTTCGCTATCCGAGGACCCAGATTTTTGGGGGGAGCTACCGGTAAAGCAGAAAATATATCTCAGCCAAATGCTGAGCCAAGCAAAAATAAGCTCTGGTCCAGTCACGAGCAGGAATACATACACTGCATGGTGTTTGGCTTAGCAATTTTTGGTACTTAATGCCTATATGAAATTTACCCAAAATGGTACAGTATATTGTAACACTCTATGCTAATCAGCAGTATTGTACTCGTGTCCTTTTCTAGGCCCCAAGTATACAATAGTGTAGTATGTGGAGTGGGTTCTTTGATCGAGTTGGAATTGTGAGTGTTCTGATCCACAGCTGACGGGTGTGCAAAAACTGTACACACGTCATGCAATTTAGCACTTAGCCTTGAAGCTTAAAAGCTTTTTGTTGTCACATTGACATCCTTGATGACTGTCCAGTGAAAAAGAATTTAAAAGCATGTTGCACAGAAAACTACAATTGAAATTTATGAGAAGCACAAATTTTCATTACCATCTTGAAATAATGAGGTCATGTTTGTTGGAGGTGAAATATGTACAACTGTTACGAATTCCCACATGTCACAGCACGAAAATTTGACTTGACTTCATAAATTCGGGTTTGGAATTTGTGTACATGGATATGTGCCAAGTATGAACGGGCCCTTAGACAGAACAACACACAAAAACAACCACACAGTGCAGATGAAGACAAAAAACAATGTCACCGAATCTTATGGGAAACAACACTTGTTGCATGGTAGAGTTTAGCAAAATAATATTGAACATTTTCAAATATACCACAAAGGGAAACTGACTAGGTGAATAACATTTTTTGAAAGGTAGAACAGAGAAATTGAAAAAGAAAGTGACTGCCTTTTCCCAGGTCTGCATTGTGACTTTGGGCATGATCCCTGGCTGCATGGGTTTATGGTTTCTGACTAGCGCCCCTTGAACAAAGACATTTACGAATTGGGGAACTGCAAACATAGGGCTAGATAGCTCAGTTGGTAGAGCATCGGAACGGTAATACGGAGGTCGCAGGTTCTAACCCCGTCAATTTCTTTGTTCAATCTTTCAAAATATGATTGGCTAACAATTTTTAGCTGAAAATTAGGGTTGAGTAGTAGGTCACTTGTCCTTAGAATATCCGGGATATAAAAACATCTTTTTATAAAGAAATTATCAGCATTATTTACAAACTGACTTCATTTCAGGTAGATTCTGAGGTTAGTTGTATAACTACAGGGGGGGGGGGCACCACGTTAAAAAATTTTGGCTGAATGAGAATCGCGTCCCGAATGCAGATTTTGGGATTGTGTCAGTAACTTTCTCATTTTGAAATTGAGACCAGAATATTGTGTTTTCTCGAAATACACAGCATTCACAGAGCTAACGTTTCACCCAGCTTAGTTGTTAAACACCCGTCTTTAGATTTTGAGCACTTTTGTTGCTTCACACACACAAAATGCAAGACAAACGGGCCATTGTACCAGTAATGTTTTGTGCACTTTGTTGCAGATGTGTCTGCAGCAGTTAATAATAATAACTCTGGGTCTTATGTGTGACACATGAATGCTGTTTTAAGTTCCTTTTTAAAATACTTTTGCATATTGTGACATGTTGAAACATAACTGAATTTCTGTTCAGATCCTCATTGCCAATAACGGCATCGCTGCAGTGAAGTGTATGCGCTCCATGCGACGCTGGGCATTTGAAGTATTCCGTAACGAGAAAGCCATCCGTTTTGTCGTCATGGTAACGCCGGAGGATTTGACAGCTAATGCTGGTGAGTGAGAAGTCGTTAGAATATTTGAATATCCATGGAGATATTTTTACATATTGAGAAATTGTCCACCATTCGTGCCTTTAGAATTGTTTCTGTTGGAATAATTATAGTACTTGATACTTCATTTTTGCCACGTATCAAAGTGCTTATCAATTCGGGCGATTCACAATGCAGTGCACCACCAACAGTTTGCCACGGAGAGTTCATTTTTCCCAGTGCATTGTGGGAGATGGTCGACAAATTCGTAGCGCGGGACATTTGAAATTGTTTATTTTTTTTTCGGTCAGTAGTTTCGAAAGCGTATGATTCGAGGATCTGTTTGACCTTTTCTTTTCTTATCAATATGGTGTTTTTGTAAGGCGGCAGAACGCTATGCTGCAATCTATACATATTAGCTCAAGTTGTCTACTGACACTCATTCAAATGGACCATGTTTTGTCGACTGTAAAACTGAAAAATGGACTCTCTATGGCAAACTCTTGGTGGCGCACTGCATTGTGAATCGCCCGAATTGTTGCCCTGTTGCCAATGCCATGATGTTTAGGTACTGGTATAAGGCAGCAATTCAAGTTCAGTGCGATCTGTTCTCAACCCTCACAGATACCCTTGCATATATGTGCCGGGAGAAGCAATTGTAGCAAAGTGTCGTGCCCAAGAACACAAGTAGAATAATCACCAGTGGGCTTAAACCCAGATCTGCTGCAGTGCATTTTGTGCTGCCCATCTGTCAGTTTTCTTTATTACCGTTTCTATGCAAATATACCGATACATTCTGTGCCAAGAAGTCCTTCCTGTCAAAATCAGTCAAGTGACTGTTTTCAACAGTTAAGAATTTCCAGCCTACATAAAGCAAGATTAACTGGCCGTGAGTAATTGATAAGCCAGCTGTGCCCACAACTTGCATGCTGTGTCTGTTCATGGTCTGTTGTTTTGACTAGTCACAGTGCTTGCTTGACATGTGATCTGACTGCTGGTAACTAGCCTGTGCAAAAGGTATAGCAGGAGAAGTGGATGGAAATTTTGACTGTCTGTGACTGTTTAAATAGCAGGAGGGTTAATAATGTGGTGCCACTACGGCACTTATACATTACCAAAGTCTCAAAGCACTTCACAATTTTTGCCCCTGTTCATCAGGCCATGAGACCAGTTTTCTGTTTTAAATTGAGATCAGTACAATCTAGTCTTTATCCTCACAGAAACTCCTGGGTTTTGAGAGGCAATTATTGTAAAGTGTCTTGCCCAAGAACATAAACACCATGTTTCCCATCAGGGTTCAAACCCACGTACCATCACACATGTGTCGGACACTGTAACCATTGGACCACAGCATTCTACAACGTAGAAATGGTTTAATGGGACTAAATGTTTGTTTTTAGTCAAATGGTTTGCATGGGAAAATAAAGTTGTTGATACCACCTCAGTGTACATTGTAACTGTTCTTGTAACGCTTCAGAGTACATCAAGCATGCCGATCACTACGTCGCAGCCCCCGGTGGTTCCAACAATAACAACTACGCCAACGTGGAGCTGATCCTGGACATTGCCAAGAGGGTGCAGGTGGACGCGGTGTGGGCTGGATGGGGGCATGCCTCGGAAAACCCCAAACTGCCCGAGATGCTTCATAAGAATGGAATTGCTTTCATTGGTGAGTCAAGGTTTCCAACCTGACAATAAAGAGTAAAATGGGTTAGGGTTTTTAGGAAGAGGGCTTGCATTGAATGACGGCCACGACAGCCAGTGCAGTCGTTGCCTTCTTACTGGCCGAGGTGCCCCACGAAAAAATCCCGTCTTCACGGCCAGTTTTGCCTTGCCCCATATTTACCCCGGCCGTCGTGCCCTTTTTGCAAAAACATCCATCGGCCTATTAAAACCACTACCATCCTTGATTTCAATTGTTTTTCCACACATTGACGTTGTAGTTTGATGTCATGCCAGCCCAATCGGTTGTCTTAAAATCTCGCTGAATCAATCACACACGCTGCCAGGTAAACCATTGTAAACACCGGCTTTGCGATTCCCCATGCACTGTACGTAGATGTACACATACCACAACTGAATCTAGTATCTTGTCCAGTTCCAGAGTGTGCTGATACTTCAAGTAGCGACACCCCCGCCGCGAAAATGTCTGTAGTCGTACACACACATACCAGCAGGAGTACGTACGATAGATCTTACGTGCAAAGTCAACCGACTTTCTTTTTCTCAGTGCTTGCATGCGCGGTACACGTACAGTACACATTGATGTTCGTGTACGAGGCAAACGAGCTCGAGGATAGTCAGAACACGCATGCACACGGTGTTCCGATCGTCAAAAGATATAATGGCGATCGTGTATTATGGGCCCAGTTCCCTATAGTAAGAGAACAAAATCCACTTTTAATTTATTTGACTTGCCGATTTAGTTGGTGACATTTAACATGCAGGTAGGTCATAGATAGAGGGCAGGGTTTTGAATTTTGAGGGAAATTTGGGGGTAAAATGAAGATGCGGACAGCTGGCTTTGTCTTATGTCTGATGTTGGCCCATTCTTTGTTAGTATTCTAACGTCTTGTATTTTTTTTGGGGGGGGGGTTAAATAAAATAGTAATAATAATATTAAGAATAATAATCTCATTGAATGCTATAATAGGGTGACTTTTCCATAGACTTGTGCACAAACCTAAAATGTCACCTAATCCAAGTATACTTTATCCTACGTCCAAGCGTTTTGGTATACTTATGTTTTGGACAACGAGGAATCAATCTGGACCGTTTGGGACATTAAAATTCCTTCTCCTTAGGGTCGATTCAACAAAAGGGCGACACCAATTTGTCGCCCCAATAAGGCGTGCCACCCTCTTATAGCAATAATAAGCAAAATCTGTCGCCATACACAGTATTCAGTAGTTTAAGTGTATTTAATGACTCTCATCCTAGGTCCGTCCGAGAAGGCCATGTGGGCACTGGGGGACAAGATCGCCTCGTCCATTGTTGCTCAGAGCGCCAACGTTCCGACGTTACCGTGGAGCGGGGACAGTCTGCGTATCAACTGGACGGAGGAGGATGCTCGCAGTGGCAACTTCATCACCGTCCCTGATGATATCTACCAGAAGGGATGCGTGAAAGATGCTGAGGAGGCTCTGCAGGTATAATATAGAAACAGTAGGCTCTGTCGCCCAAGCCAATTTGTGAGCTCATGGTTTAACCCTAACCGAATCAACCCATCAAAGTCCAACAGCAGGTGTTGTTGAAATCTGTTGGGATGGGTACAGTACCCCTAAGCTGATGGTCGTTTACATTTGGTTTGGCATACCTCCAGAAACTAAGTCCAATAGTGTGTGTGTACGATTTCCCATGTGGGTGTTGGAATTTGCCTGAATGGGTACGGTTTCTAATAAATTATGCTGGGGAGTTAGGGTTAAAGAAGAAAATGGCAGGTTTCTGTTTTAACTCTAAACTCAAATAAAGCTACAAAATACTACTGAGTAGTAAGCTGTAGTAGGCATTTCTTTAACCCTAACCACCCTGAATTCTTCAAAATTCTCTTCACCTACCGGTAAGTGGAGGAATTTGGAGGATTGAGGTTACATGGCAAAAGTGCGTTACTGATTTCATAGGATGCACTTTGTCAAGGTCTTGGGCCAGACCTTGTGTTGCTTTTGCTCAGCCATGCATAAATACATGTATAGGCCTGGATTATGCTTGAAATCCTCCGTACTGCTCCAGGATGTCACTGGCCAAGCCTCAACTACAGTCACTGCCTGCTGCAGGATTTTGCAGGATTCAGGCAGTGGTCACCCCTCCACGGACCATGTTCAAGATATAATAGATGAATTTGTAGGATTGAGGCTATATGCTATTTTTCTAATGAGGCCAGTTTGAGTACTTTGCAGGATTGAGGGTACATCCTAGCAAAAAGGCCTAGGGAGTTAGGGTTAAAGAAGAAAATGGCAGGTTTCTCTTTTAATCCTGACCTCACCTAAAGCTGTAAAATACCACTGAGTAGTAAGCTGTAGAATGCATTTCTTTAAGTGTGCACAACACATGTAGTATTCTGTGGTATTTGGTACTTACATGTACTATGTTTGCTGATAAATCTTTTGATCTTTCTAACAGCATGCTGAGCGCATTGGCTTCCCAGTAATGATCAAAGCGTCGGAGGGCGGTGGTGGCAAAGGCATTCGAAAAGTGGAGAACAAGGAGGACTTTGCCAGTCTATTTAGACAAGTTCAGAGTGAAGTTCCGGGATCACCGATCTTTGTCATGAAGCTTGCCAAAAGGTGAGTGAAAGTAGATTGCAGAGAGGACTTGTGGGGCAAGTCTATCCAGATTTATGTTCCTGAGAACAAATGTATTAAGTTTCGAAATAGACTGCATGGGACTTGTAGGGCAAGTCTATCTGGATTTCTGTTCATAGGAACAAATTGAATCTGACACCAATAAAAAAAGAATAGAAAGGACTTTTTGCAAGTCTATTTAGACAAGCTCAAAAAGGAGTTTGTGGATCTCTAATTGTTTTCATGAATCATTTTTCCAAAAGGTTAATGAGAGTAGAACACAGAGGACTTTGAAAGCTAGTCTATCTTGATTTGTGCTGATTGTTGAATCCCAAGCAATGTGTGATTCTGGCAGCATAAATAAGAGAACAGAAAGGACTGTGCCAGTCCATTTTGGCAAGCTCAGATCAACTAGACTTGGTCTGGAGACTTTTAAAGGTTAAAGTAAAAAAAAAATGCCAAGTTAGGCCAAAAAAAAAAGTCTCCGGTTTCTGGTATGGAGCTTGCCCCAAAAGTGGTGCGGCGACGCGGCTTTTTTTTTTTTTTTTACCTTTTTTTTTTTTTTTTTTTGGCTTCAAATGTCCGCTGATGACTGCAAATGGTGCCCGACTAAACTTAGTGCAAATATATGGGAGTCCAGAGAGGCCACATAAATCTTATTCTCGATCATAACCCCTTCTAAAAACACATTAAAATTGTGCAGCAGCAGAATTCCAGTCAAACCAGTGAGTTTGGCGGTTTTGAAACATCATCGTGTATTGAAAAAAAAAACGTTTTCATTTTGCCGACGCGCATGGCTACGGCGACGCGCGCGCATACCAGAAACCGGAGACTTTTTTTTTTTGGCCTTAACCGTTGTTTAAACATTTTTTTGAACAGTGCAAGGCATTTGGAAGTGCAACTGATCGGCGACAAATATGGCAACGCCATCTCCTTGTTTGGTCGGGACTGTTCCATCCAGCGCCGGCATCAGAAGATCATAGAGGAAGCCCCTGCCACAGTGGCTCAGTCCCACGTCTTCAGAGAAATGGAGAAGGTTCGAATCTCACTCAACCCTAAATATTGATTTTTTGCCGGTCATATTAGGATTGGTGTGCATCACAAAGTCACATTTTCATCTGTTAATAACCCTCTTACTGATTGGTGCTGGGTGAGTATCCCGAATATTCGAGTACTCATGAGTATTGTTTGCTACTCATTGTTCTACTCGTGGTTTTTCATCTACTCGTCTACTCGTTTTCCATCTACTTGAGTACTCGTCCTGGCGCGAGTAGAACTAGGTACTCGCGGGTAGCATTTTTTTTTACAAGTGCTGACTTAGAAAAAAAAGTTACCACTTTGTGGTTTCTGCGTCAAACTTGTCTTTTGTCTTTATATGTCCCCCGCAATAAAGGAATCACTGCATTGTACCTCCATCTGTTTTCTTGGGAATCCACAAGCACTCTCAACAAATAAAATCTTCAAGTAAAATTAGCCAAAATTTTGCATTGTAAGGATATCTCAGTGCTGACGAATGTGGTGTGTCTTGCACGCTGTGAACCTTTTGGGCAATTCCGTAAAATCCAACGTACGTCGGACCACACGATGTACATGTACAGGGTTGTTAAGGTAGTGGTACCTTAGTCTGTAATTGTTTTGTCACATATTAGTGATGTATCACACTCACTTTTCTAACAGCAGCTCATTACAGTCTCTGACATGTACTTCCGTATTTACGGAATTGCCCTTTTGCGCCTTCCTGTTACTGAATTAAATTAATCATTGCCAAGCACTCAGCAGTACTTAAACCCACCATGGCTATTACTGTCGGTCAAGGCATGGTACCTTCAGTTGACAATATAGGTCTCTCTCAAGTGACGTAATTTACTACAGACCAGCCACGTGCATCGGCATTTTGAGCATGCGTCGTATTTCGGTCACATTTTGAGCAACAAGTGGGCATGTTTGGAACATTTTCAACACTGTGCAATGCGTGCTTGATTGCGTAAAATAGGCAAGTGCAGTTCTCCTACAGAGATGGTCGTCTTCGAGAGAGACCTATTGCCACAGCCTGTCAATGGTACCCATATGAGCCCAATTTACAAAACTGTTAAAAACTGTCACTTGATAGATTTTGACAGATATGGTATCTCTCTCCTTTTTGATACTGAGAGAGGAAGGGTTTTAAAGTGAACAAACATTGTTTCAGTTTTTGGGGTGGTTTTCAGGTTTTGAAAAGGTGGAGTGAACAACAAATACAACCATGACCAATAGAAAGGTCAATCGATAAGGCTCATGTGGATTCTCTGGAAGTAACAGTAGTAATTTTATGTCTCTCTGACCTTTGACCTCCAGGCTGCAGTCAAACTAGCCAAGTTGGTTGGTTACTGCAGTGCGGGTACCGTGGAGTATCTATACAACGATCATGACGGCTCGTTCTATTTCTTGGAGCTGAACCCACGTCTTCAAGTGGAGCATCCTTGCACTGAGATGGTAGCTGGAGTCAACTTGCCTGCCCTGCAGTTACAGGTGGGCTAAATTTTCTGTACAGTGTCAAGACTTTATTATTTTACAAAATGCGATAAACACTACTTTGTAACCCTTTTAGAATCTCGCCCTCACCTGGCTGCCCACAGTTAGTTTCGACGTCTGTTATATAGTCAAACACAATTTAACCAGTTCGCGTCGGAGGCCGTGTTAACATGCACTGGCTGTTTTTATACACTGGCATGGCTGACGGGTTAAAATGTCAAGTGTGCCTCGACTCGCCTCCGGGTGACATCTAAGCATGCTAATCCCTCGTGCCTTTTGTGCACACACACACAAAGTCTGTGAAGTCTGTTGATCTGATACACCGTGCCCTCTGGAGACATGCACACAATAGGGAACAAAAGATTGTATACGTCTCCACAGGGCCATTTCTATAGATGAATACGTCGCCACTGTTATCACGAAATAGATATATGGATTTTACTCAAAAACTAGGAATTTCCAAGCTGTGTTGATCTGTCGCAAATGGAAGAGTTTTAGAAAAGGGATATCCGAGTTTCAGCCAAGAAAATTCATTCTGGTTAAATTAAGAGCATTTTGAAACTACATTTCAAACTCGAAAACTTTAGTACACGAGAACAAAGCAATGTCTCCACAAGGATACAAGTTCCAGTATCGGTGCAGTGGACCGTGTGTTGATCTTGAATTGGCCACCGTGCACTGCCTATTGTTCAAGTTCTATAATTTACGCTCCGTTACGCACCCCGGAGTTTTGAAACACATGAGGTTTCGGCTAGAAATATCGTACAAATAGAGTTGAAATGACTCTTGCGAATCAGTATCTGTGGCGTTTGGCTATATGTCAGAAGTTGGCTGCTATATTTTGCCTTCTTAAAAAATCGAAATTTTAGGCAAAAATAATCCCAGGGCGAACTAGTTAACAGTACAATAAAGAGACAAAGAAGTTTAGAAACAGATGTACTGTTTTTATGCTTTAAAGTTTCATAACTGTCCAAATGTATCACTTTCATTTAATGGGTATATCATGTCTTTTGAAATAAACTCCTTGCGTAAAGCTTTGTTTTGATCAAAATTTAAGTTGACAACCATAAAAAGGAGTGCTTCCCTGAAAGTTAACAAAGGTAGCAGAACTAATCAATTCATTTACCGTGGTCTTTACTTTCGCATGTTTCAAGATATCCCAGAGAAAAATCATTTAAAAAAAAATAATTGGTAATGACAAGGAGGATTTTACTTTGCATTAACACCAATTCTTCTCAAAACTACACGTAACTCACAAAGAGATTTATTGACGCACGATGGGCAACGTAAACTTCCACTTTTCACTGACTTCACCGTGCAAATTTACCCTCAAGCACTATCAGATCTTACCTAATGTTTGTGTTAAATCCCCTGATGTGTTTTATATTTTCATTTGTATTTGACAGGTTGCAATGGGAATTCCATTACACAGAATCAAAGACATCCGGGTCCTGTATTCAGAGAATCCCTGGGAAGACACACCAATTGATTTTGACAAGTAAGTCATTGAAATCCAAACCCCCAGTTGTGTTTTTAGAATCAAGTCATGAATATTCATGTTTGTTCCATCCCTTAAGCTCGGTTCCTCCCTGAACCCAAAGGTCATGTTATCAACTGTAGAATCAACTCATGAATATTCATGTTGGCTTCTTCTCTACAGCCTATTGGTCCTTTTTGTATCCAAAGGTCACGTCATTGCCTGTGGGATCAACTGATGAATATTCATCTTTTTTCCCAAGAGTCAGTAAGCCAGTTGCGTATTTCAACTGCGCATGCGCACAATGATATGGGTCACGGGTCATTCGGGAAAATCGAATGCTCATCGAAGGCACATGAACGTGCAGGGAGACGGGCACACGACGCTCGCGTGTTAAATACAAGCAGAATGGGCGTCCACGTAACATCGCGTATCATCACGTCAGCGATTTTATCCCGAATGACCTTTGGCATGGACTACTTCATTGAGATTCCGAACTGGCTTATTAGTTTGTCCTGAAACCAAAGGTCGTGCCATCCCCTGTAGGATCACCTTATGAATATTCATGTTTGTTCCATCCCTTAATCTCAATGCTCCTCCCTGAACCCAAAGATCATTTTGTCCGTTGTAGCTTCAACTAATGAATATTCATGTTTGTTTTCTTCCCAACAGCCCATTGGTCCTTCCTGAACCCAAAGGTCACGTCATCGCCTGTAGAATCACCAGTGAGAACCCAGATGAGGTAAAACCCTTTAAAACCCTTGTTTTGCTTGTAGCCATTCTATAAATTTGAGGTCCACTTTTTCCTGTCCCTGTCACATCTGACGACATCTGTGATTTTATAATTTTGACGCACTCCTTAATGCAGTCGTACCTACTCCACAAATAAACAGTCGTTTTGAAGACATTGTAAATGATTTTTGAATGGCAAATTACAGAGGTCAGGGTAACGGGGACTGGAAAAATATCACACTTTGGAATTGACACTAAATTTCTAGAATGACCCATGTTGCAATGCCTCATTTTGTTGATTTGTGTGATCAAAGATAACAGGTAGCTCCTGTTTATCGGTTTTTTGTTTATTTGGTTTTACATGTAATTTCTTGTGCAGGGTTTCAAGCCCAGCTCTGGTACCGTGACCGAGTTGAACTTCCAGAGCAACACCAACGTGTGGGGCTATTTCAGCGTGGCTGCCTCCGGTGGTCTGCATGAGTTTGCCGATTCTCAGTTTGGTCATTGTTTCTCCTGGGGCGAGGAGAGAGAAGTTGCCAGAGAGTAAGTCCAGGGACTACTAATAGCTAAGCAAAAACAGAAATTGCATAGGAAAAAAAGTAATGAAAGGTTATGTGGGATATATATTGCGAGTGACTGATTCTGATATTAGAATTAAATTTCTATACATACATGTATTAATGTATTGCTTAACATCAAGGTTACAATCCAAATGTTAGTGTTGTATCAAGTCACTTGGATTGAGTTAGTCTAGGGGCTAAATGCTGTTATGGTTTGATACGTGATAACCCACAGCCGCGACAACCCACCGCCGCGAGAAGGCGCTATCATGACCAACCAATATCCGCCCACGGACTTGTCAAAACACGTCTAGGGAATCTGCTGAAATCTCCCCGCAAAAAATGGGGGAAACTAGTGCGCATGCGCAACTTCTGCATGCAATTGCGGTCCATTTTCAGTCCTACACAAACTACACACAACAAAAGAGCTGACCAGTGAAGTTGCACAAAGGTCTTGCTGCATCTTTTATTGCACTGGAAGAAATTTGAGAGTTTGCTTTAGAACTACTATAATTTTTTTAGAATTGCACGCTGCCTATAATAGGCCTAACAGGTGCACGCACATTACACAACCAATACGAGTTTCCCTAGACGTTGTTCTGACAAGTCCGTGGGCGATATAGGTTGGTCTTGATAGCGCCCTCTCACAGCGGTGGGTTATCGCGGCCGCAGGTTTTGGCGTATCAAACCATAACAACGTCTAGCCCTAGACTAGGGTTGAGTCCGAGTCTGAGTCTGTGAGTCATTTTTAAGTGACCTCCACGATGACGTCACCACACATCATGTGATGTCACATTGAATTTACATTTTTCTATGGCCTATATCTGCAGAACTATAGGTCTGATCCAGTTGTAACTTAGACGACATAAAAATACAACAACATAAAAATACAACAACAAATTGCCGAAACAGCCATGTGTTTGTCCACAAACGTCTAGTTCCTTTCTTGTTTATATTCATCAGGAACATGGTAGTGGCGTTGAAGGAGTTGTCGATCCGCGGTGATTTCAGGACGACCATTGAGTATTTGGTCATGTTGCTGGAGACCACTGCCTTCCAGCATAACGAGTTTGACACGGCCTGGCTGGATGTTCTCATTCGGGAAAAAGTCCAGGTAGGTTTCCTGTCGAGGATTTTACAGTGCACGATGAACTCTGTGTATGTGAACAAGAGAGGGCGCTGAATCACATGGCAGCAATTTCTCGTGGGGATGACACTTGCACTTTCTGGTTTTTGCATGCTAGTTATCTTTATATAATGTGTATACCAGGGGAGTTAGGTAGACTGGTTCCCTGTAAATCATTTATCACTTTGATTTGAAATGATTATGGTGGCTGGAACCAGTCTAGAAAAGCAGGTTTTAATTTATGCTTTAATGGCATATAGGATCATTTGTATTTATCCCAAAAGTAACCTACTGAATTGGTTAAAAGCTTACTTGGATTAAAGAGAGTACTTGGATTAATGAGCGTAATGGCACTAAACACCCTGTGAACTGTTTCCGTCTGGCTTGCTGTCGTTTAGAAAGAAATCAAGAAATGTAGGTGATTTCCAACGATCAGTCAATTGACTGATTTTTGGAAAAAGAGTGGTATGAATTCGAATGAAATCGTGTTTCATGATCAAAAGGTTGTGTGTGGTTTTTCACTGTTTTTTCGTAAAGTGTAATATCCACTGAGCTGAAACTTCAACAGGTCAGGTTTTGAGCACTCTTCTTTGGATTGTCTTTTTTGTGCCATTGTTGGTAATGAACAAAATGCATGAATAGCAAATGTTCCTGTATGCCTTTAACCTCTTATGGAAACATGCATTGTCAGCCTGGTTGGTACTTGGGTCAATATTGGTCAAGACCCCCATTGGTTTGTACACAGTAGGCCAGGAGGTGAGATACAATCATTTTGACCATTGGTGACCTCTTAAATAGTAGGAGGTTTAATGTTAATTTTTTATGCATTGAATTTTAACACATGCGCATGGATCAATCAGTGATCTTGCCCAGCCTGCCTATACATGTTTTGCAGGAAATACTAATGGTACGTAAATGAGTCTTTAGATGTGTTGTTCCTCCGCAAAATATATTTGCAACCACTTTCTTTTAAGGTTTGGACACAATTCCTTTTTGATGTCTGTATTTTTAGGTTGAGAAGCCCAACACCATCCTGGGAGTGATTTGTGCCTCTCTGCACATTGCTGATAGCTCCATCAGTGAAAACTTCACCAACTACCAGACGTCTCTTGAGAGGTAATGGTGCTGTTTCTTTGTGCAGCCTTACTCAACCATATTTGTGAATATTGAATCATCCTAGTAATAGATGGGTCATTCCACCGGGTTGGGGAACAATGTGTGACATATGACCATATTATGAAAAACATGAATGCCTTGCTAGCAGTTACTCTACATAATGTTTGTTGTTGGGCGTTTCACTACTGCAGAAAGTTTCAAATCATTTCGGACATTACATTGACACCGTGTCAATGTTACGTCTAAATATGATATCTGTACCTTTTTTAAATTTCTGTGAAACATTATCCAAATTCACTTTACATACTTCTTACTATACATGCAACACATTAAGAAAAGCTTTTGTTTTGGTAGTCAGGTATCAAACGGAGCAGAAATGATAGCTTGATTGTGGACGTAACATTGACACGGTGTCAAACCCAAATGTCACACTTCCATTGAGTGATTTTGACACCGTTACATCCACACTTGAGGTATTGTTTCTGCTATATTTGAACCCTGACTATACCAAAACAAAAGCTTCTCTTGGTGCATTAGGTGTCCAGTTATAAATTTGCAATGTCAGTTAGGGTAAAATATACATACGTGTAAAAAATGGCCAAAAAAAAGAATATTTGGATATAACATTGGCACGGTGTCAATGTTACGTCCGAATTAATACATTTTTGCTCATATTTTTGTCAAAGTACATGCAAATGATTTCAAACTTTCACAAGCATTGAAACACCCTAAGACAAATATTAAGTTGAGCAATTGTTTAGAATGCATTGATACTTTTGATAATATAACCAAATATATGGATGTAACATGCACTGCTTCCCAACTCGGTGGAATGACCCAGATACATTTCATCAGAATGAGTACAGGCAGCATTGATGAGCAAAAATATGGTTCCCATCCACTCTGGAAATCAAGTTTCCATTTTTTTTCAGTCAGGCAAAACTCAGGGTGTTAAGGAAAACACTAAAAATCAGGGGAAACTCAGGGAATTTGACAGTGACCCATGAGGGAAAGATTTACTCCAGTTTGGTATATGTGCGTCTTGTGCCATTTGCCCAAGCTGTGTGCATTGACTGATGTTGACAAACTAGTTCCCTCGGCTTCGCCTCAGGAACTAGTCTGTCAACTTCCAATACCTTAGGCAGCTAATATCGACTATCCACCCTCAAACCATTTGTTAATTGTATACTATTCAATTGATTTTTGCTTACAGAGGCCAGGTCCTGCCAGCCAACATGCTGAGCAACACCCGAGAAGTGGAGATGATCTACGAGGGCTACAAGTACCTCATCAATGTGACCAGGCAAGGTCCCAGCAGCTACTTCCTGTGCCTGAACGGCTCCACCCTGGAGGTCGACGTCCATCGAATGTCAGACGGCGGTCTGCTAGTCTCGTTTGAGGGGAGCAGCTACACGTCATACTTCAAGGAGCAGATCGATAGGTCAGTCAGTGCTATAGAGCATGCAAGTCTCGCTAGCCCACGTTCAGTTTTTATGTGAACATCTTTGTACCAAACACTGACTAGTGTAGTCACAGTCCCCATGTTTGAATTTTACCCAATTGTTATCTGCATGATCGATTTAATGGAAGTTGAGATCAACATTTTTGGTCTGATGAAAGTCATCAATTTGCAATATTTTCAATGTATTGTAAGTTATAATGATTCCTTTTCTTTCAAAACACTCATTTATTGCCCTTGATTGGATGGGCCCAGTCAGTCAAGGCCCAGTCAAGATTCCAGCATTTAAGAGCTCAGTGAATAAACCTGAAAATGTTTTTTTTTCAAACCGTATACATCCATCATCATGTAATTGCCAAAGAGATTACAGACTAGGAGTTTTGGATCATTTCTCTAAATCATTAATTAGATATCGAGGGTAATTGGCTCTGTCACGGACATTACACTTCCTTTCGTAACGCTGGAATTGCCCACTTATCATGAAATGAAAGTAAGGCAAAGCTAAATCATTAAACTATCTTTGTAAGTTCTTTTCAAGCTTGCAGAAGCTTTGCATTTGATGCAGCACCATGGGAAGTTATATCGCTAACATCTCATCTTTTGTGTCCCGTAGTTACCGCATCACCATCGGCAACCAGACCTGCGTCTTTGAGAAGGAGAATGATCCCAGTATCCTGAGGTCCTCCTCGGCCGGTAAACTGCTCCAGTACCTCATAGATGACGGAGGACACGTCTACGCCGATCAGGCGTACGCTGAGATTGAAGTCATGAAGATGGTCATGAGCCTGAGAGTGCCAGAGAGTGGATGGTGGGTTCTTGTCTTGTGTAATAAGGGAATAAATGTGTGCTTCGGAGGTTTTTATCACTCTGTTTAAGACCACTTAGAGTCTGGGTGCTGATAATTACCCGAGCCGGAGGCAAGGGTAATTATCAGCACCCAGACTCTAAGTGGTCTTAAACAGAGTGATAAATACCGACGGAGCACATATTTATTCCCATTCATAAATACCTTTTCGGTAAGAAAAAATCATATAATTCGTTTAAAACATCCCGATTTTGTTCAACAAATTCACTTTATGCTTTTTGAAACATCCCTCTTGCAAAATAATGGAGTGTTCAGCTGGCGAGTAAGATGTAAACAACCCTTTTATTGAGATTGACGCGCACGTATCATGTTCTGCGCGATGTCGCGCGGAACGCACTTGGCGCGTTGCGTTTTGAATTTAGAACTATAAAATTTTGACTCCCTGGTAGTGTTGCGCATGCCTACGTGAGGATTGTGAACGTTCAACCAATGAAACGATAAGAGGCACTGGATTTTTAGGAGTCCACATTTTATTGTGACACTGGAAAAGTGTTTAAGACCAGCTAGCCATGTCTTTATCATCCATTTAAGACCGGCCACGTGACGGGCTCTCGACCAATAAGAATGCGTAAACTGTCTTAGGTATTTATGAATGCTGATTTGAAGCTATGGTGAAATGACTGTAGGGATGAGGGTTGCGAGTGACTTAAGGGATGCACTCGCGTGGTTCACTCTCGATACTCTTGAGAGACGGAAATGTTGCATGTGCATTGCTTTTTGGGCACATCGCTTGAATAGTTAACGTCGTTAGCCAGGTGTAAAATAGCTACTGCAAGAGTGGACGGTAATTCGTCCGATAATAGAGCGCGGTTTTAAATTTAAAACTACATTCATAAATAACATAACACAGTTTACCCATTCTCATTGGTCAAGAGCCCGTCACGTGGCCAGTCTGAAACGGATGATAAAGACATGGCTGGCTGGTCTTAAACATTTTTCACATGAAATTTGGACTCCTTTGAAATCCAGTGCCTTTTACCGTTTTATTGGTTGAACGTTCACAATCCTCACGTAGGCATGTGCAATACTACCAGTGAGTCAGTATTTTATAGTCCTGAATTTGCAACGCACTCACCACAGATGCATCTGCAGGACATCGCGCAGTACGCGCAATGCACGCACCAATCTCCTTAAAAGGAGTTGTTTACGTCTAACTCGCAAGCTGGAGACTCCGTTATTTAGCTAGAGGGGTGTTTCGAAAAACATGAAGTGAAACTATTAACAAAATTGTTGGAAAGTTTTAATTTTTGATTTGTTTTGACTTTTGGACCGAAAAGTTTTGTATTTTTCGCGTCGTAGGATGCGATAACACGCCCTGGCTCTTTTTATACACAGGCACAGCTGACGGGTTAAGATGTCTAAACACGCCAGTCCACCCGGCCTTTTGTCTGTGGAGGCGGACCGTGTGTTGATCTTGAATTGGCTGTTGTGCACAGCCTATTGTTTACGATTTATGCTCCAGTGCACACCCCAGAGTATTGAAACATACCAGGTTTTGGCAAGAAATATCGTGCAAATACTGTTGAAATGACTCTTGCGAATCAATATTTGTGGCATTTGGCTATATATCGGAAATTGGCTGGAAAATTTGGCCTTATGCGAAAATCGAGAGTATACTTTCCCGTAGTCCCTGGTCTTACTCTTAGTCCTGATTAAAGTCTCTCGTTTTTAGTCCTGATTTTTAGTCCTTTGGCTTTGAGTGAATGGCCCAGACAATTGTCGGGTTGATTTTGCAGACAAAAATTAGATTAGCCTGTCATCTTTATCCTGGAAGATCTCTCACAAAAATCTGTAACTAAGGCCAGAACATTTGGTCTTTCATATATTTTGTTAGCAATTAACATTTCATGTCATTTAGGTAAGTAAGAGGCCTGTTACTTCTATGGACTTATTTTCTGTGTCATTGAAGTGAAACTGAAAGTTGACTAATCGTATTCATATTAAATCTTGTGATAATAACAGTGTTCACTTTGTGAAGCGGCCAGGTGCTGTGTTGGACCAGGGCAGTGTAGTAGCCAAGCTGGACCTAGATGACCCAACGAGAGTGCAGAAGGTATGTCACAGTGTACTTCAGAATCTACTGAGGCTACTTGACCAGATATAAAGTAATGCGTAACTACATTAGTTTCTGCATTGATAGAATCATAGACCATCCTGGAGTCAGGTTAATGCTAGGGGTGTGTATTTACTGGTAGTATGGGAACCGGTTCCCCCATCGTAAAAAAAACACAGGTACCTGGGTACCCGTTTCTAGCCTGGCTTCCAATGTCTATAGTACCTTAACTCTTTCGCTACGGCAAGCCGCTGGCGGCGGCTCGGTGACGTCGCTGTGAATAAACAGGGTATCCCCATGACGTGTGCCTCATCTACATAATTTATATCGTATAACCTCTGACCCTAGTTTGAGCCGCTGCCAGCGGCTCTCCGTCTCGCCGGGGTCTGCTGCAGGTTATTGTGAGCAGTTTGTTTACAGAGAGACATTAAAAGATGGCGGCGTCCACATCGACACACGGCGGAATTTCCAGCGGTTTATTACGACCAAACATGGAAAAATTGGTAAATTAAATTCCGTAGCAAGAGTTAATGAGAAGTCGTACACGTCAGGGAACCTCAACGCATAAACTGACCTGCCTATCCCCACTGTTAAAGGGTTTGTTTGAAGTGATTGAAGCTTGTTCAAAACAAATCTGTTATATTTTTCTGCTAGGATCACCAATTTTACAGAATTCTTCTCTGGATATCTGCTGAAATTTTAATTCTGCTAGATTTTCTGCTAGATTTGGGTTTTTATTTCCAAAAATCTGTCAGATCTAGCCAAAATTTGGCTTAAACGGTCACCCTGGCACTAACAGGGTTTCACTATTGGTCCGTGTAGGTTTCAGCAGAGTAAAAGCCAATTCATAAAAACTGTGGGAAACGAAGGTCACGGCAAATTCCCAAAATTAAACACGTTTCATCTCTGGTGAATTTCACTGTGAAAGTTTTGTGACATCAAAGTCACTTACTACATGTAAGTTAATGGCACAGCACATAAATACAGTCAGCCTTGGACTACATCAATGTTAGGAATCTAGTAAGCCGCGCCCACTTCAGAATCTAAGCTCACATGCCACATTTGACCACTGTACCGAGATAGTCCTACAGGGCGTTGTGTACAGTATACAAGCAGAAGCAGAAGCATGAAATTTGAACCATTCTTACTACATGTAAGTTAATGGCACAGCACCCAAATACAGTAAATATTTTGTAAGATGTTAGTGCTTAAAGAAATGTATCTTATTACCAATCTCTGATGCATGTTGTGATTTGAATGTTCTTGTCTCTGCTCAGGCTCAGCTGTACAAAGGCGAGCTACCAAACACAACCAAGACTCAAGGGACGGAGACCCACGGCTGGAAACTCAATATGAAGTTTAAGAAAACCAGGGAAGCCTTAGAGAACATCATGAACGGATTCTGTCTGAATGAACCTCACTTCACCAAGAAGGTAATATACCACACGGTTTACTCTCTTATTTCAGTTTTTGCATTTGTCGTAATTTCAGGAAATGGACCAATTTAGAAGACATTGTTCCACTGAGCTGTTCCATGTTTTGTTTCCATTGGTGCTGGAAAAACACCCCCCCAAAAAAGCTGCTAATTTTCAAACCTTACAAGTGCAGCTCATGGAATCTGTCGTACACAGAACCCATAGGTCATAGGGAGTGCCCAAGTGCCGGCTAGAAAGATCACATGTTAAGTTTGTAAAAAGTCATGGCACACTCTCTGTGGGATATCACGTGTGAAATCATGGCACCTGGTGTGCCTGTCATTTTCAAGAAAAGTCCAATTTTTTGTATCAATTTCAAACGATGGTTAGCCACACACCACTTATAATAATAATAATAATAACAGGTTCTTATATAGCGCTTTTAACTAAGATCAAAGCGCTTTACATTATTATTACCCCTAATCATTGGGCCAATTAAACATTCCATATACCATCTCAGCTCCCTGGGGAGTATACAGCTCGATGCTGCCTGTTAGGCGCAAGGAAGCTAATTCAATCACAATAACCATCACTGCCCTCATAGGAACCCATTTACTCCTGGGTGGAGAGAAGCAATGAGTGACAAAGTGCCTTGCTCAAGGGCGCACGCACCATGACCCCGCCAGGACTCGAACCCACGACCTGCAGCTTTACCCACAGACCACGAATCAGTGCCCTTAACCACGAGGCCACAGCACACTACATCATTCTAAGGATGTGACATTTACATGTTTCACAAAGAAATATTCTAAATCCGTAAACAAGAACTTAACTTCACGCAATCTTCCTTTGAGTTTAAAACATAGCACACAGAGTTAAGTTTTAGCTTTTTTCAGTGACTGCCTGCTGTTTATTCTGTCCATCATTGTTTATTTATCATGTCAATCACGCCAGTCTGCAGACATAATGGGCAGGCATCAGCCTTTGTCAAATGGCTTAACGTTTAAACATTTATAATGGCATTTAAAAATATTTGCTAAAAGCATCCAAAATTAAACGCAAATTTAAGTGCAAAATTCCACACTACATTGCAGATGACGGAAACAGTGAACCAACTGATAACGGCGATTCGAGACCCGGCCCTCCCTCTCCTGGAGATGAAGGAAATGATCGCGGCCGTCTCTGGACGCCTACCTCCAGCCGTGGAGAAAGAAATAAGAAAACAGCTCAATGCTTACGGCAGCAACATCACATCAGTCTTGTGTCAGTTCCCTAGCCAACAGGTGAGAACAGAATTACATTATTTTTTAAATGGACACAAGTTTTCTTGGGATATCTTCCCAATGTTCACTTCGTTGTCCTCATTTCTGAGTTCCACTTATTGGGTTTCGTTACATTATTGTGTAGATTTTAAATGATTCTTGTTTTAAAGTGTTATATAGTTTAAAAGTAGGTTTTTATCAACAACACCCTTCCAAATTTTACTCAGTTGAAACCGGAACCTTAAACCTCATCCAGACTTCCGCCCTTGACTGTTCCTTCAACCCCATCTTAATGACACCCCAAGTCTAAAGCACAAAACCAACCAAACCCAGCCAATCTCAACCCAGCCCTATTCAACCCTACTCAACCCAACACAACACAACACAACTTAACCCAACTCAACTCAACTCGACCCGACCCAACCCGACCCAACCCAACCCAACCCAACCCAACCCAACCCAACCCAACCAAACCCAGCCAATCTCAACCCAGCCCTACTCAACCCTACTCAACCCTACTCAACCCTACACAACACAACACAACTTAACCCAACTCAACCCAACTCAACTCAACTCAACCCAACCCGACCCAACCCGACCCAACCCGACCCAACCCAACCCAATTCAACCCAACACAACCTAACCCAATGTAATCAACCCAACCCAACCAAACCAAACTCAAACCAACCCAACCCAGGCCAACCCAACCTAGCCCACTTCACCCAACTCAAAATCCATCTCGACCCAACCCAACCCAATTCAACCCGACTCAACACAACACAACACAACATAACTAAGGTCAGCCGAACCCAACCCTACATAAACCAACTCAACCCAACCCAACTCAACCCAACCCAACTCAACCATGGCAACACAACACAACACAATACAACCCAACACAACATAACTAAGATCAGCTGAACCCAACCCAACATAACCCATATCAATACAACATAACCATGTCAAAACAACACAACCAAGCCAACTCAACTCAATTTAACTCAACCAATATCAACCCGACCGAACCCAACCCAGCCTGATCAAACCCACCCAAACCGAACTCAACCCAACTCAGCCTTATCAAAGTCAGTTTCTGAGCTTCTTTCGTTATTAATTTCCACATCTGTACATGCATTAATAAGGTTCACCAACCACCACTCTTTTTCACATTTTTTTTTCATTTTCCCCAGATTGCCAATGTTGTTGACCGCCATGCAGCTACACTGCAGAAGCGATCTGACAGAGATGCATTCTTTATGCACACGCAAGGCATCGTACAGCTTGTGCAGAGGTACGAAGTGTTGTTAGTGTAGGCAACTGAAAATACAAAACCTATCCCCAGAAGACATTTCCCACAAAACCTTTGAATAAAGACATTTGTCTGCTCTCTCTAATATGCAGTAGTAAGTAGGGGTAGTATTTGAACAAAAGTAAGTGTTTTTCCAGAGATGGTCAGCTGACCATCATTGGAAATTGACACAAAACTTACCTTTTCTTGAAAATGAGAACACAACTGGTGCCATGATTTCACAGGACGCTTGAGACTATTATTCGCTTACAGTCAAGTGAGGTATTTCATAAAAAAAACGGTAGATTTGCTGTTTGATGCTTGCAAATGTTGTAAACTACCTTTAATTCTGTTGTAAAAGAGTTGAAGCAATGGACCCCAAAAATGGACACTCAGAGAAAGGCCGCTTGACCGAGGATATGATGGTTTCCATTCATTTCAGGTATCGGAATGGCATTCGTGGCCACATGAAGTCCGTCGTTCAGGATCTCCTGCGGATATACCTACGTGTGGAGACCAAGTTCCAGCAGGGGCCTTACGACAAGTGCGTGATGAGCCTCCGCGACGAGTTTAAGACTGAGATGTCTAACGTAGTCTGGAGTATCTTCTCTCATGCTCAGGTTGCCAAGAAGAATCAGCTGGTGGTCCAGATCATTGTAAGAGCTGTTTTTGTGTCTTTAAACTGAATTTGAAAAATATAAGCATTAAACATGCATGTAGGATCATTTACTTTTTATGCATTTTGTTTTGCAATAATAACACAACACTCAAAATCCAAAGAAAAATGTTCAAAACCTAACTTGTTGAAGTTTCAGCTCAGTGGATATTGCCTTTTTTGCGCAAACAGTGAAAAAGCATGCACAAGTTTTTGATCACGAAACATGATTGGGTCATTGTGACCCTCCATTCCAAAAATCAGTCATTTGAGTGATCGTTGGAACTCGCCTACATTTTTTGATTTCTTCTAAATGACAGCCAGCCAGATGGAATAATTTCACAGTACCAGTAAAATCTTAACTCCAAATAGGCATTTTGATAAAAATAAGGGTAGGTTACTGTTAGAGTAAATGCAAATGATCCTAATTGCCTTCAATGTAAGGGTACGTCCATATTACTTGGCTACTCCGACATTACGTCAGTTGGATGCTAAACCCAAGTACTCCCCTATGCAGAAATTCCATCAAATAAACTGATGATGGTATTCTCTTGTTCTAGGAGCGTGTCAGCAATCGCGAGACCGGCCTAACGGAAGAGCTGTCGGAGATTCTGGGTGAGTTGACCACACTCAGCAAGCAGGACCACTCCAAAGTGGCGCTGCGGGCTCGCCAGGTGCTGATAGCGGCCCATCAACCCTCCTATGAGCTCAGACACAACCAGGTGGAGAGTATCTTCCTGTCTGCTATCGACATGTACGGTCACCAGTACTGCCCTGATAGTCTCAAGGTGGGTCACGTCAACGGTGATGTTGGAGAGATCTTTTCTGAGACCTTTTGAAACCTCTACTTTTGCCTCAATTGTTTTGATAATCAGATACAAAAAGGTCAATTGTGAGGCGTTCTGGCAAAATCAGATGACACTGGGCACAGGCCGCAGTGGAGAAAAATGCAAAAAATTGAATGGTGGTGATTTTTTTTGATGTTCAGATTTATTCATATTTGTAATCTTTTATGTGTCCATTATTCATATGTTAAATATACCGGTATGTGGAATAAAAGTGTTTCTAAAGAAAAACAATTGGCATCTTTCATTTTCACAAATACAAAACTCAAAACTTTAATGGCCTTTTTTTTCTCAGTATTTTACTTTTGTGACATGTGGATAAATGCAAACTTTATACAGCCATACCTTGTCAATGAAATGTCCAACTGAAGTGCAACAAACAGTTTTGTGAGGAGAATTTTATTTGCTCGCTTTCCTAATACCTGCAAACTCGTTTTGCCAGAATGCCTCACAAATAAGTATTCTATATTTTTTTTTAAGAAATACTGATATTTAAGTCAATATCCAGAATTAGATAAAAATGTAGTTTCCAGCCCAAATCTCATTGTGACCTTCTGTTGCATTCTTTACTTTTTTTTCTTTTTTTTTGCAGAAACTGATCATGTCAGAAACCACCATCTTTGATGTGTTGCCAAGCTTTTTCTTCCATAGCAACCCGGTTGTCCGAAGAGCTGCCTTGGAGGTAATCAGTAACAAAATGATAAGCTAGCTGGTTTTCAAACTGCTCTTTTTCACATGAAGATATAATAAGTTATCGCCCGAGCGCAAGTGGAACCACATGTAGTGGGCCTGTGTCCAACATATCACAAGGCCGACCGTGGGACACAGATGCAGTACATTTTCTCATGAAGATATGACTAAATAGTATCTACATGTGCACAACTATTTGTGCTATTTTGCACATGTACATCAGATTGAAATCTTAAACTTAACTATGTGTACCCCGAATGTAATTAAGCACTGTGGTGCTTCTAAGGTTCTGTAAATTAAATAGGTTTGAAAATATCATTACTTATTTGTGCTATGTATGTTTAACTCATAGGAAGATCACGTGAACGTAGGTCCCTTTTTCATAATTCGGGGTTTCGTTTAAACATTTTGGAAAGTTTGTAATCAGATTTAGATTTTTTTTTGTATAAACGGATAAGTGTCACAGCCTTACATGGGTGGCACTGTTTTTGTCAAAAGAGTGTAAAACTGAATATTCAAGATTGTTTTTGTTTTATCGTGCATAGGTGTACGTGAGGAGAGCTTACATTGCCTATGAGCTGAACTGCCTGCACCACTCTGTACTCAAGAACTCCCTATGTGTGTTAGAATTCCAGTTCATGCTTCCGTCCTCCCATCCAAACAGGTATGGCCGTCATGTGATTGTGAACTAATACTCAGCATGCTAGGGGGTTAATAATCTCGTAAAATCTCATCTTTGCTGTGAAGCTTGTAGATGGCTTTTAAATGTCATTTGTGAATTGACGAAGATTGAAAATAGTAGTAGAGCATAATTCAGATATATTACGTCATTTGACATGTTTGGACTGCTGTATGGATGTTGTTATCATAATTCATCAGGTTCCATGTGCAAATGAATCGGGCTGCTTTCTGGCTAATAAGGGCCTTTTCATGCTCGATGCGGACACTAATGCGAATTTGTGATTTAATATTAACTATGCGCCCTGCAAATTTGCAAAAGTTGAACACATTTTAACTTCTCGCAAATTTTGCTGCGATTTTTATATGACGCCAAATTTGCTTAGAAAATGAATTTGCATGAATAATGAACCGGCCTTAATGAATATAACAAAAAGTTCTTATAATTTAATTCAGATTGAAATAGAAGTAGGTTTGCAGTGAAAATGTTGACGTTTGATTAGTCAGATATCTGCGAAACTCTGTGGAATGTGTGGATGAGGTGTAATATAACAAATATCGACTTCTTTAAACTATGGAATAGTAAACCCATCCTCATGGAATAGTAAAACTATCCTCATGGAATAGTAAAACTATCCTCATGGAATAGTAAAACTATCCTCATGGAAGAGTAAAACCATCCTCATGGAAGAGTAAAACTATCCTCATGGAAGAGTAAAACTATCTTCATGGAATAGTAAAACTATCCTAATGAAATAATTAAACTATCCTTGTGGAACACTAAAACCATCCTCATGGAATAGTAAAACTATCCTCATGGAACAATAAAACCATCCTCATGGAAGAGTAAAACCATCCTCATGGAAGAGTAAAACTATCCTCATGGAATAGTAAAACTATCCCCCTGAGCTGATCTGTGGCGCATTATATTTTCCCAAGATGTAGCAGCACTAGGCAGAACAAAATGTTCAATGGATCTTTTGGGGTGGTTAGTTTTTCTATACCACTCCAAGCAGTCAATATTTGTATACTATTTGCCCCCACTTTACCTATGCACCTATTTTAGAGCAACCATCAACTTTATGATGCTAAATTCATGGCAGCGCAATCAGCTAGCTGCCATTAAAAGCTCCTTTGTGTGGATTTATGATATTGCACATTCCTGCATCTCTTTAGATTTGCATTTGGAAAGTTTTTCAATGGTCTTTTTTGGCATTCAGTCTATTTGTCGTTTTGATATATCCATCACATTTTCTCTCTCCATCAAGTTTTGCAAGAAGTCTGATTTGGCACATTAACCCATTTGTGTGTCGTATGAATTGCCTCCTCACAATTTGTCTATTTTCATTCCTTTTCCTGTCAAATTTCTCGGTTGATTTTTCTCAGTACCATGACTTTCCCGAGGACCAGGTAATGATTTGCTGATTTTATTGAATTGCATGATGTCAGTGATATAGTCATTTGCCTTGTAACAGCTTTGTTGTCAGATAAGCTAACACACTCTGCTTAGTCACGTGCTCATTTACAATATTTCGAACTACACGTGTTTGTTACGCCCCAATTGTGGCATCAACCCCGCTGTAGTTTGGACAAGCCCAACTAAAGATTTAATTGTCTCAACTAGGGTTGGGACTATCTATGTTAGGACTGTAATGGACTACCCCAGCTATACATGTAGTTGGGGTCATTGCCACAGTTTGGGGCATAACATGAACACCAAGATTTGACACAAGTTGAAGGATAAAAACTCAAAGAGATGCTGAAGATTAGATTTTTTACTTCGGAAAAGATTTTTTTTAAAAGTTTTGTGGATGCCCTCCATGATTTTTTTTACACGTAGACAGTGGATTCTTGATTCTGATGATTTTATGTTAAAAATTCTCAATTTTGTTGTGTACACACAGTTGGAATATTAAATAATTATCCCACTCGCGCTTGTTGAACATGGAATTATGCAGTGCGTCTGTGCCCCATATGTTCGGCCTCGTGGCATATGGAACTCAGACACACCACATTTTCCGTGTTCAACAAGCGCGAGTGGGATAGCAGCTTTATCTTCAAGCAAACTTGATGCACAAACTTGATGCAACGCGCACGCTGTAGAAACTGTTTACAGCTAGAGTCCATCATTTGCAGCCATCCGAAAAGTAACTGGCATAATTATTGTTGAAAAACAAATTTGGTTGAAAGATAGTAAGGGGACTTAACTCCCTGTGAAGTTATTCTTTCTGGGAAGCTGTCATTTTGAAGTAATCGACAAAAGAAGGCATTTCCAACGGTGATTCTTAAGAAGCACAGCGCGCACAAGTATTGGAACGACGCACACGCGCGCAGTTGTTGTAATTCGTTGGATCAGTGCGTGACGTCGCGTATAGCTGCAATTCAAAACAATTCAAAACATGATTCAGTAACTTTTGATTTGAAATTGAGATCTAAGAATGTTGTTTTTTTCGGAATGTACAGCTGAAGCTTAGCTGAAACTTCATCAGATTAGTTGCCCAGTATCCTTCATTAGATTTTGAACTCTCTTGTTGCTTCAAACGAACAAAATGCACAAATTACAAATGATGGACTGTAGCTTTAACGGTTGCGCTATCCAATACACGTGCATGCGGCAGGAATAGCGAAGGCATATCTTAGAATAGCGCAATACCAGGAATGCAACACGGAACGTGGTATTACATGTAGGTATAATATCCCACTGTTGTTGCCATGGACTGACCAATCACGACCAAGGATTCAAGTTTGCTTGAAGATAATATTTATAGTTGCATAACTGTGAGACATACTCTCACAAGAAACTGATATAATACAGTTACGCGCCAATGGCAAGAACCTAACCGTAGCCAGTTTTCAAGATATTTTTTTGTTCGTTTCTTTTCAATGTATTGAGGTTTTTTCTTACTTTCATTTGTATCTTTGTGCTTTGTTCATACCTGGCCTGTGTTCTGGTATTTTGTATTGTATTCCCTTCAATGTTTACATGTATGTTTTTTATTGCATGCTTGCGCTTGCTTGCGTTGCATTCCACTTTGCTTGAACTCCATATTATTTGTTGATTTGTAGTAAATTTAGCCATCATTGCATGAAGCTTGCAAGAATCAATACAGATATGACAATAATATTGCAATAACATTCCTGCATGTTCAGTACAGAAGTGATTAATACATGCACTAGCTGTTTTTGTGGGTTTTTTGGTGGTTTTTTTTTTGAAACACAAATTTCAAGTTTCTTGCAAATTGAATTTTCATTTTATTTAGGAATAAAATGAAAGATTGAAAAACAAAATTAAGGAAACACCTTAATACTGCAGCTAATTCTGTTTGTCTTAGATCTCATTTTCCTCTGTATGAGAAGTAACCCCTAAAATGTCTAGCAGTTAAGTGTTAATTCTTCACTTTGTCCTTAAAACTTGTTTTCGTTTGTAAACACAACATTATGTTACAGGTGCAACTTTGTCAGTTGTCTTAAAAATCAGTGTTTTTTTAAGCACCCTCGGACAAAGATATTGACATATTTTGGAGTCAGCTAATACAGGGTGTCTTAATAAAATGCAGCAGTCGAACAACACTTATTTCTTACGAAATGAAATTATTATTTTTTACTTTTTTTTAAAGTTAACTTGAGATGCTATAGTGTTTCTTTACCCTTCACATGATTTTTGTCCTGTGTGATTTAGACCTTTTTGTTTAAAAGCCATGGCAAAGCTTGAGAAGACTGTTTGTGAAAATCTGTTCGGGCCACTTTTCAGATTATGTGGTATCTTATAAAAGGCATGCACACACCTTCTTGGTATGTGAATGCCTTTCATTAGATACCAGATATCTGAAAAGTGGCCCAACTTGGAATTCAAGTCCTTTCATTTAATGAAGTGTATCTCTGGACTGGGGTGTCCAAATGAGATGGGATAAAGACCATTGTGTAGAGTATTTACAACACCGTCAGACTCTACAGATAAGTTTTGCAAAATGAGAGTGCTCATATTTTTAATATTTATGGATTGACTGCTACATTTTTATTGACACACGCTGTATATGGCTGGATAGCTCAGTTGGTAGAGTGCTGGTATGATGATCCGTAGGTCGCAGGTTCAATTCCCACTCAAAACTTTAAAATACAGTTTTAAGAACAAGCATTATTTAGATTGGCGTTCCCTCTCTAAACCGTATTGTATAAAGCTATAAATTGTCAAGTTATACGAAGCAAACATAAGAGGACCTTGACTTGATGTTTCAAATCAATACTTTCAGAATGATAATTTTGTTTGTTGATATTTTAGGATCTTGCCAGATATGTCTGTTCACGCACGGACAGCCAGCTTTGGTGAGGAGCAGATAGGGGCCATGGTGCCCCCATGTCAGCGCATGGGTATCATCTGTGCCTTCTCATCCATGGAAGAATTCAAGAGGTCAGTGAGATGGTTAATTTATTGGTCGATTGAATGATTGATAAATCGATTGATTGATCCTAATCAGCTGGTCAATGGATTGATCAATTTTGTGAATGATTTGTGTGATAAGTTGATTGACTGATTATTAGATTGATTGATCCATTGATTGATTGATCTAGTCAATGGATTGACTGATCAATAATTCAGTTGATTGATTCATCAATAATTCAATTGATTGATCAATATTAAAGTCAGTTGATTGATTGATCAATAATTCAATTGATTGATTGATCAATAAGTCAATTGATTGATTAATCAATAAGTCAGTTGATCGATTGATCAATAAGTCGATTGATTGATCAGTTAGTCAATTGATTGATTGATCTAGTCGATTGATTGATTGTGATCAATTGTGATTGATCAATAAGTCGATTGATTGATCAGTTAGTCAATTGATTGATTGATCTAGTCAATCGATTGATTGATCAATAAGTCGATTGATCAATTGATTAATTGAATGCTCAATTGATTTATCAGTCGACTAAAGTGCTTGACCATGCACGACAGACCAGCAACAACAAGGATCTCACCTTTTCTGTAATACATGAGGATCGTTCGTGCTGTCTTGTTTCTTTAGGAATGAAGAAGTTCAAGGATACTTGATTTATGCATCAAACTGATTAATTGATTGACTTAGTGACGACTTGCAATGTATATGAGCCTGAAGAGAAAGGTTTGTCCATAGGTATCATCTGTACTGATGATATTAATTGATAAAGTGACTGATTGACCGATGACTGACCATACAGGAATGTAATAAATTGATTAGGCCTATTTGATAAATTGATGAGGTGACTGATCTAGTAATGATCAGCTGACGGGTTCATCCCATCTTCACATGATCACAGAGAAAATTAACTGCAAAGAAACTTCAGCTATAGTTACTTTTTTTGGGGTTATTGTTTGTTTCTAGTTACTTTGATGATGTGATTGATCAGTTTGCTGACGTGCGCTTCAAGTTCTCAAGTTTCAGCGAGTCGGATCACAAGGAGAACGTAAGTCCATTCTTCAGATTCCTTGAAATAATAAATAAAGACTCAACTAGTTAAATTATGTTTACTGTTCTAATATTTGGATCAATATTCCATTGCTTCCAGGTATGTCCACCTGGAGAACCTATCCACATCGTCAACGTTGCCATTCATCTTGAGAAGAACACGAAAACCGACAAAGAACTCGTGGATATGTTCCGGGGTTTCTGCCAAGAGAAGGTAAACATTTCTTGTTAAATATTTCAGTGGAATTTGTTTTGGTTTTTGCAAACCTCTTTTTACTTTTTAGGCCATCCTCTAGAACCACAGGATATTAAATGATAGGATATTAGAAACAATACACTCAAATCGGCATCCTATGTGCAATTTTACTCAAAGTATTTGGAAACTGTATAGAGTGTGACCATTCAGAGTGTGAAATTTCAATCATCTGTCTCATTATTTTCTGCTCTAAAAAGGCACACACCATTTTTAAAGCTACAGTCCATCATTTGTCCACCTTTTTAATTCAATATGTTAGGAAAGTTTTACCAGACTTTTTAACCAAAAAAAAACAGAACAAAAAACTTTTTGAAAGTTTGCCAATGTATTGTACATTAAATAATAATTTAATTTAATAGCACATGACATAAATGTCAGATAAAGCACAAGGAGAAACTGATTAGGTGCATATATAATTATTAAAACATTGAACAAAGAAAGTGACTTGAGCGGGGTTTGAACCTGCGATTATCGGAGTGCCGTTCTGTAGCTATCCAGCCCTATGTTGGCAGTTCTCCAGTTTGTCAGTGTTTTTGTTAAGTGACAATAGTCAAGGGCTTCAGACTAGCACCCTTGAACCAAGAAACTTAAACTGGGGAATGGCCAACATAGGGGCTTGATAGCTCAGTTGGTAGAGCACCGGAACGGAAATCCAGAGATCGCAGGTTCAAACCCTGCTCCAGTCAATATTCTTGTTTAATTTTACAATTACCTAACCCAACAAATTATACGCATTAAACACTTCCTGTCAACAGAAACAGCAGTTGTTGAGTAGAGACATCCGCAGAATCACTATTCTGTTCTGGAGTAGAAAGGACTTCCCCAAGTACTTCACCTTCAGAGCTCGACAGGATGTAAGTTTGCATGTATTTCTATATATCTGGCTGTGCAAAACTTAAACCATAAAATGTTATCTGAAGTTAGGCGTCAGTGTTGTGTTTTGTTATGATTTCGCGCTGTTTAATTTGTGGATTCCTTTCAAAGATTTTGTGTTAATTTTGTGAGGCGTTCTGGCAAAATGAGACGGAACTGGGCAGAGGCCATAGTGGAGAAACATGCAAAAAAGTGAATGGGAGTGATTTTTTTTCTCCATCTTTCAGATATATTGATATTTGTAATCTTTGATATGTCTATTACGTTTGATGTCTACTATGTTTGATGTCTCATTCAAAAGTGCATAACTTTTACAGAATATAGTAATCAGCGAGGTGAAACTCAAACATAGCACCGGGAATGCATTTTTTTAAGGTTTGACTTAATGAGAAAAAGTTGGGATGCACTAGTCATCTGGAGATCAACCGCAATACAAATTTGTGTCAGAAACCAAAATCTACTTGGGTCGATTCCAGTTGCTCCCGGTGCTTTTGGTTCAGCGGGAATGAATGCCATCCCGAACCGGTGATGAAATACTCAAGATTCTAACACATTCTTGGAAGTTGCTGTTATTTTTTTTCCTTCGTTGGAAAATGTTGAGGAAAATTGATTTTGCTTTCTTTACTATTGCTTCCGTAGTTCCAAGAGGATCGGATCTATCGTCACCTGGAGCCAGCCTTGGCTTTCCAGCTGGAGATCAACAGGATGAGTAACTTTGATCTCCAGTTGATGGATCGCGCTAACTACAGAATGCACCTGTATCTGGGGTCTGCCAAGGTTTGTTCATGTTTATGTATTTTCATGCAGGAATGTGTTCAAATTTCCCTCCCGGTGGTCTCCTCCAAGTTTCTCATATGAACCATTGAGGGGGTACTTGTTTGCCATTTCCACAACAACCTGAAATAGGTAAAAAAAAGTACACACTGCAAAAAAAGAAAGTCAACACTCATTGGAGGGTTCATAATTTTGAATTTGATCGTCCTATGATAACGTCATTTATATAGATACATGTATTTGGGGAATATTGTTGGCTTCATTTTGATACCCCGTTTGCTACCAAAGACTTCAAATCGTCCAACACTGACAAAAAGGTTTATGGAAAATGATGCAGTTTGAAAAGTTGCAAATTTAAAGAGTATGCAAGTCAAGTGGAAATTGCTGCGTGACAATGCAATACTGCCCAAAACGAACGGCAGGGAATATCGATGGCACCGGCAGGGAATATCGATTTTGTTTATGTGGTGTTTTTGACATCAACATTGTTTTTGATGTAGTTTGATTTCCTGAAGTTAATTGAGAGGGAAAAAAAGAACCCAGAAAATTAATTTGACTTTATTTTTGGTGTGAATGTGTTTAGGTTCAGAAGGGTCAGGAGGTGACGGACTATCGGTTCTTCGTCCGTGCCATCATCCGTCATTCGGATCTCATCACCAAGGAGGCTTCATTTGAGTACCTACACAACGAGGCTGAGAGGATGCTACTAGAAGCACTGGACGAACTGGAACTGGCCTTCAATCACCCAGATGTAAGTATTATTTTGCGAATCTTTAAAAAAATGGATTGTACTTGTTGGTCTGTTTTATTTTTACGAGCAATACAAGCAAGGTGTGAATATTTCTAATTTTACAAGTTTGGAAATATAACAAACTGCGTGACAACTTCTTGTGAATCATTAATTATATATCAAACACAAATTTCATTTTTTACTTATGAAACTGGTCCTAACTTCTTGATACTTATGTTACTGGAATGACCAGATTTATACCATTAATTGGAAAAGTTGTTACTAAGTTTTTTCATGACTGTCTTGTTAGGAAATTTCGTACAATTTTTTGATTTTTCAATTTCATATTATATATTTTATGTAATTTTATTTGTTTCCATGGCAACAGTCAAAGCGGACGGACTGCAATCACATCTTTCTGAACTTTGTGCCGACGGTTGTCATGGATCCCATGAAGGTTGTGGATAGTCTGAGGTCCATGGTGCTGAGGTACGGCCATAGGCTGTGGAAGCTACGTGTCCTCCAGGCGGAACTCAAAATGACAGTCAAGTAAGTTTTGCTAAACAAAAATATCGCCAAACCTGGGGCCAGTTCAGTGGCAATACTGAGAACACGGTTTTCTGCTGAGAAATCTTCTGTCTTCTTCATGGAGATAGTGTTATGGCAAAGAGCATGCTATTACTGCCTAAGGCCAGTGCATACTTCATGTGAATGCGAAAGCGAAGCGAATTCATAATGTCAATACTTGTCGTTTTATTGTGACATACACTGTTACGTTGCTCCCTAACAAATTCACTTCCCTCTCAAATTAGCATGAAGTATGAATCAGGCTTTAGGCAAAATCTCCAAATACTGAAATTGTATGAGATTCGAAGATTTACACGTTTCTACTTTAGTTAGCATAAGTTTTGCACTGATGACCACCATTATGTGTTTATGGTACTAGCTCAGATATTCAATGTTAAGCACCTAAGCACATATATATATAATCTTAAGTTATCAGGGCCCAATTTCATGGCTCTACTAACCACACAGCATTTTGTGCTTACGATCACCATTCCGTGCTAACAGCACTAGCAGAACAACTCTGATCTAACCCTGTAAGCACAGAATCCTTAGCATAAGGCAAAATTCCTTGCTAACCTGTGAAATACACTTACTGTAAGCACATAATTTTCTGCTGCAGTAAGAATAATTTTTTTGCTAGCGGTCAGTAGAGTCATGAAATGAGGCCCTGATGTACATGTAGGCATGCACAAAAGCCATTTTTTTTGCTAATTTTTGAAACACTCTCACCAATTGCACACAATTGTCTGCTACTGTCGTAAAGATATCAATAGTTGGCTGTGATAAGAAGTGCCGTGACAGGCCAAAAGAGGGCTCAGTTTATTGGAAAAGAAGTATAGATTCATGCTCAGCAGTCAGAAAAAGCTAAATTTTAACCAAAATCAGTTGGGAATGAATAGTCACCATGTTACATATCTAGCTGTTAAGCGGTGTTCGTTTTCTTTGACTCGGTTAGGTTACCAGCAGGGAAGTCCATTCCAATCCGTATCTTCATCACGAATGAGTCTGGCTACAACCTGGCCATCACACTGTACAAGGAAGAGACTGACCCCGTCACTGGACAGGTAATGATGCTGGTAACACCCATGTGACAATCACATGTCAGTCACATGGCTATCACATGTTGACTAAATGCAGTCTGATTTCGATATAAACATCAATTGTGTTAAATTGCATGTTTTTGTGTCAACACTTTAACACGTAACGGTGCACAAGTCCAATTTGTAGCTGGAAAGGAGAGCAATTTCTTTTTTTACGCCAAGTGTTTTTGTTTTGTTAGTTTCTGTTTGTTTGTTTATTCACATTTTTGGTTTTATACCTGTGCGGTACACAAAAGCCTACCATTCGTAATGCAATGGTAATACAAAAACTCTTGACACAGTACAGGCCAGTTAATACTCGACGCGAAAGTGTATCGATCGCAAGTGTGTGATGCGAGTATGTGATTGCAAGTATTCTCGCTGAGAGCTCACCAAAGTTGAAACTCCAGCTACTGTTGCCCCGAATGTCTCATGACGTCAAACGTATTCGTGTAATGTATATACCAGCTTTACAAAAGGGGCTTATCAGAAAGACTTTGAGTGAATTGATTCTAAGGAGCTTTCAAGTTTTGACAAAAGTTATGTTGTGAAACATTGCAGGTGAAATTCATCTCTTTCACTGAGAAGCAAGGCAGTCTTCATGGCCGGCTGGTCAACACTCCCTACGTGACCAAGGATCATCTACAACTCAAGCGGTATCAAGCTCAGACATTGGGTACAACCTACGTCTACGACTTCCCAGACATGTTCAAACAGGTTAGTTACCTCAAGAAAATGTTTTTCAAATGAAAATGCTTTTTTTTGCAGTTTTGCAGCATTGCTAATTTTGCTAGTGTCGTGAGTTTTGGCGTAATCCCTGGCTACATGGCATATACAGGTTTGTGGCTTCTGACTAGGGCCCCTTGAACAAAGAAATTGACAAACAGGGGAACCGCCAACAGGGCTGGTTAGCTCAAGAAAATGTTTTTCAAATAAAACTGGGTTTTTTTCGCAGTTTTGCAGCATCGCTAATTTTGCTAGTGTCGTGAGTTTTGGCGTAATCCCTGGCTACATGGCATATACAGGTTTGTGGCTTCTGACTAGCGCCCCTTGAACAAAGAAATTGACAAACAGGGGAACCGCCAACAGGGCTGGATAGCTCAGTTGGTAGAGCACAGGAATGGCAATCCGGCGGTCGCAGGCTCAAACCCAGCTCCAGTCAATATCTTTGTTCAATTTTATAATCAAGAACATTTCATTAACTTTACCATTTCATTCTGTACTAGGGATTTTTTTCTAAACCATAACTTCATCTGTGGCGGCATGTACTGTCCACAGTATAAAATGGATATACTCTGCACTTTCAGATAGTCCTCAAGAGTGTGATTTTAGTGCCATAGAACAGGGACCTATCCGCTCGGTTTACAAGTACCCCCTCACTGGCAAAGAAAGTACAGTTGCGGTTGACCGAACGACGCCATCTTGCCTGACTGCAATATTTTGCTGCAAAGCGCGGCCACTGCGTGTACATAGTACAAATCCCCTGGTGTACGTCTGTCACACACAAGGAACGATGCGCGTCAACCAGCGAAATGTATGTGTCCCGCCCATGGGATGTCGTTGATAGGTAAAAGGGCGCCCTCTTTGTTAGTGCACGAAGCCCATATGATCCCATATGTCTCCATACTGCCCCAAAGCGCCCTGCCACTTAAATTTGACATAAAACCTCTTTGGCATTATGCATGTTATATGTTGTAAAAATTGTATACCTTTATCCCATTCCTAAATCCGAGTCTGTATATTTATACTATCGCAATCATTTATTCAATTTTTAAATATTTTTTCTTATTTTTAGAAACTGAGACGTATCTGGGAGGAGCATAAAGCAGTGCACAAGGACACAGTCATCCCAGAGGAACTGGTAAACAATACTTGAATATGTGCAAAATATAAACAAACTTTTCATGCCCTCTTTTCAAAAATTGCTTTTCTCAAGTTAAAAAGAAATGCGGCTGTGTAAGTTAAAGTAATGCATGTTCTGAAAAAAGCTCTTCCTCAACAGAAGTGCCTCACAAGTCAACCAGTCCCATGTCAAGTCACAAGCTTCTTAAATAAACTGAGACAAAGACATTTTTGTGTTAAGCCGGGTTCATACTCTGCGCGAAAGCAAAAGCGAACGCGAATTTGTGACGTCATGGCAAGTTTTCATGCTGAGAATTCGCAAAAGTTGAACACATTTCAACTCGGGCGAATTTCGCAGCGAATGCTTCATGGTGTCAAATTCGCTTCACATTCGCATTTGCTTCATTATGAAGTATTTACCCAGGCTTTATTGTTCATGCCCTGTTCTTGTGAATGATCGTGTCAATTGACTTGTGAATTAATGAGGATGGACTCGACTACAGCACTGTTCAACAAAAATGCAGTAACACAAAATTCAATATATTTATTAATATATTTTTACTTTATCATTACGTGTAGATTATGTTCTTCTTCCTTTGTCCTATAAATGTTGAGAGTGTGAGATTTGTCAGAATTTTTCTTAATTCCAGGAATTTTTCATCAGGATTTTTGGTCAGGATTTTTGGTCAGGATTTTTAGTCAGGATTTTTCCTTATTTCAGGATTTTTTAAACAATCCCTTTTGAAATCTGGAATTCCTAAGGTTCTACCTTAAAGGTGTTAATGGAACAAAAGAATAGGTAATTAAAAAGTGCTTTTAAGCAAATAAAAACTCTACGCGCCCTCGGTGATCTTGTGGATTTTACATTTTCCTCAATATCTCCCCTGATGTTGTTGTTGTTTAACCAATGATTTGTACTCCGTATCTGTAATTTGAGTGGCTGTTTCTTGTCAGGTGAGCGGGAGTGAGCTGGTTCTGGATAGTCAGGGAACCTTGACCTCAGTCAACAGAATGCATGGAGAAAACAGGGTGAGTAATTCCATTCTTCCAAAATAGTTTATCCCTGTTTCATGCAAGTGGAAATTGTTTGACTTCTCCAGCCAAGGATTCTGTAATTGATAGGTTTGCATTTGCACCATGGATTGTCTCTTCAGTAAAGAAGTGTTGTTCTGAAAAGGTCCGTCAGTTGACTGATCGTTGGAAATAAAGAGTTCTATTGATGAAATCATATTTTGTGATCAAGGGGTTGTGCATGTGTTTTCATGGTTCTCTCAAAGAGTGATTCCACTCAGCTGAAGCTTCAACAGGTTAGGTTTTGAACATTCTTCTTTGGATTTTGAATGATGTTATTAAAAATGCATAAAAAGCAAACATCTTTCATGCCTTTAAGATGCATGTAACGGTATTGTCTGTGTTTGGTAACAGGTCGGCATGGTGGCTTGGAAGTTCACCTTCTTGACCCCAGAGTACCCCGAAGGTCGCGACGTCATCATCATAGCAAACGACATCACCTTCAAGATCGGTTCATTTGGACCTGATGAGGACATGCTATTTGAGGTTGGTGGAGCGGTTTTCTGAATCACTTTTGTATGGGAGGCAAAATATTCTAACATGCCTGCTTGTTGAAAAGCACTAAGAGTATCTGTTGTGAGTGTGTGCTGTAAATGGTTCGCAGGTGCTTGTCAACAAAAAAAAACACTTGTGGACAATTCCTCAATTTTAAACCTCAATGAAAATAAACTTTAAAAAAAAATCCAGGTGCCACAATGGAAACATGTATCGTTTTGAAGCTTATTATCTGTATTTTATCATGTTTATAGTTTATTTCTAACAATGTTCATCAGCTCAGCAATTACTTTTAACTAAAAAATTCTATAATAAGTACGCAAAAAAAAATCAATTTGTCAAAAAAAAATTGACAAAAAACCATGGTGTTACGAGCCGTTGCTCGACACCATGGTGTTACGAGCCGTTTTCTACTACATCAACAGAGTTGGATGAATAATTTCTTTTGTGAATCAGTGTAGTAACTAATACCTTTTATCATATTAATTGTTATAACGCATCACCCACAGATTCTGTATCTTGATTGGTGAGAGCGAGTCACATGGCATTTGCTATTTTTGCTATCTTGCAATGCACGGCTAAAAGTACTACACCTGTAGCAACCAAAGTACTATACCCATAGCAACCAAAGCATTATGCGATGAGAACTGGTATTGTGTGCAAATGCATATGGGTGTGCATGTGCGCGTTGCGCGTATTGGTCCTAAGCACTAGTGCTACAGAGCTGGATTTAAACATTTCGTTAAGGGGTAGTTTGTAAAAGTGCAAGTAAACTTTCACCTATTTTCGTATTCAAATTTGGAGTACTTTTGAATTGTCTTTAGATTAAATTACTCAGTTATCACTTAGAATCGAGCAGACTCTGTGGGAGTGGTGTTTTAAAACAAATATTGACTGCTTTATCTCATGGCGTAGTTTAAAGGAAAGGGTTACATTTTGAACGTTTTCTTGTTTTCAAAATGTTGTCGACAGAAAGCATCGGAGCTCTCTCGCTCCCTGGGAATTCCTCGGTGATCCATGGAGCGTTCAATTTCCCTGGGCTTCGCCTCAGAAAAAATAGAACGCTTCATGGATCACCTCGGGAGGCTAGTTGTGCTACACCACTCGAAGCAGTCAATATTTGTATAAAATCCACTTTATGATTATAACTTTTGTTATGCACATTGTTGAATTGTCCAAAATATACGTTCGACACAGTGGAACTGCACAGTGGAACTGCTCCTATGGTGAGCAGCAGGGGTTCAGTGTCTTGTTGACTGAAGTCGCCCATGTTTTAAAGGAAAGGGTTAAATTTTGAACGTTTTCTTGTTTTCACAATTTTATCAACAGAAAGCATCGAAGCTCTCTCGTTCCCTGGGAATTCCTCGCATCTACCTGTCAGCCAATAGCGGGGCCAGGATTGGACTAGCGGAGGAGGTCAAGCAACGGTTCAAGGTGGCCTGGGTTGACCCTGCCAAACCAGACAAGGTATTGTAGGTCATAGGTTAAACGGTTAAGGCAAAGGATATTTTCCAAGTCTTGGTTTGGTACCCAGCTTTGCCTTCTTCTCTACCTCTGGATTCATTTAGAAAGTGTCATAGGTCATAGGTCAGACAGTTAAGGCTAAGGATATTTTTCAAACCGTGGTTTGTTATCCAACTTTGCCTTCTTCTCTAGCTCTGGATTCATTTAGAAGGTGTCATAGGTCAGAGAGTTAGGGCTAAGGATGTTTTTTAAACCATGGTTTGGTATCCAGCTTTGCCTTCTTCGCTAGCTCTGGATTCATTTAGAAGGTGTCATAGGTCAGAGAGTTAAGGCTAAGGATATTTTCAAACTATGGTTTGGTATCCAGCTTTGCCTTCTCTGGCTCCGGATTCATTTAGAAAGTGCCATAGGTCAAAGGTCAAACACTTAAGGCTCAGGATTTTTTCCAAACCTTGGCTTTAGTAACCAAGGTTAATTATTCGAAAGATTACGTGTGGGAAAAATGCATCTAACATTCATGAAGCAAAACAAACACCTATATAAAGTCAGAATCCCCTGAGTCAGGGGCCTTAAATCTCCTCAGTGAAGCCCAGTGTTGTCGAGTCTTTTGAGTCGAGTCCGAGTCTGGGTCTGGAGTCACTCGAGTTCAGTAAAATCTGAGTCTTGAGTTACTTGAGTCAAGTCTCAGTCTGGAGTCATTTAGTTAAGTTTGAGTCCGAGTCACAAGTTATTTGATTGAAGTCTTAGTCCAAGTCCAAGTCACAGTTGTACTAAAGGGATGTGCATTATTAAACATGGACACATTTAAGGTATATGTTGGCAATTAAATGCGCAATTGCAAGCATTCATAACTTGACGTCAACTTTGTTTTTCAGGGTTTCAAGTATCTATACCTGACTCCATCAGACTACAAACAGCTGCTGGCGCTCAACTCACTACGCGCTGAGCACATAGAGGAAGATGGGGAGTCAAGGTACAAGATCACTTACATCATTGGTGAGTCACATTTCTCCACTCCAATCAGTCACAGTAACCAACTAGTAATTAGTGATAAAGTGTCTTGCCCAAGGACACGGGCATGGCAACTGACGGCTGGACTTGCCACATCCTGAAGAATAAGCCATTTGCGAGTTAAATTTTAATAAAATCTGGAACGCTGACTTAATCCATTGCTTTGCACGTTTACGGCTTTGCATTCTCCCGACCAAAGTTGACTGTTACTATATCACGTGATTCGGGGCAAGCCTTATGCTAGCAACCCCCAGCTCAGGCATGCTGTGGTGTTTTTTTGTGCCATTCTCACCCATTGTGAACAATGTATTGATGCTGAGCGTCTCTTACGTAACTATGCAAGAGCTTGCCCCGAATCATGTGATATAGCAACAGTGTCTTTGGTCTGGAGAATTCAAAGTTAAAATGTGCCAAGCATTATGAGCAAGGCAGTGTACCAGACGTTTTTCAAAATATAAAATCCAAAAGGGCATAGGTCACTCGCAAATGGCTTATTACCTACAGATTTTGAGTTTGGATGCTCCAGACCATGAGGCCACGTCACTCCATGACATATTTGGTGGTTGAACATTGTGCATTAACCAGTGCTGTTTGCTTTTTCTTTTTGTCTAGGTCAAGAGGAAGGCCTCGGTGTGGAGAATCTGAGTGGGAGTGGCATGATTGCTGGCGGGTCATCAAGGGCGTATGAAGAGATTAT
Source organism: Patiria pectinifera (assembly GCA_029964075.1). Taxonomy (NCBI): domain Eukaryota; kingdom Metazoa; phylum Echinodermata; class Asteroidea; order Valvatida; family Asterinidae; genus Patiria; species Patiria pectinifera. The sequence goes on along the minus strand of CM057149.1, from coordinate 28,204,539 downwards.
CACTCTGAATCTGGTGAGATGGCATTTGGTATAAGTTGATAGGGAGGGGCTTCCATCGGAGTGGGAGTGGCACAAGGGTGGGAGGGGTGTTATATATCCCCCCCCCCACTTTTTGTCCAGGGGGAATGGGCCATTGTATCATCTCCCCCCTCCCCACAACTTTTTTGTGGTGAGAAACGAAATATGCCGAATGTAAGGTTATTTTCCAACACCCCAAATTTATTAGCACTGAAAAACCAAGAACGAATAGCACAAATGATTGAAATGCACCGTGTTGATGTATTGTAAGCATGTCAGTTTGCATTAGAAGTACATTTCTATCATAAATTGTGCCCCCTAGTACCGTGGCGTCCAGAACAGTTGAAAAAGTTACTTGCACTTTTCCAAACTACCCCTTTGTGAAATGTTTAAACCCAACTGTGTAGCGCGTGGGAACACACGTACTTGTTCAGTAGTGGTTGGGACTACACACGGGTTGTCCCATGGTACTCTGGGGACCGTAGCCACTGTGGGGACAGCAGAAAGTCCCCATAACTCGGTCCTAATTTGCCTAACAATTAAAATTTCCTCATAATGCGGTGACAGCCCGCCCAGTTAATGCAGCGCACGCACACATATGCATGTGCACACAGACCTCTGGTTCCTATGTGGTTTCTATGTGTGTAGTACTTTCAGACCGAGGCAACCTTTGTATAGTCTTTTTTGGCTGTGCACAGCAAGATAGAAAGTGACATGTGACTCACTCTTGGCAAATCAAGATACAGAATATGTGGTTGAGGTGTTATAATATTTAATATTTGTTGATAGGGGAGGGAATTTTTCAAGTAGAGATTGCATGGTAGCTCAGGGTCACATCTGGTGTTGACATGATAATTAGCTTTCACCCAAACACTTCATGGGGGAGTGTGCGGCCTAGTGGTTAGGGTTCGTGACTCATGATCAGAGGGTCCAAGGTTCGAATCCAGCTGCTGGTCATATATTGTGTCCTTGGGCAAGCCACTTCACCCCCACTTGCACCTCTCCACCCAGGAGTATAAATGGGTACCAGCATTAGCTGGGGAGTAACCTGTGATGGACTAGCATCCCATCCAGGGGGAGTAGAAATATTCTCAGTTGTTTCATGCTACTGAAACCAGAGATAAACGCCAGCCTGATGAGCCACATTGGCTCGCGACAGACTTAACTTTACAAACACTTCATGTCATTGTTTATTAGGTCACCTGTCGAGCCATCGGTATCGGTTCCTACGTTGTGCGTCTCGGGCAGCGCATCGTTCAAGTGGACAACTCTCACATCATCCTGACCGGAGCAGGGGCACTCAACAAGGTTCTGGGACGGGAAGTGTACACCTCCAATAACCAGCTAGGGGGCATTCAGATCATGCACAACAACGGAGTGACTCATGCCGTGGCTCAGGACGACTTCGAAGGAGTCCTCACCATCCTGAAGTGGTTGTCCTACATGCCCAAGGTAGGCAAAGGGCTCCCTCTTGTGGTAGAGTGTACATATTACTTAAGCAGGGTTCCCAGTCACTCTGGTAATCAAGGAAAATTTTGAAAATGAATTTCCATTTATTTTTTTTTCAGTCAGGAAAAACTCAGAGAATTTGGGGAAAACACCAGAAATCAGGAAAAACTCAGGGAATTTGAGAGTGACCCTGAAGGGAAAGGTTTTTGCCAGTTTGGCGTATGTTCGTCTTGTGCCATGTTGTGTTCAAGTCGTGGCCATTGACTGACTGGTTGTGATGGCTTCCTAGTGTTATTGCAGTGTGAATATCACACACCTCTCCAGACAATAACAATATAATGTCAGTTTAGTTACTACAATGATCTTAAATAGAAATTATTCATCCAACTATTGTGATGTGATAGAAATCAGCTCAAAACACCATGATGTGGCATGCACTCAGACAAATCAATTTTTTTCTGTGTGTGTGCGTACTCATTACTTAATTTTTCAGTTAAAAGTAACAGCTGGACTTGTTAAAAATAAAATTATTTTGTAATAAAATACAGATAATAAGCTTCAAAATGATATACATGTGGGCAATTCCACGATTACTCACGTTACATTTTTGATGTACTTTTGAGTTTCCTTGGGCTGTAATTACCTTACTGAAAAGGTTTGATAACTGTTATCCCCATGGTAGATAGAGTAGACCTAGACCTACCTAAGCACCAAAGATGACATCCAGAAAAATGTGTTATGTATGATAAACAAGACGCACAAAATCGGTTACTCACGTTACGAAAATGTAACGTGAGTAACCGTGGAATTGAAGGATTTTTTGAAGTTTTGGCATTGAAGTTTATATTTTCATGAATTGTCCATGTATCAAATTAAAAGGTTTGTATGTACATTAGGTATTGGTCTAGTTGCAATTGACGTGCACACATGTCTATCAATTCACATTGTCAGCACTCAACCTTTTAGACTCGCTAGCATGCATAACGTGATCGGTAAATTTATTAAGTATTTCCGTTTGACAATGTGGCATTGCAGTGTCGTGACGCAGGAGTTCCCATCATCCAAAGCGTGGATTCCATCGACCGTGAGATAGAATTCCTGCCAACCAAGGCTCCCTACGATCCTAGGCACATGCTGGCTGGAAGACCTAACCCAGGTATGATGATGGGGACAATTAACATATTTGATAAGTCTGCTCATATTTGAGTATTCTAACAGATTTGCTCATTGACTAAGGGAATAACATGTGCTCGGCCGGTTTTCAACAAGTACATTTGAAACTGGCGTTAAAAGCCTCGACCTTTTAATTCCCAAACGTGACGTCTATAAATTGCTCCATTTCATCTGAAGTGGGGTCAGGGAACCAGACTCCAGGAACATGAATGTTTTTCTTGGTTTTTCCAGTATCTACGAACACAAAACCTCAAACAAGTCAGTGAAACAATATTTTCTATAAAATGCTAACCCCCCAAATCCATCCATTTCTGAAAATTGCAGCAAAAACAAATGTGGTATATACCCGAGTTTGGTACCAAGTTTGATGGTGATGGTATTTTTAAAAAGCGACGATTTCATCCTATGCTCTCATCATACAGTGTAACAGACCTTGTGCACAGTAGCTATCTCAGAGAATAGTGCTTTGTTAAATATTTTGCAAAATAGAAACAAAATCGTATACAATTGTGTAATTGCTAATTGCAGCCAAAAAAAAGACACAAGACAAGTTTTCACAGTAATGCAACGTCTCATGTGAACCTGTATGTGTTTCTGTGCAATATTTCTGACATAATACAATCTGTTGTTTTTACAGAGAATCCCCTCGAGTGGCAGTCAGGTTTCTTTGATAAAGGCTCCTTCATGGAGATCATGGAAGCCTGGGCTCAAACCGTCGTAGTCGGCCGAGCAAAGTAAGTCAATAAGATCCCTTTCATATTGCTGTACCAGAGTCACACTGAACCAAATAGAAATATGTTCTTGACTCTAGTCATCTCATAAAGAGATTCTTATCAGACAAGCATTGGCCGGACTTAGTCTGTGGAATGGGCTCCGTGCACAAGTACCGGTACCCCGTCAACTGCCAGAAATGGAGAGTTGGGGGAGACGTAGGCTGGTTCCCGGTTCATCCATTGCGGACTTCAAATGTATCCATACTGCTGTGGGGGCAGGGATTAGCCTGGGAGACCATCAAAAGAGAAATTTGAACCAATTCACACTCCACTGATGCCTGACGCTCACGCGATAGGGCGCTATGCCTTGTTGTTGTTGGGGCCCAAAGCCCATATGCCCTTGCACAGCAAGGATTTATGACATGCGAACATATTCGGCGATTAAGTATGCAAAACAAGACTGCAGCCTTACGCACCATTTCGTGAAATTGTTATAGCTGAAATGTTGCGCAGCGTGAAATGTTGTGCAACTTAATACGCATTGAATTGTGGTGCAAGTGGACTTAAGCAATTGCATAAAGTTTTGTGAAATCGACTGTAAAACTCACTGTAACATGTGTGTTTGATTGTCTTTGGCGTAGGTTGGGTGGAATACCTGTTGGTGTGGTTGCCGTGGAAACACGTACTGTCAATGTGGATATCCCAGCTGACCCTGGCAATCCAGACTCCGAAGCAAAGGTAAGATGGTGTCATGTGATAGACCTGTAGATTAACCCTAGCCCCATGGGCATATTAGTTGAAAAAAAAACTTCAGGAATCCTCCAAAAGGTTTTTGACATTTTACTTTACAAACGGTTAATTACTTGATAATTATCCTCGCCTTCGGCTTGGGTAATTATCAGCATCCAGACTCCAACCGGTCTTAAACATAGTTTTTCAAACCTCCGAAAAACAAATATTATATTCCCTTATTAAGAATGACTTCAAAAAAATGCTTTATTAGTTTGGGAGGTAGTTTGCTATTCATAACCACTGTTAGAGGTCAACGTCATTAAGGAGCGTGTCCAGAAATATGAAATCGTAGATGTAAGATGCAACAGGGACAGGAAAAAAGTGGACCCCAAATTTACAGAATGACCTGTCTATAAAAAATGAATTTTCATAATATTGGTTGAGATCTTTTAGATTTTTCATTTGGGACAGTCCCAAACCAGGAGCAGAAAAGCAATGTTTGAAGCAATGGAAGTTACGTTAGAATTGAAATGGCAACAAATGTTGATTAAGTAACAGTCCAAATTATATTAACCCTAAAACAATGTAATATTTTAGCACCTCCAACTGCAATGGGAATAAAAAATGAAATTTCCACCCTATTTTCAATCATAGTCAATAGCCCAAGCAGGCACAGTCTGGTTCCCAGACTCGGCTTTCAAGACTGCACAGGCAATCAAGGACTTTGGTCGGGAGCAACTGCCTCTCATCATCTTTGCCAACTGGAGAGGTTTCTCTGGTGGAATGAAAGGTGAGGCTGTATGTTTGTTTTTGGGTGGGGCACTTGGGTGTGACTTATTAGGGTGTGGCCCAAGAGGGCATGACTCATAAGTGTGTGGCTAGAAAAAGGATTCATTGTTGATTATCATCTTTGCCAACTGGAGAGGTTTTATCCGGCGGAATGAAAGGTGAGGCTGTGTCATTATTGGGCGGGGCACTTGGGTGTGGCTCATTAGGGCGTGGTTTATTAGATGTGGCTCATAAGGTTGTGTCTTGCAAATAGTCACTGTTGATTGTATTTCAATTGTATTTACTGTAGAGGTTATTTGCGTACTGTGAAGGTTTCTCAGGCGTAAGTTTTGTCGTGGTAAAGGGTTGTGATGTTTCGTGAATGGTGTACCAGTGTGGCAGTATTTTAAATTATTACCCCACATATGTGGTTAATATAGTTCACAGCTTCCATACATTCCTTCAACAAGATCTGCTAGTTGGCAAAACCAAAGGGTTTCAGGAGTAACCTTTTTTTTATCACCCTTCTAGACATGTACGAGCAGGTTCTCAAGTTTGGTTCGTACATCGTGGATGCACTGTGTGAATACAAGCAACCCGTCATGGTCTACATACCGCCTAACGGTGAGCTGAGAGGCGGATCTTGGGTGGTGATTGATTCCACCATCAATCCTCAGTTTATGGAGATGTATGCTGATCAGGAGAGCAGGTCAGTTAACAACTCCCACCCCGCCCCAGCCCTCAACCCCACCCCCACCCCAGTCCCAGACCTCACCCACCCCCAGTTCTCGCCCCCATCCACAGCCGTCACCACAAACTAACAGCAGTTATCCCCCCTTCCCCTGCCCTCACCAACGACCCCCAGCCCTCACCCCCACCCCCAGCTGTCGCCCCCACCCCCCCCCCTCCCCCTGGCCCTCACCCCACTCCAGCCCAGACATCACCCATCCCCTGCCTTCACCCCCACCACAACCCTCACCCCACCCCTGGGTCTCATCCCCACCCCCAGCCCACACCTTTTCCCCAGACCTCAACACACCCCCAGCTCTCACCCCCTACCCATTCCCTCCATCCTTATCTTTTCCCCCCCTCCCTAGAAAGGAGATTGATCAGGCTCAGCAGTGAATCACGATAAAGCCTCAGAGATAGCGCTAGTTATGCTTTGCTTGAAAGCAACACGAATCTTGTGACATCATGACAAGTATTTGTGATAAGAATTTCCCCACCAAAAGTTTTGACATTTTAAATGTTGTAAATTTCTGTCAATGTTAATGTTTCTGCTTGTGTATAGCCTTTGCATTCAAATATTGAACATGATGCTCAGTCGCTGCATACTTGAGGCACGTCTACACTGGAGATAAAATACAGATACTGGCTAATATGCTTGGCATTGCAATTTTTAAATGCAAGTAATGAATTTATGAACTCAACATTTTCAAAATGTATACATGTAGTAAGCATAACAGGTTGGTATTATTTTACTCATATAAATCATATAAACATATCCAAACGTCAGCATATTAAGTAAACTTCAGACATTTTTGGAAACGGGCATGTTTATTTACAGCCGTGATGGCTACGTGACCTTAAATTTGTGAACCTGGGAACCAGACTAATGTTCTCAGCTGATATTTGCTGAAATCAGGAAAGCAATGATACTGCCTCCCAAGACTTGAAAGTTTCATTTTCTTTTTCTTTTTTGTATTTTCAGAGGTGGAGTGTTGGAGCCGGAAGGGACAGTAGAGATCAAGTTCCGTAAGAAGGATCAAGTGAAGCTGATGCGGCGGATTGACGACACGTGCATCTCGTTACTGAGTGAGATTGCTGCTTCGGGAATCAATCGAGAGGAGAAGGCTGGTGAGTGAATGCAAGCAGTGTCGTAGTCAAGTCCATCACAAGTCCTCCAGTCTCAAGTCAAGTCACAAGCTATTCAAGTGAACTGTGACAAAAGCATTCCTTTGTTATTGTTGGTCCCTTGTGACTGGACTTGTGAAAGGACTTGTGATCTACTTCAAAGGTACAGTCCATCATTTGTAATTTGTGCATTATGTTCGTTTGAAGCAACCAAAGTGCTGAAAATCTAAAGAAGGGTGCTGAACAACTAACCTGATGAAGTTTTAGCTCAGTGAATGCTGTATATTCAAAAAAAAAATTCTAGGACCTCGATTTCAATTCAAAAGTTGCTGAGTCATGTTTTGATTTGGACCTGAATTCAGCGTCTGAGACACGTTCTCACTGAGCCGATTGCAGCTACGCGATGTCGCGTACTGAACTGACGAATTATAGCAACTGCGCACACGTGTGCATCATGTCAATGCTTGCGCATGCTTCGTTGAATAAAAAACGAACTAGTAACCGAAATTTCCAATGATGCGTCTTTTGTTTTCTTCAAAATGACAGCTTGCCAGAAAGAATAATTTCACAGAGAGTCTTGTCCCATTATTATCTTCAAAACAAGTATGCTTTTCAACAAAAATACCTCAGTTACTTTTTGGAAAGCCGCAAATTATGGACAGTAGCTTTAAGCCAGACTTGTGATGGACTAGTGATGGAACACGACTTGCGGTCTGGACCAGAAAATTTGAAACATAAGGATTTCTATTTTCCAGTGTACTGTTTGCATTGAATGCCCAGAGCTTTGTCAGATCTTCAGTTTCCTCACTTGTTATCATTGAGTATTTGCCATATCACTTTTTGCCTTTCAGCCATTGAGAAGAAGTTGAAGGATCGTGAGGACTACCTGCTGCCAATCTACCACACCGTGGCCGTCAATTTTGCTGATCTTCACGACCGCGCCGGCAGGATGCAGGAGAAACAAGTCATTTCTGTAAGTACTGCTATGTCATCATATTAAAAAAGTAGCCCCATAAATGTGGCCAATTTACTGAACTACATCCGTAAATAAAGGCAACACCTGTGCCATCTACCAAAACAAAGAGGACTTTGAAATGTTTTAATTTTCACATTCCGACTTCACTTGTGCTTTATTTACTAGCAATGGAAAAGAAGAATCGCCTTTCTCAGACGTCTACTTTTCGTGTAATTTCCTGGTTCGCTTGCACATGTTTGTGTATCTAAATTCCAACATCGAAAAGAAAACGCACAATTAGCACAAAAAAAGACCACGCGATTGGCAGAGCTCATGGCTTTATTTTGCTCTGCCACTCGTGTGGTCTTTTTTCGTGCTAGCATCCGGGTTGCCACGCGCGCCTTGACTAAAGGCTACATGACTGACAGCTAAATGATACAGCATGCATTGCACGTATCCAGCATGCATTGCACGTGATCTTTTCTATGTCGGAATTTAGATACACAAACGTGTGCAAGCAAACCTGGAAATTACACGAAAAGTAGACGTCTGAGAAAGGCGATACTTCTTTTCCATTGCTAGTAACAAGTAGAGGCAAGTTGGGGTGAAGGGGCTTGCCCAAGGACACGACATGTAGCCGATTGGCTGGATTCTGATCCCCGACCCTCTGGTCGTGAATCATACACCTGAACCACCAAGCCACAATCTCCACTATTTTCATGACCCCAGATTTACAGTGTCTCAACCCAAGAGCTCTTACAATCTTGAAATTGTGATATCCCAAGTATATCACAGACCATAATTGGGAGTTCCTTGGTTGTATCATAAACCGTCATGGGGCGTCACCTATAAAACCCCTTTGTACGAGATATCGTTAAGGTACCCTCTTCTTCATCAGATTCATTCCAGACTGCTGACCCAGTAAGCACGGTTTCCGCATTAGGTCATTGGTTCAAGTCCCACATTATCGATACTATCGATACGCGAGAATGATAATTATTGTCTGGCAGCCAATTATTGGAAATTTTAAAGCAATAATTTCACAACTGAACCGATTTGTTTTCAGTCGATGTCTCATTCAAGAGTGAATACTATTTGTGATGCGATCAAGCTAAATGAGTCGTTTGTCGACCCTGGTCAATTTTTTTTTTTACAGATTTGAAAAGAGCACAATCTCAGCATTACTGCTGTGAAAACTGCATGTTGATACCATCTTTAGTTCAAAAACAAGTCGGAACACCAAGAGATGTGATGAAGTGATGTGATGAAGTGGCCCTATTTTGGCCTGAGTCTCCAAATAAAAATTCCTGACAAACAACTCATTTAGCTTGATCGCATCATATTTGTTTAGCTAATAAAATAGAATTTTGTTTTCAGGAGGAAGCTGAAAAAAGCATAGGGAACACATTCAATCTCTATCTGTCTTACCTCAGGATGTCATTCAATGGTCCACATCCCGCGCTTTCTTCTACTGGCGTCTGCGTCGCCTTCTCCTGGAGCACAAGATTTGCGGTCGCATCCAGCAAGTCAACCAGAAGCTGTCTAGAGGAGAAGTCTTTGCAATGCTGAGACGAGTCTTCATGGAGGACAAGGGAACTGTCAACGTAAGCATTCTGGTTCAACACTTGGTACTTGGTTGGTGGTCCTCCAAAATATTCCATCTGGGGAATTTAAACTGGAGGTGTGGTGAGGGTGGTCGAGATTAAGTTTTGTCACAAAGAGCATTCTTAAAGGAGTCTGGGTTGGTGAGTGCCACTGTTGAGTCCGGGAGTTCATTCCAATGCTAGTGTCACATCCATAGGTGTTTGAAGAGATGATTTAGAAGCCAATAGGATCATTTGCAGCTACCAAAAAAATGAACTAACACATAATTCTATTAAAAACCTTACTTTAAAGGCAAAGCAACACTTGCATTTGTCCCAAAAGTAACCTTCTGAATGTCAAAAAGCTTACTAGGAATGTGTTTCTTGTTCAAAAGGTGGTGCATGGTTTTTCACCATTTTCATAAATATTGTAGTACAGTGGCGCACCCAAGGGGGGGGGGTGTTTTTTTAGTCCCACAATTAACCTTGGAGATATGTATGTGGCCCATTTTCGAGTAGTATAATAGCAACTCTATTAGTAGTATATATAACAAACACCCCAAAAAACACCCAACATTTTGTCTGCGGCCAAAAATTATGGGCAAGATTTTTGAAAAAAAAAAAAAATTGTGAGCCCCCCCCCCCCCAACCAAATCCTGGGTGCGCCACTGTTGTAGTAATCACTGAGCTAGAACTTCAACAGGTTGGGTTTGAACAGTCTTCCTTGGATTTTGCGTGGTGTTATTATTGGAAACAAACAACTGAAGTCTAACGTTCTAAAGCTAATAACCAATCACACTGATTCTTCTTTATTTATGAACAGTCGTATCTATGGGAGGACAATAAAGTCGTTGCTGATTGGCTGTTGGAACAAGAGAGACAGGAGAAAGAGGAGGGCCAGTCGGCCATCTTGGATAACATCAAAGCCGTCAAGAGAGACCGAGTCATCCACCAGATTCGAAGGCGAGTCTAATTATAAACTAGAGAAACTATGTCTGTTTGCAACAGAACATAGGGCATGTTCGCATTATGCTTATTTATTAGTTACATTTTGTCATTGTGGGCTTGATTTGCACAATGTACCAAGTTTGAAATCAATCCGGTGAAAAGGAAGTGTGCAATTTTGGAAGCAGAATAAAATTTTAAATATTAAAAACATCATAAAAAAATCAACCGATGATGTCATCGTGACGTCACTTCGGACTTTTCATACCAGCTCCATTTTCTACCTACCAACCAAGTTTCATGACGATCGGAGCTCCCTTGATGACATCATAATGACTTCACATGTGTGCCAAATTTCATTCCATTTTGTCGCCCCACGACCGAGTTCCGGGAGGTGGGAAGGGGGGGGGGGTAGGACCAGAACCCACTCCATAGACCATTCAAATCTGAGTGAAGTTATCATTACCATTTTTTATAATCAGACATGCCAATACCCTCCACATGGTGTATATGGTATGATTCTATTTCGAATTATCTGTCAATTTCTCTAGGAGTGTTTTTAGAATTTTCAATAAAATCAACAAAAGGATTACGAACTTGCATCAAGGTCATTCTTGTGTCAGCATGCACACGTGCATAACTGTACTGTTGCTTGATTCCACAGGATCATTCAAGATAATCCAGAGGTTGCCATGGATTCCATCGTGCACATCAGCCAACAACTCAACCCCAATCAGCGGACCGAGGTCACCAGAGTGTTGTCCACAATGGGGTCACATGACTCCAGCTAAAGAGAAGTCAGCCAATAGCAAACGACCAGAGAAGTCACAGGACTACAACTCCACAACCTAATCAGTGGACATCATCAGTACTATCCACAACAGTATCACATGACTCAGGCTAAAGGCTCTCACAGCATATCATTGAACAAGTCACAGGACTACAGCTAGTTGACACTCAACAACCTAATCAGTGGACATCATCAGTACTTTCCACAACAGTATCACATGACTCAGGCTAAAGGCTCTCACAGCTTATCAGTAAACAAGTCACTTGACACTCAACAACCGGACCAGTAGCCATGGGTGTGATCCACTACAGGGTCACACGACTCCAGCTGAAAGACTCTTGAAGTACATCACTGAACAAGTCACAGGACGACAGCTACATGTAGTTGACACTCAACAACCTAATCAGTTGACACAAGTACTATCCACACCAGGATCACACGACCAACTAAAGATTCTCACAGCATATCATAATTTCACAGGGTAGTTAATACCAGTTCTGTCTTCACTCTGAACAGGATTTCTGTCTTAAATTTGGTAGGTAGGCCTACTTTTGCGAATGATTCTACGTAGCTTTATCATTTGTGCCCAATTTCATGTCCACTTTATTATTGTAAGTGACATTCTAACATACTGCCAAATTTGTTCTTTTGAAAAGTGATCAACTTAAACTTGATTATGAAATCTTTAAATGGAATATACAACATTTGCAAACATCAAAACGCAAAACTACCAAATAAGTATGAAATACCTGAATGGACTGTTAGTGAATGACAGTCTTAAGCATCCTGTGAAATCGTGACACCTGGTGTGCTATAATTTTCAAGGATAGTGGTATTTTTGTATCAATTTCCAACACTGGTCAAACCAGCTTTAAAAAATCCAGCTATTTTTCAAACTCTGCCCCAAATTTACCATATTTTTAGTCGACATTTTGTTTGCAATCGATAACACACCTATAAACGGGTAAAAGCCAGCCAGACAGGTTCCTTCCCTAACAATTCCACGATGTCTAAAAATTGCTCCGGTTCATCTGAAGTGGGGTCAGGGAACCAGACTACAAGAACAGGATTGTTTTTCTAGCTTTTTCCAGCATCTTACAACTCAAAACTTCAAGCAAGTCAATGTAACAATATTAACCCCCAATCCATCCTTGTCTGAAAATTACAGCAAAAGTAAGTGTTGTATATTCCCTTTAATGCAGTCTAAAATCTTTATCTTTCATTGCAGAAGTTTTCTTTTGTGGTTAATGTGATGTGAATTATGCAATTAGTTTTATTTGAACACAGGGTTTTTCATGTGATTCCAGTTTTGTAAAACGCTGACCAAAAAAGCATAAAGTAAAATATATCAGTCAAAACAAAATCCCCATCCAAGTATCACATTCAGCATAGCTTTTATTTAATAACAAGTTCACAAAGTGTAAATATATTTGATTTATACATAAATTATATTAAATTTGATTTTGAGATACTAAGCTGATAATATATGCACCTACTTAGCTTGGGAACAAAATCTTTTGTTATGCAAATTTAAAATAGGCTCAATTTTGTTGTTTTACTATTCATAGAAAGTTTGATGTCCATTACAAAAGTACACATTATCTGCAAACCATTGGTTAAAAACTGTTATCACCGTAGTATTGGGCATATTGAAATGAATTTTGATACACCGATCGATTAAGCCCTGCGCATGTGGACAAGTTCATGTGCTACTCTTCAGTGACTACATGTACGTGCAAGCATTCGGTCCTTTGTCCAAGCATGTCCGACAAATCGTCAAGGCGCAGAGCGGCCTATTAGTTATTAATTCTCCTGTGCAAATGCCCACAGAATATACCTTAAATGCACAATTTAAACATGCACAGTCTTTAAACTTTTTTTGTAATTTTTCAGTGTTGATAAATTCTATTTTGCAAGTCCATCGTTATTAATACAGAGAATGTAGAAGATTGCAGAGCAAATGCGATTGTAATAAAAATAAAAGAAATGTGATTTTTTGTGATACATATTGTTCCAAGTTGTCAACATTGTGTAAAAAAAGTGGAGTTTTAAGACCAATCATTCCAAATTTGCAGGAATATGTTTGGCGTAGATTTGGCGTTATGTTCCAGGTTCATACAAATCTTCACTGCACGGTAGCAATCCTTGACAAGTTTCACTCTCGCAGAAGCACTTTGACCTTCGACCTTCATCATCACTTGCAGCGGCTGGCTGTGGCGTGTGATCTCCCCAATAGCTGTATGCCAATTCCTCCCCGGCATCGATAGTCCTCTCTGCAAACATGGCCACTCTGGGTATATCATTGTCGACTCGGACAGTGATAAGATAGAGATTGGGTTGACACGAATGGTTGATAAACCGACCAACGTTGCCCATATACGTCAGGTCAATTGGAGTTGTAATCACATTCCCATTGGCTAACGACTCCCTGACAACCATAATGTAGTTCAAATCATGTGGTTTCATTTCGCGCGTTCTTTTTTTCGCCTCGTCAAGCGTCAAAACCTCTCCCGCGTACTCGCACACAAATCTGTCCTTGGGAACGGGTACCGATGATCTTAGCCCATAACCTTTCCTTCTCGTCGCGAAGACCTCGAGGGGGAATTGCGGGCCATTCTGTACCACCCTGTTGACGCATTCCGGGCCGCATTTACAGCTCGCGTTGCACTCGAACACCGGCTGCGAGTCTGCGATACTGGGACCCTTGAGGAAGCGTCCAGCGTTGTCATAGTTGGCGCCATATCGAAGGATGCACGGGCATTGTGGGTTGCAGGATGCCGTGGCGCAATCGCAACCCTCGTACATGATTTCATTTGGGTGTCTGTTCAGACCGGGCCCTGCTACATGTGTTGATGTGTACTGTATAGTGACAAATCCAAAAAAGAAATAAATAAATGAACAAATAATGTCAATTAATGCAAACAATTCCCACCAACAAAAAAATTGAAATCTTACCAACCCTTTATAATGTGATTCAAGTTTATGGGCCTATACATGTAATATCGGTATATCATGTAGCCATATTGCCAGCATGAAAATGTCAAGATTTAGGGAGAGAAATTAGTATCAAGACGTACGCTACTTCTTTGGTTCTGTACGCAGTCTCTGGCGAGTCGAGAGCATTTTGAAGTATTTTCTAACAATGTTGAAATTTTGATACGCAAACTAACGTGTGCAAACAAATCTGGAAATGTCACAAAATATAGACATCTGAAAAAGGCAGCATTTTCTGATTAGCCTATAAAGAGGGTGAGTATGCTTCTTTTTCTAAAGCAAAAATAAACTACAAACTAAGCCTAAATGTGAAAATCAAAATTTGACAAAGTTCTAGTTCTACATGTTTCTGTAAATGTAAAAGTGTGGCCTTTATACGGAGGTAGTCCAGTAAATTGGCCACATAATTGGGTTAACTCATTCCAGGGCAGTGGAACATCTTGGCAATAGAGGGCGCCCTTGCACCTTCTGTGACAGCTCGCAGCACACGTTGATTGTCCACACCAAATCACTGGAAGTGTTCGTGGTTTATCGGTAATTGACTGGCTTAGTGAGCTCCTATTCCTAATCATCGATTATCTGAAGGAATCAAGGCGTCGAAGATCAAGTTTTGAATCAACAGTAGTATAATTTGAGAGGTGCACGAGGTAAGTCACATTTTCCAGACTACTTTTCATGCTTTTCTAGCGTGTCACTGTCAATCGCCGCCTCGAACAATTGAATTCATAATGCACATTAATTAAACATAAAGGCTTAAGCACACCCCCTTCTTTACCTGAAAATTTATTTCTGCTGGCAAGATGACATTATCAGCATTTTGCAGAGACATTGCACCATCCATGCTCGAAAAACGTAGCTAGAATTGTGAGCAGAACTCTGTCAAAATGTACTTTCAATTCACAAAAGTTTCAGACTGACTAGACTGCTCACTGACACTGGCAGTATTCTGTCAAGCTCTACTGTCATATGTGAATAGTCGGGTGCCTTTCCTCTTGCACCCTCTCTCTGTTATTACACGAAGTCTGGGTACCGTATGGCCATGTGAGAGTCAGTTGGCTATGGTCAAAAATCATCTCTCAATGTGTGCAATTTCGGGAATATTTCTTGAAAATGTCAGGATTATTATTAATGAAATACTATGGTTTACCATAATCTATACATCTTGTGTTAATGTTGGACTTAATTTCGTGCAGTTGGATATTTTTGGGCAAAAGAACTAGTGAGTGTTTTTGATGACCGTGGATGGGATGGAATTTTGTTTTAGATTTGGGCCATTTTGGTTAAAAAACTGAAATGTTTGTTTTCTCCCTGGATCCTGACTGTAGTGAGCTGAAATCTCTTGGGGATTCATTTCTGGCATCTACTCACCCTGCGTGAACATTTGACTTAGTATCTTGAAGTTGGATTTTTGGGCCAAAAATTAGTATTTTTGATGACCGCAGATATAGAAAATGTTTCAGATCGATTTGGGCCATTTTTGGTTTTAAAAAATGAAATGTGTTTTTCCTCCCTTGATCCTGACTGTAGTGAGATGAAGTTTCTTGGGGATTCATTTATAGGGCCTACCCACCTTGTGTGACCATTTGACTTAATTTTGTGAAGTTGGATTTTCCGGGCAAAGATTAGTGTTTTTGATGACCATGGCCATCAAAAACATTGAAGTTTCTGGGGCATTTTTTTAAAAATCATAAAATTTTCTTCTTTCACTGAATACAGAATGTATTGAGTTGAATGCTTTAGGGAATTCAATTCTGGCCTCACGTTGGATTTTTGGGTCAAAAAGTTTCTTTCTTGATGATTAGGGCCATGTCAGGTTGGTTAAAAAATGAAATGTTTCTTCCCTCCCTTGATCCTGACTCTAGTGACCTGAAATCTCTTGGGGATTCATTTCTGGCCTCTATCCACCTTGTGTGAACAGTTGACTTAGTTTCGTGAAGTTGGATTTTTGGGGCTAAAATCAGTATTTTTTGATGACCACGGATATGGAAAACTTTTCTGATTTGGGCCATTTGGTTAAAAAAAATCAATCTTTTTGTTTTATGACCATGATTGTGACTGTAGTGAGCTGAAATCTTCAGGGGATTCATTTCTTGCCTCTATGCACCTTATGTGAACATTTGACTTATTTTTCGTGAGGTTTGGTTTGTGGGCCAATAAATGATATTTTGATGACGGTGGATATTGCAAACATGTTACATTTTGGACATTTGGTAAAAAAGAGTTAGATCTTTGTTTTGTCCCTGTATCCTGACTGTAGTGAGCTGGAATCTTTAGGGGAATCATTTCTGGCCTGAAGGCACATTGTGTGAACATAATCTGAGTAAATGTTGTGAAATTAGATTTTTCGTTTTTGATGATGCCAGATATGGAAAATGTTTTGTAAATTTGGAAGCGTTCAGTTATTTATTTATTTATTTATTTATTTAAAATGAAATAAAAAGAAAATCATTATGTAAAATCACTAAGAACATTAAGTAAAACTAGAATGAAGAAACAAAAATGCAAACATGTAAAATATAGGGTGTGAATGCAAAATTAAGAACAAATTTAAACACTAATATACACATAATTATAAACACTAACAAAATACAACACAGAAATTAAATTCAACATAAAAACAAAAACAAATTTTAAATTAATATTTAAAATACTGAAATAAACAGTAACTAATGACAGCACAGAAATTAAAGCACAGAAGTAACAAATCTATACCTTTCATTATCTCGCTTGCTACTGGCTGTATAGTGAGCTGCAATCCTCAGGGAATTGATTTCTTGGTTCTTGACACCTTGTGTGAATATCTAAACCAATTTGGCAAACCTGAATTTTTGGGTCAAAAGTTGATGATAGTATAATTGTTACCACTGTGACCTTGCATAAAGGATTCAATTACGGAAAACCACTGATCGCTTTTTCTTTTACAGCCATTCTTAAAACTACAGATGACCCGATAAGAGTTCCACCATGGAAGGTCCAACGCCCTCCAAGCAAGTCAAGCTCACCGATTCTTCCGCGAACAAGGAACACGACCCACCTGCGTGTCTCGCCTTCGCCTCGTCGTCGCAGCCAAGCTCCTCCTCAAAGACGGACTCGTTGGAGCAAGAATCCACGCTGGAGGTTCTGGAACAGATTGACATCTGTCAGGGAGAGTTGGAAAACTTGAACGAAGAGGCCAGCGAGGAAATCATTCAAATCGAGGAGAAGTTCAACCGGTTGCGGCAGCCTCACATCGACAAACGCAACGAGTTCATCAAGCAGATTCCTAATTTCTGGATTTGCACTGTATCCTTGTACTTTCTACTACGGTATCTGTCCTGTTTTTCTAGGCACCCAGCTGAATGTAGAACAGACCGTACCCATAACCATACCAGATCTGTTCAATACCTCAATGAGGTTTTTGGAGGATTTGTGAGAAATGGTAAAACACAGTCACTTTTGCTACATATTCATGAGCGAGAGCTGAATACTGGTCCATATAACATCACTTGTCAGTCCCTAGTACAGTGTGTATTAGTTCAAGGCTGGACTTTTATTTCCCTGTTTAGCAGCCAGTCCTGTGACAAGCACCTTAATTGAGGTCTCTATCAACAAGACGAATCAAATCCGGGCTTGGCAATATTGGCAGCTCTACCCGGGAAATTCCGAGTACATTTATGCCTCCAGCGCATGCATTAGCTTGAACACAGCGAGTGCCTGTTAGGTTATATTTGCTCGGAAATTTCCTTGGTAGTGCTGCCAACATTTCCAAAACTGGTTTGATTTATCTCGTTGATAGCAACCTCGCTTGTGATGGACCAGCTGTATAAAGGGGAATAAAATATAAATCCAGTCTGCGATCAAGACTACACGAGGGTGCTATTTTTTGATACACTGTGTAGAATGCTGTTGTCCTTTCTATGTCCTGATGATCCCACTATAAGTTGAAAGAATTCTATTGGCTATCACGGCCGACTGATAAATAATTATAGCGTTTGTTTTCCTGAATCTTGGCGCATCTACCAGTTTGTAAACCATCCGCAGATTGCTCCGCGACTCAGTGAGGAAGACGAGGAGTGTCTGCACTATCTGCGACAGCTGGTCGTCCGTAATTACGACGACCTCAAGACCGGCTACAGCATCACATTCCACTTTGCCAAGAATCCCTTCTTTGAGAATGAAACCATCAGCAAGGAATTCAGTCTGACAGAGGACGGTAAGCTTTGAAAATAAGTTTTTGCTTTGGGACCTCCTAAAGGGTCCGATCTTATGACGTCAAAGTACCACGTGATCATCCAGTTCCCCGTGACTGGTCATCATTGCAGTAGGCAATGGTTTATATTGTTAACTAGACAGTAGGGTTTATTTGCACGTAAAATAGTTGCAAATTCTTTATCAAATGGCACAATGGTCACTACCAGTTCAAGCCAGGTTTATTTTGACAGTGACCAGACCAAGGTGCGGGAATATTTTTCACGAACCTCGATGGCAGACGGACTCAGGCCATGATCTGCGGGTAGCACACCCTGATCTTTCCGGCCTTGCTCGCTACCCTGAGTGGGTTGCTTCCAGCCTTACTCCTTGCGGGTTTATGAGTCATCCGATCTGAATACTCCCTGGTGCAAAAACCTCATCACACAAATTGTGCCACAAAATTGGGCTCCAGCATGTTGCTGGATTTTTGAGGGTCCTGAAAGATCCAAGAAAATTCCAAGCGAGAATTTCTACGGTGATCAGGGTGAGGTTTTCTGATTCGGTTTACATTTGAAATCTGTATAGATTGTTTATGATTTATTTTCAGGAGAACCTACGAGCAAATCCAGTGAGATTCACTGGAAGCCTGGCATGGATATTACCAAGAAGCTGAGATCCAAAGGCAAGATGGACGTGCCCTGTGCTAGCTTCTTTGGCTGGTTCAGCGATCATCTAGATGCAGGCAACGATGAAATTGCAGACGTAAGTCGGCATCTAGGTCGTGGCACAGTCGGCGTACTTGTGATGGGTCACAAGTCACCACAAGTCCATCATATTTGCAGGCCTGTGTTGTAGTCGAGTCCATCACAAATCCTTTCACAAGTCCTTTCACAAGTCCAGTCACAAATCCTTTCACGAGTCCAGTGCCAAGTAACGGGATGAACAATGACAAATGGATGATTTTGTAACAGTTCGTTTGAATTGCTTTGGGCTTGACTTGAAACTGAAGGACTTGTGGTGGATTTGTGATGGACTTGCAGGGAAAGTTGTGGGGACTTGTTGCGGGGACTTGTCTTGGGATCGACTACAACACTGGTTGCAGGATTCTGAGCTACGCCAGCATCACAATCTTCATTCTATCAAGTTATCAGTTTGTAAACAGAATCCTGCATCTAATAAGGGAATAAATATGTCCTTGGCCAGTTTTAAACATGGTTTGGAGTCTGGACGCATGATATTCGGCTCGGGTCATTATCAGCATCCAGACACCAAACTGGCCAAGGACATACATGTCTTTATATCAAATTTTGTCAAAAAGTCCAAATATTTTGATCCCAAAGCCAAAACAAGTCAAAAAAATGTAATTTCCAACAATTTGTTCAACAATTTTACTTCATATTTATGGAAGCACCCCTCTATTTATGGTATCTGCCTCTCGCGAGTATAGTTGTAAACAGCTCCTTATATGGAGATTGGTGCGCGCATGGCGCGTACTGCCGATGTGGACCTGAACGCGGCAGTGCCGGTGAAGTGTGAATTTAGGACTCTCAAAAATATGGACTCATTGGTAATATTCTGCGCATATGCCTAAATGAACATTGTGAACAAAGGAATGGGTAAAAGGAATGGGTAAACTATCTAAAGTACTCATGAATACCCAATGCAACAGGCTGGATAAACCCATCTGCAGCTTATCCCTGATATATAATGACATGACTCCATACCCCTAACCAACCCGCTACCTGCTCAAAATTCATGTATTTTCTTTTCCAGAAAGGCAAATTATTTGCTTTGTTGATGTCACACGATTCTAATAGTCAGGCTTGAGATTTGTTTAAACTTTGTTTAGACATTATTAGTGTACAAAAGAAATGCACCTTTCAAATTGAAAAAGCCATCCTGAAACATTGTATCTGCCGTACATGTAGGTCCTGAGAGATGACCTGTGGAGCAATCCCTTACAATATTACCTGATCCCTGATGTGGATGACTCACTGGACAAATCAGCGCTCATGGACTCTCTTATATACAGGTATGGCTCCGGTTTTCTTTCCTTAATAGGCAATGACCATTAGACTCCATGCACATTGCAAGTACCCCCTCAACAGTAAGAAATGGTGAGTTGGGGAGACCACTGGGAGAGACAATGGAATTCATTGTCGACGACGCCTGATGCTCACACAGAGACACTACGGCCTCGTGCACAATCAGACTGTTCAACGTGCATAAATCTGTATGTCCACACGTTTGGAGGGCGAAAAGTGGACATCTGCTTTTTCTGCTATCAGAATATCAGAAAAGCAGTTTGAAATTTTTTGAAAGATCCATATTCTACTTTTCTGTCTTTCTCCTATCAGAAAAGCAGAATTTTATACTGTCAATGAAACTTTTCTGCTTTACTGGTACCTGAAAGGCAGGTTTTACTTTTCTTCCTTTTGGTGGCTGACAATAAATGGACATCTGCTGTTTTTCTTGCTTGAGTAGTATGAAATTAGATTAAAAGTTTTCAACCTTGCCATTAGCTGCTTTCAGATTTTATTCAGGCGGCCAAAAACTGGCCATCTGCTTTTCTCATTCCAAAAAAAGTGGAAAAGTCAATCGAATGTAAATTTTGACAACTGTGTATTCTACATTTCTGCTTTTCAGACCCTGGAAAATCAGTTAAATTAAAACCTTCTTTTCAGGCACCAGAAAAGTAGAAACATGGATTTTATTGAAAAGTAAACTCGCTTTTCTAATAGCAGAAAGACAGAAAAGAAGAAAAATGGGTCTTTCAAAACTGTTCAATCTGCTTTTCAGATATTATGTAGATGTAGATGTCCACTTTTCATCCTCCAAACCATGCGGTGACATCTGTCGGCTGGGCCATCAAATGGTTGTCAAAAGTGCCCTCTCCTGTTTGCGCATGGAGCCCTATATTCTGATATTGTACCAGAATAGTTTAGTTTTTTTTTCTTCAAACATGCAGTGATGACGAGAGTAACAATGTTGAGGTGACCCCTGTAATTGACCGAGAATCCCGTCCAATCACAGCCAAGAAGGATGCCAACGATGACTCGGAGACTGCAGAGAACCATCCAGCATTGATCAAGAGTAAGTCTGACACCTAAGGCGGGTTCAAACTACACACGAAAAAAAAAGGCGAAGCGAAGTTGATAATACAAAACATTCATTACGAAATTTGCCTGATAACTTGCCATGATTGTCAGAAATTCATATTTGCATTCGCTTTTGTTGTGTATGAACTGGTCCCTAGTCTCAGATGAGCAGTCATTTATTGTTAGCTACAAAGTTTTTGGGGACACATACCAGTCCTAAATTCTGTATGACCATATCCCCATATGATCGTACACACCAGAGCTACCTGTGGGGTACTCGTACAAAGGCAATGGTACCCCACAAGTGAAATCTTTAGAAAAAGGGATAAATGGACAACAATGCTCCTACCCCACAAGTCCTTCCCGTGATGTCGTCCATACTTGTAATGTTAAAGTTTAGGTTAATGCGCCTATCAATTGTTTCCCCCACCCCTCAGCTATCCAGCCCTACCCGGTATATGTGGGGGGTTCCCCTTTTTATTAATGTCTTTGTTGAAGGGGCGCTAGTCAGAAGTCATAAACCCATATATAAAAAGCTGTATTCTCCCTGAGTGATCCCATTTGACATTTCCCAGGTTTGCAGCATTGCTATTCAATGTTGCTAGCGTTGTGACCTTGGGCCTGATCCCTGGCTACATGGCATAGTCAGGTTTATGGCTGCTGACTAGTGCCCCTTGAACAAAGACACTGACAAAATGGGAAACCACAAACATAAGGCTGGATAGCTCAGTTGGTAGAGCACCGGAACGGCAATCCGGGGGTCGCAGTTTCAAACCCCGCTCCAGTTTCTTTGCTCAACTTTGAAACTTTTTTTCGGTACAGGTAATGACAAGATTCAAGGGACAGAGGACAAGTCGGAGAACAATGTTAGCACCGACGACAGTAAAGAAACAGTCAAAGACGATGGATCCTGAGCATATCTACATGTATAATGTGTAGTAGATTTTTTTATCAAATATCTGGCCAGAGCTGATATATGGTCCAACTGACTGGTGAGTATTGGTAGTTTCCTTCGCACAAAATTGGTTGAAATGTTTTTTCTAGGTCCCGTC
Organism: Patiria pectinifera; assembly: GCA_029964075.1. Taxonomy (NCBI): domain Eukaryota; kingdom Metazoa; phylum Echinodermata; class Asteroidea; order Valvatida; family Asterinidae; genus Patiria; species Patiria pectinifera. Next base: position 28,182,245 of record CM057149.1, on the reverse strand, counting down.
GATGCCTGTGTGTGCAGTGCAAGACACTGCTCAGCTGGCCTGTACCATTCAAATGCTTAGACTAGGTTTACACTATGTTTCCGGCGGTCACGGCAGCCCCGTTTGCCCGAAATGTAGTGCGCCGTGGGATTTTTTTTCTCCGTAGTCAAGGGTTTTTTTAGGTCCTGCTAAGTTTTCTCACGGTCTATCACGGTATCTGTGATGGGCCGTGGGGGGAAAGGGGCTGCTGAGTCCCGGAGGCTCAAAGGCGCACTACGGTTCGGCCCGCGGTCTACCACGAATGCCAGTACGTTCCCTCCCGGCCTGTCGCGTTCTGATGGGTCCCTCTGGGGTCCCTCACGTTCCTCACGTTCTAATCAAAGTCTGACACGTTTTTCGCATTCTGTCAAGGCTTTCTACGGATGAAACGTGTACGCCGGGCAGCTTCGGAGCAAGTTTATGCCCACGGTATGAAAAGAAAGCCTCCCAAGCAATAGCAATCATTGTATGCTTTTATACTCCCTCCCAGACCGCGCTCGCCGTATCAGACCGTAGTAGAACGCAACTCGCCGCATCGCACCGGGCCTGTAAACCGTCACACATCTGGACGCGCCGTGATTGAAGGCAATGAAACGGATACCGTACACCCTAGCTTGCCGTGAGAAACGAAGCAAAACACGACAAAACGCGCAGCAACTGTGACAAAATGCCCGCTAAACGCGGCAGAACGTGACAAAACTTTAAAGGACCGGTAAGATGCCGGGGAATGCACATGCTTCCCGTCCCACTACGGACCGTCTCCAAGTTTTGTTACGGCCTATCAATGACATATTCTTCACGTCTTGTTGCGTTCACCCCGTTTTACTACGGCCTACTAGGTTTCTCATCCGCACCGTGACTGCCGTGGCAAATTTTTTGACAGTTTAAAAATCTGGCCCGGCATCCACGGCAATCACGGACTGTCACGTTTGCCCATCCCGTCCCCCGGCGTTGTCTCACGTCCATACCGTTTTGTCCACGGTGGCCAGAAACGTAATTGCCGTGGCCGCCTGGAACATAGTGTAAACCTAACCTTACTATTAGCTGGACAAAGTGGATGCCAGAGCAAAGCCTAGGTGATTTTTGGACAAACTTTAAGCAACGTTTTTGTATTCAACTTCTAACACATTGGACGCTCTGTTTTTCAATTTAAGGCAATATTCAATGCCAAAGTTGTGAATGCTGACTAAAACCCTGTGGGTAGAGAAGGCATGTTATGGTAAAGTCTCATGCTCAAGGACATCAGACAAGGCCAATAACTGGATTTGATCCTGCCAATCGATTCTTGAGCTGTTCTTCCTTTAATGCACAACATTTCCAAAACTCTATGGGTTTTTTTATTATTGAGCACTGAATAAATTACATTGTGATTCAATGTAGTACAGGGTGCTGATGGTTGTATGTTGGTATTGGACAGCATAAATAACGATGATAAGCTTTAAATTTTGAGCTGAAAAGGCCTAAATGCTTGACGCATTGAGACCAATCTTCCAAATGAGTTAGTGGATAGAAGTAGTGGATATTTGCCGTATTCAAATTCCTATTACTGATCAGTATTAATTGTTTAATGTACAGTTAAAACTATGAGTTGGAAATACTGCCATCGAAAAATTCTTGTTTGATCAAGGGAAGATTTGATCGTTTGATCAAGTAGACTACGCACTGTGTGCGAGAAATATAGGTGGTGGTGTGTATGCACAAGTGATTTTTAATGACGGTACAGTCAAGATTTGGCATGAGCGAAAAGTGTTCAAGCAAGAAGGCACGATGAAAACTGTCCCAAAACACCTGTAAACCGTAATGTGGTGTGTTGTAGCCTGAAGCCATAGACGTGCACAGAGTCCATAGACTCATAGATCCTGCAGTGCAGCCATCTTGGAGGTTTGTCCTTTGGTTCCACAGGTATGAGAAGACTTCTAATGCCACGTTCGCATTGTACTTAAATATTTTTTCTAAGTTACCAGGATTGTTAACATTCCAATGTGGTCATTCTACCACGCTTCTGCACTCGGGATTAACTTCTGCCCAAGGAAAGTTGTTCATTGCATAAATACCTTTACCGTACCGTACCGTACCGTGCTCTCTAGGAATCTTATGAGGGCGTCCTACTATTGATCTTTTAACCTATAACGCCAGATGTGGTTGTGGAAAAAAATGTTCCACATAATATCGCACAGCACAGCAGAAATACGGTAGAATCTCATGTACAGTACGTTGGCCTACGCGTGAGAATTACATAGGTTACCCACTTGTAAAAGTCTCTGCTGTGGACCATTAAGCTAACATTCGACTCTCGACACAACGATTTGGGTAGTTTACAGACGCTGCCCCACTGGATTTGATTTTGTAAAGTTGACAACAGTCTCCTTAAATTTGACAATAGTCCCTGTTATTTTAACCTAAAATTCCAATGTAAACAGGGCTTTATTGATACAGAAATAAGCCTCAAAAATGGCTGTTGAATGCACAGGATCTTTAGGCCAACCAAAGTGTGTTTGTATCAATCATGGGGCTCAGATATTGAGCTGTTAAAACATTTTGTACATGGTAGTTATATTTTAAGATGTAGTTGTTAGTACATGTACCAAATTGTACCAGTAGAAGTGAGAATATCATTATTTTAATTTACTGTTCCGGATTTGATCGTAAGCCCCACCCACTTTTGCGGTCCAGCAACAACACATGCAACACCCCCAATGCCGCACTATAGATGTTAAGTTGTATAAAACGCTCTTCTTAACCAGTTCACGCCGGGATTATTTTGAAAACTTGAAAACTTTTGCGTGTATTTGCATGAGCCCGTACAAGGATTTCAAATCTCTCTTTTCTCAACATCCCCCTGGGGGAGTTTATTGAACGGCGACAACCAGCAAGACACCATTGTTATTATCACTTGACTGAATGACATGCTAATTTTGCCTAAATCCTTTTTGAGTGGCCTAAAACACAGACATTTTTATTCAATAAAATATATCCAGTGCCATATTTGTTCACGTCCAGTAATAAAACCATCTATTATTTCTTTTGATTGTTGAAATTGGTGCACAAACAATGGAAATCCTTAATTATAGGTACATTGTGTATGCATGGTGTATGTGTGTGTGTCCAGAGAGGATAGACTGCCCACCTGCTGTTGGGCAAATTACCTGAAGACATTAACCAGATACAATGTTACAGTGATGAGCTGTGTAAATGATAAACAATGACATCCTGGTATGGAAGAGACCCTGGATTTTAAAAGGGAAAATCACCTTATTGTTTTTGAACACAGTGTCGCATATTTTAATTATAGTAACAATACAAAAAAAGGTGCTTTATAGACAAATGGTAAAGCTCTAGAGAAATCATGCGCAACTGGGCACCGGTCAGACTTATGTGGGACATATGTACGTGAAACGGGTTTCAGAGTCATAGCTGTGATTGGTCGAAACATCATGAGGCGGGGCTCAACAGATCAATCCATTGTGAGAATTTTTCTGTTTCAAATCCCACCAGTATATCTCTTTTTGTATAGTGTTTTTAGTATCACATCATTTTATGCAGTGTATAATTTATCAAAGTAGCTTGCATTGTAAATATCTGTACATGTACAATATGCACTGTGTGCTCAAAACCAAAGCAACGTCTGCGGAGAGAAGCCAGCCTTGCCGTATTTGTGTTTGAAATCTAGGCATAATGCAAGAAAATTGGTTCGTGCTTGTATGTGAGTAGTGACATGACTGTAGATGTTAGTGCTGTCATGTAACTGTGCTTGTGTCAGCAAGTTTTAGAAAAGTTTAATTGCGCATTTGTAAAATACGAACCTCTACAACAGGGTCTGCAAACAAAAAAGGACGTTTCAAGTTTTGGGGTGTGTTCTACTTAAGTGAACAATCTTGAAGGTTGGCAATGTTTGTGCAAGCATGGTGCAAGCAAGCGGAACTTTTGAGTGTTTACCAGCGGACAATATGCCGATGGCACCAAAAAAGGGCATGACTTTTTTTTAAGGGCACTTGTTTAGAAGAAAAGAGCAATTGTTAACAAAAGAAGGGCACTCCTTACAAATATTATTTTTTTTGAGGGGGAGGGTTAAGCGCTGTTTAAAAAAGGGTATTTCAATGGAAAAGGGCAGTTTTTATAAAATATTGGGGGTTCCCCTTAACCCCCCCCCCCGAAAAAAATGGTGATGGAATTGGGATTCAACATTTCCACAAGTGTTCTTTGTTGTTTTAAACAAAGTTGGTATTTCCAAAATAAGAATCTGTGTAGTATGCGGTCAATAACTAGTATGCGAGATGTGTGTCCTGTCCTGGTTAAATAAAACAATTAATATGAAATTTTTATCAAAACATTACTACTGTCTTTTAGATACAACTTTGTGTGGCTTATACATATGAACAAAAATCTTACAAAATCTTGTAAATGTTAGTTGGATTTTGATGGAAATCACACTTACAAAATCGGTGTAGACCTACATGTGAAGCGGTCATCTAAGACGGCATCTTTAGTTATTTCAATTCAGTAAATAGCAAGTTGTTATTAACTTTTACAACTTCAAACAAAATCCACCTTTCACTTCACAGTTATACTTTTCTTTCATATTAAAATAGAACCATCAACATTTATTTTATAATTTTACAGAGGTGAGTTTAATTTCGTTGGGGTTTTTTTTACAATAGAGTAGTAGCCTTTTGAGAAAAAGTCTGCTATAAAAATACTTCAGCTGTACCAACCATTTAATATTTCTTGTTTAATATATGTCCTGTCAAAAAAGAAAAATGTAAATGCACCTTTCTAATACATACATGTAACGACTGTTATTAAAGCGCGCAAACGTCAAGGGCAAAATTAATCCCAAACATTTCCACCAGCTTACTAGACCATGGAACAAATTTCCTGGAAATGTTACTCATAGAAATTTGCTAAGTTGCACAGAAAATATTACGTCAGTAACAGAATATGTCAGTGAAATGCATTTCAATGTATACTGACTGTGACTGGTTCTAAACTTATAGCAGTTCGGTTGGAAAAAAATTGCATTGCACCAATCTTTACTTATTCTGATTATCATCCGTTGTTCAACGGAGCCTGCAAGCTCAGCAACAAGGTCTGATATATGTGAGCAATTTTATGCGACGCCACACGCCAGCCAATCGGAGTCTACTTTAGAAATTGTGACGTCATTTCCGGCAGAAAGTTGGCCAAAGCTGTTAATTGGTCAATTGGCTGCCACTTTTTTGTAATTTAGCAATGGGTTACCGAAAGACCGGATAGAAGGCGCCTGTTGATGGTCAGAATCTGGAGGTCAAGACGCAGTCTTGTTTTGCATAATCGCCGAATTTGTGTCCATAAAAAAGGTGCTTGCTTTGCAAGGCTATTCCATTGACTAATCTTTGTTTGCAGCTGATCCTGAACTTTGACCCATGACCTCATTGTTTACAAGTGCAGGCATCAGAGGCTTGGACTATTTCAATAACATTTCTGGATACCGAACAATACCGAATAAGGATGATGTAAAACCAGTCTCGTCCAAAAAAAAAATGCGATTTCAAGAATCGTTGTCGTAATTGTCTTCAAACATCACCAGTGATAAAATCACAGTTAAACGTTAAAAATATTCAACAGAATATTACCGAATACCAAGAAAGCCCAGCAGACAACTCACAAACGTCCCATTAAAACACTCTGAACATAACATTTAGTACATTTTGTCATAATGCAACATAATGAAGTCTTTAAAGGGTCCATGAAATGAATTTTTCTTACATATTTTTGAACATATTTTGTGCAACTTTTCACTCACTTAAATGTATAAAAAAAACTATTTGACATCCTTTTTGGTTAATTTTGTTGACAAGTAGATACTTTCCTGGACAACTGAGGCGCTGTTGCTGTGACGTCATCTCAGGAAGACACTGTTCAGTTTAGGGGTTTATATTAAAATTGTGAACCCGAATATTTACTCATTGAAAAAAAAATCGAAAAAGGTTTGCTCATTAGCTTACTGCAGTGGACTGACACAACGAATCACCAACAGAGAAGCCTTTACGACAGCAAAATATCGTCAATTCAGGCAACTTCTGGTGCTGACTAATAACTGTAACATTGAGGTTTCTGCCTGAAATGACATCACACTTTTACTCATGAATATGGAAATTTCATTAGCATAAAAACCAAAACGGCACCAAAATACCCTTGAAAATGGCAAACAAAAATTTATAAAAAGGTGCATTTTCAATGATTGCAATAAAATAATTACATTGCATGGGCCCTTTTAGAGATTAAAGTACACCTTGGTAATACTTACATGTAACGGCTGCTATTAAAGTGCTAAAACGTCAAAGACACAAAAAAACTTCCAACAGGGAACAACTTTCGAAGACAAAATTAATAATACTCATGGACATTTACTGATATTATGTCAGCAAATAAAGTCTGTCAGTCAAAATGCATTTTAGTGTGGAATGCAAGTGACTGCAACGGTTGCCAGCGCTTTGACTGAAATAAGACAATAAATATTGAACCGATTGGAAAGATTTGTCTGATGTTGAAAAGCTAATGGACTATACTCTCTAAATAAATTATGTATAGTTATTCGCGATCATGTAGTTTAAAAAGCTGCGAAAAAGAGGACGTTTGAGGGCTCGGTTTTGTTTTAGACACCCTGTATTTAAATTTATATTGGTGTCGCAGTATCTAGATTAGTGAAAAATGTGCTTATGCTAGTCATCCAGCGAGGCCTTTGCAGTTCTGCCCATGCTGTCTGTTTGCGGTTTCCATAACACCACGTGCCTTGTCCTATTTAGTAAATATAATATAAGTTTTCCCGGCCAATTTCGTGAAATGTCCATTCACTTCTGAAAATTGGTCATTCGTTTTCGTGTGAATTTGAATGCACGTCTTGAATCCCATTTCAATTCAACGAAAGTTCAATCGTGTACATTGTCTGTGCATCTGGTTTTGAGAAACAGACAGCCAATTTCGTTACCTGTGCATTCACTTACGCAAGCATACCTTTTCTAAATTGATATCAGGTACAGCTAATTTGAATGACGGTTTATGAAAAAAAACACTAATTGTATCTGGTGCCGATGGCATTAAACTAAAAGCGAAATAGAATGGTGAATGTTTGAAATCGCCCTCTAAAAGCGAAAAAGAAGTCTTGTAAACGAATCTGAATGGACATAAACGAAAGGTGCTGCTCAATCACTTAATTGATTGAACTGAAATGGAATCGAATGCTCTGGTAGCGAAAATGAAATGCGTATTCAGAGCGATTCTCAAATTCAGACGAAAATGAATGACCGATTTTCAGAAGTGAATGAACATTTTAGGAAATTGGCCGGGAAAACCTATAGTTACTTTTGTGGCGGTATACTGTGGATTCTCGAAATCAAATACCGCACAAGCAAAGCCAGACATCTCACATACAACATAATATTCTCTGTCAAAAATCTCTGATTATCACTAACATTTAATACATTTTGTGATTATGCAAAATAATCAAGTCTATTTAAGTTTAAAACACTAAATCAATACATAGGCATCAAGAAAAAGTTAATGTACATCTAAAGCAGCCATTTTCTTTAAAATTGCACTCAAGTCTATTACTAAAGCATAGCCATTATACCTTTTTTTTTATTAAACAAAAATTTTCAAATATGACTGAGTATACGTACATTAAAAATAAACCAACCACATATATCCCTATAATAGCCAATATACCTTTTTTTTTAAACAAACATATTTCAAATATGACTGAGTATACATTACAAAATAACAAGCCACATATACCCTATAACAATATTACTATTTCCTATTATATTCCTGATGGATTGTATAAAAATCCCGATTTTCGACCTATCTGAAAGCGATCTTTGTGAAAGATTCATTTTAAGCGTAATGCCGTGTAAAAAATAAAGACCCACAATCCATAGCAAATCATTATTCCATAAAGGATTGCATCCATCATTACAACGTTCCTGTTTACCTTTTTTGAATTAAAAAAAAATCTCATAATTTGGCTAATGTGCACAGAGGTATTTCATTTACAAGTCAAACTAGAGGTTGTAGGAACAACCACACGGTGTTGGGCCATGGATAACCGCAAGGTTTGCCACACACATCAACTAAAAATGCATGTTTAAATCCATGTTTGACTTTTTCAACATGCCGCCAGAGGGCGCTCTAACGTTTGATGACGTCACCTCTAAATAATTTGTACAGTACTGCCTAGACAGACACTCACATCGTTGAAAGCAAGTTCGCATCTTCTGCCAATTTCAAATAGTAAGGCACTTCCGGTTTCGACCAGAAGGAAGGGTCACGTGATTTTGCACTTAATACCAAAAATGAAGACTCTGCAATATTGTATCGACTGCCATAAAAACAAAATCAAATCTGTAGCAGTTGATTTTATATTGATTTTCAAAGATTGAATCTAGAAATCTTTGATTGCTTGTAATATGATACTTGATGACGTCATTGTGACGTTATCACCAAAAAGTTCAAGAGCTATGTTAACTGTGCTATATATAGCCAAATCTTGATTCTATCTATCACTGTTGATTTTTTAGCAATTTTTGAAGGTTTAAAGGTCTATTTGCCCCCCCCCTCCCCTTCCAGTTTTTTCCCAACAATTTATCAACAAATAGATTAATTATGGTCATTTTCTTCGCTGATAAGATTCATAAAAATTAGACACATTTTGGGCCAATGACAGCATTATAAACATTGGAACTTCAGACAAAACATGTCACTCATGCATTTATACAGCCGTAGATAGTGTGCAGCCAATGTCTTTGTACATTTGTTATACATTTGTTACACACCATTCTGCGGTTTGATACATTTCTCATTCATAAAAACGACTACACTTATAAGTTGCTCTAGTGGCTTATTTCCGGACCATTGACAATTGGCCTGCACGCGCTTACACAATGGGCTTAAGATTTTATTTGACTCCCCCAAAAATATTCCCTTGCGCCCCCCACACATTCCCCCCCCCCCCCAAAGATACAAATTAGAGTCTGGCGTTGCCACTGAACATGCAAGAGGAATCTTAACCATAACTTGGTTCAAATTAAACTCTAAATGTTACATTGAGGGCATCATCGAATCAGGTCGATGGCGATAGATCTGTGATGGAGGTCTGGGGATCATGTTAGGATTGAATGGCGTCCGTACCTGTGGTTTATTTGTCCAGCTCTGGGTCTGGGAGGATGTCGGCACTGAAGAAGAAGTTGCTCTTTGAAAGACGCAGCAGTGTCTCCAATGCTGCCTGACCTCAGCCCGACGAACACCATACAACATGAAGATAAAGTATCCTTGAAGCGTATTCAGCAGACAGAAGACTAGCTGGACAGGGAAGGATATTGCTTGGACGAGATTCAGGTAGCCGATGGACCACGTTAGCCCCATCAGGGTCATGACAGTCAGGGCGTTCTGCAGACGCTGCTTGTGCAGCTTCCGTTTGGACATATCGTCCCTGTTCCTACGGAGGTCGTTGTTGGATGTCTTGATGAACTGGCTGATTACCAGCGAAAAGACGACAATGTTGAAGAGTAGGATGAGGCCGATCGGGGCTAGGAGACCAGCTATCAGTGGAATCTGCTTCAAGAAACAACTGAAACAAAACAAAACAAAAAAAGTCATCATATGAGCATCAACCAAACGTTCAAATACAACTGCCTAACATAATATTTAACTATTCAAAATTTAAATACAATTCAATATAACTCTCTCTATAAATTGGAGGTAATTAACTTACAAGTCTGTTCCAACGTAATCCTCCCTGGTAGCCCCAGCAGTTATTGCAACAATCAATGCAGGTATTCCTAAAATATATATATATATATAAAAGGAGCCATCATGAAGCTATCTGTACGACTCAAAATGGTTCACAAGCTTGCTTTGTCACGACCGTAGAGCTTGCCAACTTGAAAACGAAAACCACAGATAAAATGAGAAAGTATAAGTAGTTAGGACAAATGGCGAGTCTGTCATATCCAAGGCAAGAGTTCCAGGACAGGATAAACTCAGGAGAAATTGTGGAAGAAAGAAAAGACATGCACTGCAAAAAAGTTCTCTCTGTTTACAAAGAAAAGAAGAGCCCACTATAAACAACAAGATGAATCATATCAACTCTTGGGAATATTGGCACTGGCCCCTGGGAAATCCCCAGCACGCCTCACTATGATGTAATCGAAAGACCGTGGTACAACATATAGTTCTTCAGTAAGATATTTTCATTTAATAAAGGACCTATGATACACTCACCCCAAGCAACCAGCAATGCTTTCAGCATGAATTTCGGCACGTACACATTGACCACTCTAACAAACATTAGATACATGTTGAAGCCCTCCACGCCCATCCAACAGAGCGACGTCAGTGTGAAGTAATGCAGGAAGCCGGCCAGGACGCAGCACGGCAACACATCCAACTCGGCAACGCCTCGCTCTGAATCCAGAGCCGTGGCAACCACAAAGGTGATGTAGAGACACAGCAAAGAGGCGCACAGACTCAACAGGATGCGGTTGGGACGGTTCTCGCGAAGTTTCCTGGGCGAGAAAAATGGAAAACAGAGCATTTCAACTTTGTTTAAAATACTGTCCCTGTCCCTGTCAGAGGGATGCATTGCATGTGCGCACACGTTTACTTTACATACCAAGTGTGGACATCCCTTTGTTTTCGTGTAGTTTAAGAAAACCTGGAGAAAAAATATTTTACTCGCGCTGTGAACACTCTTTCAGCCCAAATGTATCATGATTACCTTGAGCTTTCCTCTTCATTTTGCAACGAATAAACCTTACGCCTGAAATGTCTCTAAAACTGTTTTTCAGAGAGATGGAAACTGCTGGCCTATGTGGACGTGAGTCGTGAGCAAGTGCACACGTCGTCTTCACTACCTGCAGTGTATGGACATCTTTTGTTCAGAGGTCCCCATGCACAGTGACTGCACTGCCTGTCCACTGGTTCATGCCCATATGGTGACAACTACACACAATTTTATTCGGCATGCTCACAAACCATAACTGTCTTTGCCTGAGCACCAGGCAGATGGTGGTAATGCATTCTAGTCTGTCTGAACTCACTGCAACTGAGTGAGGGGAATACTTTGTGTACAGAGATAATAGGCTCATCCGGCAATGGCCATAACTACGAATGCCTGTTTGTAGGCCTACATGCCACTTGTTGGAAATTGGAAAACTTTATTGTTTGAAGGGGCACTTAGTTGCAGGGTAGCACCTGCACACGAGCACGGTGCCAACTCGGTAATCAGGAGTGGAATGAGCTTTTGCTAAAGGTGGGGGGGGGGGTAGCTGTCAAGGGGGGTTTAACAGGCATATGTCACTTATTTCTGCATGATTTTCCTATTTGTTTGTGGGCCAAGGGGTTACATCATCACCGTCCCTTCCCCCCCCCCCCATCCCCCCACCCCTAGATCCATCACTGGTAATTTGGCTTCTAATTTCTATCTTTGGATAAGTCTGTACAGCTCATTGTCATTGAACAATAGTTTGTTTCTCAGATGTCATCTGGAAGCAAATTTGACCGAGGACCATTAGTCAACTAGTGGTGGAGTTGCGACATAAATCATGTCTGCGCTTAATAATGATAGCAACGTGCAAATGTGTCGGGTCAAAAGCTAGTCAACACTGCATCACAAAACGTCTTGGTCCTGGCTCCCTGCTGTGCATTATGATTGACGCAGCTATTGGTAACCAGTGATGGTTGGGGTTACGTCTCGATAGTCAATAGTACCATTGGTCCGAAGTCCCATTGGTCCGAAGTTCCATTGGTCCGACGTCCTAATGGTACTTTGGACCAATGGGACTTTGGACCAATGGTACTTCGACCAATGGGAATTCGGACCAATAAGACGTCGGACCAATGGGACGTCAGTCCAATGGGACGTTAGTAGTGTATACTGCGTATTTGACCCCGTTTTCTCGAGGAGGATCATGATCCTCATCGAGGATCATATCGGTAACCCCGACGAGGATCATAAAACGGGGCGTGTCTGTGGCGGAGTGACGTCATGGATAGATAGACAAATCGATCATGGGGATTAGCGCTGAATGAGTATCATAGAGTTCGAAGATTATTCTACATGTACAACAAATAAGGAAAACCATATGATTCTAACTATCGAGACGCGGTGTGTGAATGTAGACGAAAGAGCATTACCCAAATTGCTGATGAAGGTGAATTTCGATAGATACAGTTCTCGACATGCTTTCTTGAATCAAATATTATTTTATATATATAAATGTGTACGTATACCATAAATATATATGTTGTCGCAAAGCAAAACAAACGCAGGGTATTAGAAAAACAAGAAATAACATTGCAGTAACCCACAAGACGTACAAGACGCTTCAACACAAACCGTAACTAAATATAAAACATAGAAAAGTACACACAGAACAAACACGGCCACGTTAACACCAAAGCTTAAATCATAAAGTCCGAATCTAAAAACCTAACTTAACAATCATCCAACTGCAAACACAAAAGGACTGAAACATAATATTAAAAACCACGTGCATAAAAATTATATCCTTAAACAATAAAAATACACACAACTTAATAAAAGACGACACGGGGTGCCTAAAACCAACCGGAACTCACCAGAACATTCCTTGAGTGGTCAACGGGCGATATACAGTTTTCAAGTATTTTATTCATAACCACAGCAAACATACAATATTAAATTAAAAGCAAGCTAAACTTAAAATGTACATATTATTAAACAAAATAAGACATGTAATAATAAATAAACAAATAAAAATGAAATAATTGAATACACAATGCACACGCATTGACAGATTAATTCGGTTCAGTTCACAGTGTAACAAATGATGAAAGCCGATTTATTATTCAGTCTGCCCTCTAAACTTTACTTTTCGTTGTCGAAAGAACGAAGATATTAAATACATATGTAACAAAAAATAATAACAAAATATAAACAAAATACGGCACTTTGCCGTCCTGCCAGAACACATTTCAATGACTCGCATCAAAAGAATTATTTGCAATTGTATGTTGATTTCCCGCATCCGTATTTGTAGTTTCGTATTTTTAACGATTCATTACAATTACGTGTATTGTAAATATGCGGTCCTCCGTTTGTATTTTAACAATTTCAAGAAAAAAATAATTCAAAAATTGTTTGAAAATGCGCACAAACGCATGATCGTAATCTACAAATTTTTTTTTTTTTTTGGAGCAACTTAAGTTTCAGTTAACTTATTGTAATTAAAGACAGGTAGCCTAAATGTATACACTTCCGGCATCACTTCAAATTAGAAGTTTCGTAATTATTGAGCGCTTTAGAAAAGTTGTTCTTGAAAAAAAAAATAATGGGATGCTTATATAACTCATAGCTCGTGACTAACAGAACTATAAGATTAACCAAGCTTGCGATAATTCCTACGATCAATTAATATTGTTTCAACAAGTTGTGGGACTTGACAAATGTACACACTTTTGTTTGTTTTAGTAGTTTGGAAAACAACGCTGAAGATATTCGGCAGTAAATGACCTTAAAATTCGAAATACGTCATTGTCAATTACGACAAGTTATTATGTACAACTATAATTCTACAAGTCGAGATACGAGGTGGATACACCGTCTGAGGCTACTTTTCTCTTCGGATAGAGATAGCTGAAAGCAGTTTTCACTTGCTCGTACGTGTACATGCCGTCGTGTTGCATCCTGAATCCTCGGTTGACTCCTCCGCTAGCTGTCTGGGATGTTATGACCTCCATATACTGTTGCTTAGTGATGTCGTTATTGGCCTTGTTGAGCCCTTTGCAGCTGATCTTATTCTTGGATCCAAAGCAGTAGTAGGTCTTACTGCAAAGAGCGATAATCCCATCTCCTTCCCACTCCACCTTGAATAACCCAGGAGTCCGCTTATCGTAGGCGCGGTGAGCGGCAGTGTCGTCGCGGGGAAACCACTGATGCTTTTCCCTCACGTACTGCTCCTTCATCTCCTCCTTGATGACATCGTCTAAGGTATTCCCCGAGATGGCGAGATAAGCCGAATCCGTGTCCATCTCGCACATCTGAAAGTCAGAGGGGTGGACAAACCTGAGTAAGAAGTCATAGTAGAATTCCAGCATGCGTAATTTCGCGAACTGATAAACAAAGAAGCCGATTTGGAGCGGGAGGTTGAGGCGGATCATCTTCTTAGCCATGTCCACTTCGTACACGTCGTCATCAAGCGCATGAAGCGCACGAAAATGAGGTTTATTGACGTACCGAGGAGCATCTGCATCGTTGCACACGCGGACGTTCATGTGCCGCTCCTGATTGGTGACCGTCTTCCCGTAGGCTGAGTTCCCCAGGAGCTTCATAGTGTCGGCTAGGATGGCTTTACTCGGGTCCGAATCTCCAGCTCTCCTCGCGTCACTCACCGCATCGCCGAACGCCTCGAAACACTTATTCTTTTTAAACTGGATGACTTCGTGTACGCGGAGGACCTCCAGACCATGATTGAGATACCACTGGAGGAGAGGAGTGGCCAACAAGATGCGCTTGCCAAACATGCTGCCGATCAAACTGCGCCGTGGTGTATTCATGATTCCTTCTCGCTCGGCATAACTCCGCATATGTTCACCGATGTCGTTTCTGCTAATGTCTACATTCTTGAAAACGGGTGGCATTTCAGCGAAGTGATCCCTCAAAGCCTCAGGTACTTGGATATCACACTCGATCAGACCGAACATGGACCCATCCATGACTGCTTCGATGATCTCCCGTTGCGTCATTTTTGTCTTACCATAGTGAGGCAGTCTTGTAGTCTGAAGAAAGTCTCTCGCTGTCTGATCAGTTGCATGTAGTTGACGCCATTCACACTCCCACATTTCGACCAGGTTGTAACCCTGCTGACGAATATATGCAGAAGTCTCTTCTGTTTGACGTCTGAGATCGTCTCTGCTGATTTTTCTGATTTTGTTAAAATCGCTGGGATTCAAGTGACAGGGATGCCCGTGCCAGTAACAACCGTGGAACTGATACACTGTGTTTTTGTCACTACAGAAGCCATCCACCGGGATCATTCGGTCACCCACACGCTTCTCCGTGCTGTTGAATTGATGCCGAATGTGGACACCTTCGCAATGGGCCACCCAGTCTAGCGACTCTGTGGCCATAACACCGAATTTATGGCTCCTGATGGGTTTGAAGTCTTGGTCGGCCCGTCTCCTTATACACGTGCCCACCGGCATCTCTTGCATCAGAGACCACAAGTAGAGGGCGTTGGCATCAAATCCTACGATGTTTTGACACATTTTGGTGCCTTCCCGGATGAACGTTTTCCCTTTCTCGTGGTATCGGTGAAAGACGAGAGACGGACCCCCTACGATGTTGTCTTTGAGTTTGTAGTAGAGCTCTTTGTTCGCTTCGTCGATGAGGCTGAAGGAGATATCTTTCGGCAACGTAAGGAATAGGTAGTGCAGTGACAGACCCGGGACCGAGATGGCGCATTTAAACATGTCCATCTGCCGCTCTCTGTAGAATGCAAACATCTTGTCTACCGCATCGAGAAAGGGAACCACGTCAAGATTATTGTACCATACGAGAAAGTCTCGTACTTTGGACATACCGTGCTCCTTCCACACGCTCTGGCAGTACTGGTATTCCTCCTCGGATATGTTACATCCCTTCAACTTGCTGTAGAAGGCCTGATGGGGTGGAAGTGTCTCGACTTCAAGTTTTTGCAGATCATCTACCCACTCGTACGGGAAAAAGCCTTTGGTCTGTGGGCAGTCGTACGCCTTTAAGAATTTCGCGTAGCTGTATCCGGGAGCAAGATAATTCGTAATGTCGAGAAACTTCAACTTCTCGGTTTTGAGGGCCATGTACGTGCTGGTTCTTTTGATGATCAATTTTAGGGGATCTGTTTCTTGAAGTACCGGGTACAGATAACGCTTGATGACGTTGATATCGTACTTCCCAGAGTTGAAGCCCAGTACCGGTAACTCTTGAAGATATTCGTCTAACTGTTCCCTTAGTTTGTTGATGTGCTTGTGCAGTTTGCTCTGCGGCGTTGACTCGCTCTCCATCGCCTCATTAATCGTCTCACTTCTCATCGCCTCAATCATCTCATCCAACTGCTCGAAAATGACTTCATATTTCTCCAGAAGTATCTCGTACGCAGCTAGACTGATGGTATGTAAGTAGTCGACCATGTCTGATACCAGTTCACGCGGGTTGCCGTTGCTGACAAAACAACGTGGTGCCTCGTAGTCTGGAATATTACTGGCGATGCTAACACTCAGTAACTCGTGGCGTGCTTCCCATCGCAGTTTTCCGTCTCGCTGGCGCATTGAGGGAGATACGGACTGAAAGTAGCATTCGTAATCGAACGTGGCCCTGTAGGGGTAATATTTCATGTCCTCCTCTACATCTATGCCGACTTCGGATAACTTGTCAAAGATTGTTAAAGGCAGTTGGTAAGAACCCCCACTGAATTTATGTTTGATGTTGACGTCACAAGTGAGTTCGTGACGAAGGAGATCGGTAGACCTGGTAGACACGGTGTAGCACTTGGAGCAGGCGTAGGATCGGCTGTACTTATTCAGATCGGAAATATAGGAAAAGTGGTTTCCCCACAGGTTGAGGTACAGAGTACCGGGATAGCGGCGGTGAGAACGCCTTATCAGTTCCACCTGTATCGTAGATTTGTTGGGATACTCCTCGCCGGCCCCTGTCATCTCATCAGCCTCGTTTGCACCATCTTCGTCATCGACCTCTGCCGACAGCAGCGTATATACCTGCACATTCACCTGAAACACCACCTCGGCAATGGCCAGCTCATCTAGCGTTATGCCGTCTACCCGGTCTTTGCCCGTGGCCTGGCGGTATGTTTCGACTAGATGATGTACTGCCTTTTCAGTCGAGTTTGAATTGGCTCCCCTTGACATGGCCAAACACCGAAAGAAACAGTGACTGTCATCGTATTTTTCTCCGGTGTTCCAGTTACGAACAAAATTGATTAAACCCCTGTTGTTTGCAACGTATGGTGGAAGTTCCTCTACGGGTGAGCCGATGGGAAACTGCGGCATTTTGTTGACGTAGACCGTCATGTTCGTGGTTGCTGCAACGGTCCACTTTGTGTCGGGTCGACGCAGGATGCCGTACTGTAGTACATCAGTCTCTCGGACCCTCTGCCGTACACGATCCATGTCTTGTTCAGTAGCCACAGTCTCCGGGGTGGAGAACAGCCTCGCATTGTTTTGACTGGCGTGAAAATACCTCAGCTGCCCCGTCTCCGAATGACGAAGGATAAACCCAAAAGAAAGGTTGATCTTTACTCGGCATCTAAGGCGCTGAAATATCATTTTCAAAGCCCTGTCTACGTCTATGGCCGAGTTTCCAGCCAGTCGAAAATTATATACATCTTGAATGCGGCGTCCTGTCGTGTAATGCGTGCGAATGGGCAACCAGTGTCGACGAAGCGCTTTGAGAATATCATCTTGAAAGTTTTTTTCACCGTAATCACCAGCTGGAAACTCGCGAAGATCCTCAGGAACAGTTTCAGGTGACTGAGGACGGGACATCTCGTGTGATAACGTTTCTTTGGGTATTGACGGTGGCGTTGCGCCGCCTTCATGGTACGTTTTGATGTGTCTCTTCAGGTTGTCGTGCCGACTGAAAGACTTGTTACACAGCGGGCAGATGTGCCCCTGTGGTGCCTGCGGTGACGGTAGTGGTACGCCAGTCGGTGATGGTGTTTTAAGACCATTGGTAACAGTCTCCATCATCTCGGGCTCTCCCTCTACATTCTCAGAGAGGAATTGGTAGGGTTCAGGGATTTGCTCGAACGGTGTTGGATAAGATGCCGACACTCCACCGTGGTCGTTTTGTAGATGACGTAACATATGGCTCACCCTTTGGAAAACAATTCCACACGCTGGACAGGCTGATATCGTACTGCTAGGGTTTTCGGGAGGCTTACAGTCAGTTCCAGCTTCAGCAGAGGTCGACTCCAGATGCTCTTGATCCGAGATTTGATGGCTGATAGACGGCAGCTGATCTGCCGTGTGGTTCTTGCGATGCCGTTTCAAGTTGTCGGGACGAGAGAACACTTTGTTGCAAACCGGACAGGTCACGGCCTTCTTGTTGACACTCGGACCGTTCTTGTGAAGCTTGCGGTGTCGGATGAGGTTGGTCAACTGACGGAAGACCTTTCCACACATCCCGCATGGGTATCGTCTACCTTTGGCTGCCTTTCCGTCTTCTTCTTGACCCCCTCGTCCATCCTGCAATCCTTGCTGTGCCATCGCGACTGACTGCTCGGGAGGAACGTCAACAATCTGCAGGTGTGGAGAAAAAAAAAAGGGATCGTTAGTACATAATGTTCTCTTTCATGTATTAACATAAAATGCGATGAATACATAAACTTTTTTTTTTTAATAATTATATAAATAAGTAAGAAAAATCAGAAAACGGAAACAAAATTGTAAAATCTCAACAAGACGGTTTGTTAATTCACGAGTAATAGTGATAGTTTTCCAGACGGTTGTTTTGTACTTACCATAAGCTGATCTTCATCTTGATCGATGTCCCACTCCTCCTGTAAACATCGAAGGAACTGCTGACTGGGAGGGGTGCTTGTCGGGAAGGGCTTCATGGCGCTCTGATGACTCATAATGCGACGTGAGAGATATCTGGGTTATATAAGAAAAACGTAAATTCGTTATTGTAAGGAAAAAACTCATACATGTACAATGTATATGTATTACTGTATACGTTACTTTAATAGGACACTTACTCGAGACTCGAGATCGACGTGACGATGTCAATGTCCACATTCAAACTGATCCTCGTGACGACAATCCTCACCTTATATACCTTCCGGATGAAGAAAATATCTCTTTTTTCAGTAAATCTAAAAATAGCTCAGCATATTCATTGCCATATTCATAAAAGAAAGCTACGTTGAAAATAATGTTTGATTTTTTTTTTAAGTTTGAAAGATTACGAAGAAATTAAATAAGAAATTTTGCGAATTACATGTGCATTCAATTCAATTTAATTCTTTTTTTTTGTGTGTGCGTTTACGTTGAATTGAATTACACATTGGAGCCAGTATAACTTTTATGGACCATTTTGTTCCTTTTTTAGTAACCATTGTTCTAAACAATCACGCGACAATTAATCAAACTCAGTTTTTATAATCGTCATATATAACTATTATCGATCAAATCCCCACCACTCACTGTTTTCCATCGTGTAATAAACGTCGGCAATGAATGCGATGCGAATGCAACAGTGGCAAAGTGCACACTAAATAACAACCGTGCTGTATGATCGATTGTAACGTTGTGCGAGTGAGACAGACAAGTCTGGACTTGTCTACGTGTCTTGTCTGGACTTGTCTGAAAGTGTCCGCGTGAGCACGCGCGCGCGTGCACGCGCGACACTACCGCGCGCACGCGGGGCGCTTTCGTCGGTATTGCGAATTAAAGCTTACAAAACAAAACACTCACACAGACATGGATTTCTAATCTCTTTTTAACATCGTGTGGCCCTAAAAAGGGCTGGTTGGGTTGTTCTTGGAAAGAACAGATTCAGTTGCGAAACTGAATCTGTTCCTTCCAATCCTCTGGTATCTCCAGGGCATCCAGGATTGGGTGAATCTCTGTCGACTGGAGGAAGTCATACCTTTCAGTATTAGTCATGTTCTCCATGACTTGGAGGCGGACGTCTCGTACAACTTCCTCCGACAGCGTCGCACTCTCCCATATTATGAAATTCTTGGTATGGGTGTGCCCCCTCCTCCACAACTTAATGACCAACTCGTTGTACCAGCGACGGTACACCTCCCCTTGAGCACTCATGACTATGGCGGCTCTCAGGGAGTCCACTAGCGGCTGGACGTCCCCTCGACGCTTCTTAATTCCGTCTATAATTTTCCCAACATCCATATTTGACAAGCACGAAAAAGGGTATCGTTGCTAGGGAGTAGGGCGCCCTCATTCGGACGTTTAAGGAGCTGAGGGCGCCCTCATTCGGACGTGCACGCGGAGCAAATTACACACACGTACACGCACACACAAATATTTAAAAAAAAAAAAAAAAAAAACACAGAACCCTACTTGTATTCTTTTTAGGGAGGCTATTTTACGTATAATTATGACTTTTTCATCGAGCCCTCACCATTTAACACCATGTCGGTTCAAATGAAACACCCATTCACCTGTGTCATAGCTGGGCCTACTGGATGTGGCAAGACACAGTTTGTCAAACGTCTGTTGTTGTCTACTGGTGAAAACATCATCGACCCCCAGCCTGATTCTATTTTGTGGTGTTACGGCGAGTATCAAGATGCGTATACGTACTTAGCAAGTGCACTTCCCCATATCCAATTCAATGAAGGAATCCCCGAAGATGTTTACACCCACTTGGATCGATCCAAGAAAACTCTAATCGTGATAGATGATCTCATGAGTGAAAGCGGCAACAACAAACGAGTGACAGAACTTTTCACGAAAGGAAGTCACCATAGGAATTTGTCGGTGGTGTTGATTCTGCAAAATTTATTTTACAAAGGGAAAGAAATGAGAACCATCAGTCAGAATACTCACTACATGGTGCTGTTTAAAAATCCCCGCGATGGATCGCAAATCACTCACTTAAGCAAACAGATGTATCCGGGCCGTTCTAACTTCATGATAGAGGCCTACCGCGATGCTACATCCCAACCCTACGGATACCTTTTCGTTGATCTCAAACCGGAGACACCCGATGACATGAGGCTCAGGTCGAATATCTTCTCGGGAGAGTACACGACTGTGTACGTGCCAAGAGTATAAATAACAACAGTTCTGAGAAAAAGTGCCATTCATATGAAAATGTCCCACCGTGTGCGTCACAACGCTCCTTACCTGCACGTCCTGTTGAAGGGTAACGCTAAGCAGCGGCAGGGCGTGATCGACGGTGCAAGCAAGGAATTAGTATCCTGCTTGTGCGAGTGTGCCCTCAACATTCTGAACGGTAATGTCAAACTAAAGCCCGCTGAAAAGAGAAGGCTGCGTAAATACAGCCGTCACCTTCGTGCTCTTAGTGCCAAGAAACTGAGTGTTCACAAGAAAAAGAAAATTCTTCGTCAAAAAGGCGGGTTCTTGGGATCACTGCTGACGCCGATTCTAAGCGCTCTCGGTGGCGTGCTGTTCAAATAGTTCCTTCGACATCATGCAGCACGCTAAGAAGATGGTCATGGTCCCTCACGAGACTCTGGCTCAATTACAGGTGGCCAGGCAGCTCGAGCAGACACCGACGACACGCATCGTCCACGGATTAGATGCAGATATGCGACAACTCTTAGACAGACAGGATCTTACCGAGGAGGAGAAAGTTAAACAGTATCATCAGACGCTCCAACGATACCTTACTTTAAATCGACAGAGGAGGGCACCCTTGACAATGACGTTACACGCAAAGAACAGTGAGGCAGAAAGCCTGGTATCTCCCCACCCCAAACCTTCACCTGATCTGGGACCCCCAAAATTGAAACGAGAGGTTGACATCGACGCAGACGTGGACCATCTCCCCTCCACAGAATCTTACGGGCTAT
This sequence comes from Patiria pectinifera, assembly GCA_029964075.1. Classification (NCBI taxonomy): domain Eukaryota; kingdom Metazoa; phylum Echinodermata; class Asteroidea; order Valvatida; family Asterinidae; genus Patiria; species Patiria pectinifera. Next base: position 28,160,655 of record CM057149.1, on the reverse strand, counting down.
CCAAACTGTTTGCCGAAGCATCTCATCTTCCACCTCACGACATCGACGACAGTGCCGGAACGAAAAAAGGAAAACGAAAAACCAAACGTAAAGCGACTCCGAAGTGGACGGCATATTAACGGCGTTCACAGCTCCAAACGGTCATTAGCTCGTTCACAAGCACCAAAGATCCGTTGCTTGTGGGTGTGCTGTCGCAGCACGCTGGTCATTGAAAACTCGGACTTTGTCGATGGCGGAAAACTACCTCAAGACCGTGTATTACGACCCACATCACCCCGCTGCCTTCGGTGGTGTGGATGCTGTTTACCGTGCCGCAAGAAGAGAAGGGCTGCCTCTCACCAGGTCAAGGAATGGTTGAGGAGACAACCGACCTACACGCTTCATAAACCCAGCCGCAAGCATTTCAAACGAAACAGAGTGGAGGTGCACGGTATCGATCACCAGTGGCAGGCAGATCTGGTCGATCTTTCTTCACTTAGCCAATACAACGGAGGGTATCGGTACTTGCTGACGTGCATTGATATTTTTTCCAAATATGCGTGGGCCATTCCCCTCAAGAACAAGAAGGGACAGACACTGGTGGACGCCTTCCAACGCATTATCGAGCGTGGAAGAAAACCCCTTTTGCTTCAGACAGACAAAGGCTCGGAATTTCTCAACCGTGTATTTCAAACCTATCTCCGTAAACACAACATATACTTTTTCACGACCCACAACAAAACGAAAGCCAGTGTCGTCGAGCGCTTCAACAGGACTCTAAAGACAAAAATGTGGAAGTACTTTACGGCCAACAACACGTACCATTACGTGAAAGTATTGCCGGACCTGTTGTCCGCCTACAACCATGCATTTCACCGGAGTATTAAGACCGCCCCTGCTTCAGTCAATGCCTCCAATGCGGAGATGGTCAGACAGAACCTGTACGGCTCCGTTAATACCAAGTACCAGGACGACGCTTTCAAATTTAAGGTTGGGGACACAGTCCGCATCAGTATGGCCGCCCGTCCCTTCCGTAAGGGGTACCTTCCGAACTGGACCACTGAGGTGTTTACCATCAGCTCCAGAATTCCGCGCCGTCCACCCGTGTATCGACTGAAAGATTACGACGGAGAACAATTGGAGGGGACATTCTACGAGTACGAACTACAGCGCATCGTCAAAGAGGATGATTTATACACTGTAGAAAAAGTGTTGAAGACCCGGCGTAGACGAGGAAAGACCGAGTACTTCGTCAAGTGGCTCGGCTATCCCGATAAATTTAACAGCTGGGTCTCTCAGCTACACAGCTTATAAAACCCATACCCATCGCCAGTCAGTGTCATTTTGCATCCGTCCTTCCGCCCACCCCCACAGTCATCGTGGGAAGTGGGCTTGGTGGAATTTATCTATCCTCACCGTTGGCTAAATGTATTTGAAGGCGAAAATAAACTCTTTTGCAATGCAGGAGAAGAAACACGAGGGTTGATACACTGGCACAGCGCAGAGCCAGGCTTTTACGCACGCCCAAAAGATTTAGTCGAGGAATTCGACCCCCCTCTTGGCCACGACGGACGGGTCATCTTCAAGTACAACAAATATATACAAAAAATGATTGTTTCGACCCCGTCAGATGTTGCCATTAGACTCACCGGGAGGTTGGCCCATCTGCTTGGCTTCGAAGACGGATCCGTCATCTCTGGCCTCCAAAAGGCTCCTCAAGTGGTCAACATGCAACCGTTTCATTCACTGTTTGTTTACACCAACATTGTCGAGTACGGGACCGTAGGAGACAAACGGGCGCCTTTACTACGCATCGTGAATGTGGAAGGTCAGCACGGAGACACCGTGACGAAAACCTACACGAATCCTCATTATGTTCCCCTGAAACAGAAGTTGCTGGACACCATTGAAATAGATATAAGAGACGATACGGGCCAACCCATACCATTTATCACCGGGAAAGTGATCGTGAAACTACACTTTAGACAACAACGCGCGGCATATTTTGATTGATTGAACAGCACGCCGTGCATCATGAAAACGACGTACGTTCCACACCCCAAACACTATGAAGACTATTACGTGCGACAGGTGGGCCAAGGACTACCGGTATTCGAGGGTGCTCGCACGCAAAGAGGGTTTGGACTTGGAGGAATTCTCGGTGGACTTCTGCGATCAGCTGTACCACTTTTAAAATCGGGAGCAAAGGCACTGGGACGGGAGGCTCTTCGCACAGGAGTGAATATTGCCAGTGATGCCTTGCAAGGAAAAGATATCAGAACGGCAGCCCGAACCAGAATCACCAATGCAGGACGACGCGTTGCGAACAGTGCTCTGGACAGCTTGAAGGCTCGTGCCAGGAGCAACACCCGAAGGGGTATAAAAAGAAATGCCACAGGCAGACGCGTCACTTCCAGACAGGGCAAGCGAGCGAAAAGGTCGCTGGACATCTTTGATTAGTGTGCTGTGCACTCTAGCCGTGTCGATCATCATGTCCCTCTTGCACGATCATTCGTGCGAATGCACCAAGACCGAACTGGATTTGTTTGCTCTACCACCCACGCAGACAAGCATAGAAAAAGGACAGTGGGTGGAGTTCCATCCCATAGCCAATATTTCTGACGGGGGACCCATTGAATTTTTCATTCCCGGTGCAGGCGAGGAGTACAATGATCTCTCACAGACACAGTTGTACGTCAAAGCCAAAGTGGTCAACGCCGACGGTAGCAATTTGGCGGCAGACGCAAACGTTGGCCCAGTCAACCTGTTCTTACAGTCGCTCTTCAGCCAGATTGACGTGACGGTGAATGAACGCATGATTTCCCCCTCTACTCCTACCTACCCCTACCGTGCTATCCTGGAAACCCTCTTGAGTTACGACGAGAATGCCAAGGCTTCCCAGCTGACCGCGTCCATGTTCTTCAAGGACACAGCGGGGAAAATGGATGCAGCGGATCCCCTTGCCAATGACGATGTCGTCAACAAAGGGTTAAAGACGCGGAATCGTTATATCCGGGGCAGTCGTGTGATCGACATGATCGGACCCATTCACAGTGATATCTTCTTCCAAGATAGGCATATGCTAAACGGCGTGGATCTGAAATTGAAACTGATTTGAAGCAGCGACGCCTTTTGCCTGATGGCTGCAGGGGATAACCCCGCCTACAAAGTGGTAATTCTAGAGGCGTCCGTGTTCGTCAGGCGAGTCAAACTGAGTTCCGCAGTCATGTTGGGACATGCGAAAGCCTTGGAAAAGGGAACGGCAAAGTACCCCATTAGGCGTGTCCTGTGCAAAGTACTATCCATTCCCCAAGGAAGTATGACCCTCACGCAGGATCACGTATTTCTCGGTCAGCTCCCTACCCGTATGGTCATTGGATGTGTAAGCAACGAGGCTTTCAACGGACGATACAACAAGAATCCCTTTAATTTCGAACATTTGAACCTCAACTTCATGAGTGTGTACCTGGACGGGGAACAGATCCCCTACACACCCCTGAAGCCTGATTTCACCGCGGGAGCCGAGAAGGTGGTCAGAGCTTACCACACTCTCTTCTCGGGAACTGATAAAATGTACAAGGACGAAGGCAACGGCATCACTCGCGATGACTTCGCCAACGGATACGCACTGTACGCATTCGATTTGACACCAGACCTGTCCTCGGGAGGCCACTTTAACCTGGTGCGGAGGGGCAACCTCAGGTTGGAGATGCACTTTGCTACCGCACTCCAGAAAACCGTCAACGTTATTGTGTACGCGGAATCCGACAACATTGTGGAGATTGATCAAGCCCGCAACGTCGTGTTTGACTACACGAGCTAGATAGGATTTCACCATGGACAGTGGGCAAATTGATGCCATTTTGAAAAAGGATCGCTACACAAAGCATCATTTCAAGGGTGTGTTTGCACGCGATCAACTCCCGACAAAGCAGCACATTCCCCGACCGAGCGGTGTGGTGGTGAATACGGACCCACACACCAAGCCAGGCCAACACTGGATCGCCATCTACATCGATAGAGACGGATTGGGAGAGTATTTCGATTCGTATGGACTCCCACCTCAGTTACCTGAATTTCGAACCTTTCTGCGTAAGAACACCCGACGATGTCGATTCAACACCCAGCGTTTACAGGGACCACTTTCAGCAGTGTGTGGACAGTATTCAGTGTTCTTCTTGTTGCACCGTTGCAGAGGACTGGACTTGGGCAACATTGTGAGACTCTTTTCTCCCGATACCACGGACAATGACATTCTTGTCAATGATTTCGTGCGCAAACATTTTCCAGCATTCAAAACCCAAGTGTATGACGAACCATTTCTCATCCGACAGATCTCTAGAGCTCTTATGCAATAGACTTTTGTGCAACTCCACCTTAATTAGGTATACACTGTTTTGTCGGGCCTGTTTATCGTCATGTATTTAATAATGGGCATGGCCCTCTTAATAGTCGATCACAGACACGCCTCGAGGAACGTCTAGAAACAATGTCAGTCACGAGGGCACCCTCTGGGTTCAATTCTACATCGAAACGTACTTTATGGACATGGACTGTACAGTAGTTTATTCCTAAGGTGTTATTCAAAATGTTAACTTTGTTGGTTACTGTTGATGAACTTGTAAATATTGTTACTGATTGAGTTCCAAGCCTTCATTGTAACATACGTTATCGTCATGTAGGGCTATGTCACACGCGGCAATTTACAGGCACCCAGTTCCTGGCAGTTTCCCAGAAAACAGAAAACACACACACACAAATAATCAAATTTTTATTTTACCATTATTGTCTTAGAGCCAGAAAAAAAAAAATATGGTCAGAACAATGCTGTTTGCGTCATAAATAAGTTCCCTTTTTTCTCTGCATTGCCACTGGTCGCCTATAAGTTGCCTGTGAAAATTGCCTCGCGTGGGATGACCCTCATTATTTTGGTGGTTGTTTATTCTTCATTTAAAATGTATTATTATGCTCAGAATGTTAATAATGTTGATTAGAAATAAAAGCACGTGTTCAAGTGTTGATGAAACAAAAGAAAAATCAATTGTTGTCTTTTTTTTTTTTTTTTTGTCTGACTGTTACCTTAACTTAGTATAGGGTGAACTGCAATAATTTCCATCGACTTTAGAGACTCCTAATCGATTGGACTCGGCGTTCGATATACGCGAGGTTTAACTATTGAAAAACAAAGCAAACAAACACACACTTTTGTTGAATTTCAACTGGAACAAACGCCTTTTGTGTTTGCAGTTGGATGATTGTTAAGTTAGGTTTTTAGATTCGGACTTTATGATTTAAGCTTTGGTGTTAACGTGGCCGTGTTTGTTCTGTGTGTACTTTTCTATGTTTTATATTTAGTTACGGTTTGTGTTGAAGCGTCTTGTACGTCTTGTGGGTTACTGCAATGTTATTTCTTGTTTTTCTAATACCCTGCGTTTGTTTTGCTTTGCGACAACATATATATTTATGGTATACGTACACATTTATATATATAAAATAATATTTGATTCAAGAAAGCATGTCGAGAACTGTATCTATCGAAATTCACCTTCATCAGCAATTTGGGTAATGCTCTTTCGTCTACATTCACACACCGCGTCTCGATAGTTAGAATCATATGGTTTTCCTTATTTGTTGTACATGTAGAATAATCTTCGAACTCTATGATACTCATTCAGCGCTAATCCCCATGATCGATTTGTCTATCTATCCATGACGTCACTCCGCCACAGACACGCCCCGTTATATGATCCTCGTCGGGGTTACCGATATGATCCTCGATGAGGATCATGATCCTCCTCGAGAAAACGGGGTCAAATACGCAGTATACACTACTGACGTTCATACCAATGGAACTTATAGAGCAAAGGGCTGTCGGACCAATGGGACATCGGACCAATGGGACTTCGGACCAATGGGACTTCGGACCAATGGGACTTCGGACTAATAGGACGTCGGACCAATGGGACGTCGGACCAATGGTACTTCAGACAATAGAGACGTCCCTGCTTCGATTCGCACTAATTTCTAACCATCCTGCATTCGAGTGAAGTTAGTCCAGCTTTAATGGTCAAACTTGCTCTGAGACATGCACATGCTTTACTTTTGCTACTACTTTTGCTTCTGCTTGTATACTGTACACAACACCCTGTTGTTCTATCTTGGTACAGTGGTCAAATGTGGCACGCAAGCTTAAATTTTGAAGCGAGCGCGGCTAACTAAATTCCTAATGGATGCCGTCCAAAGCTGACTTGAAGACATTCTGGTCTGGTGTGGAGCGCATATCTTCTGGAATTTGATTCCACTCTTGGATAAATATTGAGTATACAGTGAAAACTTCAGCCATCTTTATTGAAGCTATCTGGGTGTTCTATATAAGAACTGTCAATGCATACTCGTGACTGAGGTAGGTAACCATGGTAACGGCCAGTCCTAGGATAGACATCCCGCATCCAACCAGACTCAGCAACTTGAGGATGAACTCCTGAGTCTCGGTCAAAGGTGACTCTGGATAAATGTCCTAGTCAGAAAAAAAAAATGTACATTAATACAACGTTTGAATATGCAACCTCCGTAACACTTTAGCGGAACTCTCCCAAACGAGTGGTCCTGCCCTATACATTTAACAGTAGTAACCCAGTTGTCAATCTCTTTGTTCAAGGACACTCGTCGGAAGCCATAAACTCGTCTGTGACATATAGCCTTGGATCACGTCCAAAGGTCACGGTGCCAGCAATATTAGTAATGCTGCAAACGCGGGAAATAGCAAAAGGGAATCACTCAGAGTAGGTGGTGTTTTTAGTCATCAAATGAACCACAAAGCACCTGACTCGTTTCACTTTTGATGGAGAACAGACTGAACTCTACAGTTAAACAAAAAAATTGACAAAGCGATTTTTTATGAAAAAAATTATATTAAAGTGGAAAAATTGTTCATGAAAAAAAATTCAGACTGGTGTTCATTGACACCAAGCCAACACATCTGAATTATACTCACCATTAGAGCTGCAAAGTTGGTCAGATGATCACACTGACAAGCGATGTACTGATCAGTGACATACTCTTCACGTAAACGACAACCTTCGCTTGACCAGCTTGCATTGTCAAATTCCCAAAACACACAACTCGTGTTGTCCACATAGGAATCATTCTATAACAGAAAAAATGGTAAGTCAGATATTTGCTTGACTCGTGCCCACGCACCCTCGCCCCAGTTGCAAAGAGAGAGATTTGGGGGATCACTGAAAGGTACTGCCGCCATATTTATGATCACGTACATAAATTTGTGTAAACTTGGAATGTGAACGTTGCAGTGTTGTAGTCGAGTCCTTCCACAAGTCCTTTCACAAGCCCAGTCACAAGTCCAGTCACACGTCCAGTCACAAGTCCAGTCACAAGTCCTGTCACAAGTCCAGTCACAATCCAGTCACAAGTTCAGTCACAAGTCCAGTCACAAGTCCAGTCACAAGTTCAGTCACAAGTCCAGTCACAAGTCCAGTCACAAGCCAAGTCACAAGTCCAGTCACAAGTCCAGTCACAAGTCCAGTCACAAGTCCAGTCACAAGTCCAGTCACAAGTCCAGTCACAAGTCCTGTCACAAGTCCAGTCACAAGCCCAGTCACAAGTCCAGTCACAAGTCCAGTCAGCAGTCCAGGCACAAGTCCTTTCGAAGGTCCAGTCACAAGTCCAGTCACAAGTCCTTTCGCAAGCCCAGTCACAATCCAGTCACAAGTCCAGTCACAAGCCCAGTCACAAGTCCAGTCACAAGTCCCGTCACAAGCCCAGTCACACGTCCAGTCACAAGTCCAGTCACAAGTCCTTTCACAAGTCCAGTCACAAGTCCAGTCACAAGTCCAGTCACAAGCCCAGTCACAAGTCCAGTCACAAGTCCTTTCACAAGTCCTTTCACAATTCCAGTCACAGGTCCAGTCACAAGTCCAGTCACAAGTAACGGGATGAACAATGACAAAAGAATGCTTTTGTAACAGTTCATTTGAATAGCTAGTGAATTGACTTGAGACTGAATGACGTATGGTCATGGGCGTCGCCAGGATTTGTTTGTAGAGGGGAGGGGGCATAGCTCTCAAAGCCCTTTTCCATCTCAAGCATATTCTCAATTTATTATTTTTTTTGAGGGTGCTAAGGGATGACATTTTCCCACCCCATCCCCCATGCCACCCTGCGGACGTCCATGTTGTTAAATGTGCATTTAACTAAAAGCAATATGACTTCGAACCTCGTCTTTTTTTTTGTTTTTGCCCCCCCCCCCCCCGATTATAGGTGTCAGTAGCGGTAGAGCACATGATTCATGATTGTATTGTGAGATTGTGGGTTCGAGCCCTGCCGTTGTGCCCTTGAGTAAGGCGCTTTAACTCAACTACTCCTCTCAACCCAGGTGTTAAATGGGTACCGGTATTATTCACTGCTCGGAAGGTAACATACTTGCTGTTGAGGAGGTTTAGCAATCCCTCCACAGCAGCATTTCATGGACTCAAGTCTGGCCTCATCGCTTTGAAAGAGAGATGGGCACTCCGTTCCTGTGAACACAGGTTCGTCCTCCCTGTACCTTTAACCTTCAGTGCAAAGAAATTCCAAAATAAACAGACTCACGTCGATTCTGCTGAGTAGTATCGTTACAGGCTCATTCAGGTTTGTGATTGGTTGGCTTCCCACGGTGGCCGACATGACACGCGTGTTGATGGTCCGGTTGAATCGGTCCTCTCCCTTGTTAAAGTCTGCCAGCGACGGCGACTGGAAGAGATTCCGTTTTCTGAAGACGGAGAAACTCACGCGGATGCCACCGCCGACTTCTCCTGATAACAAATGTCATCAAAAAATATTCAAAGTCATCATGCTCAATTTTGAAGGTCGCGTGTTCAAATCTTGCTGCAGTCTATTCCTTAGAGAATCAGACAATTCTGATCAATTTTGTAGGGGTTTCTGGCAAAATGAGACAATTTACGATTTTTTGATATTTGAAATCTTTGATATGTCTACTACACATAGGCCTGTTTAAAGGAAATAGTATAAAGATCGTGAAATAAAGAGTGTTTTTATAGAAAAACAATTGGCATCTTTCATTTTCATGACTACAACACAGCCCAAAATTTACGGGCCCTTTTTTTATACATAAGTTGTCAACGGAATATCGGATCGGAGTGCAACAAACAGTATCGCATTTGCCAGAACGCCTCACATATATGATACATACGTCTTGCAAGGATGTTGACTTCCGGAGGCAGCATAAGTACATCACTAGGCATCTCACTCTCTGAAGCTCCTTGGAACAGCTGGTCTACTCCTTCCATCACCATCAGGCTGGACTCTCCAAATAACCCCAATGACGAGGAATTAGCAGACGCAAACCCCAACCCATTCAAGAGGGTGGATTCGGTCACTCCGCGGACCTCCACGGCAATGTTTGGGTGGACTTCCCGAAACGACACATTTCCTGCCAGTGAGACCTCGCCAAGTTGTCGCTCTAATACTCTGACAATTCTGCTTGGAGCTTGCTCTCGGACTTCGGCTTCTCGCAAGACTTCATCACTGATAAACATCATGTTGCCGACAGTGCCTACCACGGTCTCTGTTACCTAGAAAACAATGTTTTCAAGACGAAAAGGCTACCATTATAACCTGCCGAGTCTTATTGTTACTATCGGAAGCTTTAAAAACACCCCCCCCCCCCGGCACTGACGTGGCTCAAAAGCCTGAAGGAAGATACCTGTCTAGTGAACATAATGAAGAAATGATATGGTTTAGAAGTGAAAGCAATATAACCCAAAAAAAGCATTCTGGCGAAAACCCACTGAACTAGGGACTGAAAAACCCAATCCACGTGTAAACCAGGGCAGGAATCGAACCCGGACCATAGAGGTGGGTTAAGGCGAGGAAAGGACCACTGCACAAACCTGACTTTTAACACATAACTTAATCAATTGATTAAGACAACAAATGTTGCCAGAACAAATTGAAACGAGTTCGTGGTCAAATTTGCTGACAGATCACTCTGGGCAGTAGTGTGGCCAGAACTATTTGCCCTGCTACCGGGCCATCGCAGAACGAAAAGCAGTCAGGGAGGGGGCTGCATGGACATCAACAATGTTTCCTACCTTTCTTATAAAGGATTGCTGTGATGTTCTTGTTCCTTTAATTACTCATATTGTTAACAAATCTCTTAATACCGGTGCATGTTTTCCCCCACTTGCCTTAAAACCTCTTACATTCGCCCTCTCTTAAAGAAAAGTGGCTTGGATAAGGAAGTGTTCAGCAATTACAGACCCATTTCCAATTTGAGTTTTTTAGGTAAAACTATTGAACGTATAGTGTCCTCCAGGTTACAGGTATTTATGCGGGTCAACAATCTCACTGATTCATTTCAATCTGCCTACAGACCGAATCATAGTACTGAAACTGCCTTAACCCTAAAGGGGCCGGGTTATTTTGACCATCTCTCAGCCGGGGGGCGCCCCCCCCCCCCTAAGATCTCGGCCATCGAGTGACGAAAAATTTTGAAACTCGGCACATGCATAGAGCAACTCTTCCTGAACATACCCAAGAAATTTCATGACTATAGGTCAAAGGGTTTTGGAATTATGGCTAATTAATTATTTATATGTACGAATGGCAATTCTGCTCTGTGTACACGACGTATATGCGAAAATTCAGTTTTCACGCCGCGTAGCGCCGGAAAATTTTTCGCTACGCGGCAACCCGTGGTCCGATTTTTATGTTTTTGGTATCAAAAGATGCGTAAAGCTCGAGGCTAAAAAGTCATAACAGCTCGGGTCGCGAAAAAAAATTTGTTAGAGGCTATCACGAAAAATGTTGAGGGGGGGCGGATTCCGCCCCCTCCCCCGGCCCCTTTAGGGTTAATACGTGTTCACAATGACATTCTTACTGGTCTTGATCAACAAAAAATTACTGCACTTATTTTCCTTGATTTGAGTGCAGCATTCGACACCGTGGACCACTCCATACTTCTGGCTTGTCTTCGTAACGTCATCGGTCTGCGGGATCGTGCTCTGCAATGGTGCCAGTCCTACCTGGAATGTAGACCACAGCACGTCGATGTCGGGGATGCTGCCTCAGAACCTGTCCAATTTGATTTTTCCGTTCCTCAGGGTTCGGTTCTCGGCCCGCAGTTGTTCTCATTATACACATTCCCTCTTCAAGAAATCATTCAGAGACACAACCTTCGATGTCACACGTATGCAGACGACACACAAATATATGTCTCTTTTAATCCCTCACAACAACATGCTCAGTCCTGCATCACTCGCATGGAGGCTTGTGTTGGTGAAATTCGTCATTGGATGAACGACAACTTCCTGAAAATTAATGACAATAAAACTGAGTTCATGTTGATAGGTTCTCCACAGCAACATTCCAAAATCTCTATTCCTTTTATTACTGTTGGGGACTCTCACATCAAACCAGTCAGCCATGTTCGCAATCTTGGTGTAATTTTTGACTCGTCGATGTCGTTCATGAATCACATTTCTAACACAGTTCGCTCTGCTTCATTTCACATCCGCAACATAGGAAAGATCCGAAAATATCTTGATCGCGCTTCCACATAACAGATTGTCCACTCCTTTGTTACATCTCGTCTTGATATGGGAAACTCACTTTTATTTGGGCTTCCAGATGTTCAGCTATCCCGCCTTCAACGCCTACAAAACACTGCTGCACGTGTGGTCACTTTAACGACAAAACACTCCCATATAAAACCTGTCCTTTTGGATCTTCACTGGCTCCCAATATCGTCTAGAATCATCTACAAACTGATGCTCATTGTCTTCAAAGCACTTAATGGGCAAGCACCTGCGTACATCCCGGACATGTTCAATATATACAAACCATCTCGCAACCTTCGGTCTGGAAATAAATCTCTTCTTCAAGAAGTCAAATCTCATCGTACCTGGGGGACAGATCTTTCTCTGTTGCAGCACCACATCTCTGGAATCAACTACCCCTTCATATCAAAACCCCCACTTCTATTCACTCATTCAAAACATCTCTCAAAACACACCTCATGTCGAAAGATCCGTTTTTTCGTAATTAAACTGATTTTGTTTTGTTTCGTTTTCATTGTAATAGCGCCCTGAGCACCTTAGTGGATATGTGCGCTTTATAAAACTTCGTTATTATTATTATTATTATCATCTTAGACCTGGTCCAAATTACTTGTGCTATTCCGATGGCTAGCAATGACACATGTGCATGTGAGAAGCAGCTGAAGCCATGGGTAGCCAAGACCCTTTTCAAAGTGAATGATGGACAGTGTCACCACTAACCAGGCAATTTGTGTGTGTGTGTGTGTGTTGTTGTTGTTTTTGTTTTGTTTTTTTGCAAACAAGAGTCAAGTTTGTAAAGCGGTCCTTCCCACCTTGCCTAGTCTTCCACCTCTATGGCCCGGTTTCAAATCCCTCCTTGACCCACATGTGAGTTAGGTTTTCAGTCTCAAACTGACTCAATGTTGTTGTTTTTTAAATTATTTTTCCAGGGTTTCCTCCCACCGTTGAAACTGCGCAGTTTTTTTAATTGTCTTCTTCCAAAGGCATCTTATGGCTTCAAGGGTAAACAGTGCCCATGTACTTTAAAAAAATCCTTGGTTCATTACCAGGAATAATTAAAACCAAGGATTTGCCCACAAAACAACTACTATTGTCCACTACAGTGCGTATGCGGTTTGGAAAAAGTTGCTTGTTAAATTACCATGTTGCATGGTGTGTTTTTTTAAATTTCATCTGGCACGCTATTGGCAATGTGCAATTCCCATCAAAATTTTGAGATTTATGTGATGTGAATCTGGTCAAGTAACCGCACAAAATGGTGACAAAACAAGATTTTCTGAGCCGCAAACATGTCCCATTTGCGTATCATTTCTAATACAGGGTGAGTCCAAAGTAACAAAACCCAAATGTTGGGACCATTGCTTTAGGGAAGTTCTGCATAAAGCACTTTTAAAATCAAGGATATGAAAGCCCAATTCATGAGCTTTCTTTTAGTACAAGAATCACCCAAATCACTTATGTACTTTTCAAGTTCCGGAATTTTAAACACAATCACCAGTTTAAGGTTCTGTCCACGGATCATCAAAAAAGTTCAGTGTTCTTTCAGCAAAACCAAATCACACCGGGATGTGTGTGAATTGTTTTCCTTTTGCTGAAAGAACGCACACTTTTTTTGGTGACACCTGGACAGAACCTTAAAACGGTGGTTGTGTTTAAAATTATGTAACTTGAAAAGTGCATGAGTGATTTGAATGATTCTTAGACTAAAAGAAAGCTTATGAGTTGGTCTTTAATATCCTAGATTTTGAAAGTGCTACATGCAGAACTTCAATAAAACAATAGTCCCAACATTTGGGTTTCGGGTTTTTTTAATCAGGCATTTTCGCTGGGGTGCCATAGCCCCAACCGAACCCCACTCCCCAGCAGTGCATCGCCTAATGAGACACAAACAACCAAGACATTTTGTACCTGTGAAGTAGATGAGTTTAAGTTAGCAATTTTCGTCATAATGTCGGCGGTTGATGCGACCCCTGCATCAGTGAGCATCTCGGCATCTTCAGTCAGGGCCATGACTTGCAACGCCACCACCATCACATTCTCATCGTTAACTTCCACCTATGCAATGAAGTTGAGGGATATATTTCAGATTAAGAATAACAAGTCCCACATTAATATTCATTCTGTATGATAAGTTAAGGGCTCTGAGATAGTGACTATGACTATGACCCCCCCCCCTTCAGATAGCACACTGTACAATGTACGTGGATGTGGTTGAAACACAGCTGTCTGCAGGGGCGTCACTCGCTTCTCAAAAGTGGGGGGGGGGGACATACCTTGATCAGAACTAATGCGAGCGCGAAGCGCAATCGAAGCCCTTAGGGCCTGGGGTTTGGGGCCCGCTTGAGGGCCCCGAAAAAAAATCAGATTCTAGATGCTCTGTGGTGTGATCTAAGGCAATTTCTGAACACTTTAACCTACATTTTCTTTAACCAATATTTTCTTAGCAAAAGATAATAGTTTGAACATCGTTTTCGAGGTTGGAGTCATTGAATCAGCTATTCTCAGCTATAGGCGTGGGGTTCGGGGCCCTTAGGGGCCCCGGGAAAAAAATCAGATTCTAGATGCTCTGTGGTGTAATCTAAGGCAATTTCTGACCACTTTTACCAATATTTACGTAGCAAAAAATACATTGTAGTACATAATAGCTAGGGCCCTGTAAATGAGACACGAGTTCAAAAATCTGGGGGGGGGCATTTGATATTGTGTTCCCATCCTTCAAAAAGTGGGGGGGGACATGCCTCCCCCCCCCCCCTTGGATTGACGCCCATGGCTGTATGGCATATCAACATATCAGGGAAAATGTTTCGGTACCCCCCCCCCCCCCACCATGAAAATGTTTTCACTACGCTACTGGCCGATGGCCTCACCCTGTTCAAGAGAGCCAGCTTTTCATCAACTGTCAGGTTTCGGCCGCATTGCAACTCAACCAGCCACTGAGCTGGTGAGAAGCCATCTCCAACACAAACAGCATAGGCTATGGGCTGACCACCTTGGATTGAGTGAAGAATGGAGTGTACATGTTTATTTGCCGTAATTGGAAGTTGCAATGGGCAAACATTGATGATTAGTAAAAGATTAGGAAATGTTCTCAAGATTAACTGTTCGTGAGAGCATGTTCCCAAAAAGCATATACTGATATGGAATGTGAGTAAATGTGCAGATTCGAGTTGTTTTTCTTTATATATAATGAAATTGCTGGTCAAAAAAATGTTTGTTTTTGTTTTTGAAAATAATGGTTATAATAGTGGGTATTTGTAAAGCGCAAGGATCCACCAGGACTGGTGCTCAAGGCACTACATTATTATTATTGCCCCTGCTCACTAGGCCCATGAAACATTCCCAACACCATCTCAGCTCCTTGGGGAGTGTTCAGCTCCATGCTGCCATTTCGGCGCAAGGAAGCTTTTAACCATCTCTGTCCTCACAGGTACCCATTTACTCCTGGGTGGACAGAAGCAATTTGTGACAAAGTGCCTTGCCCAAGGGCACACGCATAATGACTCCAGGCTGGACTCGAACCCACAATCTGCAGCTTTACCCGCAGACTACGAATCCAATGCCCTTAACCACTGGGCCGCCTTACTGCATATGTAATACAGCCATACAAAGTGAATTTAACTGTAGAATTCAGAGGCAGAAACTTACCATTGATGGTATAATCAGGGCACACACGATTCAAGTTGGATACTGTGTCCTCACCAAGAGGAACAGCTGGGAGAGTAATGGTGCCATAGATGGTTGGCCACCTAGTCTCGACACAACTCCCTGCAAATGATATTATGATGCAAATTAACTGTCAGAAGTTGATGTGATATTTTATCGCAAAAAAAGTAATTGTAAACTCCACAACAGTTGCTGGTTTCGTATTCGTATGTTGCAAAGTACGCAAGATTCATTCCATGCTGAAATACAGAATGCCCCCCCCCCCCAAAGATGAACCCTAAAAGTGTCCTCTTCTTCATGGCTTTTTAAATACATCGCAATCATCGATACATATTTGAAGAGTATACTTCGTTACATAACTTCAGGACATGTTGTTAATGGTATCAGGTCAACTCGGACCCAAACCAAGTCGGACCCATGCCAAGTCGGACCCATGCTAACTCGGACCCACGCCAACTCGGACCCACTACCAACTCGGACCCACGACCAACTCGGACCCACGACCAACTCGGACCCACAACCAACTCGGACCCACAACCAACTCGGACCCTCTACCAACTCGGACCCAAGCACGACCAACTCGGACCCAACAATGACTCAACCATTAGTTTCAGAGATTATATTTATAGGTCATCTTAATGTTACAGTGCTTTATAGTGGAGATATTCTGTAATTATATTGGGCAGAATATGGGGCTTTTAGTTTTGTTGTTTTCTTTTATTGCCGCTGTGTGGAGCCGTATTTTATGATGCGTACAGTAAATACTGTTGCTAGACTCTTATCGTTTTGAACGTCATGAAACTAAATGTGCTTAGCTTTTTGAAACCGTGACATGTGTAGCTAAACCAAGAGATATTAGTAGCGTATAGTATAGGTTAGGCATATAGTATGTCATTTGTACAATTTGATATATATATACATGTTTTTTTCAAAATCTCGATTTTTTTTTCCAAACGTAATTCAAAGGATTATAATTTTCAGTAAGAAATAAATTGCTTGTTCGTTTTTGAAGACCTTTGTGTCGTGTAACAAGTGGTTTTAAGTGGCACATTTTGTTTCAGTGAGGAAGTTATTAATTTGAAATAACTATTTGGGCCTTTCATTTCATGTAATTGTTCATTTTGTTTTGCGAATTTGTTTAACTTTTTATACTTTTTTGATTTAACTTTTTTGTTTAATATGGAACCTTCATTTTTCTTGCAGTGTATGCAATGGTGTTTATGTGGGTCTTTTTAAATAGAAATTAAAATAGACTTCAGTTTTATATATTATTCATTTAATTTATTCGACTTATAATGTTTACTTATAATTAGTGAATTAATTTTTTTTTAATGTTATGTTTGAACGTGTTTATGTCTCAATGTCATACTTTCCAATTTTATTTTTCTATGAAGATCGGTTCTGAATTTGTATACTCGCTACATTGAAGTTTGGATTAAAAATGAAATAAACTGCTGTTAAATTGAGCAAAATGGTGTGAACGATGTCAATT
The DNA here is from genome assembly GCA_029964075.1 of Patiria pectinifera. Lineage (NCBI taxonomy): Eukaryota > Metazoa > Echinodermata > Asteroidea > Valvatida > Asterinidae > Patiria > Patiria pectinifera. The sequence goes on along the minus strand of CM057149.1, from coordinate 28,143,945 downwards.
AATATGTTTTAATGAAAATAAATCTCGAATGATTGAAAACGATGTCGAATGATTGAAAATGATGGGTCCGAGTTGGTCTTGGGTCCGAGTTGGTTGTGGGTCCGCGTTGGTAGTGGGTCCGAGTTGGTAGTGGGTCCGAGTTGGTCGTGGGTCCGAGTTGGTAGTAGGTCCGAGTTGGCGTGGGTCCGAGTTGGTAGTGGGTCCGAGTTGGCATGGGTCCGAGTTGGCTTGGGTCCGAGTTGGTTTGGGTCCGAGTTGGATCGATCGATTGATGTAAGTTTTATATATTTATATTTACTTGACTTGTAATTTACTAAGTGTTTTTAATGAGCTGTCCAACCATATGTAATTGCCTTTTTTAAGGATAAAAAATATTGTGTTATACAAAAACATGGCAGCCAAATAATTGACTAATCAACAGCGTACGTAGTCCTCATTTCTGATTGAAACGACGTCACAACTTTTAAAGACGACTGCGATTGGCTGGCGAGCCGGTTCGCATAAAATTTGCATTGCTCAAATATATCGGACTTTAATTACGGAGACAGCTCCTTTGGACAATGGGTGATACTCAGACTACCGATGTAAAATCTCACAAGAAGAATGTTTGATTGTACAATGTAAGAAAATCAATTCTATGTGATATAAATTTATTACAAGAAAAAAAAATCGCATCAGATTCCATCCTGTGATTTCAGTGTTCCACGGTTTCTTACCGCTGCTCTCAAGTGTGATGGAAGATGGATCCATGTATCCATTTGAGGTGGTTGCTATACCAACCAGGGCATCCTGGAAAATGCTCAATAACTCGGACTCATCACTGTTTGTCCCTCCGGCAATGGTTAGGATTTCGATCGTTGCCACTACACTTCCACTGTTAAGCTCTTTGACAGCAATGTTTGCGGGAACCCCCTGAGATTGTAAACCCTCCGAGAGCTTTGGAAGCAAAGAGGAAACCAATCTGTTTTAGTTTTTACATGCTAGAAAAACTGTTTTCCTTATTTTTGTGTCTAGAATGCTTGGTCAATTGTCTTTAAGGAGAGGATTTACGAGTACATTAAAAAAATAAGCTAGCAAAAAAGTCAAATTACATGTCCTCAAGGGGTTAAATTAAACTGAATTAACTTCAACAGAACGTACATTTTTTTATTATAGGCCTAAAGACATTTACACTGTGAGATAAAGATGGCATTTTTTTCATGCTGAAAAAAATGTAAAAATGAAGTTATGCATCCAATAGTCGTAAAGAAACGTCTATGGGGATTTGGGTTTGCACTATTTTTATGTATTTAAAAAAACACACAATTGTTTTAAGTTTTCTGGGTACAGTTCACGGACATTAAAGAATTCATTTTGTGTTTCTTATGCAAAATATGGTTTGGGGTGGCTTTCTTTTATGCTGTCTGCAAATGAAACGGTAGATTTGCATAGTGGAACAATGTTATGATACTTACAAAGGTTATTATTTCAGCCGATATTTGTTTAAAGATTGGAGAGCTTTTGTCTCTCAACTCATCGACAAACGTCAATGTTGGAAACCTGGCCTCGGTGGTGAAGGCAAACACACCTACATTTCAAGATCAATCAGAAAATCTAATTTATACAAGAATTACGAAAAACAAATAAGCAAACAATTAGTGTCATCACTAGCCCTACACCAATCTTGCTTAAACTCAGGCACATTTATAGGATCATTTAGTTTTCTTGAATTTACAATCATAACACCACTCAAACTCCAAAGAAGAAGGTTCAAAACTAAATTATTAAACTTGTTAAACTTTCAGTTCAGTGGATATTACACTTTTTGAGAACATTTGGAAAATGCACACATTTTTATAGGGCCGTATCTTAAGTAAGACGCCTCATAGGTCCGACACCTCATGAGGCGTTGGACTCATGTGGCATAAATTCCGCCTCATAGGTCCAACGTCTCATAAGTCAGACAATGGACAAACGCTGTTTCGGAATTGTGAGGCGTCGGAGCTATGAGGCGTCGGACTTATGCGGCGTCGGACCAATGAGGCGGAATAAATCAATTTTATGCCTCATAATTCCGACGTCTCATAAGTCTGACGCCTCAAAAGTCCGAAATTTTGGACTTTTGAGGCGTCGGACCTATGAGGCGTCAAACTTATGAGCGGACCCCCTTTTTATTGACAGTACACTTTCTCTATGGCTATAGGCCCTAACTATCACGGGGAAATGATTATTATTTTTCTATTCTTGAAAATGACATCATACTGGGCGAAACAATTTCACTGGATCTTGATCGTATTACTTACAATCAAGCGGCATGATTTCCTTATATTTGGGCAGCTTCATTTTTGACTATTTGCAAATGAACCTAGAGAACTTTAAGTGCAACGGCATGACAAACAAATATTGACGCTTGATAAACTTCGCAGGTTTACATAATATGCTAATTTTATGCAAATTGTTACCATCAATCAGCAGCAAGGAAGCATTTGTCTGCAGTGTAACTCCCTGCAAGCCACTCCCCTCACACCAGTAGTACCCTCGGTCAGTCGAAGTGACTCCAGCGATCGTAAGAAATGACACGTCTCTTGTACCGGGCAGCACCGCTCCGTTTTTGTACCAAGCAAACCTGTTGGCATTCTCAAACTGACACTCTAACGTGACTGTGTCGTACAGCGATGCTGTGATGAGGCTAGGCTGAGGGTGCTTCAGGACAGAGATTGGACCTGTGCCAGAACACAAAAGCAACAAAAGAACGATTGGAAATATAATTTGAGTCTTTGGATGGCTGAGAGTACAATGTTGCAAAAAGTTTGCCAAAACAGCACGTGAAGTGATTTTTTAAATAGAAAATGGTTAAGCAGCCAATTTTACGAAATGTAACACCGCATTTTCATGCCAGAGTGGTGCAATAAAACATTTTGCGTAGCATTTCAATTTAGATTTGTTACACAAAAGTTTCACTGTGTCTATTAGGCAATAATAATTATAATAGCATTTAACTTACAGTCATTTTAGGTGGCGTAAATTATAACTTGAATAATTGACTATTTTGCATACTTCTCATGATCTTTTTAAGGCTTTATAGCCAAACTTATTAAGGTCAAAGAAGCCCAACCCCAAAATTTAAATCTCAGAAGTTGCTGTTTAGATTGTTGTAAAGGTCCGCCAGTTCATACTACCACATCGGTGCACTATGCAGCAAGAGACAAGTGTGTGCACCGAGCTCTTATAGCTCTACGGTATAAATTGCATTTTTGCAAGCATTCTAAAAATAAATTTCTTTTGTTCTTCCCATGCAGACTGGTGTTTGACTTGAATATTTCCCAAATTGTAAATCCTTCTTCTGAATGATATTGGAATTTCTAGTCGGTGTAATTCTTTGTACCTTCCAAAACATCTCCATCCTCCCTTGATCCTGCGGTTCAGATGCCCTGCCCTAGAATCACACTCATGCACAAGATGTTTGTGTTGAAACACTCCCCCCCCCCAAAAAAAAATGTTGGATAGAAAATGTACTTTACATCCCTAACTGAGCACATACCTTGAAGTACTACTCTGATGCCACAGTTGACTCCTGTAAAATCATCTGTACACACACACTTATAGCTGCCACTTCCTACAGATGAGGTGCACTGGCCTTGATTCAAGCAAGGTCCGCTCTCACACAGATCAAATGCTGCAAAAAAAAATAATATAATATGCAAAGTCCATTACATGGGCACGTGTGGTCTAGCGGTTGAGCACAGGATTAATGATCGCGAGGTTATGGGTTCGAACCCCGCCGTGGCCATGCGTGTTGTGCCCCTGAGTAAGGCGTTTTACCTCAATTACTCCTCTCAACCCAGGTGTTAAATGGGTACCGGCATTATTCAATGCTGGGAAGGTAACAGACTCGCTGTGGAGGAGGTGTGGCGATCCCCCCGCAGCTGCATATGAGTCTAAGCCAATCGCTATAAGAAAGAAAGATGGGCACTCCGTTCCCTGTTAACACTGGTTGGGCATCTTTAACTCTTTTTTTTTTTACAATTACGCTGCTTTAGAAAGTTATACTTGAAAGTAATATCCTCATAGGCTTTTGTTGATCCTAGAGAGCCAGCATACTATCCGCTTTGTGTCTATCTCACTGACTGACAGATTGACTCACAGACTGACTGACTTTCACTTGTAACTTAGACTGGTTGTATACTGGTGAAGATTGCCGGGCAGTGCCATTGTATAGGATCACCCAGTAACCCAATGACTGGGCAGGCCCACTGCATATACACTACATGCATGAAAAGATTTGAATAGCCATTTTGGATCAATTGAAACAAATTGTGTGGATTTTGGGACTGGCTTTACTGGGCTTGACTATCCGGTTCGTTAGTAAAAACGTCATACGTGCGCGCACCACTGATTACTTGCGCCCATTGGATAAACACGTAAGTTGCGTTAACTTCCGGCTCCAATGGTTCCAAGGCTACTTAATGGCCAGTGGGCGTGGTTTAAAACGAATTGATATCACACTAACAAACTGGATAATCTTTCTTTTTTTTGAGGGGGGGGGGGGTGATGTTCTCATCTGATTGTCAAGCATTTGAGAAAAAAAATGGATGGAAAATCCCTGTTGGAGATTCGCTAACACCCTTTGGGCTCCATGCACAAGTAGGGGGGGACTACTCCTTCAATGGTCAGAAAAGGAAAGTTGGGGAGACCTAGACTGGTTCCAGTTTCACTGCGTATTTTGAATGATCCAAAGTTCTTGGGGGCGGGGAGTAGTCTGGGAAACCATCGCAAGTTAATTTTTAACGTATTCACGCGACGCCGATGCCTGACGCTCACGCGAAGATGCTGTGGCTAATAGCTTTGGGAAATTCAGGAAGACTTCGTGCGGAGTACTGTGCCCACACGCTTTGTGTCCCGTCGAAGGGGTTCTCAAAAGTGGTAAAAAAATGTCCTTTTGTTGGTGCATGGAGTTCATAGGATCTCCAATCTAACATCTTGCTCTTAAGGTGGTCTGCAAAAAGGAAAACAACTTACGAGTGCAGACTGTCCCATCGCCGCGGTAACCTTGTGTCTCTGAGCACATGCAACGGTAGGCACCAGGCTCATTGATGCATGTAGCGTTGCTATGGCAATCGTACAACGCCTCATCCTGGCACTCATCAATATCCATGCAGAAGAACAAACTGGATCCCAGCTGTCCGGTGAGTGTGTATCCATCTTGACAATGGCATCTGAATGAGCCCTGAGTGTTGGTACAAGAAGCCAATGACGGGCACACAGGCTCAGAACTCTGGCACTCATCTACATCTGCAAAACCAAAAAAAAAAAAAAATATGAAGAATCAACATTCTAACAGCATCATCGTCATCATTGTCAGTTTTGAGTCCGTTGTCCAGTCTGTTCTGGGTTGGCCTGCGTTCTCCCTATGGCTCCTCTCCACTGGGCCCTGTCCGTTGCATCCCTCCATTGACTTCAAGCAGTTGCATGTCATCTGTCACAGAGCTCTGCCACGTCTTGCGTGGTCGGCCAACGGGTGTGGGCCAAACTGCGCCACCTCTTGACCCAGCTGACATCATTCTTTCTCACCATGTGTGGTTATCACCCATCCAGACTCACACCGGTTTTAAACAGAGTGTTTTTAATACCGACGGCACACATATTTATTCCCATTCATAATTACCTTTTTGGTAAAAAAAACCCAAATCTTTTCGGTCCGAAAATCAAAACAAGTCAAAATCAAGACGTTGTTAACCATTTTGTTCCAAAATTTTACTTCATGTTTTACGAAACACCCTTCTGACTATAATATGGAATGCCCCTCCACAATTGCGTGCGCGTCGCGCATTCCGCCTGGTGTAGTGAGCATATCGGACTATTAAAAAACTGATTTACTGGTAGTATTGCGCATGCATACGTGGGGAATTTGAACGTTCAACCAATGAAATGTAAAAGGCACCGGATTTCATGGGAGTCAACATTTCAAGTGACACTGGAAAAGTGTTTAAAACCAGCTAGCCATCAACCTCGTCCCCAGTGCTTACTTTATTTCCAACCGCGTTTCCAATAGTAAACCCTGGATGGGAAACTTTCTTCCTGTATCCTGATTGGATACCGCAATTGGCTAGTAACGGATTTTTATCGTGTACTTGGTGCTATTATTCACAACGTGCAGGACGTGTTTTTGCGATCATTCGTCAATGCCTTCTCGAAAATACTAATTTCCTTTCCAATTTGCTCATATTAATATGAAATATGATACTGCATGTTGTCTGGATAAGATCGTAACAGTTTGATTTCAAAAATCGTGTTTTCGTAACTCACGCCGTGCTCGCGCTGCTACGAATTGACTCTGTTTTTACCCCCAGACACCGCATACAAAAACAAACGCTAATGTGTAACGCATATCCAGGCACCAGACTGTTCCTCATTTGCATACGTGTTCAAAAATCTTGCACATGCAAATGATCCAATACCTGGGTGAGAGAGAGCAGGTAGTGGTGGGCGCGTACTGCTCGACACCCTGGGGACGAGGTTGGCTAGCCATGTCTTTATCATCCGTTTACTTAGACCGTCCACGTGACGGGCTCTCGACCAATAGGAATGCGTAAACGGTCTTAGGTATTTATGACTTATATTTAATTGAACTTTTTCATTGAAGTTTTAAAGAAGTGAGCCTGTCTGTACTATTAAATTGTTTCAACATAAGAACAAAACCCTATATTGTCGTATGAATAGAATGTTTGTCTTACACCCATAGGGATAATCTTATCAAAAAGAGCCATACTGGCATTGTCTGATCTTAGAAGCACTTGCTTCCTAAAAGTGGCACAGAATGTTATTTGGGGCTTTGCGGCTATTCAAACATATCTCTGGATTTACAAAAGCAATCTTAATTAAACAAACGGTATTCTCAAGCTAAATCGGTAATCTTGAAGATCGTGTAAACATTCGCAGTAAATTCCGGTTGTAAATTGGCGAAAATGGCGGGGTTTACATGCACCATTATTTTCAGGACACCCTTTCTTGTAGAAAACTAATACGATTTTCTCCAAGTGCTCGTGCTCCATAATGCTCATGCTGACAGTGATCAAAGACCAAAGACTGAACCTAGAGAATCCTTATATTAAGACCAAAATGCGCAATCAATTTAAGAAAAAGAACAAAACAATTAAATCCGTTTTGGTTCTGACCTATGCATTGTGTTGAATTCCACTCATAACCACTCGGGCAGGTGCAGGCAAACCCACCGATGGAGTTAATACAAGGCCGGTTGGCAGGCGGGCAGGACGATAAGTCCTCGCACTCATTCACATCTGGTGGAAAATAAAGGACAAAGTTTGAGGAAATTAGCCCATTAGTATCTTGCAGGTATTACATTGTATTACATTTTATTTATCCCCTGAGGAATCTCTGAAAACCGTAGAGTGCTTTAAGAGCGCGGTTTGGGCAGTATACTGGATTAATGGCTATGTAATGTTACTGTTAAACTTCAAAATGAAATCGCATAACCGAACAAAGATCGATTAAGTGAATGATCAATTCGTCGGTTGCACCACGAACCGACGTACCGAATTTTTTGTGTTTTGAGAAAAACTGATTTAAAGTTGGTCATTATTTTGTAGGCTCATTGCATATACTCCATGTGTAAGAATTCAAACTGTTTTGTTTTTGCTTGTAAATTATAGATTAAACCTTATTGTACGCAATCCATGTGCATCTGAGTTGCTTAGCTTTTGAGAAATTCAGTTCCCAAGATACTCGTCACTTCGTGAAACAGATTTTTATCATGTTTATCGTATGTCATACAACGCGCGTAATAGCGTAATAGTGGCCGTGTGCCAGATAGAGAGATTCGCGGTTCGTGAAACGCTAATTTCACACTAAATTCATGTCGACGCTGCTTGGTGACGTCATAGCACAATGGGAATTAGTGTGTAGGGCGGCGTATCGCGATAAACCACTACGTGGTGCATCATTTATTTTTATTTTTAAGAGATACGCCGCACAGTCTAATAAGCGTTCTTAGTTAATTACAACTCAGATCGGAATAAAACTTTCTTAGAATGAGCACTTTGATAAAATAATAATGTTAATGACAAAAACTCAATTTGGCAAAAAAAAATCGAGTTACGCCGGTTCATGGTGCGACCGATGTGGGGTCTTCCTGTAGATTTAAGGAGTATTTGTATTTGTACAGGAAATGCACACATTTTTGTTATGTTAAAAAAAATATATCCTTTAAAAAAAGCAAAACAAACAAGGTTGGTTAAAAAAAAAAGGAACGGAATTAATGTTGCATCCCGACGCCACTTTTTTCATCATCTCAATGAAGGTCAGTCATTTGCAAAAATTTTGAAGAGACATGAATGTGGGACTGAGAAAGATTTCCAATTTTGTCAGAATATACTTCAAAATGAACTCAACTCTCCATAGACTTTGTACACAACCAAAGAAGTGTCGTCTGAATACTACATTCTTTCCAAAGTAACAACATTTATAGAATTAACATAACAAAACATATTCCATTTTTCGACACTACAAATCACAGGTCTTACTTATATGAATCGAAGGAAATTGTGCTTTTGCTTTTACCAGAGGAACAGCGACTATCTGTGTACCCTGATGCACATGTGCAAGTGTAGCTATCGACGCCATCAGAACACGTTCCTCCATTCAGACAAGGGTCGGGTTCACAATCATCGATATCTGAATGCATTAAAATAACAAACGAAAGTTATAGGCCTATCGTTGGTTTACAATTAGCCATCAGCTGTAACAATCTAATTCCAACTCAAAATTAGCAGGAAAAGTTTTTAAAGATAATTACGATAAAATCTGCTATTTCTGAAGCCCTAATTGATGAGGTTATTGTGGGACCGAGTACAATTAAAAATTATAAAAAAATCTCCGCCCCCCCCCCAAAAGAAATTGATGACACCCTGAACCTAGTACCCTGCAGGTGGAATTGGAAAAGACAAAAAATGCAAATTCCACCTCTGGAGAGTTTTGTGAAGTTCCTTTCATGTTTGCTTGACCCATCCCGTCGTGTTATCTTATACCCATATGAGGACCTCATATTCTTCCCCTCTTTTATTCCCATTGTTTGTATTCTTTTCTCAACATAACGTTGTACACGAAAACCTCCTGATGATTTGGCTCATTTCATGGGGGTTATTGTTATCACAAATCCCCCATTGTTCCAAGTTCTCAGTCGTAAAGGATAACAACATCACGCAGAGATGCATATGCATGTACAGTTTTACTGCATTTTACTTTTGGAATTGCATTGCACGTGTGGTGAAAAAAAATAACGTTTATTTTATTATTTTGAAAACAGGGAAATGATCAGGCGATTTAGAGAGTAAATAGGTCTTATATTTATATTAGAATACATGTACTTTTAAAAACAAGGATCACTCCATTAAAAATTCCGAGTGAAACAGGACCTTTTTAATTGAATGAATTTCGGTCTGAAATGTCTTGGCCTCGCACATTATGCGCTTTCTTCAGTCTTTAACGGGTCCGCATGGGGTACATAGCGTTTTGATAAGTAGCTACAACAGTTGATTAAAATGAATCCTAAATAGTCATTCTTATTTTCACACATTGCTCCAAGATGAGTAAGAGGGCAGACACACTCACAATACTCTACATCAAACGAGCCACCATTTAATAGCAGCTTGAACTCTAGAACAGAATCAAATCAAAGGACTTTTTACAGAAAAAAAACGACATGCAATGTGCCTTCGTCAGTTTTTGGGCACTCTGAGTCGCGAGAAATGATGGACTAGTCAGAAAGGTTCGAGAAAACAAGTGTTACCGATATCCATGGTGGTGGTAAGTAGCCCCGTAGGAGTTAGTCGCTCAATGGTGGTTAGTAGCTCCGTGGTGGTTGGTAACACGATGGTTGTTGGTAGCTCCGTGGTTGTTGGTAGCTCCGTGGTGGTTGGTTGTACCGTGGTGGTTGGTAGCTCCGTGGTGGTTGGTAGCTCCATGGTGGTTGGTAGCTCCGTGGTGGTTGGTAGCTCCGTGGAGGTTGGTATCACCGTTGTGGTTGGTCCTGCTGTGGTGGTTGGTCCTGCTGTGGTGGTTGGTGGCACCGTGGTGGTTGGTGGCACCGTAGTCATTGGTAGCTCCATGGTGGTTGGTTGGTCTGTGGTGATTGATACCTCCATGGTGGTTGGAAGCTCCGTGGTGGATGGTAGCTCCGTGGTGGTTGGTAGCTCTGTGGTGGTTGGATCAACAGTGGTTGTTGGTTCAGGTGTGGTTGTTGGTTCAGGTGTGGTTGTTGGTTCAAGTGTGGTTGTTGGTTCAACAGTGGTTGTTGATTCAACAGTGGTTGTGGGTTCAGATTTGGTTGTTGGTCTAGGTGTGGTTGTTGGTTCAGATGTGGTTGTTGGTTCGGGAGTGGTTGTTGGTTCAGGTGTGGTTGTTGGTTCGGGAGTGGTTGTTGGTTCAGGTGTGGTTGTTGGCTCAACAGTGGTTGTTGGTTCAACAGTGGTTGTTGGTTCAACAGTGGTTGTTGGTTCAACAGTGGTTGTTGGTTCAACAGTGGTTGTTGGTTCAAGTGTGGTTGTTGGTTCAACAGTGGTTGTTGGTTCAGGTGTGGTTGTTGGTTCAACAGTGGTTGTTAGCAAAACAGTGGTTGTTGGATCAAATGTGATTGTTGGTTTAACAGTGGTTGTTGGTTCAACAGTGGTTGTTGGATCTACAGTGGTTGTTGGTTCGGGTGTGGTTGTTGGTTGAACAGTGGTTGTTGGTTCAGGTGTGGTTGTTGGTTCGGGAGTGGTTGTTGGTTCAGGTGTGGTTGTTGGTTCAACAGTGGTTGTTGGATCAACAGTGGTTGTTGGTTCAACAGTGGTTGTGGGTTCAGGTGTGGTTGTTGGTTCAGGTGTGGTTGTTGGTTCAACAGTGCTTGTTGGTTCAACAGTGGTTGTTGGTTCCGGTGTGGATGTTGGTTCAGGTGTGGTTGTTGGTTCAACAGTGGTTGTTGGTTCAACAGGGGTTGTTGATTCAAGAGGGGTTGTTGGTTCTACAGTGGTTGTTGGTTCAACAGTGGTTGTTGGTTCAGGTGTGGTTGTTGGTTCAGGTGTGGTTGTTGGTTCGGGAGTGGTTGTTGGTTCAGGTGTGGTTGTTGGTTCAACAGTGGTTGTTGGTTCTACAGTGGTTGTTGGTTCAACAGTGGTTGTTGGTTCAACAGTGGTTGTTGGATCAACAGTGGTTGTTGGTTCAACAGTGGTTGTGGGTTCAGGTGTGGTTGTTGGTTCAGGTGTGGTTGTTGGTTCAACAGTGGTTGTTGGTTCAACAGTGGTTGTTGGTTCTACAGTGGTTGTTGGTTCAACAGTGGTTGTTGGTTCAACAGTGGTTGTTGGTTCAACTGTGGTTGTTGGTTCCGGTGTGGTTGTTGTTTCAACAGTGGTTGTTGGTTCTACAGTGGTTGTTGGTTCAGGTGTGGTTGTTGGTTCAACAGTGGTTTTTGGTTCAGGTGTGGTTGTTGGTTCGGGAGTGGTTGTTGGTTCAGGTGTGGTTGTTGGTTCGGGAGTGGTTGTTGGTTCAGGTGTGGGTTTTGGTTCAACAGTGGTTGTTGGCAAAACAGTGGTTGTTGGATCAAATGTGGTTGTTGGTTCAACAGTGATTGTTGGTTCAACGGTGGTTGTTGGTTCTACAGTGGTTGTTGGTTCAACAGTGGTTGTTGATTCAAGAGTGGTTGTTGGTTCTACAGTGGTTGTTGGTTCAACAGTGGTTGTTGGTTCAGGTGTGGTTGTTGGTTCAGGTGTGGTTGTTGGTTCAGGTGTGGTTGTTGGTTCAACAGTGGTTGTTGGTTCAACAGTGGTTGTTGATTCAAGAGTGGTTGTTGGTTCTACAGTGGTTGTTGGTTCAACAGTGGTTGTTGGTTCAGGTGTGGTTGTTGGTTCAGGTGTGGTTGTTGGTTCAGGTGTGGTTGTTGGTTCAACAGTGGTTGTTGGTTCAACAGTGGTTGTTGGTTCAACAGTGGTTGTTGGTTCAGGTGTGGTTGTTGGTTCAGGTGTGGTTGTTGGTTCAGGTGTGGTTGTTGGTTCAACAGTGGTTGTTGGTTCAACAGTGGTTGTTGATTCAAGAGTGGTTGTTGGTTCTACAGTGGTTGTTGGTTCAACAGTGGTTGTTGGTTCAGGTGTGGTTGTTGGTTCAGGTGTGGTTGTTGGTTCAGGTGTGGTTGTTGGTTCAACAGTGGTTGTTGGTTCAACAGTGGTTGTTGGTTCAACAGTGGTTGTTGGTTCTACAGTGGTTGTTGGATCAACAGTGGTTGTTAGTTCAGGTGTGGTTGTTAGTTCAACAGTGGTTATTGGTTCAACAGTGGTTGTTGGTTCCGGTGTGGTTGTTGGTTCAACAGTGGTTGTTGGTTCTACAGTGGTTGTTGGTTCAACAGTGGTTGTTGGTTCAACAGTGGTTGTTGGTTCAACAGTGGTTGTTGGTTCAGGTGTGGTTGTTGGTTCAGGTGTGGTTGTTGGTTCAGGTGTGGTTGTTGGTTCAGGTGTGGTTGTTGGTTCAACAGTGGTTGTTGATTCAAGAGTGGTTGTTGGTTCTACAGTGGTTGTTGGTTCAACAGTGGTTGTTGGTTCAGGTGTGGTTGTTGGTTCAACAGTGGTTTTTGGTTCAACAGTGGTTGTGGTTTCAGGTGTGGTTGTTGGTTCAGGTGTGGTTGTTGGTTCAACAGTGGTTGTTGGTTCAACAGTGGTTGTTGGTTCAACGGTGGTTGTTGGTTCTACAGTGGTTGTTGGTTCAACAGTGGTTGTTGGTTCAACAGTGGTTGTTGGTTCAACAGTGGTTGTTGGATCAACAGTGGTTGTTGGTTCAACAGTGGTTGTTGGTTCAGGTGTGGTTGTTGGTTCGGGAGTGGTTGTTGGTTCAGGTGTGGTTGTTAGTTCAACAGCGGTTATTGGTTCAACAGTGGTTGTTGGTTCCGGTGTGGTTGTTGGTTCAACAGTGGTTGTTGGTTCTACAGTGGTTGTTGGTTCAACAGTGGTTGTTGGTTCAACAGTGGTTGTTGGATCAACAGTGGTTGTTGGTTCAACAGTGGTTGTGGGTTCAGGTGTGGTTGTTGGTTCAGGTGTGGTTGTTGGTTCAACAGTGGTTGTTGGTTCAACAGTGGTTGTTGGTTCCGGTGTGGTTGTTGGTTCAGGTGTGGTTGTTGGTTCAACAGTGGTTGTTGGTTCAACTGTGGTTGTTGGTTCCGGTGTGGTTGTTGGTTCAACAGTGGTTGTTGGTTCAGGTGTGGTTGTTGGTTCGGGAGTGGTTGTTGGTTCAGGTGTGGTTGTTGGTTCGGGAGTGGTTGTTGGTTCAGGTGTGGGATTTGGTTCAACAGTGGTTGTTGGAAAAACAGTGGTTGTTGGAACAAATGTGGTTGTTGGTTCAACAGTGGTTGTTGGTTCAACAGTGGTTGTTGGTTCAACAGTGGTTTTTGGTTCAACAGTGGTTGTTGGTTCTACTGTGGTTGTTGGTTCAGGTGTGGTTGTTTGTTCAGCAGTGGTTGTTGGTTCAACAGTGGTTGTTGGTTCAACAGTGGTTGTTGGTTCAGGTGTGGTTGTTGGTTTAACAGTGGTTTTTGGTTCAACAGTGGTTGTGGTTTCAGGTGTGGTTGTTGGTTCAGGTGTGGTTGTTGGTTCAACAGTGGTTGTTGGTTCAACAGTGGTTGTTGGTTCAACGGTGGTTGTTGGTTCTACAGTGGTTGTTCGTTCAACAGTGGTTGTTGGATCAACAGTGGTTGTGGGTTCAGGTGTGGTTGTTGGTTCAACAGTGGTTGTTGGTTCAACAGTGGTTGTTGGTTCAACAGTGGTTGTTGGTTCCGGTGTGGTTGTTGGTTCAGGTGTGGTTGTTGGCTCAAGTGTGGTTGTTGGTTCAGGTGTGGTTGTTAGTTCAGATGTGGTTGTTGGTTCAGGTGTGGTTATTGGTTCAGGTGTGGTTGTTGGTTCAGGTGTGGTTGTTGGTTCAACAGTGGTTGTTGTTTCAACAGTGGTTGTTGGTTCAGGTGTGGTTGTTGTTTCAACAGTGGTTGTTGGTTCAGGTGTGGTTGTTGGTTCAATAGTGGTTGTTGGTTCGGGAGTGGTTGTTGGTTCAGGTTTGGTTGTTGGTTCAACAGTGGTTGTTGGTTCAGGTGTGGTTGTTTGTTCAACAGTGGTTGTTGGTTCAACGGTGGTTGTTGGTTCTACAGTGGTTGTTGGTTCAACAGTGGTTGTTGGTTCAGGTGTGGTTGTTGGTTCAGGTGTGGTTGTTGGTTCAACAGTGGTTGTTGGTTCAACAGTGGTTGTTGGTTCCGGTGTGGTTGTTGGTTCAGTTGTGGTTGTTGGTTCAACAGTGGCTGTTGGTTCAACTGTGGTTGTTTGTTCCGGTGTGGTTGTTGTTTCAACAGTGGTTGTTGGTTCTACAGTGGTTGTTGGTTCAGGTGTGGTTGTTGGTTCAACAGTGGTTGTTGGTTCAGGTGTGGTTGTTGGTTCGGGAGTGGTTGTTGGTTCAGGTGTGGTTGTTGGTTCAACAGTGGTTGTTGGTTCAGGTGTGGTTGTTGGTTCAACAATGGTTGTTGGTTCAACAGTGGTTGTTGGTTGAACAGTGGTTGTTGGTTCAACAGTGGTTGTTGGTTCAGGTGTGGTTGTTGGTTCAACAGTGGTTGTTGGTTCAACAGTGGTTGTTGGTTGAACAGTGGTTGTTGGTTCAACAGTGGTTGATGGCAAAACAGTGGTTGTTGGATCAAATGTGGTTGTGGGTTCAACAGTGGTTGTTGGTTCAGCAGTGGTTGTTGGTTCAACAGTGGTTGTTGGTTCAACAGTGGTTGTTGGTTGAACAGTGGTTGTTGGTTCAACAGTGGTTGTTGGTTCAACAATGGTTGTGGTTTCGGGTGGGGTTGTTGGTTCAGGTGTGGTTGTTGGTTCAACAGTGGTTGTTGGTTCAACAGTGGTTGTTGGTTCAACGGTGGTTGTTGGTTCTACAGTGGTTGTTCGTTTAACAGTGGTTGTTGGATCAACAGTGGTTGTGGGTTCAGGTGTGGTTGTTGGTTCAGGTGTGGTTGTTGGTTCAACAGTGGTTGTTGGTTCAACAGTGGTTGTTGGTTCCGGTGTGGTTGTTGGTTCAGGTGTGGTTGTTGGCTCAAGTGTGGTTGTTGGTTCAGGTGTGGTTGTTAGTTCAGGTGTGGTTGTTGGTTCAGGTGTGGTTGTTGGTTCAGGTGTGGTTGTTGGTTCAGGTGTGGTTGTTGGTTCAACAGTGGTTGTTGTTTCAACAGTGGTTGTTGGTTCAGGTGTGGTTGTTGGTTCAATAGTGGTTGTTGGTTCAGTTGTGGTTGTTGGTTCGGGAGTGGTTGTTGGTTCAGGTGTGGTTGTTGGTTCAACAGTGGTTGTTGGTTCAACAGTGGTTGTTGGTTCATCAGTGGTTGTTGGTTCCTGTGTGGTTGTTGGTTCAGGTGTGGTTGTTGGCTCAAGTGTGGTTGTTGGTTCAGGTGTGGTTGTTAGTTCAGAAGTGGTTGTTGGTTCAGGTGTGGTTGTTGGTTCAACAGTGGTTGTTGGTTCAACAGTGGTTGTGGTTTCAGGTGTGGTTGTTGGTTCAGGTGTGGTTGTTGGTTCAACAGTGGTTGTTGGTTCAACGGTGGTTGTTGGTTCTACAGTGGTTGTTGGTTCAACAGTGGTTGTTGGATCAACAGTGGTTGTGGGTTCAGGTGTGGTTGTTGGTTCAGGTGTGGTTGTTGGTTCAGGTGTGGTTGTTGGTTCAACAGTGGTTGTTGGTTCCGGTGTGGTTGTTGGTTCCGGTGTGGTTGTTGGTTCAGGTGTGGTTGTTGGTTCAACAGTGGTTGTTGGTTCAACTGTGGTTGTTGGTTCCGGTGTGGTTGTTGTTTCAACAGTGGTTGTTGGTTCTAGAGTGGTTGTTGGTTCAGGTGTGGTTGTTGGTTCAACAGTGGTTGTTGGTTCAGGTGTGGTTGTTGGTTCGGGAGTGGTTGTTGGTTCAGGTGTGGTTGTTGGTTCGGGAGTGGTTGTAGGTTCAGGTGTGGTTGTTGGTTCAACAGTGGTTGTTGGCAAAACAGTGGTTGTTGGGTCAAATGTGGTTGTTGGTTCAACAGTGGTTGTTGGTTCAACTGTGGTTGTTGGTTCAACAGTGGTTGTTGGTTCTACTGTGGTTGTTGGTTCAGGTGTGGTTGTTTGTTCAGCAGTGGTTGTTGGTTCAACAGTGGTTGTTGGTTCAACAGTGGTTGTTGGTTCAGGTGTGGTTGTTGGTTCTACAGTTGTTGTTGGTTCAACAGTGGTTGTTGGATCAACAGTGGTTGTGGGTTCAGGTGTGGTTGTTGGTTCAGGTGTGGTTGTTGGTTCAACAGTGGTTGTTGGTTCAGGTGTGGTTGTTGGCAAAACAGTGGTTGTTGGCAAAACAGTGGTTGTTGGATCAAATGTGGTTGTTGGTTCAACAGTGGTTGTTGGTTCAACAGTGGTTGTTGGTTCAACAGTGGTTGTTGGTTCAACAGTGGTTGTTGGTTCTATTGTGGTTGTTGGTTCTACTGTGGTTGCTGGTTCAGGTGTGGTTGTTTGTTCAACAGTGGTTGTTGGTTCAACAGTGGTTGTTGGTTCAACAGTGGTTGTTGGTTCAACAGTGGTTGTTGGTTCAACAGTGGTTGTGGTTTCAGGTGTGGTTGTTGGTTCAGATGTGGTTGTTGGTTCAACAGTGGTTGTTGGTTCAACAGTGGTTGTTGGTTCTACAGTGGTTGTTGGTTCAGGTGTGGTTGTTGGTTCGGGAGTGGTTGTTGGTTCAGGTGTGGTTGTTGGTTCGGGAGTGGTTGTTGGTTCAGGTGTGGTTGTTGGTTCAACAGTGGTTGTTGGCTCAACAGTGGATGTTGGATCAACTGTGGTTGTTGGTTCAACAGTAGTTGTTGGTTCAACAATCGTTGTTGGTTCAACGGTGGTTGTGGGTTCAGGTGTGGTTGTTGGTTCAGGTGTGGTTGTTGGTTCAACAGTGGTTGTTGGTTCAACAGTGGTTGTTGGTTGAGATGTGGTTGTTGGTTCAACAGTGGTTGTTGGTTGAGATGTGGTTGTTGGTTCGGGAGTGGTTGTTGGTTCGGGAGTGGTTGTAGGTTCAGGTGTGGTTGATGGTTCAACAGTGGTTGTTGGTTCAACAGTGGTTGTTGGTTCAGGTGTGGTTGTTGGTTTAACAGTGGTTTTTGGTTCAACAGTGGTTGTGGTTTCAGGTGTGGTTGTTGGTTCAGGTGTGGTTGTTGGTTCAACAGTGGTTGTTGGTTCAACAGTGGTTGTTGGTTCAACGGTGGTTGTTGGTTCTACAGTGGTTGTTCGTTCAACAGTGGTTGTTGGATCAACAGTGGTTGTGGGTTCAGGTGTGGTTGTTGGTTCAACAGTGGTTGTTGGTTCAACAGTGGTTGTTGGTTCAACAGTGGTTGTTGGTTCCGGTGTGGTTGTTGGTTCAGGTGGCTGGCTTTGGTCTGTTATTGCTCAGGTGGTTGTTGGTTCAGGTGTGGTTGTTGGTTCAGGTCAATGTTTCAACAGTGGTTGTTGGTTCAGGTGTGGTTGTTGTTTCAACAGTGGTTGTTGGTTCAGGTGTGGTTGTTGGTTCAATAGTGGTTGTTGGTTCGGGAGTGGTTGTTGGTTCAGGTTTGGTTGTTGGTTCAACAGTGGTTGTTGGTTCAGGTGTGGTTGTTTGTTCAACAGTGGTTGTTGGTTCAACGGTGGTTGTTGGTTCTACAGTGGTTGTTGGTTCAACAGTGGTTGTTGGTTCAGGTGTGGTTGTTGGTTCAGGTGTGGTTGTTGGTTCAACAGTGGTTGTTGGTTCAACAGTGGTTGTTGGTTCCGGTGTGGTTGTTGGTTCAGTTGTGGTTGTTGGTTCAACAGTGGCTGTTGGTTCAACTGTGGTTGTTTGTTCCGGTGTGGTTGTTGTTTCAACAGTGGTTGTTGGTTCTACAGTGGTTGTTGGTTCAGGTGTGGTTGTTGGTTCAACAGTGGTTGTTGGTTCAGGTGTGGTTGTTGGTTCGGGAGTGGTTGTTGGTTCAGGTGTGGTTGTTGGTTCAACAGTGGTTGTTGGTTCAGGTGTGGTTGTTGGTTCAACAGTGGTTGTTGGCAAAACAGAGGTTGTTGGATCAAATGTGGTTGTGGGTTCAACAGTGGTTGTTTGTTCAGCAGTGGTTGTTGGTTCAACAGTGGTTGTTGGTTCAACAGTGGTTGTTGGTTGAACAGTGGTTGTTGGTTCAACAGTGGTTGTTGGTTCAACAATGGTTGTGGTTTCGGGTGGGGTTGTTGGTTCAGGTGTGGTTGTTGGTTCAACAGTGGTTGTTGGTTCAACAGTGGTTGTTGGTTCAACGGTGGTTGTTGGTTCTACAGTGGTTGTTCGTTTAACAGTGGTTGTTGGATCAACAGTGGTTGTGGGTTCAGGTGTGGTTATTGGTTCAGGTGTGGTTGTTGGTTCAACAGTGGTTGTTGGTTCAACAGTGGTTGTTGGTTCCGGTGTGGTTGTTGGTTCAGGTGTGGTTGTTGGTTCAGGTGTGGTTGTTGGTTCAGGTGTGGTTGTTGGTTCAGGTGTGGTTGTTGGTTCAGGTGTGGTTGTTGGTTCAGGTGTGGTTGTTGGTTCAACAGTGGTTGTTGTTTCAACAGTGGTTGTTGGTTCAGGTGTGGTTGTTGGTTCAATAGTGGTTGTTGGTTCAGTTGTGGTTGTTGGTTCGGGAGTGGTTGTTGGTTCAGGTGTGGTTGTTGGTTCAACAGTGGTTGTTGGTTCAACAGTGGTTGTTGGTTCATCAGTGGTTGTTGGTTCCTGTGTGGTTGTTGGTTCAGGTGTGGTTGTTGGGTCAAGTGTGGTTGTTGGTTCAGGTGTGGTTGTTAGTTCAGAAGTGGTTGTTGGTTCAGGTGTGGTTGTTGGTTCAACAGTGGTTGTTGGTTCAACAGTGGTTGTGGTTTCAGGTGTGGTTGTTGGTTCAGGTGTGGTTGTTGGTTCAACAGTGGTTGTTGGTTCAACGGTGGTTGTTGGTTCTACAGTGGTTGTTGGTTCAACAGTGGTTGTTGGATCAACAGTGGTTGTGGGTTCAACAGTGGTTGTTGGTTCGACAGTGGTTGTTGGTTCAGGTGTGGTTGTTGGTTCAACAGTGGTTGTTGGTTCCGGTGTGGTTGTTGGTTCCGGTGTGGTTGTTGGTTCAGGTGTGGTTGTTGGTTCAACAGTGGTTGTTGGTTCAACTGTGGTTGTTGGTTCCGGTGTGGTTGTTGTTTCAACAGTGGTTGTTGGTTCTAGAGTGGTTGTTGGTTCAGGTGTGGTTGTTGGTTCAACAGTGGTTGTTGGTTCAGGTGTGGTTGTTGGTTCGGGAGTGGTTGTTGGTTCAGGTGTGGTTGTTGGTTCGGGAGTGGTTGTAGGTTCAGGTGTGGTTGTTGGTTCAACAGTGGTTGTTGGCAAAACAGTGGTTGTTGGATCAAATGTGGTTGTTGGTTCAACAGTGGTTGTTGGTTCAACTGTGGTTGTTGGTTCAACAGTGGTTGTTGGTTCTACTGTGGTTGTTGGTTCAGGTGTGGTTGTTTGTTCAGCAGTGGTTGTTGGTTCAACAGTGGTTGTTGGTTCAACAGTGGTTGTTGGTTCAGGTGTGGTTGTTGGTTCTACAGTTGTTGTTGGTTCAACAGTGGTTGTTGGATCAACAGTGGTTGTGGGTTCAGGTGTGGTTGTTGGTTCAGGTGTGGTTGTTGGTTCAACAGTGGTTGTTGGTTCAGGTGTGGTTGTTGGCAAAACAGTGGTTGTTGGCAAAACAGTGGTTGTTGGATCAAATGTGGTTGTTGGTTCAACAGTGGTTGTTGGTTCAACAGTGGTTGTTGGTTCAACAGTGGTTGTTGGTTCAACAGTGGTTGTTGGTTCTATTGTGGTTGTTGGTTCTACTGTGGTTGCTGGTTCAGGTGTGGTTGTTTGTTCAACAGTGGTTGTTGGTTCAACAGTGGTTGTTGGTTCAACAGTGGTTGTTGGTTCAACAGTGGTTGTTGGTTCAACAGTGGTTGTGGTTCAACTGTGGTTGTTGGTTCAGATGTGGTTGTTGGTTCAACAGTGGTTGTTGGTTCAACAGTGGTTGTTGGTTCAACAGTGGTTGTTGGTTCAGGTGTGGTTGTTGGTTCGGGAGTGGTTGTTGGTTCAGGTGTGGTTGTTGGTTCAGGTGTGGTTGTTGGTTCAACAGTGGTTGTTGGTTCAACAGTGGTTGTTGGTTCAACAGTGGTTGTTGGTTCAACAGTGGTTGTTGGTTCAACAGTGGTTGTTGGTTCAACAGTGGTTGTTGGTTCAACAGTGGTTGTTGGTTCAACAGTGGTTGTTGGTTCAGGTGTGGTTGTTGGTTCAACAGTGGTTGTTGGTTCAACAGTGGTTGTTGGTTCAACAGTGGTTGTTGGTTCAACAGTGGTTGTTGGTTCAACAGTGGTTGTTGGTTCAGGTGTGGTTGTTGGTTCAGGTGTGGTTGTTGGTTCAACAGTGGTTGTTGGTTCCGGTGTGGTTGTTGGTTCAACAGTGGTTGTTGGTTCAACGGTGGTTGTTGGTTCTACAGTGGTTGTTGGTTCAACAGTGGTTGTTGGTTCAACAGTGGTTGTTGGTTCAACGGTGGTTGTTGGTTCTACAGTGGTTGTTGGTTCAACAGTGGTTGTTGGATCAACAGTGGTTGTGGGTTCAACAGTGGTTGTTGGTTCGACAGTGGTTGTTGGTTCAGGTGTGGTTGTTGGTTCAACAGTGGTTGTTGGTTCCGGTGTGGTTGTTGGTTCCGGTGTGGTTGTTGGTTCAGGTGTGGTTGTTGGTTCAACAGTGGTTGTTGGTTCAACTGTGGTTGTTGGTTCCGGTGTGGTTGTTGTTTCAACAGTGGTTGTTGGTTCTAGAGTGGTTGTTGGTTCAGGTGTGGTTGTTGGTTCAACAGTGGTTGTTGGTTCAGGTGTGGTTGTTGGTTCAGGAGTGGTTGTTGGTTCAGGTGTGGTTGTTGGTTCGGGAGTGGTTGTTGGTTCAGGTGTGGTTGTTGGTTCAACAGTGGTTGTTGGCAAAACAGTGGTTGTTGGATCAAATGTGGTTGTTGGTTCAACAGTGGTTGTTGGTTCAACTGTGGTTGTTGGTTCAACAGTGGTTGTTGGTTCTACTGTGGTTGTTGGTTCAGGTGTGGTTGTTTGTTCAGCAGTGGTTGTTGGTTCAACAGTGGTTGTTGGTTCAACAGTGGTTGTTGGTTCAGGTGTGGTTGTTGGTTCTACAGTTGTTGTTGGTTCAACAGTGGTTGTTGGATCAACAGTGGTTGTGGGTTCAGGTGTGGTTGTTGGTTCAGGTGTGGTTGTTGGTTCAACAGTGGTTGTTGGTTCAGGTGTGGTTGTTGGCAAAACAGTGGTTGTTGGCAAAACAGTGGTTGTTGGATCAAATGTGGTTGTTGGTTCAACAGTGGTTGTTGGTTCAACAGTGGTTGTTGGTTCAACAGTGGTTGTTGGTTCAACAGTGGTTGTTGGTTCTACTGTGGTTGTTGGTTCTACTGTGGTTGCTGGTTCAGGTGTGGTTGTTTGTTCAACAGTGGTTGTTGGTTCAACAGTGGTTGTTGGTTCAACAGTGGTTGTTGGTTCAACAGTGGTTGTTGGTTCAACAGTGGTTGTTGGTTCAACAGTGGTTGTTGGTTCAACAGTGGTTGTGGTTTCAGGTGTGGTTGTTGGTTCAGATGTGGTTGTTGGTTCAACAGTGGTTGTTGGTTCAACAGTGGTTGTTGGTTCTACAGTGGTTGTTGGTTCAGGTGTGGTTGTTGGTTCGGGAGTGGTTGTTGGTTCAGGTGTGGTTGTTGGTTCGGGAGTGGTTGTTGGTTCAGGTGTGGTTGTTGGTTCAACAGTGGTTGTTGGCTCAACAGTGGATGTTGGATCAACTGTGGTTGTTGGTTCAACAGTAGTTGTTGGTTCAACAATCGTTGTTGGTTCAACGGTGGTTGTGGGTTCAGGTGTGGTTGTTGGTTCAGGTGTGGTTGTTGGTTCAACAGTGGTTGTTGGTTCAACAGTGGTTGTTGGTTGAGATGTGGTTGTTGGTTCAACAGTGGTTGTTGGTTGAGATGTGGTTGTTGGTTCGGGAGTGGTTGTTGGTTCGGGAGTGGTTGTAGGTTCAGGTGTGGTTGTTGGTTCAACAGTGGTTGTTGGCAAAACAGTGGTTGTTGGATCAAATGTGGTTGTTGGTTCAACAGTGGTTGTTGGTTCAACTGTGGTTGTTGGTTCAACAGTGGTTGTTGGTTCTACTGTGGTTGTTGGTTCAGGTGTGGTTGTTTGTTCAGCAGTGGTTGTTGGTTCAACAGTGGTTGTTGGTTCAACAGTGGTTGTTGGTTCAGGTGTGGTTGTTGGTTCTACAGTTGTTGTTGGTTCAACAGTGGTTGTTGGATCAACAGTGGTTGTGGGTTCAGGTGTGGTTGTTGGTTCAGGTGTGGTTGTTGGTTCAACAGTGGTTGTTGGTTCAGGTGTGGTTGTTGGCAAAACAGTGGTTGTTGGCAAAACAGTGGTTGTTGGATCAAATGTGGTTGTTGGTTCAACAGTGGTTGTTGGTTCAACAGTGGTTGTTGGTTCAACAGTGGTTGTTGGTTCAACAGTGGTTGTTGGTTCTATTGTGGTTGTTGGTTCTACTGTGGTTGCTGGTTCAGGTGTGGTTGTTTGTTCAACAGTGGTTGTTGGTTCAACAGTGGTTGTTGGTTCAACAGTGGTTGTTGGTTCAACAGTGGTTGTTGGTTCAACAGTGGTTGTTGGTTCAACAGTGGTTGTGGTTTCAGGTGTGGTTGTTGGTTCAGATGTGGTTGTTGGTTCAACAGTGGTTGTTGGTTCAACAGTGGTTGTTGGTTCTACAGTGGTTGTTGGTTCAGGTGTGGTTGTTGGTTCGGGAGTGGTTGTTGGTTCAGGTGTGGTTGTTGGTTCGGGAGTGGTTGTTGGTTCAGGTGTGGTTGTTGGTTCAACAGTGGTTGTTGGCTCAACAGTGGATGTTGGATCAACTGTGGTTGTTGGTTCAACAGTAGTTGTTGGTTCAACAATCGTTGTTGGTTCAACGGTGGTTGTGGGTTCAGGTGTGGTTGTTGGTTCAGGTGTGGTTGTTGGTTCAACAGTGGTTGTTGGTTCAACAGTGGTTGTTGGTTGAGATGTGGTTGTTGGTTCAACAGTGGTTGTTGGTTGAGATGTGGTTGTTGGTTCGGGAGTGGTTGTTGGTTCAGGTGTAGTTGTTCGTTCTGGTGTGGTTGTTGGTTCAGCTGTGGTTGTTGGTTCTGGTGTTGTTGTGGGTTCGGGTGTGGTTGTTGGTTCAACAGTGGGTGTTGGTTCAGCTGTGGTTGTTGGTTCAGGTGTGGTTGTTGGTTCGGGAGTGGTTGTTGGTTCAGGTGTGATTGTTGGTTCAGTTGTTGTGGGTTCGGGCGTGGTTGTTGGTTCAGCAGTGGTTGTTGGTTCAGCAGTGGTTGTTGGTTCAGCAGTGGTTGTTGGCTGAGTAGTGGTTGTAGGTTCTGCTTTGGTTGTTGGTGCTATAATGGTTAAATAGAAAACATTTGTATGATGAGGCCTATAACGTACCTTTTGTAACGTACATTTGTACTTAACCTACCTAACGTACATTTGTTCGAGTGCTTAGACAAATAAAACTCCCCTTTAGGAAGTACTTGGATGATTGGTTTCCTTGAGTAGTTTGTGATCGTTTTATTAAAATTTCAGGGTATTGAGAACACTCCTTTTCGTTTTACTCTATACTAGCGAATTTGAGTTTTCTTGCAGTTATACTGTATAACGGATTCGAGTCGATTCGATAATATTGGCATCTTGCTGGCTTGGCTTGATGTTCAGAAGTACATGTAGTAATATTCTCTTTTCATCAAGGGAAAAGAAAAGTAGCATCCGTCGGTACACTGCGCACGTTTCTTGTGGGTACGATTCAGGTTTAAATGTGCATGCGCAATGAAGCAACTTTTACATAAACCCTCCCCCCCCCAAAAAAAAAAAGTCGTCTCTGGGTTTTGATCGTGCTCGTCACTTTTTTTTTCCAAAAGTTTTCGCGCTGGCTACAACAGCGCCCTCTATCGCTGCACCGCCTCAAATGATCGTGGACATCTCGTACGCAGTGATAGATCCGGTACGAGGTTGATGTTGAACGAATGATTGTAGCCCATGGGTACGATGTTGCTGCCAGCTGATCAACAACAATGGCGGCTAGTCAACTACACACGTATAGACACGATGACATGCGATGTGAGCAATTGGGAATGTGAATTAAATCGTGTCTAAATACATGAAACATCCCGCTTATTTCCATGTCCGTTGTTTGTGGAGTGAACATTCTTAGACCGTTCGGTATTGTGTCATGTGACGGCTGTACAATCCAAGCATGAAAAAAAAAGGCACAAAAAAAAAAAAAAAAAAAAAAATAAGCATCGCCGCATCAATTCTGGAACCAGAGACCGACTATTAATTTGTTTATGGCCTGATATTGTATTGTTAATTACTAATGTACAGGTTTTTGCCAAATTGCTTGTTAATTCGCAATATCTGCTTTTTTATGGGGCTCTAGCTTAAAATTGCCGTTTTAATCGGTCGAAGCGCCTTCTATTGTACATGAGCAAACTGTATCACGTGTGGTTTTGTTGTTGTTGACTATTTATCCTTATGAATCATTTTGTTTGATGCCTTTTATTTCTCATCCTTTGATTTATTCATGAGCTATCGTTGTATTGATTGGCAGACTGAACCTTTTGGTGGTAGGAAAATTAGTTTCTTCCTCGGTTTTGCCTTCTCCACAATTCCCTTCACTTTTTTATTTTTAAACTGTATTTTTATATACAAGTCGTACGTTTAAGTCATTTTATTGTGGAGAGAAATACAGTAACAACAGGGGCCAAATTATAATTATAACGTGAACCTCGACGGTTGCCTTCTTAACGGGAGACCTATCTGTAAACAAAGAGTAATTCGTTAGTGCTCACCGCCGTACTAATGAGCGCCTGTTTCGTCAACTTACTTGAATTCTTGGGGCCATGAAATCGGGAACAAAACCCCGCATGCTTTGAGAAGTCTTTGCTTTCGTCATAAAAAGCAGTCAAAAGCACCTTCAAAGCTTCTTGGGGCAGTGAAATTAAAATCAAAATTTGAACTTGAGACTGAACTTTGAAAGTATCGCACCTTGTTTGCAGATTATAAGAGTAGCCTAAGAAAGAAATTTTGAATTTAATATTAGTATGGTCTTTTATTCAACGCTTCATTACTTTTATTCGACACTCGTCTGGGGTACTACTTGAGTACTGGTTGCATTTTTCTCTTTTTGACAGATTGGCTTTCGGCATTTGAGCTGTGGAAATATTCGACTGTTACAAAGCCAATCATACTACAAGGAAACCAACCAAAATGTATCGGGTGCGAGTCGTTTTGCCAGTGTCAATGACCGAGAATTTGTGTACATGAAAAAAGGTTTAGAAGGGGGCTCCTGCATAAATTTGCGGGGGTGGAAACCTACTAGGTCTAATCTAGTTAAAATTTGTCAGTATACCAAAAATAGGCATCAATTTCTAACCGTTTTGTTTATGAATCAGTAAACTTATCAAGTAAGATTCGCCAAATAACCGTTCGACCTTAACTTTTTTTGTTCACTTACTAGCCAGCCGGGCTACTGAAACAGACTCTTAACTAGCCCGCGGGCATTTTCGCTAGCCCACCTTTCTTTTTTGGCTCAAATACAAAATGGCGTATTTCCAGGCTAAATTCTGAGGCAATTTTTTCAGTGTTTTTAATAAACAGATCTAACAATTTAACCATAAAAATTAGACACAAATTGATGAGGCTTTCTTTCTGAATTTCATAATTTGTTTCTTCCTGTCCGTTCATCTTTGCTGTATCCCAATAATTTTTTGACTCGCCAGCCGGGCTACTTTAATAAGGAATAGTGTGACTAGCCCGCCGCTGTTTTAAAAACGGAAGCATTTCACTACAATAAAACAAATAATTGAAATGTTCAGTGAGGGATGCCAAACACAAAAAGAGCATGATGACGTCAACACACGCGCTAGGCAGAGCAGACATACAGAAAATCGTAGTGACAGCTGTAAAGGTAACAAAATCAAGGTTCGGGAGAACTTAACAAAAGCAAAGTCTGTTTTTCCCCCTGGGTTATTTGGCCATGGAGTTTCTCTAAACATACCTAAGCCCTATTACATGTCCCCCTTTTTGATGAAATGTTTCAGTGGATGTCCCCAGTTACACCTTCTTCGCGGTTCAAGGAAATAAGCATTTAAAGGTCTCTGACACAAATTATGTTTTTAACAGAATAATTTACATCCGGGTTGGGAATGAGCCCGTATTCAAGGGAATAATACTGTCATTCCAACGGGGTTAGGTTAACTGATAATTAATTCACCAGGTCAATTATAACACAATTGCAACCAATGTGTGATCAAGTAAAGGCACTTTGCTTGATAATATGCATGTGATGACTGTTTTATGTGCGACATATCGGCAACTTTTGGTCTTTGTATTACTTGAGGCACGTTTTTTTCCCTTTTAGACGAATTTAAGTAAAAACGGTGTAACATTATTCGCTTACTCAAAATGAGTATATTTTTTACGAATTTCAAAACCTACAAACTTCGAAGAATACATTTTCGAAAGCAGGAATTTAATGTCCTGATTCAGGAGCCACCCTTATCACTGGCCGGTTTTAAACACTTTTCATCGATGTTAAACAGCTGTTTAAAATCATGTCGGGCTCTCGACCAAACTAAATAAGGTAAACTGTCTCACGTAGTTTTGATTAGGCCTATAACTCCTAAATGACGTATTGTCATTTTTCGATGATTATTTCCTGTATATTTGCTAATTTAGTCTAAGTAAGAAATCAACACAAGCCGGAGCCCCAGCCCAACATCGGTGTCATAGACCTCTGGACCCCACAGATAGGATAATTTTATTGGCAACTATTAAAGGGTTGTTTTCGTTATAAGCGTCAATATTACATCGGTCTACGTTACATTTCTATCCATGTTCAAGGGCCATTTCGTAGAGCTTCTAAGCAGAAATGCTTAGCATATTGATTTGCACAGCCAAGACATCAACAAGCCGCACACACATGTATGAATTGCGTAAAACGTGTGCTCCCCGTGCAATATTCGTGCAATATATCACCTCGGAAAGTAGATTTGTATTATCAATTGCTGTTTTCTTAGCAATATGAAAGTTATTTACTCTTTGAATGAGACATCCAACGAAAACAAATCCGCCGACGTTTTGTTACTGGATTATTTCTTCACAATAGTTCGGCTCTCACATGGCAGGTTCGTTTTGTGCGCAAAACGAAAGACATTTTTCAGAGGGTTGCAGACGCCCAAAATCGGAATAAAGTAGTTTTCCCTTTAAAACAAAACATACAAATTGAAAATTCGGTGAGAGAAAGAAATATCTTCATTTTTTTTTCCTTTTTTTTTGGTAAATTCAAGCGAATGTGTAATGTGCTATTAAAGCAAACTTTGTATGACATGTCAATGAAACGGCTAAAATCAAACATTGCGGCAGACAATATTTTAAATAAAAGTTCTCCAACCGCGCACCTTTTCGATTGGGGATTTATCGATCATGGGTAATTGTTCCATACGCAATACACTTTGTGAACATTCAGTACATCTTTTCACGCACAAATTAAAAAATATTCAACTTGTCAAACTACCACGAAGAACGTTGAATGAGAATTACTTGTAAATGTCTTAATAAAACCACGTTTGTGAAACAAGAGCTAGTAAGGCCAAGACAATATTGATGAAAAAGCTGTTAGGTATGTAAACTTTTTTTGGAATTGATCAATAATTATAAAAATGAAAGGAAACAAACGTGAGAGCAAGTATTTTGTTCACTGTGTATAATTTCCCTTTGCCGAAAGATCGTTCATTTTCTACACTAGTGCCCCATTCAAGAAACTTTTATTAATTCGAAGATTTGGAAAATAAAAATAATAGTATTTCCATTTTCCCTTGGAAAAATATAATAGGTTAACAACTTTCAAGACGTTTGGGGTCCGGATCATTGGTCTTTCTTGTGAACAGAATTTACAACTTACCGATAAGATTGACCGCTATTAAGACGAAGAACACCAGATGGGCCGGACGGGGGCTCAGCCGTACTTGCCACATTTTGATATCCCAAGTGCGATAAACAACCACTCTATCTTGAAATAATTTCAAATCGTCAAAATCCGTCAGAGAAAATTTACAAAGTCTTTGCATTCGAGAGAATTCTCCAAGCTCCTTGGTTCCTCAATAGATGGCGCCTTAATGAATAATTACTGCAGAGATTAGTGCGCCTGAAAACTGTCTCTGTTCAACTTGATCTTCGACGACTGATTTGGCCTCATTTTTCCCAGCACACGCCCAGTGGGGCGCAACGGGCATAACAATAGCAAGCGCTTACAACAACGTACACCAAAGTGAACCACAAAAGCAATCTGTGTTGCAATAATATTTATGCTTTCGTTGCAAATTCATGAGCAGCCTCGTCATTTCTTTTGTCACAACAGCTCTTCTGTCCTTCACATCCAAAACACTTCGAAGTTTAGCAAACTAGGTATACTGTGAAAATAGGAGAAGACACTTTTATACCTGTCACTCATTTTTTTTTCCTTAAAAAAATTCCGAGCATGAAGTATAAAACTTAAAGAGAAAAATTAAAACTGCACAAATAAAATTACAAAATATGGGTAAAACAAGACGATATGAAAAATCTGACAGAATCTGAAAAGATTGAAAGTTCAAAAAAGGAGCACAGGTAGACGAGCCTCTGGATCGGCGTCTACCTTATATTATTTTTGACAAATCGCTTTAAGCGTTAAAGAGTTAGTTTTTAATTAGTGTAAATTCTATATTATGCGAACTATATGTACATCGACTATTTCAATGAAACTGAACCTCATACGCATTGTTTTTGTAGTAAGAAGTAGAACAACAGTGAATAGTCCAAAACTATAGATTGTCAGCCGTGTGTTTGGGTTTCCATTTGCAGAAAAGCTTTTCTTTTGCCAACGAAGTATGGGCCTATGCATGTCGAATAATTTTCGTTTAAAAAGGTCTTTATGTTTATCTTACATAACCTACCCTATGGCTTTTATAATTACATGTGTAACGAAATGGCTTATACAAGTCTACTTGCGTCATTAATTTATTAGATGGTGACATCATTCTTGTTAAATATCTAGACTGCTGAGCATGCGTAGGTAAGCTTTTGATTAGCGCTCAGACCTCATTATAATAATTTGCGTAAATATCATTGTAGAGTGCATGCAGACAGCAGCGCGAGACTTGTGCAAGTTTATGTTTTGTCTAGCGTGCGCCAGGCCATTTGAGCGAGCTGAGCTGCATAGCAGACCGGCCGTGATTTTCATTTCCTTGTGTGACATCATTTCCTTGTGTCGTATCCCTATACGATGCGTCACAGCTGCGACGCGTCCTGCGATCACTGATCTCTACATAGATACGCAAGCACAACACAGTTCTGCAAGACATCGGGTTTCGCCTCAACGACATCTGGCTCCCACTCCTCCAGACTGACGGGTCTCCCTCTACTGACACTGCAACCCTACTGTTCCACTTCAGTGGGCACCAAGCTTGCTCTAGGATCCCAGCTCCTTGGCATCCACATAGGATGCAACTTCACACTTCATCGATTTCGCTTTTGATATTTAAGTATTTTCTTTCTTAGAGTTTAGGCACTCTCTTGAAGACGGTCAGAGCATACTGACCGGAACGTCGAGTTTATACCTCTGGTTCTTTTCAGAACCATTCTCTTAGTTGAGAAATTATTCGCACATGGTGTTTCCGCAAACCTTTCATTATTTAACAAATGATAAGTTATGCATAAGGCAAGAAGCTTAAAGCGGTCCATTGAAAATGTAAAGCCATTACTTTCTGGCCAAGGTAGATTTTTGGGGCGCCAAATGAAATAAATAGAAATTGCTTTCGTCCCTAGCGCACGAGGTCGTAGTCTGGTGACAATTCCCCGACGCCTTGACGTCTATGAAGTTGTAGGACAGGTAACCACCACCGGGCTAACAATATACATGATATACCCTTTCAATGCTCGGTTTCGTTTCCGGCTTGGCTTTATAATTAAAAGCTTTTATTGTTCCGATCAAATAATAAATTAACTTTGCTTCATATCATACCGTTTGATATTTCGTACGTTTGATATTTCGTACATACGTACGAAATACTAATTCGTACGTACGACTTACTAAACCGCAAGTACGAATTACTAAACCGTACGTACGAAATACTAATTCGTACGTACGAATTACTAATTCGTACGTACGAATTACTAATTCGTACGTACGAATTACTAATTCGTACGTACGAATTTATAAACCGTACGTACGAATTAATAAATCGCACGAATTACTAATTCGTACGTACGAATTTATAAACCGTACGTACGAATTAATAAATCGCACGTACGAAGTACTAAGTGGCGTAGCCACGGGAGGGGGGGGGGGGGTGGGGGCAGTGGCTTAGCCAGGAATTTTTCAGTGGGGGGAGGGGGGCGCTGGGGGCTGGAACATTTCATGGGGGTGTGTCATGTAGATCTATGATAATTTTTTTTGAAACTCAAAATCTCAGTGGGGGCGACTGGGGGGCGACAAGGTTTCATGGGGGGGTCTGTCACCCCCAGCCCCCACCGTGGCTACGCCACTGCGACAGCCACCCCGATGAAACCTTGTCGCCCCCCTCCCGTGGCTACGCCACTGAGTAATTCGTACGTGCGATTTATTAATTCGTACGTACGGTTTAGTAATTCGTACGTACGGTTTAGTAATTCGTACAGACGAATTATTATTTCGTACGTACGGTTTAGTAATTCGTACGTACGAATTAGTATTTCGTAAGTACGGTTTAGTAATTCGTACGTACGGTTTAGTAATTCGTACGTACGAATTAGATTTATTTTTAACCATGTCCTATCTACACTTCCATAGATTCGAAATAGTACAGAAGCAGCAAAGCTCGCCCTCGTACGATGCGAGTGCATGTGTTGCTTTGTGTGTTAATGTTCAGTAAAGCGTTCAGTGACAGATGCCAACATTCAACTCTACACTTCAGTCAATACTTTTGTATAGCATCGCGTAGGCACCTGTGGTGCACTTTCTTACATACAATGTACATAACTTGTTCTCGGATCTTTTTTTTGTCCCGTACTCGCCGGATTTCCCTGTATAACTTCGCAGATATACTACTTCGCCTCGCAACCGCCGTCCAGATATGGACGTTATTTGGACGTAAGGCCAAAAAAAAAAAATAAGTCGGTCTCTGGTCAGCGCGCGCGTCGATTTTAAGCATGCGCGTCGATCTTTTTTTTCCAAAATGTTCCGCGGTAGCTCCAACAGCGCCCTCTATTTCCGCACCTCCTCAATTTTTTTTTAACCAAAGAGCACCAAGGAATGGGAAATTGCACCAAGGCAAATGATCGAAAGCACCAAGGCAAATTATGGAGGACACCAATGTACATGAGGACACCAAAAAAGCAAAATAGTACCTACCTTGTCAGTACAATCC
Source organism: Patiria pectinifera (assembly GCA_029964075.1). Classification (NCBI taxonomy): domain Eukaryota; kingdom Metazoa; phylum Echinodermata; class Asteroidea; order Valvatida; family Asterinidae; genus Patiria; species Patiria pectinifera. The sequence goes on along the minus strand of CM057149.1, from coordinate 28,112,486 downwards.
AAGCTTGAAGAAAAAAAAAAAAAGGAAAAAAAAAAAAAAGCCGCGTGGCCGCGTCAAAACCGGAACTTTGGTCTGACCAGAGACCGCAAATTTTTTTTTTGGCCTAACCGTGCTTAGACTAAAACGGCTAGCGCCACTTCTTCTGGTTGCCCACCGTCATCACCAATATGGGTAAACGTCACTCGGCACTACAGGCAAGTGTAAACCAAGTTTCTAGTACAAATATGTGAAAATCCATGTTTGTAAACGAATATTCAAGTGTGTTACAGCACAGTGTATGTGTAGGCCCAGAGTGGGACCTTGAGTGCAGAAAAACATGTACTCTTTGGCCGATGAAATTCTCCAAAATTTGCATTAGGCAAGGACAAGGTCCTCGGTATTTCAACAGTTAAGTTTGAAGTCTCAATTCAGTTTTTAAATGAGACTTTTCGGAAGGAATGTTGAATCCTGACGCAACTTCTTTCATCATTATTATCTCAGTGAAGGTCACTCATTGCAAAAATCTTGAAAAGACTTGAATCTGGGACAGAGAAACATTTCCAATTTTGTAAGAAAACACCTATTAACACTCGACTCTCCATAGACATTGTGCACAAAGAAGTGGCGTCTGGATACAACATTCTTGCCGACTTATCTTTAATCTTTTGCACCCGAGAGTGCAGCCAAGTGATTTCATTTGAAGCCTAAGATTAGACTGGTACTAGTCCAAATGGGACTCTCAAGTGTATGCGAGTCCCAAAACTTAAGATAGTGAAAACATGCAACACAATAAAATAGACTTGCGCACGAAACAACCAATCTATACCCTTTATACTGCATCCATCAACTTGTTGCTTGACCGTCTGCCACGCGACTCGCTCCCTTTTCTACAACGCTCTAGCTCGATGTGCAGCACTGATAAGAACAGGTCATGTTTAAATTTCGTTCCAAATGAGTTCGTATCAACTGATGAAAATTTACAAGATGTTTCAGAGTACTTTTTGAATAAAGGCAACAAAGACAGAAAACGTATATTAATGTTAAATCACTGGGCGCGTTTGTAAAGATCCGTTGGTAAAAATCTTGATTGATTAAAGTACGGAAGAACAACTGAAAAGAGTTACCAGACCTCCATAAATGTAGACCTACTATTTCTCTATCTATAATCTCTTTGAAATTGTTTTCCCTTTTTCTTTTGAAATTCATCGTTAAACCTTTCACTAACGCGGATGCACACAAGCCCCAAACCTTAATAGGTGACAAAAGTCGACTCTCGTTAGTACAAACTCTGTTAATAAAAAATTCTGGTTATAACAAACATAAAGCCTTGGTCCCGACTGTGCATTTATGTGCACAATGAATGGGACTGATGTTCCTCTTAATACAAAATTCTGATAAAACAAACGATTTGGCTTGGTCTGAACGAGTTTGTTATAACGAGAATCGACTGTATTTCAGGATCAGGAAATAAATTGTGATAAAAATGGTGCTCATTATTGCATATTCGCCCTGGACTAGGCTGAAAGCCACTCAAGGTACAGGACTACAAGAGGAATAAAAAGAAGGGCATGTTCTCAGTAAAACTCACGGTATGGATTGATACTTGTAGCGAAATTATGGTCATAAGTTAGGACGCCCTCTTGTAGATAAGCCAATTCATTCATTTATGCTGTGACGCATGCTTGCTGCTGTGTGGCTACTGGACGTCTTTCGCTGTTGAAGATTCGGGCGTGCTGCACGTCTCCAGTCCAGACCACGCGGCTATTAAAGCAGCGTGAGGACCCTCACCTGCAGGGGCCACCAAACTCGCCACCGTAAATCGTGATTTGGCCAGCGTAAAGGTCCATTGTACAGCAGATAAGAATACATTGTGCCTTTCAAGATAGAACTTAGGAGCATGCAATTTCGCAAACTTGGAAATTCAGTGTTTTTAGCTATTTGTTCAAATTTTACAAATTCAAAAAGAAATCCACCTTTTCAAAGTTATACTTTGCTTTACTATTCATGTTAAAAATACCACCGTGAATATTTATTTTACATAGGTGATTTTAATTATTTTTCCACAATGCAGCCTGTTGAGAAAACTTGTAATCTAAAAATACTTCAGCTGTACCAACCTTCTTGTTTAATATATTTCCTGTTAAAGAAATATGTGAATACATGTACACCTTGGTAATACTTACATGTAACGGCTGCTATTAAAGTGCTAAAACGTCAAAGACAAAAAAAACACCAAGATTTCCACTTGCTCATCACTCCAACAGGGAACAACTTTCGAAGACAAAATTAATAATACTCATGGACATTTGCTGATATTATGTCAGCAAATAAAGTCTGTCAGTCAAAATGCATTTCAGTGTGGAATGCAAGTGACTGCAACGGTTGCCAGCGCTTTGACTGAAATAATTAAGACAAATATTGAACCTATTGGAAAGATTTGTCTGTTGTTGAAAATCTAATGGACTATACTCTCTAAATAAATTATGTATAGTTATTCGCGATCATGTACGTTTAAAAGCTGCGAAAAAGAGGACGTTTGAGGGTTCGGTTTTGTTTTAGACACCCTGTATTTAAATTTATATTGGTGTCGTAGTACCTAGATTAGTGAAAAATGTGCTTATGCTAGTCATCCAGCGAGGCCTTTGCAGTTCTCTGAAAAACTCTGAATATCACTAACATTTAACACATTTTGTGATAATGCAAAATAATCAAGTCTATTAAAGTTTAAAACACTGGATCAATACATAGGCATCAAGAAAAAGTTAATGTACATCTAAAGCAGCCATTTTCTTAAAAATTGCACTCAAGTCTATTACAAAAGCATAGCCATTATACCTTTTTTTATTAAACAAAAATATTTCAAATATGACTGAGTATACGTACATTAAAAATAAACCAACCACATATATCCCTATAATAGCCAATTTACCTTTTTTTTTAAACAAACATATTTCAAATATGACTGAGTATACATTACAAAATAACCAGCCACATATACCCTATAACAATTTTACTATTTCCTATTATATTCCTGATGGTTTGTATAAAAATCCCGATTTTCGACCTATCTGAAAGCGATCTTTGTGAAAGATTCATTTTAAGCGTAATGCCGTGTAAAACATAAAGACCCACAACCCATAGCAAATCTTTATTCCATAAAGGATTGCATCCATCATCACGACGTACCCGCTAAGTGTTTTTTTAAATAAAAAAATCTCTTAATTTGGCTAATGTGCACAGAGGTATTTCATTTACAAGTCAAACAATGCAATTTGATATCGCGTCTACTGTGTGGATTATTGGCCTAGAACGGCCACGTGTCCAGTCCATGAAAACAACAATGATTCACTACACTGCTTTGCAATAACCTCATGTACACTTGCATATAATTTACCATTATACACTGCGTTGCACATTACCTTTGGATTGGCGTGCATGTATGGCACCTGCCTGCAAGCCTCAGTGAGACTGCCATGTCTGGCAGGAAAGCTTGCAGATTGTATCTATTTCCAGCAGTAGGGCATAAGCCTATATCTTTTTTGATTGGTACGATATAATGCCTTGAAGCAAATAGTAGCCTCGGCTTTGCCTCGGGTGCTATGCGTCCCTAGGTTGCTAAAAATGTCATTACCCATAATCCTACATTAAATGCAGCATTCAACAATTTTGTTAATAAAAGTATCTGTTAAACTTTAAAAATAGGAAAAGTTACAGCGGCAACTTCGGCATTCATTTAAAAAAAAATTGCAAATCTGTTGGCACTTTCACATCCTCCGGGTTTATGCAACAATAAAATGTAAGTACATACAAGGTCATATAACTGACTAATATAGTAACAAAGGGATAAGGCCAAAAAAAAGTTATCCGGTTTCTGGTAGGCGCGCTCGTCGCCGTAGCCATGCGCGTCGGCAAAATGAAAATGTTATTTTTCAATGAAAGATGATGTCTCAAAACCGCCAAACTCACTGGTTTGACTGAAATCATGCTGCTGCACAATTTTAACGTGTTTTATATGGGGTTACGATCGAGAATAAGTTTTATGTGGCCTCTCTGGACTAGCTCCCATATATTTGCACTAAGTTTAGTCGGGCACCATTTGCAGTCATCAGCCGCCGACATTTGAAGGGAAAAAAACGGCAAAAAAAGCCGCGTCGCCGCACCACTTTTTTGGGCAAGCTCCGTACCAGAAACCGGAGACTTTTTGTTGGCCTAAGAGGCAATGCAAACTTTGCTTTCGAACATGCGCAGTGGAGGGGCTAAGGTGGGGGGGGGGGGATGGGTGAATTTGCCCCCCCCCCAGTTTTCTCCCAACAATTTATCAACAAATAGATTCATTATGGTCATTTTCTTCGCTGATAAGATTCATAAAATATGGACACATGTTGGGCCAATGAAAGCATTATAAACATTGGTACTTCAGACAAAACATGTCACAATGCACAGCCGTAGATAGTGTGCAGCCAACGTGTAACGTCTTTGTACATTTACTATACATTTGTTATACACCATTCTGCGGTTTGATACATTTCTCATTCATAAAAACGACTACACTTATAAGTTGCTCTAGTGGCTTATTTCCGGACCATTGACAATTGGCCTGCATGCGCTTACACAATGGGCTTAAGATTTTATTTGACTGCCCCCCCCCCCCCAATATTTCCTCCCCCATTCCCCCAAAAAAAAATAATAATACAAATTAGAGTCTGGCGTTGCCACTGAACATGCAAGAGGAATCTTAACCATAACTTGGTTCAAATTAAACTCAAAATGTTACATTGAGGGCATCATCGAATCAGGTCGATGGCGATAGATCTCCGATGGAGGTCTGGGGATCATGTTAGGATTGAATGGCCTCCGTGCCTGTGATTTATTTGTAGAGCTCTGGGTCTGGGAGGATGTCCGCACTGAGGAAAAAGTTGCTCTTTGGAAGACGCAGCAGCGTCTCCAATGCTTCCTGACCTCGGCCCGACGAACACCATACAACATGAAGATAAAGTATCCTTGAAGTGTATTCAGCAGACAGAAGACTAGCTGGACAGGGAAGGATATTGCTTGGACGAGATTCAGGTAGCCGATGGACCACGTTAGCCCCATCAGGGTCATGACAGTCAGGGCGTTCTGCAAACGCTGCTTGTGCAGCTTCCGTTTGGACATTTCGTCCCTGTTCCTACGGAGGTCATTGTTGGATGTCTTGATGAACTGGCGGATTACCAGCGAAAAGACGACAATGCTGAAGAGTAGGATGAGGCCGATCGGGGCTAGGAGACCAGCTATCAGTGGAATCTGCTTCAAGAAACAACTGTAACAAAACAAAACAAAAAAGTCATCATATGAGCATCAACCAAACGTTCAAATACAACTACCTAACATGATATTGAACTATTCAAAATTTAAATACAATTCAATATAACTCTCTCCATGAATTGGAGGTAATTTACTTACAAGTCTGTTCCAACGTAATCCTCCCTGGTAGCCCCAGCAGTTATTGCAACAATCAATGCAGGTATTCCTAAAAAAAGCAAATATAAAAAAGAGCCATCATGAAGCTATCTGTAAGACTCAAAATGGTTCACAAGCTTGCTATGTCACGACCGTAGAGCTTGCCAACTTGAAAACGAAAACCACAGACAAAATGAGAAATTATAGTTAGGACAAATGGCGAGTCTGTCATATCCAAGGCAAGAGTTCCAGGACAGGATAAACTCAGGAGAAATTGTCGAAGAAAGAAAGACATACACTTCAAAAAAGTTCTCTCTGTTTACAAAGAAAAGAAGAGTCCACTAACAACAAGATGAATCATATTAAGTCTTGGGAATATTGGCACTGGCCCCTGGGAAATCCCCAGCATGCCTCACTATGATGTAATCAAAAGACAGTGGTACAACATATAGTTCTTCAGTAAGATTTTTTCATTTTATAAAGGACCTATGATACACTCACCCCAAGCAGCCAGTGATGCTTTCAACATGAATTTCGGCACGTACACATTGACCACTCTAACAAACAGCAGATACATGTTGAAGCCCTCCACGCCCATCCAACAGAGCGACGTCAGTGTGAAGTAATGCAGGAAGCCGGCCAGGACGCAGCACGGCAACACATCCAACTCGGCAACGCCTCGCTCTGAATCCAGAGCCGTGGCAACCACAAAGGTGATGTAGAGACACAGCAAAGAGGCGCACAGACTCAACAGAATGCGGTTGGGACGGTTCTCGCGAAGTTTCCTGAAAAAAGGGGAAAACAGAACATTTGAACTTTGTTTAAAAATACTGCTCACCTTGTGGATTACCTATTATGTATGAACAGTAGATAACCACTTGTTGAATCCCTGTCGGACGGATGCGTTGCATGTGCGCACACGTTTACTTTACATACCAAGCGTGGAAATCCCTTTGTTTTCGTGTAGTTAAGAAAAACTGGAGGAAAAACTATTTTACTTGCGCTGTGAACACTCTTTCAGCCCAAATGTTGTACCATGATTACCTTGAACTTTCCTCTTCATTTTGCGATGAATAACCCCCAGCCAAATATGCCTCTAAAACTGTTTTTCAGAGAGACGGAAACTTTGTGTGGACATGGGCAAGTCCACACATCTTCACTACCTGCAGTTTGTGGAAATCTTTTGTTCAGAGGACCACACAGTGACTGCACTGCCTGTCCAGGTTCAGGCCCATATATGGTGACAACTACACACAATTTTATTCTGCACGCCAACAAACCCGAATGTTCTTTGCTTGAGCACCAGGCAGAAAGTGGTAAAGCATTCTAGTCCGTCTGAACTCTCTCACTGCAACTGAGTGAGGGGGGACTTTGCGTGCAGAGACAACAGGCTAATGGATGCCGTCCAAAGCTTGAAGACATTCAGGTCTGGTGTGGAGTGGATATCTTTTGGAATTTGATTCCAAGTCTCTTGGATAGATCTTGGGTATACAGTGAAAACTTCAGGCAATCTTTATTGAAGCTATCTGGGTGTTCTATATAAGAACTGCCAATTCATACTTGTGACTGAGGTAGGTAACCATGGTAACGGCCAGTCCTAGGATAGACATCCCGCATCCAACCAGACTCAGCAACTTGAGGATGAACTCCTGAGTCTCGGTCAAAGGAGACTCGGGATAGATGTCCTAGTCAGAAAAAAAATTGTACATTAATACAAGGTTTGAATATGCAACCTCTGTAACACTTTAGCGGAACTCTCCCAAACGAGCGGTCCTGCCCTACACATTAAGTGGTAACCCAGTTGTCAATCTCTTTGTTTAAGGACACTCGTCGGAAGCCATAAACTCGTCTGTGACATGTAGCCTGGGATCACGCCCAAAGGTCACGGTGCCAGCAATATTAGTAATGCTGCAAACGCGGGAAATAGCAAAAGGGAATCACTCAGAGTTTGGTCATCACATGAACCACAAAGCACCTGACCCATTTCACGTTTGATGGAGAACAGGCTGAACCCTATAGTTAAACAAAGAAATTGAAGAAGTGGGATTTTATCCACCAAAAAAAAAATTAAGAAATTTAAATTAAAGTGGAAAAAAATTGTTGATGAAAAATAGCAGACTGGTGTTCATTGACACCAAGCCAACACATCTGAATTATACTCACCATTAGAGCTGCAAAGTTGGTCAGATGATCACACTGACAAGCGATGTACTGATCAGTGACATACTCTTCACGTAAACGACACCCTTCGCTTGACCAGCTTGCATTGTCGAATTCCCAAAACACACAATTCGTGTTGTCCACATAGGAATCATTCTATAACAGAAAAAAATGGTGAGTCAGATATTTGCTTGACTCGTGCCCACGCACCCTCGCCCCAGTTGCAAAGAGAGAGATTTGGGGGACCACTGAAAGGTACTGCTGCCATATTTATGATCACGTACATAAATTTGTGTAAACTTAGAACGGTGAACGTTGCAGTGTTGTAGTCGAGTCCATTCACAAGTCCATTCACAAGTCCATTCACAAGTCCAGTCACAAGTCCAGTCACAAGTCCAGTCACAAGTACAGTCACAAGTCCTTTCACAAGTGCAGTCACAAGCCCAGTCACAAGTCCAGTCACAAGTCCAGTCACAAGTCCTTTCACAAGCCCAGTCACAAGTCCAGTCACAAGTCCTTTAACAAGTCATTTAACAAGTCATTTCACAAGTCCAGTCACAAGTCCAGTCACAAGTAACGGGATGAACAATGACAAAAGAATGCTTTTGTAACAGTTCATTTGAATAGCTAGTGACTTGACTTGAGACTGAAGGACGTATGGTCATGGGCTTCGCCAGGATTTGTTTGTAGAGGGGAGGGGGCAAAGCTCTCAAAGTCCTTTTCCATCTCAAGCATATTCTCAATTTATTTATTTTTTTCGAGGGTGCTAAGGGATGACATTTGCCCACCCCATCCCCCATGCCACCCTGCGGACGTCCATGTTGTTAAATATGCAATTAACTAAAAGCAATATGACTTCGAACCTCGTCTTCTTCTTTGTTTTTGCCCCCCCCCCCCCCGATAATAGGTGTCAGTAGCGGTAGAGCACAGGATTCATGATTGTATTGTGAGATTGTGGGTTCAAGCCCTGCCGTTGTGCCCTTGAGTAAGGCGCTTTACCTCAACTACTCCTCTCAACCCAGGTGTTAAATGGGTACCGGTATTATTCAATGCTCGGAAGGTAACATACTTGCTGTTGAGGAGGTTTAGCAATCCCTCCACAGCAGCATTCAATGGACTCAAGTATGGCCTCATCGCTTTGAAAGAGAGATGGGCACTCCGTTCCTGTGAACACAGGTTCGTCCTCCCTGTACCTTTAACCTTCAGTGCACAGAAATTCCAAAATAAACAGACTCACGTCAATTCTGCTGAGTAGTATCGTTACAGGTTCATTCAGGTTTGTGATTGGTTGGCTTCCCACGGTGGCCGACATGACACGCGTGTTGATGGTCCGGTTGAATCGGTCCTCTCCCTTGTTAAAGTCTGCCAGCGACGGCGACTGGAAGAGATTCCTTTTTCTGAAGACGGAGAAACTCACGCGGATGCCACCGCCGACTTCTCCTGATAACAAATGTCATCAAAAATTTTTTAAAGTCATCATGCTCAATTTTGAAGGTTGCGTGTTCAAATTTTGCTGCAGTCTATTCCTATCCTTAGAGAATCAGACAATTCTGATCAATTTTGTGGGGGTTTCAGGCAAAATGAGACAATTTCCGATTTATTGATATTTGTAATCTTTGATATGTCTACTACACATAGGCCTGTTTAAAGGAAATAGTATAAAGATCGTGAAATAAAGAGTGTTTTTATAGAAAAACAATTGGCATCTTTCATTTTCATGACTACAACACAGCCCAAAATTTACGGGCCCTTTTTTTATACATAAGTTGTCAACGGAATATCGGATCGGAGTGCAACAAACAGTATCGTAGGAGAATTTTGTTCTCTTTCCTAATACATGCAAACCCTCATTTCGACCTCTGCTCGCATTTGCCAGAAAGCCTCACATATATGATACATACGTCTTGCAAGGATGTTGACTTCCGGAGGCAGCATAAGTACAGCACTAGGCATCTCACTCTCTGAAGCTCCTTGGAACAGCTCGTCTTCTCCTTCCATCACCATCAGGCTGGATTCTCCAAATAACCCCGACGACGAGGAATTAGCAGACACAAACCCCAACCCATTCAAGAGGGTGGATTCGGTCACTCCGCGGACCTCCACGGCAATGTTAGGGTGGACTTCCCGAAACGACACATTTCCTGCCAGTGAGACCTCGCCAAGTTGTCGCTCTAATACTCTGACAATTCTGCTTGGAGCGTGCTCTTGGACTTCGGCTTCTCGCAAGACTTCATCACTGATAAACATCAAGTTGCCGACAGTGTCTACCACGGTCTCTGTTACCTAGAAAACAATGTTTTCAAGACGAAAAGGCTACCATTATAACCTGCCGAGTCTTATTGTTACTATTGGAAGCTTTAAAAACACCCCCCTGGCACTGACGTGGCTCAAAAGCCTGAAGGAAGATACCTGTCTAGTGAACATAATGAAGAAATGATATGGTTTAGAAGTGAAAGCAATATAATCCCAAAAAAGCATTCTGGCGAAAACCCGCAGAACTAGGGACTGAAAAACCCAATCCACGTGTGGACCAGGGCAGGAATCGAACCCGGACCATAGAGATGGAAGGCGAGGAAAGGACCACTGCACAAACCTGACTTTTAACACATAACTTTATAATCAATTGATCAAGACAACAAATGTTGCCAGAACAAATTGAAACGGATTCGTGGTCAAACTTGCTGACAGATCACTCTGGGCAGTAGTGTGGCCAGAACTATTTGCCCTGCTACCGGGCCATCGCAGAACGAAAAGCAGTCAGGGAGGGTGCTGCATGGACATCATCTTAGACCTCGTCCAAAGTACTTGTGTCATTCCAATGGCTAGCAATGACACATGTGCATGTGAGAAGCAGCTGAAGCCATGGGTAGCCAAGACCCTTTTCAAAGTGAATGATGGACTGTCAACACTAACCAGGCAATTTTTGTGGGTTTTTTTTGGCAAACAAGAGTCAGTTTTGTACAGCGGTCCTTCCCTTGCCTAGTCTTCCACCTCTATGGCCCAGTTTCAAACCCCTCCTAGGCCCACATGTGAGTTAGGCTAGGTTTACACTATGTTCCCTGCGGCCACGGCAATCACGTTTCTGGCCACCCTGGACAAAAAGGTATGGACGTGAGACAACGCGGGGGATAGGCAAACGTGACAGTCCGTGATTGCCGTGGATGCCAGGCCAGATTTTTAAACTGTCAAAAAAATTGCCACGGCAGTCACGGTGCGGTTGAGAAACCTAGTAGGCCGTAGTAAAACGGGGTGAACGCAACAAAACGTGATAGGCCGTAACAAAACTTGGAGACAGTCTGTAGTGGGACGGGAAGCATGTGCATTCCCCGGCATCTCACGGTCCTTTCAAGCTTTGTCACCATCTGCCGCGTTAAGCGGGCGTTTTGTCACGGCTGCTGCACGTTTTGTCCCCATTTTGCTTCGTTTCTCACGGCAAGCTAGGGTGTACGGTAGCCGTTTCGTCGCGTTCAATCACGGCGCGTCCAGATGTGTGACGGTTTACAGGCCCGGTTTGATGCGGCACGTTGCGTTCTACTTCAGTCTGATACGGCGAGCGCGGTCTGAGAGGAAGTATAAAAGCATACAATGATTGCTATTGCTTGGGAGACCTTCTTTTCATACCGTGGGCACAAACTTGCTCCGAAGCTGCCCGGCGTACACATTTCATCCGTAGAAAGCCTTGACAGAACGCGAAAAACGTGTCAGACTTTGATTAGAACATGAGGAACGTGAGGGACCCCAGAGGGACCCCATCAGAACATGACAGGCCAGGAGGGAACGTACTGGCATCTGTGACAGACCGCGGACCGAACCGTAGTGCGCCTTTGAGCCTCCGGGACGCAGCAGCCCCTTTTCCCCCACGGCCCATCACAGATACTGTGATAGACCGTGAGAAAACTTAGCAGGACCTAACAAAACCTGACTATGGAGAAAAAAAATTGCCAAAATCCCACGGCGCACTACGTTTTGGGCAAACGGGGCTGCCATGACCGTGTAAACCTAGTCTTAGGTTTTCAGTCTCAAACTGACTCAATGTTGTTGTTGTTTTTTTAATTATTTTTTCCAGGGTTTTCCTTTTTTAATTGCCGTCTTCCTCAGACAACTTATGGCTTCAAGGGTTACAGCTAGTGCCTACATGCACTGTAAAAAATCCTTGGTTCATAAAACCAAGGATTTGCCCACAAAACAACTCCTATTGTCCATTACAATGCGTATGCGGTTTGGAAAAAGTTGCTTGTTAACTTACCATGTTATTTTTTTTTTTTTAATTTCATCCGGCACGCCATGTGCAATGTGCATTTCACATCAAAATTTGAAGATTTATGTATGCGAGTCTGGTTAAGTAACCACACAAAATAGTGATAAAACAAGATTTTCTGAGCCGAGGGGGAGTAAAAAAAAAACGAAACCCAAATGTTGGGACCATTGTTTTAGGGAAGTTCTGCATATAGCACTTTTAAAATCAAGGATATGAAAGCCCAATTCATGAGCTTTCTTTGAGTACAAGACTCATTCAAATCACTTATGTACTTTTCAAGTTTTGGAAATTTAAACACAATCACCATTCTAAGGTTCTGTCCACGGATCACAAAAAAAGTTCAGTGTTCTTTCAGCAAAACCAAATCACATAGGGATGTGTGTGAATTTTTTTCCTTTTGCTGAAAGAAGACACACCTTTTTTGTGATACGTGGACAGAACCTTAAAATGGTGGTTGTGTTTAAAATTCTGTAACTTGAAAAGTGCATAAGTGATTTGAATGATTCTTAGACTAAAAGAAAGCTTATGAATTGGTCTTATATCCTAGATTTTGAAAGTGCTGCATGCAGAACATCAATAAAACAATAGTTCCGACATTTGGGTTCGTTTGTTTTTTTACTAACCCTGTAGTACCTACTATCAGGCATTTTCGAAGGGGTGCCATAGCCCCAACCCAACCCCACTCCCAGCAGTGCATCGGCCTAATAAGACCCAAACAACCAAGACAATTTGTACCTGTGAAGTAGATGAGTTCACGTCAGCAATTTTCGTCATGATGTCGGCGGTTGATGCGACCCCTGCATCGCTCAGCATCTCGGCATCTTCAGTCAGGGCCATAACTTGCAACGCCACCACCATCACATTTTCATCGTTAACTTCCACCTATTCAATGAAGTTGAGGGATATTTAAGATTAAGAATAACAACCAAAAATATTAAAGGAGAGTTCTTCCCCTTTGAACTTCTGGAATTTCGTAACGATGGTCCCACATTAATATTCATTCTGTATGATAAGTTAAGGGCCCCGAGATATGAAAATATTCTCTATATTCTCTCTTCATATGCACACCCAGCATTTGTTTTTTTTGGAGGGGGCTCAAATTTTTTTTCAAAAAATGTTGCCCAAAATTTTTGAGCCGCAGAAAAAAATTGGAGTTTTTTTTCGGAGGGCGGACTATTTTGACGTTTGGTGGCACCACTTGCACCCCTATTATACTACTCGAAGATAGGCCACATACATATCACCAAGGTAAAATTGTGCCCCCCCCCCCCCCGGGGTGCACCACTGTGCACACTGTACAATGTATGCGGATGTGGTTGAAACCATCAACACAGCTGTCTGACGTATCAAAATATCAAAAATCAGGGAAAATATTTTGGTACCCCCCAGGAAATTGTTCTCACTACGCTACTGGCCGATGGCCTCACCCTGTTCAAGAGAGCCAGCTTTTCATCAACTGTCAAGTTTCGGCCGCACTGCAACTCAACCAGCCACTGTGCCGGAGAGAAGCCATCTCCAACACAAACAGCATAGGCTATGGGCTGACCACCTTGGATTGAGTGAAGAATGGAGTGTACATGTTAATTTGCTGTAATTGGAAGTTGCAATGGGCAAACATTGATGATTAGTAAAAGATTAGGAAATGATCACAAGTTTAAACTGTTCATGACAGCATGTTCCCAAAAAGCATATACTGATATGGAATGTGAGTAAATGTGCAGATTCAAGTTGTTTTTCTTGAAATGAAATTGCAGGTCAAAAAAAATCTGCAGTTGAATTCCTTTCCGGTATTATTTTTTTCAGTGAATGACACTACTGAACCTAAACTACCATTTTGTTTTTGAAAAATAATGCATGATAGTGGGTATTTATAAAGCGCATGAATCCACCAGGACTGGTGCTCAAGGCGCTACATTATTATTATTGCCCCTGCTCACTGGGCCCATGAAACATTCCCAACACCATCTCAGCTCCCTGGGGAGTATACAGCTCGATGCTGCCTGTTAGGCGCAAGGAAGCTTTTAACCATCTCTGCCCTCACAGGTACCCATTCACTCCTGGGTGGAGAGAAGCCATGAGTGACAAAGTGCCTTGCCCAAGGACACACGCACCATGAGCCCAGGATGGACTCGAACCCACAACCTGCAGCTTTACCCGCAGATTACAAATCCAATGCCCTTAACCACGCTGCCACATCACTGCATATGTAAAATAGCTATACAATGTGAATATTAATTGTAGGATTCAAAGGTCAGGAACTTACTATTGATGGTATAATCAGGGCACACCCGATCCGAGTTGGATACTGTGTCCTCACCGAGGGGTACAGCTGGGAGAGTAATGGTGCCATAGATGGTTGGCCACCTAGTCTCAACACAACTCCCTGCAAATGATATTATGATGAAAATTAGCTGCCAGAAGTTGATTTTATATTCTATCGCAAAAAAAAAGTAATTTTAAAATCCATGAACAGTAGCTGGTGCTTATGTTTCTTATTCATATGGTGCGAAGTATGCAAGATTTATTCCATGCTGAAATACAGGGTGTCCCCCCCCAAAAAAAATTACCCTAAAAGTTCATAGCTTTTCAAATACATTGCAACCATCGATACATGTTTGAATAGTATAGTTCATCAGCTTTTCAAATAGAACAAATCTTTCCTATCGGGTAAACATATAATTATTTATTGAGTTAAAGGCAATGACAAAAGCTACTGATTTTTCATTTTGTCCACAGTCTTAATTGTCATTTGTTAGGAATGTAGTACATTTGCAGTGAGGTAGAGTTGCTTTCTTTGACGTTTTAATCTTTCTTTCATTATTTGGTTCTTTTTTATCTTTCCTATTTGCAACAATGGTCATTTTCCTCTTTTGAAAGAAATATTAGTCCTGAAGAGGGACTTTTTAGATGTTTACTCTGCTGCTCTGCTTCTGCCCTTGACGTGGTGCAGTCAAAAATCAGTTGCCGTTGACAAAATGAAAAAGCGGCACTTGATTTCAATTGGTCATAACTCAATACAATATCTAGATGATTGAAAAGTTTTTTCATTGTTGAAAAGCTAATGAACTATACTCTCTAAATATGTATCTATATTTGCGATTTATATTTGTTTTTAAAGCTGTGAAGAGTCTTCAAATATCACCCATTTGCCGCCCTCTGATAAAAAACCTGCATAGGCCACTGGTATATGCTGGACTTATAGAATGAAATCTTTAAAGGGCAAAACCAATATTTCATTTTCGTCTTACCAAAACGACTACCAGTCTATGGAATATCGCCTGGCACAAGAAGAATCTATGATATGCGAGCAGATTCGGTGATTAAGTATGTAAAGCAAAACTGCAGGCGCCTTCTATCGGGTCTTCGATAACCCATTAGTGTTATACAAAAACATGGCAGCCAAATAATTGACCAATCAACAGCGTAGTCCTCATTTCTGATTGAACGACGTCACAACTTCTAAAGTCGACTGCGATTGGCTGGCGAGCGTGCTCACATAAAATTTGCATTGCTCAAATAATATCGGACGTTGGTTATGGAGACGGCTCCTTTGCAGTGGTGCGCCCAAGGGGGGCTCGGGTGGCTTGAGCCCCCCCAAGAGGTTGTCATATTTATTTTTTTTGGTCATTTTTTTTTAGTTCCATGATTTGACCGTAGTGATATGGCCTATTTTCGAGTAATATAATAGGGGTGTAAATGGCGCCAAAAACGTCACAATAGTCCGTTCCCCCCCCAAAAAATTTTAAAACAAATTGTGAGCCCCCCCCCCCAAAAGCCAATTCCTGGGTGGGCCACTACTCCTTTGGACAACAGGTGATACTCAGACTACCAATGTAAAATCCCACATAAAGAAGTTTCGATTGTGCAATGTATTCAGAAAATCAGTTCTATGTGATATAAATTTATTACACGATATAAAAATCGCATCAGATACCATCCTGGGATTTCAGTGTTCCACGGTTTCTTACCGCTGCTCTCAAGTATGATAGAAGATGGATCCATGTAGCCATCTGAGGTGATTGCTGTGCCAACCAGGGCATCCTGGACAATGCTCAATAACTCGGAGTCATCACTGTTTGTCCCTCCAGCATTGGTTAGGATTTCAGTCGTTGCCAATACACTTCCACTGTTCAGCTCTTTGACAGCAATGTTTGACTGAACCCCCTCAGATTGTAAACCCTCCGAGAGCTTTGGAAGCAAAGAAGAAACCAATCTGTTTTAGGGGTTATGCACATGCTGGAAAAAAAAGTTTTTCATTTTTTTCTGTCTGGAATATTGGGAAATTGTCTTTAAAGAGAGGATTTACGAGTATATTACATAGTTAGGACAGCAAAAAAGTCAAATTACATGTCATCAATTGGTCAAATTAAACTGAATTAAATTCAACAGAATGGGTTTTTTTTTTTATCTAAAGACATTTACTATGTCTAAACACGACTAACTTAGAAGGAGAGATAAAGATGGCAGTCTAAAAGTGGTGTTTTTTTTATGCTCAGAAAGTTGTAAACATGATTTGGAAAAGTTATGCATCCAATAGTGGCGAGGATCTTCCCTGCAGATTTGGGATTTGCGTTGCTTATACAAAATATGGTTTGGGGTGGCTTTCTTTATGCTGTCTACAAATGAAACGGTAGATCTGTATTTCTTGCCTAGTGGAACAATGTTATGATACTTACAAAGGTTATTATTTCAGCCGATATTTGTTTAAAGATTGGAGAGCTTTTGTCTCTCAACTCATCGACAAACGTCAATGTTGGAAACCTGGCCTCGGAGGTGAAGGCAAAAACACCTACATTTCAAGATCAATCAGAAAATCAAATTTATACGAGAATTACGGAAAACAAATAAGCAAACAGTCAAAGTCATCACTAGCCCTACACCAATGCTTAAACTTAGGCACATATATAGGATCATTTAGTTTTCTTGAATTTACAATTATAACACCACTCAAACTCCAAAGAAGAAGGTTCAAAACTATCAAACCTGTTACACTTTCAGTTCAGTGGATGTTACACTTTTTGAGAACACTTGGAAAATGCACACATTTCTATGGGGCCATATTGTAAGTAAGACACCTCATAGGTCCGACACCTCATGAGGCGTCGGACTCATGAGGCATAAATTCTGCCTCATAGCTCCGACGCCTCATAGGTCCAACGTCTCATAAGTCTGACAATGGACAAACGCTGTTTCGGACTTGTGAGGCGTCGGAGCTTTGAGGCGTCGGACTTATGTGGCGTCGGACCTATGAGGCGGAATAAATCAATTTTATGCCTCATAATTCCGACGTCTTATAAGTCTGACGCCTCAAAAGTCCGAAATTTGGACTTTTGAGGCGTCGGACCTATGAGGCGTCAAACTAATGAGCGGACACCCTTTCTAATGACAGTACACTTTCTCTATGGCTATAGGCCCTAACTATCACGGGGAAATGATTATTATTTTTCTATTCTTGAAAATGACATCATACTGGGCGAAACAATTTCACTGGATCTTGATCGTATTACTTACAATCAAGCAGCATGATTTCCATATATTTGGGCAGCTTCATTTTTGACTATTTGCAAATGAACGTAGAGAACTTTAAGTGCAACGGCATGACAAAAATATTGACGCTTGACAAACTTCGCAAGTTTACATAATATGCTTATTTTATGCAAATTGTTACCATCAATCAGCAGCAAGGAAGCATTTGTCTGTAGTGTAACTCCCTGCAAGCCACTCCCCTCACACCAGTAGTACCCTCGGTCAGTCGAAGTGACTCCCGCGATTGTAAGAAATGATACGTCTCTTGTACCAGGCAGCACCGCTCCGTTTCTGTACCAAGCAAACCTGTTGGCATTCTCAAACTGACACTCTAATGTGACTGTGTCGTACAGCGATACTGTGATGAGGCTAGGCTCAGGGTGCTTCAGGACAGAGATTGGACCTGTGCCAGAACGCAAAAGCAACAAAAGAACGATTGGAAATATAATTTGAGTCTTTGGATGGCTGAGAGCACAATGTTGAAAAAAAAATTGCCAAAACAGCATGTGAAGTGATTTTTTAAATAGAAAATGGTTAAGCTGCCAATTTTACAAAATGTAACACCGCATTTTCATGCCAGAGTGATGCAATAATACATTTTGCGTAACATTTCAATTATGATTTGTTACACGCAAGTTTCACAGTGTTAACTAGGCAATAATATGTAGCATTTAACGTACAAACAAACAAACACCCCAACAAAAACAAAAAAACAAAAAAAGTAGGATAGCAAATGTACTTTAAATCCCTAACTAAGCACATACCTTGAGGTACCACTCTGATGCCACAGTTGACTCCTGTGAAATCCTCTGTACACACACACTCATAGCTGCCACTTCCTACAGATGAGGTGCACTGGCCTTGATTCAAGCAAGGTCCGCTATCACACAGATCAAATGCTGCAGAAAGAGAATAAAATAATATGCAAAGTCCATTACATGGGCACGTGTGGTCTAGCAGTTGAGCACAGGATTCATGATCGCGAGGTTATGGGTTCGAGCCCTGCCATGGCCATGCGTGTTTTTCTGCCCTTGAGTGAGGCGCTTTACCTCAATTACTCCTCTCAACC
This sequence comes from Patiria pectinifera, assembly GCA_029964075.1. Taxonomy (NCBI): domain Eukaryota; kingdom Metazoa; phylum Echinodermata; class Asteroidea; order Valvatida; family Asterinidae; genus Patiria; species Patiria pectinifera. The sequence continues at coordinate 28,094,055 of CM057149.1, read as the reverse complement.
CAGGTGTTAAATGGGTACCGGCATTATTCAATGCTGAGAAGGTAACAGACTCGCTGTGGAGGTGTGGCGATCCCCCACAGCAGCATATGAGTCTGGCCCAATCACTAAAGAAAGAGAGATGGGCACTCCGTTCCCTGTTAACACAGGTTCGGCATCTTCACCTTTTTTTTTACAATTACGCTGCTTTAGATTTATACTTGAAGGTAATATCCTCATGGGCTTTTGCTGATCCCAGAGAGCCAGTATACTATCCGCCTTGTATCTATCTCACTGACTGACAGATTGACTCACAGACTGACTGACTTTCACTTGTAACTTAGACTGGTAGTATACTGGTGAAGATTGCCGGGCAGTGCCATTGTATAGGATCACCCCGTAACACCAATGACTGGGCAGGCCAACTGCATATACACCAGATGCATGAAAAGACTTGAATAGCCATTTTGCATCAATTAAAATAAATTTTGTGGATTTTGGGACTGGCTTTACTGGGCTTGACTATCCGGTTTGTTAGTAAAAATGTCATACGTGCGCGCACCACTGATTACTAGCGCCCATTGGATAAACACGTAAGTTGGGTTAGCTTCCGGTTCCAATGGTTCCAATGCTATTTAATGGCCAGTGGGCGTGGTTTAAAATAAACTGACATCACACTTACAAACTGGATAATCCTTTTTTGGGGGGGGATGTGATGTTCTCATCTGATTGTCGAGCATTTGAAACAAAATGGATGGAAAATCCCTGTTGGAGATTCGCTAACACCCTATGGGCTCCATGCACAAGTGGGGGGGGGGACTTCTCCTTCAGTGGCCAGGAAAGGAAAGTTGGGGAGACCTAGACTGGTTCCAGTTTCACTGCGTATTTTGAATGATCCAAAGTTTTTAGGGGCGGGGAGTAGTCTGGGAGACCATCGCAAGTTAAATTTGAACGTATATATTCATGCGCCTTCGATGCCTGACGCTCACGCGAAGATGCAGTGGCTAATAGCTTTGGGACATTCAGGAAGACTTCATGCGGAGTACTGTGCTCACACGCCATGCGTCCCATCAATGGGGCTCTCAAAAGTGGAAAAGCCCTTTTGTAATTGGTACATGGAGTCCATAGGATCTCCAATCCAATTTCTTGCTCTTATAATTAAGATGGGTGGCAAAAAGGAGAACAACTTACGAGTACAGACTGTCCCATCGCCGCGGTAGCCTTGCGTCTCTGAGCACATGCAACGGTAGGCACCAGGCTCATTGATGCATGTAGCGTTGCTATGGCAATCATACAACGCTACATCCTGGCACTCATCAATATCCATGCAGAAAAACAAACTGGATCCCGGCTGTCTGGTGAGTGTGTATCCATCTTGACAATGGCATCTGAACGAGCCCCGAGTGTTGGTACAAGAAGCCAATGATGGGCACACAGGCTCAGAACTCTGACACTCATCCACATCTGCCAAAAATAAAATATAAAGACTCAAAATTGTAACAGCGTTGCAAAGGCAACATCTGAACATTATAGAACTGAATGGGAATATACATTTGGGGGCTATTTGTCCTTTAGCAAAAGCTGAATAGCAAAAGGATGTAGCTACAACGTGGAGCCAAATGCATGTAATGGTGCTAATTAAGGCAGCCGCCAAATGACCCATGTCTTACAACACAGAGCAAAGTCAAGATCAAAAGTGTTGATTTTTGCAGAGGGAAGTAAACTGAAGACCCCAGAGAAAAAGCCTTGTGGCCCAGACGAGAATCAATGATGATTGGGGGTATGGGGGACATGTGTCCCCCACCCACCCCCAGTAATGTTTGACACCAATGGCCATGTCCCCATCCCCATGCACCCCCCTAATTTCTGATTTCCCTAGCTAACACTGTCCCCCCCCACCCACCCCCAATGTTGACAAGAAATCGCCACCGCTGATAGAACCCCATTCCATTTAAACCCACTTTCAGAACAGACACAATTTCCATTACTGAACATAGACTGGTGGACAGACAAACAAACAATATACCTGTACACTGAGTCCCATTCCATGCATAGCCTGCAGAGCAGATACAAGTATAGCTCCCCATCGTGTTCTGACAAGGCGACGTGGATGGACAGACTGGGCTCTCCTGTTTGCACTCGTCAATATCTTCAAAATAATGGAAACAAAATGACAATCGGCCGTATCGCTATTCTTATGAAATTGGCATAATTTCACAATTGTCTTTGATATCCTTCAAAAGTCATTTACATAAAGCCCCCCCTCCTACCCAATAGTTTGTAACAAGCCCACAGCAAAAGTTTAATAGGGTCATTTACTTTTTGTGTATTTTGTTTGTTTCCAATAATACACCACGCATAATCAAAAGAAATGTGTTTCAAAACCTAACCTGTTTCAGCTTAGGGGATATAACTGTATTGTACAAAACAGTGAGCAACCATACTCAACCTTTTTGATCACGAGAGTCATGACGACTCTTTATTAAAAATATTCGTCAATTAATTGTCAGGTCATTGGAAATCACCAGCATTTCTTGATTTTTTTCAAAATATGACAGCAAGCCAGATTGAGAACAACTGTCTTTAGGATTTTAAGTTCAAATTTGATGATTTCAATGTTTACCTTCACAGGATGTTCCATTCCAGAGATATCCAGCAGAGCACACACAGCTATAACCACCAGGCTGATTGACACAGGTTGCGTAATCTGAACACGGTGTTTCTAAACACTCATCCACATCTAAACAAATCAACGAACAAACCGAAGTCCTTGATCAGAATTAGCTTGGCCAGTGCGTAATGGTCAAAATGTGTCTAAACTGTCTACTTGAGCAGCCCCTCCGATATGGTGCCCATTCCCCCCCCCCCCCTGATATTTTGCAGGATCCTTTTTCATGACGGTAGTCCCTTTTCCAACGTCACTTGATTGTCGTCTTTAACTGTGCCTCCATGAAAATTAAGTGCCGCCTATTGTCAGCAATAGCCATCGCTATAAGGGCATCTCATAGGAAGATTATGTTAAGTACTCCCCCCGCCCGCCACGCCCCCAACTTTTTTATTTTACGGAGAGTGAGTGACCGCGGAAAAAAAAACTGAGTGAAATTAGGGACTATAGACGTTTAAGAGTGAAAATCCCTCTCATTTTAGATTGAAATAGTTTGATAAAAAGAAGAACCACTTCAGTCAAAGCTCGAGTGAAAACTCGATCTTTACGATTGAAGGAATTTCACTGTTTTTGACGCCGGAAAACCTCTGGTCCCTAGTTCCGACTGTGGAAGTGAATCTTCACTCGAATGGAGAGAAGTTTCACTTTTTGGAATTTAGAGATACCTTTCAGCAAGAAGGACGGTACAGAAATTGTAGCATAAGGTAGGCCCCCTCCTCCTCCCAGCCCACTCAAACCCCCCACTCGAACCCCCTATGGTGAGACGGCTGGCTATGCCACTGCTGATTACCCCCTCTCCCTCGCCCCTCCCTGCTTGCCCCACCTGCTTGTCCTGGATGGCAACCTTCCAGTGAGAAGAGTCTGCTTTCTTCCTTCCTTCCTTCCTTCCCCCCCCCACCAAAATTGTACATACCGGTACTGAACCTACCTGAACAGCTCCCACCATCCCAGGCAAAGCCCTGGTTGCACAGACAGGTAAAACTACCCTCTGTGTTCTGACAAGGCACCGTGTCGGGGCAAGGAGCGTCATCAGCTAAACATTCATCCACATCTGGGTATTAAGGGAACAAATGTCATATTGGATTTGTTGACATTGATCAAAGTATTGAGCCTTTTAGTTCAGGTCCAGTTTGCAATCGTACATTTCTAACCTTTCATCTCTGGTGACACTGGCTACAACCTACAAGGAAAACTGTGCTGAGTAGCTTGTCAATTTCTTTTTTGGGGGGGGTGTTTATGGCTAAAATTTGTTGCAGAATATTCTCTCAAAAGTTTTTTTTGGGGGAGGATCCATTCCTTGACCTGAGACTAAAAAAAAAAAGAACTTTTATCTCAAGTATCACGTTGTGCTTTGCGTAAGTTCCATGCTTATCCAACTGAAGATCTGCAATCCAGCCAGGAAAAAAGGAAGAACAAAAACCAGAACTATTCTTCCCGTTTAAAGGCCTGCTTCGTTGTATTGTAGTAAACTAAGAAGATTTCCTCCAAGTGCTCGTGCTCCATAATGCTCGTGCTGACAGTGATCAAAGACCAAAGACAGAACCTGGAGAATTTTTAAATTAAAAGCAAAATGCGCAATAAATTTAAGAAAAAGAACAAAACAATTAAATCCGTTTTGGTTCTGACCTATGCATTGTGTTGAATTCCACTCATAACCACTCAGGCAGGTGCAGGCAAACCCACCGATGGAGTTAATACAAGGCCGGTTGGCAGGCGGGCAGGACGATAAGTCCTCGCACTCATTCACATCTGGTGGAAAATAAAGGACAAAGTTTGAGAAAATAAGCCCGTTAGTATCTTGCAGGTATTACAATGTATTACATTTTATTTATCCCCTGAGGAATCTGTGAAAACCGTTGAGTGCTTTAAGAGCGCGGTTTGTGCAGTATACTGGATTAATGGCTATGTAATGTTACTGTAAACTTCAAAATGAAATCGCATAACCGAACAAAGATCGATTAAGTGAATAATTAATTCGTCGGTTGCACCACGAACCGACGTATCGAATTGTTTGTGTTTTGAGAAAAAACGATTTAAAGTTGGTCATTAGTTTGTAGGCTTATTGCATATACTCCATGTGTAAGAATTCAAACTGTTTTGTTTTTGCTTGTAAATTATAGATTGAACTTTATTGTACGCAATCCATGTGCATCTGAGTTGCTTAGCTTTTGAGAAATTCAGTTCCCCAGATACTCGTCACTTCGTAAAACAGATTTTTATCATGTTTATCGTATGTCATACAACGCGCGTAATAGTGGCCGTGTGCCAGATACAGAGATACGCGGTTCGTGAAACGCTAATTTCACACGTCATAGCACTATGGGAATTATAGCGTGTAGGGTGGCGTATCACGATACGCCACTTCGTGGTGCAGCATTTTTCATTTTTTAGAGATACGCCGCACAGTCTAATTAGCGTTCTTAGTTAATTAGAACTCAGATCGGAATAAAACTTTCTTAGAATGAGCACTTTGATGAAATAATAATGTTAATGACAAAAACTCAATTTGGCAAAAAATCGAGTTACGCCGGTTCATGGTGCGACCGATGTGGGGTCTTCCTGTAGATTTAAGGAGTATTTGTATTTTGTATTTGTACAGGAAATGCACACGTTTTTATTTATGTTAAAAAAAATATATCCTTTAAAAAAAGCAAAACAAACAAGGTTGGATAAGAAAAAAGGAACGGAATTAATGTTGCATCCCGACGCCACTTTTTTCATCATCTCAATGAAGGTCAGTCATTTGCAAAAATGTTGAACAGACATGAATGTGGAACTGAGAAAGATTTCCAATTTTGTTAGAATATACTTCAAAATGAACTCAGCTCTCCATAGACTTTGTACACAACCAAAGAAGTGTCGTCTGAATACTACAGTCTTTCAAAAGTAACAACATTTATAGAATTAACATAACAGAAACATATTCCATTTTTCGACACTACAAATCACAGGTCTAACTTATATGAATCGAAGGAAATTGTGATTTTGCTTTTACCAGAGGAACAGCGACTATCTGTGTACCCTGATGCACATGTGCAAGTGTAGCTATCGACGCCATCAGAACACGTTCCTCCATTCAGACAAGGGTTGGGTTCACAATCATTGATATCTGAATGCATTAAAATAACAAACGAAAGTTATAGGCCTATCGTTAGTTTACAATTAGCCATCAGCTGTAACAATCTAATTCCAACTCAAAATTAGCAGGAAAAGTTTTTAAAGATAATTACAATAAAATCTGCAATTTCTGAAGCCCTGTTTGTTGAGGTTATTGTGGGACCAAGTATTCCAAAAATTATTTTAAAAATCTCCCCAACCCCCCCCCCCAAAAAAAAATTGAAAATAAAAAAATAAAAAAATTAAATAAATTGATGACACCCTGAACGTAGTACCCTGCAGGTGGAATTGGAAAAGACAAAAAATGCAAATTCCATCTCTGAAGAGTTTTGTGAAGTTCATTTCAGGTTTGCTTGACCCACCCCATCGTGTTATCTTATACCCATATGAGGACCTCATATTCTTCCCTTCTTTTATTCCTATTGTTTGTATTCTTTTTCTCAACATGACGTTGTACACGAAAACCTGTGGTGAAAAAAAATAACGTTTATTTTATTATTTTTAAAACAGGGAAATGATCAGGCGATTTAGAGAGTAAATAAGTCTGATTTTTATATTAAAATACATGTACTTTTAAAAACAAGGATCACTCCATTAAAAATTCCCAGTGAAACAGGACCTTTTTAATTGAATGAATTTCAGTCTGAATTGTCTTGACCTCGCACATTATGCGAGGACCTTTCTTCAGTCTTAAACGGGTCCGCATGGGGTACATAGCGTTCTGATAAGTAGCTACAACAGTAGATTTTGAATCTTAGAACATGCATAGAGCAACTCTTCCTAAACATGCCCAAGAAATTTCATGACTATAGGTCAAAGGGTTTTGGAATTATGGCTAATTAATTATTCATATGTACGAATGGCAATTCTGCTCTGTGTACACGACGTATATGCGAAAATTCAGTTTTCACGGCGCATAGCGCCCGAAAATTTTTCGCTACGCGGCAACCCGTTGTCCGATTTTTATGTTTTTGGTATCAAAAGATGCGCAAAGCTCGAGGCTATACATAACAGCTCGGGTCAGGGAAAAAATTTTTAGAGGCTATCGCGGAAAATGTTGAGGGGGGCAGATTCCGCCCCTGCCCCTTTTAGGTTAATAGCAGCTTGAAACAGTCAGTGGACACTCTAGAACATAATCAAATAAAAGACTTTTTACAGAAATATCAACATGCAATGTGCCTAATGTCAGCTTTTTTGGCCCTCTGTCGTGAGAAATGATGGACAGGTCAGAAAGATTCAAGAAAAAGTGTTACCGATATCCATGGTGGTGGTTAGTAGGCCCGTGGTAGTAAGTCGCTCAATGGTGGTTAGTAGCTCCATGGTGGTTGGTAACACGGTGGTTGTTGGTAGCACCGTGGTGGTTGGTAGCTCTGTGGTGGTTGGTAGCTCTGTGGTGGTTTGAAGCCCCATGGTAGCTGGAAGCTCTGTGGTGGTTGATACCACCGTGGTTGTTCGTGGTAAAGGGGTGGCCTGTATTTCCGTGGTGGTTGGAAGTTCCGTGGTGGTTGGGAGCTCCGTGGTGGTTGGTAGCTCCGTGTTGGTTGGTAGCTCCGTGGTGGTTGGCAGCTCCGTGGTCGTCTGTAGCACCGTGGTTGTTGGTGGCAAGGTGGTGGTTTGTAGCTCCGTGGAGGTTTGAAGCTCGGTGATGGTTGGTAGCTCTGTGGTCGTTGGTAGCTCCGTGGTCGTTGACAGCTCCGTGGTAGTTGGAAGCTCTGTGGTGGTTGGTAGCATCACGGTTGTTGGTGGCAAAGCGGTGGTTGGTAGCTCCATGGTGCTTGGTAGCTCCATGGTGCTTGGTAGCTCCGTGGCGGTTGGTAGCTCAGTGGTAGCTTGAAGCTCCGTGGTGGTTGATAGCACCGTGGTTGTTCGTGGCAAAGGGGTGGCCTGTATTTCCGTGGTGGTTGGAAGTTCCGTGGTGGTTGGGAGCTCCGTGGTGGTTGGCAGTTCCGTGGTAGTTGGAAGCTCTGTGGTGGTTGGTAGCACCGTGGTTGATGGTGGCAAGGTGGTGGTTTGTAGCTCCGTGGAGGTTGGGAGCTCTGTGGTGGTTGGTAGCACCATGGTTGTTGGTCGCAAAGTGGTGGTTGGTAGCTCAGTGGTAGTTGGTAGCTCTGTGGTTCATAACAGTGAAGAAACATTTTTTTGTGCTATTGGTTTAACAAACTGTACATTCCAGAGGCATGAATAAACAAATATTACATTGATATTAGGGCAAGGTAAATTCTGCTTTGTGTATGGAACGTTTGGGAATCTGAAGCTGCACACATTTTTTCGAATGTTACACTCTTAAGAAACCTTAGTCCATTACAAAAAGTAAGCACGGGCTCGGTGACAAACTTCAAATGACGATGAGCAAATCAGCATGCAGTACCGTGCATGAAGCGCTAGTTGCCAATGAGACATCTTCTTCAAGTCCAGTTGAAAAAAAATTTGACTTCAAGAGCGTTAGTGATGAAGGTGCATGATATTAACTGCTAAAACCCATGGGCGTCGCCAGGATTTTTTCTAGAGGGGGGCAAAAAAAAAATTTGCCAAAAAATGCTTGTATTTCTCAACACATTCTCGATTTATCAGTTTTAGAGGGGGGCAGGGACATTTTGCCCCCCCCCCCAACTCATTAAATTTACACCACTTTGTCTTCGCGCCTCTTTTTCTTTCTTTTTTTTTCTTTCTTTTTTTCCTTCTTTTTTTTTTTTTTTTTTTTTCTTTTCGGGGGGGGGGGGGGGTAAGTGCCCCCCCTTGCCCCCCCCCTCGCGACGCCCATGCTAAAACCTCATGCTTTCGAACTGCTGCACAATCAAAACAGTCACTCAAAATATGCTGACAGGCTGTTCAAAAGTCATACGATAGTTTTCAATGGCATTAACTCCAAGTAAACAACAATAAAAAGACAAAAATACCTTGAACATTGATTGTGAAGGAACAAGAAGCGAGGTTTGAGCTGGAGTCAGTTGCATTAACTTCCACCGTGGTTATACCAAGAGGAAATGTAGAACCTGACACATGGCTTAGAGTTGGAGAGATCAATTCCCCAGAGTTGTCTGTCACGTTGGGTGAATTCCACGTCACTGTAGCAAAGTCCTGCCCAGGGTCGGTAGTTTCGACGGTGTTCCTTGGACATTCTAACACTGGGGGCTCATCATCTTATTGGAAAAAAGAAAGACACCACTTTCAAGCTTGTACACATCGTATAAAATAATAATAATAATCGGCATTTAAGAACGCCCTTTTTAGTAAACTAAATCACGGTGCTTACAGTATTATTATTACCCCCGATCATTGGGCCAATTAAACATTCCAAATACCATCTCAGCTCCCTGGGGAGTATACAGCTCGATGCTGCCTGTTAGGCGCAAGCAAGCTAAATCAATCACATAACCATCTCTGCCCTCACAGGTACCCATTTACTCCTGGGTGGAGAGAAGCAATGAGTGACAAAGTGCCTTGCCCTAGGGCACACGCACCATGACCCCGCCAGGACTCGAACCCAAAACCTGCAGCTTTACCCGCAGACAACGAATCAGTCCCTTAACCACGAGGCCACAGAAATAGATAATTTCATAATTTCAGTTGATTGTACGATCCAAATCAACAACAAAGAGGCTTTGATGCCGACTCTGTTGCCAACTATGACCAGTTGCCCCATCATCCAAGCGTAGATATCCCAATTGATTTAAACCTGTAAAGAACCATCTCCAACAAGATAGAAAGTTGGAGACAAACTACGATTCTTCTTTTTTTAAACAATGAATGTCCTCAATTTTGAAATCATCAAAGCATGGCGGAGGATCTTCAGGTATGTAGAAAAAGTACCGTATTACAAACATATGCCTCCAACATCGATATTCAAGGAACAAGAATGATTTGTTTACAATGAAATAAAGAATTGGATTTCCTACAATTCCCATGTGTTGAGTAAAGTTGACCTGAATTTGCCTGTTTCCGGTGCGGATCCAGCATTAGATCGGGGGATGGTTATCTGCCATGAAGGAGGTTTAGCACATGTTTGCTGTGTTTTTCTGCATGGTTTTCCTCATTTTTTAAAGCCAAAGAGGGGGGTTTCAACCCCCTCAACCCACCCCTGTAGATCTGCCACTTTCATCGTAATATTCTGCACTTTTTTACCATTTTTTAAAACTGTATCATATGCCATTACAAATCAACTTGTTATTTAGAAATTGTATTTAAAGAATTTTTTGGTATATTATATTTTTCATAGTTCAATGTCACTTTCATTTTTGGTAATATTAGGGTTATTTTTGTTCCCTATCCATAAAAACATACCTAGAACGGTGACAGTGAAAGAACAAGACCCTGTCCTTCCACTAGAGTCAGTAGCATCAACGCTCACTGTTGTCATACCAAGAGGAAATGTCGACCCTGATACATGGCTTAGATTAGCAGTAATTGATTCACCGGAGTTATCAGTCACAATGGGTGAATTCCACATCACGGTAGCAAAATCCTGTCCTGAGTCTGTGCCTGTGACGATATTCATTGGGCATTCTACAACAGGAGCTTGATTGTCTACAATGGAACAAACGAAGTACACAGTATCACTGCTTGAAGGACGGTACAACATTTGTGATGTAAAATGAAGGTGCATGTACTTAACTGCTAATACCTCTTTTTTGTTTGCTGCACAATTAAAAAGTTTCCTCAAAATATGTTGATACGCTTGTTACAAGGCATACAAAAGTCTTGGTTTGCAATAGCATTAACTCAATAAAAAGTGACGATTTAAAGACAAAATTACCTTGAACATTGATTGTGAAGGAACAAGAATCGAGGTTTGAGCTGGAGTCAGTTGCATTAACTTCCACCGTGGTTATACCAAGAGGAAATGTAGAACCTGACACATGGCTTAGAGTTGGTGAGATCAATTCCCCAGAGTTGTCTGTCACGTTGGGTGAATTCCACATCACTGTAGCAAAGTCCTGCCCAGGGTCAGTGGGTGCGACGATGTTCATTGGGCATTCTAACACAGGGACCTCATCATCTGATTTGGAAAAAAGGTACTACTTTCAAATATTCACACCTGGTATAAAATAGATAACAGCAGTTGATTGTATTGGCCCACTTACCGAATACGATGATGTACATATCACATGTAGCGCCATTACCAGCATCGTCAGTGGCAGTATACTGCACTAAATGTGGAGATGCTGCAAGGTCAAAGGAGACGGTGTCGTTGACGAAATATAATCTCTCATCTACATCAATGGTGATTGTGTAAACACCGGAGTTGTCAAAGGAAGCGGCTGGGGATGGTAACACAACTGTGGCGAAGTTCTTGCCGCTATCCACGGCAACTGTCTGGTCGGCTGGACAAGCAATACTTGGAGATTGGCCATCTGAAAGTAGTCCACAGAAAAATAAAGACTTGTACGCTATTTTTAACTTAATCAAGACTCCTTTGCAAGAAACACATGTTTTTATATTTTTATATCTATGGGCTTAATGAGCTACAGAAATTGACATTCGATGATGCGTAAGTGTTAAGTACAGTTCACCTAACTTTGTCAGGCTGATCGCTTCCTTTGTTTCTAAGTTAAAGACAGATAGGCTGCATCGCTTCCTGCTACCAACGAATTAGATGCTAGCTAGCAAATCAGCAATTAACCCACATTTCCAAGGTCAACTATGTTTAATAATGTGAGGAAGTGTAACGTTTCTTTTGATATTTTGAGCTGAGTTGCCCTTTTTTCCTGCCCCTCTTTTACCAATTGGGTCATTTGTGTACATCTTACTTTTGTTACATATTAAGATATGTCACAAAGTAACAATAACAAAAACAAATGTCCTCAAGACTATCAGGTGACTGTGGTGACTAAACAGCTGAAAGCTGTCCTTTTCAGCACAAGTTCCAGTAGTTCTGCAGAGACAAGGGACGTCCAGGTTGAGCGAAGCCTTCCTCTTGGTCTTCTCCAGCCCAGGGGTACATCCATGAGTGAAGCGTTATGCATATGTCAAGGTGTCACTTAGAAATTTCTTTCAATATTTCTTTCGGCAATTACGGAACTATTTTTGTTATCATATTCCAACGTCACTTTAAACGTTTGTCATATATAAAAGTTCTTTTAGTTCCCCAGGTTGAATTATAACATTTAATTTACACATCATCAATTTATAAACATACCTAGAACGGTGACAGTGAAAGAACAAGACCCTGTCCTTCCACTAGAGTCAGTAGCATCAACGCTCACTGTTGTCATACCAAGAGGAAATGTCGACCCTGATACATGGCTTAGATTAGCAGTAATTGATTCACCGGAGTTATCAGTCACAATGGGTGAACTCCACATCACGGTAGCAAAATCCTGTCCTGAGTCTGTGCCTGTGATGATATTCACTGGGCATTCTACAACGGGAGCTTGGTTGTCTACAATGGCACAAACGAAAGTAAAAACAGCATCACTACTTGGAAGTACTAATATATCAAATGAAAAGTAATTGTATACATCATTAATTGAACAACGGTATCCAATACACCCACCCCCCCCCCCCCAACGAACTCAAAAGCAGACATCTCATTCAAGTCTGGTAAAAAAAGGTTTGACTTTGAGAACGTAAGTGCTGGTGGTGTATATTATAAGGGAATGTACTTGGCCGCTTTTAAACAAGTATATGTTTAAAAAAAAACGGCCAGAGGCCTGGTCGCGGTAATGGCCCGAGCTGAAGGCGGATATCCTCTTACAAACACTTATGAACCGCATAAGAATGGGTAAACTGTCCTGGCTATCCATGAACAACTGATAATATCACCTGTTTTAGGTTCGCTCCACAATCACAAAGTTTCCTCAAAACGTTTTGACAGGCTGTTGTTAAAAGAGCATATAGAACTAGGCACTGTCTGTTTTCAATGCACATCAACTTCAAAAAAAGACAACTGAAAAAGACAAGACTACCTTGAACATCGATGGTGAAGGAACAAGAATCGAGGTTTGAGCTGGAGTCAGTTGCGTTGACATCCACCGTGGTTATACCAAGAGGAAATGTAGAACCAGATACGTGGCTTAGAGTTGGTGAGATCAATTCCCCAGAGTTGTCTGTCACGTTGGGTGAATTCCACGTCACTGTAGCAAAGTCCTGCCCAGGGTCGGTGGGTGCGACAATGTTCAGTGGGCATTCTAACACAGGAGCCTCATCATCTTTTTGGAGGAAAGAAAGTTTTTCAAACTTTACCCCTTTTTTCAAATACATAACTTCATTCGATTGCAAAATACTAAATCAACCACAAAGTATCTGTGATGCCTACTCGGATGCAATCGATGCCCACTTGCCACATCATCCAGGCGTAAACATATCCCAGCTCACTTAGACCTGTTCGTGACCATCTTTAACAAAATAGAGAGTTGCAGACAAATCTATATCGCATCTCCATTGGGACAAACTTAATTATAAACATAAATCAGAAATATTCATAAGATGTAATATGCATCGCGGAGATGTTAATCGATTTTGCCCTTCACCGACGTGAACACAGTACACTCAGTGTGTTACCCGAGTGATTTGTTCCAACTTTCGCTCAGGACATAACACACCGAGTCTAGTACACAGCGTTTATTCCTCGGTGAAGGGCAAAGCCTAATATTGATTAATCTGAAACATCAGCAATTCTCATACCTGTGATTCTGACGATAAAGGTACATCTGGCACTGTTTCCGCTGGAATCTGTGGCTACAAACTCCACGATGGTTTCACCAATAGGAAAAGGAGTCGACAACGAAGATGCGTTTGCTACGAGTCCAACAGACAGCCCAGCATTGTCTGTGACAATGGCATCTGGAAAGTATGCCGTGCCAGTTGGTAAGCCGGCATCGGTAGTGCCATTTGCTGTAAAGGGGCACGTTATCATCGGAGGCTCGTCGTCTAAAAGTAATAACAAGCATACACAAGAAAAATTATTAATAGAAGGACGGGCAAATTGTGTCATAAAGTAAGTGACATCTTCATTGATGATGGTTTTGGTCAACCGCAGACGTACAATATACAATCAACCACCATTCTATGAATATAAGAGAAGCAAGTGAAGTAAGCCAATATGTGAGAATAAGTGCTATAAAATAGAGAAAAAGAGGAAAAAAGTTTACGATAACTAAACCCATGAAAAAAATGAATAGTTAATTTCTAACAATGCTTAATTACAAGAACCTCAATTTTGATGTCGAAATGTTATATTAAATGAGACCAACCTTTAACTACTATATTTAGGACACAAGAAGCTTCGTTCTCGTCAAAATCAGCCGCTATGTAGTAAACGGAGTGATTGCCTATCCCGTACGTCTGATTGTCACCGGGGCTGTAGAGGGGAAACTGAAGCAACCTCCTGCGGTGTGGAAATTCTTCGATGTCAACCTCACTAATCCTGACCGAGGAAATATGCACATTGTCAGAAGCATTGTAGTTTGATGGGAACACAACAGTGGCGAAGTCCTGTCCCTCGTCGGTTGTCTGCATTAAATTCCCAGAGAAGGGACAGTCGATGGTGGGAGGCTCTTGATCTGAAACCCAAGGAAAAGAGTCAAGTAATAAATACAGGGCGCAGTGTTATTGCTATGGACAAAAACATAAGGTTGAAACAGTCTCAAACCACAGAAACCCAAAAATAGCATACAAGGTCTCAGAACAGACTGCAGAACAAGAGACATCTCACTGTCAGAGGCAAGTCGGCTGGCGTCCCACATAAGTGTTTGGCAGGACATCGTGAAGCAGAAGCCATTACACAGCCTGCTGGTGTGGGAAAGCTTAGGTCAAGTTTCAATGAGCTAAATTTTGCAACTGTTATTTATGTTTATATTTTTTTTCTACAAAATGGAATTTTTCTGTCGTGGAACTAATTTGATACTGGGTTTTGCCCTTGGCCTACGTATTTTGTTTATAATTATTGTGTATAAACATGCACTCAGCGTTTATCCAAGAATAAAAGTGTTTACGTGCCAATTTGGGCAGGACCAGAACCCACGACACCCTGCGCACCAGCGCAGACCTCTCACCACTCGACCACCAAGCTTGCCAGGGTCGGCTGGCCATTCTAGTCGGGCAATTCAACAGTTACTCACGTTACAATGTTTTGCGTACTCACTTTTACATTCTGAGTACCATAAGGTCTTCATACTAGTTGGACTATGTATTTCCTTTCTTTTGCACAGACATACCCGAGGTGTAATGTATTTACGGTTGAAAGCTTTTCTGAATATACACATTTAATTTGTATCCCTTTACCACATCCCACGAAAGTCCTCTTTTCCTGCTTCAATCTCTAAATTATTCTTATTAAGAGCAATGAAATGATGAATGGGTGTCCTCAAAATCGCCTAGTCTTCTGAGCTGAGAATGGCCAGCGAGACACACAGTGGTTTCTGTACTTGATCTACACAATTTGATTTTCCATATCGCTTCATTGTAATTTGCAATTTTGTAGAAACGTTTAAATAGTGCCACCTGCGCATTTAGGACCATTGTGCAGTGTGTATCAAAAAACCTGCAAACAAAATATAACGGAATGCCAGATGCACAATGTGTAACCAACATATATATTATAGGCATGATTTGAAAGATATGCCTTTCCACTTTAAAATGAGACATAAAACGTCCAAATCTGATATTTTTGACAGAGTTATGAGTAATTTTCTAAGAGAGGTCAAATTGACCATTGGACCAAGTTTCCATGGGACCAGGTTTTTCAATTTAAGGTACAGGGACAAAGGTAACATTACTGCTTGCGTTTGAATATTTGCCTGGCCTACAAACAAGTTTTTAGGGAGTAGACACAATTCTAAACACTTTCTTGCTATCAGTTTGCAAACATGTTTACATGCTACTAAACATTTTTAGCATCGGGTGATGGCACGAAAAATGTTTAGAATTGTTGTAGGCCCGGCAAATATCCTCACAGACATGACAGAGGCAATAAGGCTACCTTTGTCCCAATGCCTAACATTGAAAACTTGGTCCCATGGTCAATTTGAACTCTCTTGGAAAATTACTAGTAACTCTGTCAAAAGTTATCAAACTGGGACATTTGATGCCTCATTTTAAAGTGGAAAGGCGTATCTTTCAAACTTTACCTATATTATCTACGTTGGTTACACACTCTACGTCTGGCATTCCGTTGTTATTTTGTTTGCATTTTTTTTATACACACTGTATATACTTGATCAAGTGGCTTGTGCTTTTGGACTTACCATTCACTTGAACGACAAATTCGCAGAAATTCTCGTTACCGGCAAGATCTGTAGCAATGTAGTAAACACTTTGAGTACCATATTCAAAAGTGGTCTCGTTGCCAGGATATAAGATGCCTGTGGTCAACAGTCTTCTCTTTGGAGCTTGGGTAGGCGGTGGGCCACCAGTGACGATAACATTAGCGACTTGGACATTGTCGCTAACCTCGTGACCTGTGGGAAGTGTTACAGTAGCAAATGACTGCCCTTCGTCCGTAAATACAAAGGTCATTCCGTCTTGTGGACAAATTATGTCCGGGGCCTCAAGATCTGCAGAGAAAAATGTTTAAAGAAAATGATATGTTAAATTATGTAATGGCACAATCTATGTTTGTTTCAGCAATTGTTGACTGCTGTGAAGTGGGACATGGCAGTTTTGTTTACATGCGAAGCGAACTGTGCACCAACATGGGGGATGCAATTGCCATATCCCACAAACATCACAGCAGTCAACACTTGTTTTGTTACATCATGCCAATAAGTCCAAAGATAAAATGATAAATGGTTGTTACTTGCTATGCAAGAAATAAATTTATTAACTGCAGTGTACATTTTTGATAACTGCGGGCTTCCAGCCTGACATTAGTCTCGGCCCAAGACGCCAGTGATCAATGGCGATGATTGCATTGTTGCAGAGCGACCCCTTGCACAATTGTTTTTTGTTTACTTTCTCGCACTAAGGTCTTGGGAATCTTGCAGCAAAAGGGGTGTGGCCGTTTTGTGTAAATTAGACCATTGGTGTAAGTCAAGATGGCGGCTTTCCATTTGATACCGGTAGTCATGCACGCAGGGGTTTCACTGCGTTGTGTATCTACATGTAATTATGCTGGACACTGCACGTATAGAGCGTATGTTTACAACCGTTCTAGACCAATGAAACAACAATACTCAGGGCACTTTGTCCACTGCAGTATTCAAGAAAGTCTCATGTGGACTGTTTTATAGGAAATACTGTATTAATATTAAATGCATTGAATAAATGTCTTTAATTTCTACACATACAGTACAGTCAGTGTTATTGACACAAATCTGGTTTTGAGGCAACTAAAGCCAGCTCATTGTCTAACACGAAACTACCAGGTAGACGAAAAAGTCACATACTTTATGCGTAAATCTTCAAAAGTATAATGTGGCTAATGCTTCCAAACTGGTCAATGTTACCTGGCCTCCAAAGTACACATGAGTGTATTTTCATGTAAGGGAATTTTACAGTCCATACTCACCCAGTACTGTGATTGTGATGCTACAATTCGCCTGGTTCCCGGCAAGATCCTCAGCGTAGTACGTGATGGTGTGTGGTGAGTTCAAGTATCCGAACTGAGCAGTACTGCCTATTTCATACTCAGCTCCCAACGCAATGATCCACGTGTCGTTGATTACGACATTGTCCGTCGCATTCCGAAAATTAGGCAAGGTGACAGTGGCATAGGACTCGAATGCATCGGTCTCCATGGTGACATGATCAGGGCACGTAATGCTTAGAGCCTCATCGTCTGGAAACGAAACAAGACCATGAGATCAGAAAGCTATATAGGGCCCGTGAGATCCACTCTTATCCTCAAGAATTAGACTTCAAAGGAGCAAAACCTGTGAGATTGCATGCCAGCTTTTTTTTAGGCCCAGCTGCAGATACATGATTCATAACGTAGCAGTTGTATGACGGTAAATCCACCAAGAAGATTGGTCCGAGAGTCTTAGATATTTGTGAAGTTTTCTGAAATATAGATATTCAATATACGTTAATGTCACATAACATAATGATAATGTCACATAACATAATGATGACGTCATCATAAGACTTAAAGGTAATCGGATTTGACTTCACACCTTCACTATTAAATGTGACCCTGTTTCTGTCATACCCAATCACCAACGCTGTTAATCAACAGTTAAATCCAACATATGAAATGATTCACTAACCTGGGATATCTGGGATGTCGACAGCAATCGATGTAGATGGAGGTTGAGGCGTGTCGGTGAAAATTATAGAGACTCCTAGCTCGGTGGAGAAGGCTAACTCTGTAATTAAAGAAATGCAAACAAAACAAGCCAAGCTTAGCCAAACTGGTGCCACAGCTCACTCAAATTCTTTTTATTCAGGGAAATCTTATTCCAAACTGTTGGACCAACATGACACTTAGGCAAGTCTAATTTCCAAGTGACAGTCATCAGTGAGTTAGGCTGCATCCAAATCAGCTGTCTAGAGCTAGGTCTAGGTCTGCGTCCATTGAAAATATGCGGGGACACGCTGACAATAGGCGTAGCCGTAGCTCTGGAAGCCCGTTCGGACACGGCCTTAGTCTGGTACAAAGAGGGTGGCCTCTTTGGTACCGGCAAAAAAAACTAATAACTGGAAACAATACATTACAGAAAAAAGGTGTCTGCACTCTGAGTTTGTTGTATTTGTTTTTTAATATTTAGATTTTCTAAAATAAATTTTTACATAGCTTCATACTTTGATCAGGCTTTCTTCTAATATCAAACCAAAAACGGGCAGAAAGATTCAACCTGTTTGTGCACGATTTTGTCACAAGTAAAACTTGTGTCAGGACGAGTAGACCGCATTGACCCTAATTTCAACCTAACAATTACTAAAAACAACGTTTACTCAAATGAGTAGAAAAATTATTCAATTGAAACAAGGTTTACAAACAATAATCATTAAGGGACATATATAATGCTTCACCTCCGAAGGGCTCTGTTGATGTAGCTTGAGGCATCTCAGTTGGGTCTGTAGAGGGTGGTTGGATCGTTGTTAACATTGTCTCTGTAACAAAAAAGATTACAGTATTGTCTTAGCCCAGCCTCATTCTACTCACTAATTACAACAAAAATAAAAATATTCTATTCATTAATGACAACAAAAATAAACAATGTTTTACCTGGAGGTGAGTATTGGATTACATCAGATAAAATATGCACCCAGAAGACTGAGAACTCCTTCACGACTGTTGCCCTGGAAAATGAGAGGGGGGGTGGGAATGCTTCATGACAAAGTCTGACTTAACCCTGATCTTTAAACTGAGTTCTTTTCAATTAGGCTATCAGCTTCGGTCCAAAACTTGGGCCACCGGTATCAAATGACTGAAAGGAGCAATGTTTAGAGCGATTTTTGGCAAGGCATGTACATCTAGAGTTGGAAAATGTGTGATAGCTTTGCAGTGTGAGCGGTGGCAGTTTTTGGGCATTATCACTTTAAATTGTGTTCAAAAAAAGTGATAGCATCCAAAAAGCTGCCACTGCTGCAATGCTATCACTTATTTTCCCAACTATACAGCGGTGCATATACCTTGCAAAAATCACAACGAGCATTATTCCCCTCATTTGATTCCGACCGAACCCCTTGATGGCCTAAATAACAGTTCTGGTCTGGTTGGTCTAGTCGGATTGATTCGGCCCATGTCGGATTGGGTTGGGTCATGTTAACTTGGGTCGGGTCGGGTCGGGTTGGGTTGGGTCTGGTCGGTCGGATCGAGTCGCTTCGGACTCTAGTCGGGATCGGGTCGAACCATGTCGGATTGGATTGCTTCAAAACCTGGTTGGTTGATCGGTCGCTCGGTTGATCGAGTGTCATTGGGTACATTCATTTGAGATTAAATTAAAGGATTAAAGGCGAAATGAAGATTAACAATTACAAATGTTTTAAACAGGCCCATATAACAAAAAAAATGTGCAAAATATTTAAAACAGTTAATGGCCTATAATGTAAACATTCAAATTATTATGCAATTTAACATACCTGGCCACAAGAGGGCCCTGGTCATACGCAGGAGGCTTCCAGAATGCAGTCACGGTGTGTTTAATAGTGTTATTACTATGGCCCCAGGCATTCTGCAAAAAAACAAAGACAAATGACAACATGGTAATTGTATTCATCATAGACCATATTCTCTGATAAAAGTTTTAAAAGATTGAATATTTTCTGTTAATTGGGAAAAGTCTATAATTGTCTGTTGCTTAGGAAATCAACCGTTTCATACTGTTGTCATTACATGTACATGGAATAAGGCCCAAAAAAAATAAGTCGGTCTCTGGTCAGCGCGAGCGTCGATTTTAATCATGCGCGTCAATCTTTTTTTCCCCAAAATATTCCGCGGTAGCTCCAACAGCGCCCTCTATTGCCGCACCTTCTCAATTTCTTTTTACCAAAGAGCACCAAGGAATGGGAAATTGCACCAAGGCAAATGATCGAGAGCACAAAGGCAAATTATGGAGGACACCAATGTACATGAGGACACCAAAAAAGCAAAATAGTACCCCACCTTGTCTGTACAATCCAAGCTTGAAGAAAAGAGAAAAAAAAGCCACGTCCCCGCGTCAATTCCGGAACTTTGGTCTGACCAGAGACCGAGTATTTTTTTTTTTTGGCCTAAGACCAAACTCCATGCTGCATGGACGGAAGCCGGAATTTGTTTTACCCGGTCAGGCGGTTACCCCTTCCGGACACCACTAACTGAACGAAACTGGACATTATATTGGGCCCAACAGGTGACTTTCTTTGCGCAATACATACTGATAGACACACCAGGGGCAAATTTCATGGAGCTGCTAAGCACAAAAATTTGCTAAGCACAAAATAGTCTGGCTTAGTAAAAGCAGGTTACCAGCCAAAAATGTGATTTTCATGCTAAGCAAACAACAGCTGAATACCAATCACAAGCAATATACATAACATGGAAATTTGGTTGGTAATCCTGTTTTTGCCAAAGAAGACTTTTCGTGCTAAGCAAATGTTTGTGCTTAGCAGCCCCATGAAACTGGCCCCAATTGCCGACTTAACGAATAATAGACAGGGATGACATCATCCCCTCCGTACACTCACACAAGTGTGTAAACAACTTCAATCTTTGTACCTCTTTTGTTTGTACTTATTTTCAACATTTTTGTGTCTCACTAAAACATTTTCCTTTTTATACTATTACTAAGCACAAATTAAAAAATATTGTGATGCCATCTCACGTTATTACAATCAATTCAAAATTGAATCTCGGTTATTAGAATACACTTTGACGAAAATCAATTGACTCTACAAGCAGACAAACCCAAGCAGAAAGACACTCTCCAGGTAGGAGGAAATATAAACCGGTACATGTACTATGAAGTTGACTCGCTGGTCTGCTGGCTGAACTAAAGTAAGGGTGGCTTGACCATGTGGCAGGGCTTAAATAAACAACCATACCAGGGCACACCGCTAAGAAGGGGGGGGGGGACAACTTAAACTAAAATAACGTTCGTTTTCTAAGGGGAGCTACTCCTATTTAATACACTAAAGGTACATGAACATATACAAGCAAAACTTGGCCCTGCCACATAGGCACGGAATTTGTTTGGTACGTTAAACTGAAAAGAAAATAATAGATGCTTACCTGTGTGTTATTTGAGCAATTCAGGGCCTGCGTTCCTTCACTAACGTTAAAAAATTCTCCTTGTGGGCCTATTGTTCTTGGCGAGTTATCCACGATGACAAGAAAACCCCTGAAGTAATCGCTGCTCGGCAGAATCGCTTCAAGAGTAACTGTAAAGAGCGGGTAAAAAAAAGTTAATCGAATTAACGGGGTTTTTTTCTTAAGAGGCAATCAAATTTGAAACTACATTGAAGCATATCTGAAAAGAGCATCTTCTTGCATTCATGTAGAACAAAAAAGCCTAAAATTGATCCATGCTATCGGGAGTATTGACCCTAAAAGGGCCGGGCTATTTTGACCATCTCATGACTATAGGTCAAAGGGTCTGGGAATTATGGCTAATTAATTAATCAAATGCACGAATGGTAATTCTGCTTTGTATATTAAACGTATATGGAGAAATTCAGTTTGCACGCCAGAACATTTTGCGTTGTCCGAATTTTAAAATTCAAAAGATGCGCAAGACTCGAGGCTAGAAATTCAGAACAGCTCGGGTAGCGAATTTGCTTTTTCAAGGGTATCGCAGAAAAAGTTGGGGGCGGATTCGCTCGTTTAGGGTTAAATAAACGTTTTGCTAAAATGACCAATTTTTAAAACTGTTCATGAAATACCATTTTAGAAGCTACTGAGCTGGATGAGGATTACAGATTTGTTTTATTAAAATAGTTAAAACTTGGGAACAGAGTATGCAAATTACGTGAAATTTTCACATTTGAAAATCAATAAGGTGTACTTTATCCCTAGGCCTATGTTGCGTGTTTTTTTGTGAAATTGAGCGAGCCAAATATTTTCAAAATATATTTCAAATTGGGTAACTTTCTGTAGGCCTACTATCCATGGGGACAAAAATGAAATGTGAAATCGTTTCGAACAAAATTATACGATGAACAAGTGAATAAAGTTACTGGAAGTTGTTTACTGGCCGGATTAACACGAAAAACGAATTTCAAGAAAAGACGGAGGACCTGACCATGGCCAATCGACATATGCAGCGTGTGAAAAAAAAAGCTATGCAATATTGCCCTTTTCTCAGTTGAAGTACTTTCAATAGGAAAGTTTACCATTAATTCAGCGATAGGTAGCCAATTTGAATGTGATTGGATTCCGATTTATTATTTTTAGTTTATTTCCATGTGTGGGTAATGACGGATGGTCGATTTCGCAATATGAGAATTGGAAGAAAAAAAATCAGAAAGAAATGCATACCCACCACGTCGAACTAACATGTTATTACTGCATCACGAGGTTTTAACAATTAAGCTTAAGGGTTTGTAAACACAATTGAAGGGCCCAAACTATAAACTGATGGTCTTTAAACTTATACAGGGTGAGTAAAAAAAAACGAAACCCAAATGTCAGGCCCATTGTTTTAGTGAAGTTCTGCATGTAGCATTTTTAGGATATGAAAGCCCAATTCCTAAGCTTTCTTTTAGTACAAGAACCATAAAAAAAAACACCGTTTTAAAGTTCTGTCCACGGATCACAAAAAAGGTGTGTTCTTTCAGCAAAACGAAAACAAAATACACACCTCCTTATGTGATTTGTTTCGTTTTGCTGAAAGAACACTGACCTTTTTTTGTGATCCGTGGACATGCAGAACCTTAAAACGGCGGATGTGTTTAAAACTCCGTAACTTGAAAAGTACATAGGTGATTTGAATAATTCTTGTACTAAAAGAAAGCTTCTTAATCTGGCTTTCATATCCTATAGATTTGAAAAGTGCTACATGCAGAACTTCACTAAAACAATTGGCCCGACATTTGGGTTTCGGGTTTTTTTTTACTCAGCCTGTATTTCGTTGAGATTTGGGATGAAGTGGGACCAAAGTCGTTGTTTCTTGCAATGGAATGGAGGGATCAAAATTCACGGCGATGGGCTTTTGAACTGTTTTCGTGGCTGATCGACTGCGAAATGATAAATCACCCATAAGTCATCGGTTAACCTCCCCCAACCCCCGGGGAAAAAAAACAAGAATGAGAAAGAGCAAAAATCACAGTTTTTTTTGACGTATGTCTTGAACAACTTTTTGGACGGTAGTACTGTTATAGGCAACAAGTAAATTGGTACATAAGCACTGGTGACTGCACGGCTGCACTTTCCCGTCTTTGTTCGGTTAACAAAGAGCGCAGCACCGCATTCTCTGCTTTGGACGCACCGCACTCTGTCCAGGGAGGTTACTAGATGATTTTGGTTCAACGTGGCGGCCCCAAGGGCACAAACAACAAGCGCACTTTTAAAAGCGTAGCAAGTACATCATGAACGCCTCTCAGTATAGGCATATTGGACCAACATAATGCCTCTGAGACAGAAAATCCTGTAATGTCGTTACACCAATCAAATTACTTGTAGGAGTCGTCACGATGTTGTAATGGGTGCGTTTGATTACCTCAAACATTGTGTAAGCGAAACTTCCATCACGAGAGCGTTCAATTAGCCATCACGTGATCCTCGTGTCTGCTTAGTTTGAGTATCGCCCGTTATCCACGGAGCCAATCCTCCTGTATAACGTTTAGCTTGTACCCCCCGCCCTGTCCTGTTTGCAGGGCGGGGGTACGAGCAAGTATAACGTCTGATATGTCTAGACGTGCAGATTTATGCAAGCCGCACGCCAGCCAATCAGAGTCGACTTTACTAAATTGTGAAGTCATTTCATTCCCAAATCAGGACTAAATGGTTTGATTGGTCAATTCGAATGCAGTGTTTCGTAATGCAACAACAGCCGGGCGCGTATTGCGTTAAATGATACAGAGCGCGTTACACGGGTTGTTTGTTATCCACTGTCTAAGACGCGCAATGGGTGAATGACCGAAGACCCGATATAGAAAGTCTGCTTATTGGTCAAAATCTAGAGGTCAAGAGGCGGTTGTTTTGCCTAAGTAATCAGCGAATCTGTTAACATATCGTAGACCATGGCATTCGCAATGGTCTATTTCATAAACTAGTGTCTGCCCCAGTGTCAACCACCAATGCCCCAGCGATAGTGAGCGGGTCTCTGCATGGTGGCTGCCCGGGTGCGAATCTTTTTTCCCCCAAACGACATCCGCTTCCCATCTTCTGATTGGTCCATCACATGCATATCTAATGCCTCGTTCTCCACAACACAAACCCAACATAGCCTTTAGCCTACGTCTTGTGAGAAATGTGCCTTCCTCACATTAGTTAATTAAAAGGTAAAATGAGAAGAAGTGAAAAACGCTCACTGAGATTCGAACTCAGATCAGCTGGTTGGAAGTCCGGACCACTTTCAACCAGTCTACGAATGAGCTGCCAACCATTATTCCTTGTTATAATATTATAACCAATTCTCTAAAGTCCTGGACATCATGAATGTGCATAACGCAGAGATTGCCCTATCTTGATAGTGTCCAAGTGTGACGTCAGTGGACGATGTCGTTGATATTATAGGAAGATTAAAGATGGTGAAAAACTTGAACACGAAGTAAGTACAGAGGAATGATTGGCGGTACAAAATATTCCCAATGACTAACGATCACAGCATATCCTCCGATTTTAAAAATTACTGATCTGGTTTCAGTGACAAAACTATATTTACAAGTGAAGCAGACGACATAGTTTGCCTGGGTGTCCCCAAAAACAACCTTCGACCTAGAATGTCGAGGCAAATACAGTGCAAAATCATCAAGAATGGCCAGTGCCGATAATGGATTTTGGCAAGTTGAAGGATTAGGCATGCTGCTGGCATTGTATTCGTATCCGGGTTCGCGTGACAATGACCCGGTATTCATAAGATGGAATTTTAAATGGTACTTAAAAAAGCTCCTCGAATTTATACAATTGTCGCCAACGGGCCCCCCAAATCTCAAGCATCAGTCCTATTTGCGTTGCAGATATCGCAGAGTGTGTTCTTTGTTATTAATTTCGAAATGTTAGTGGGATACTAGCTGTGTCGTTCTCAAGGCAAAATAATAACAGGGGGAGAAACGAAACCACTTTCCATACAGTCAACGCAAAGAAAAGTTTCTCGCGGCAATCCGAGAAATGTAAATTAATTGCCTTTAGCTCCGATCCGCCTTACCGTATAATGCAAATAATTATTATGGTATGAGCGTGACAGTTCATCTGTGTTAGTAATATATTCAGAGGTAACCAATCAAGGATGTTGCATATCCTTGACCTTACGGACACCTTGATCCCAACATCGACCCCTGGGAGTTTTTGCTGCGCGTCCCGGTTTAGAGAAGGTTTGTAGGCTCTGATGTAGGCTGCCTCCTTCACTTCTCGTATCACCAAAGGATAAAACAGCTACGACCACACTGGAGTGATCTACCAAATCCCTTGTCAAGGACAGATCAGGCAAGGCCAGTGTACAGAATCCTACATTGGAGAGACTGAGAGGTCCCTCAAGACTAGGTTTCGGAGCACCGTCGCCCCAGTTCGTCCACTTCGGAAGTTTCTCAACATATCTATATAGAATCTCCAGGCCTTCACGTTGACGTTTCTTAAGTAAACATTTAGACGTAGACGCACGATGCTTTGAAAGGAGGGCGAAGGAGGCAGCCTACATCAGAGCCAATACAAACCTTCTCTAAACCGGAACGGGAGTCGGGAGACGGTACAAACTCCCAGGAGTCTATGGCTCGGTGTTGGGATTACATGTCCGTAAGATCAAGGATGCAAAATCCGAGTCATCCTGCTGAAGACCGGAGTTTCGGTCGAAAATTACAGGTACAAAATTCTCTAGAGTTGTGATCAAAAGTTTACCTCTAAATTGTAATTATTGTGGTCTACTGCAATGTATTTACGAAATCGATCATTTATAGCAGTTGTTATCCCGGACTACGAGATAACAAGAATTCCGTGGAGGGGGGGAGGGGAGGGGGAGGGGGGGGGGTTGAAGTCAATAAATTCAAAGTCCAAGACTTATATTAATTTAAAGGTCTGCTTGAACGGAAACAAGCCTAATGTCTTACCATTTCCGAGAAAAGCTCGAGTTTTCGGAGCCTTTTGACCCCCGAAATTCGTTCTCGCAAGAATAATACAAAACGCCCAGTTTGCAAAGGATGATTATGTGGACGTTTATATTCTACTTTTAAATGCTTTTTTCATTTAATATCATTTCGTTTAAAACGCGTTTTGTGGCCCACTTGGGCGCATTCCAGGCCTTTAAGAGAGCTGTAAATCAGACGAAAGTGGGGGTGGTTAGCCAACGTAAGTCCCCAACCACGTCACACCCGCTTAATTCGCCCGAACACCTCTATAACCCTTCGCAGCACTGTCTTTTTAGTAGATTTATCAAAAAAATACATGCAATGAAATATGCTGTGATTGTGTTTACCTTCTAAAAGCTGCCCAGGCGTATATTCTGTTTCGTTGAAGGACACAAAATATGGTGATGGAAGTTCACTCGGTGACCCCATGTGACCAGCTGGCAACATGTTTGAACAGAGTTCGGGATAAGAATCAATAGGTGGACCACTTGGGTATCCAGAAACACATGACAGGTGAGATGTCGCCATGACAACTGTGAGGATGACCAAAGGGGTGTTTTGCCGCCATTCCTGTTAGGGAGAATAAATAGTAGTGATTAAACTTACGGTGGGTGGGTCAGTCGGTGGGTGGGTGGATGGGTCAGTCGGTCTGCCGGGGAGTGGGTCAGTCAGTCGGTCCGTCGGTCCGTCGGTCAGTCAGTCATCAGTCGGTCAGTCGGTAGTACAGTTGGCTGGCCCTTCGGGTCAGGCAAAAGATACAGAGAAGCAAATAGCGTACTTGACAACTTTTAATGGGGTTGCATGCATGATGATGAGTGGCCCAACTTCGACCTTCCATGGTGCTTTGGCGATCCTTAGATCGCTACTAAAAGCCAATCCAAGGACACAGAAACACATCCCCATTTCCGAAGTCAACCTTTGAACTTCCCTAGTCTCTGTTGTTCAAATTATTAAGGAGAGCACGTTAGTACAAATGGGGAAGCCAATACTTCCCACTGGTTCTGACTGAATTTGAATAGTCAGAAGCTTGCTTGAAATATGATCTGACTGTTTGTGACTATGTGTAAAAGACATGGCAGGGAAGTCGATGGAACTTTTGACCGTCTGAGACTGTTCAAACGATGACGATGTCCCGATACCCCTATGTTCCACCAACCCGCACATAATATTGTGCTAGCTCGTTTGGGGCTAGGGTTAGGGTTAGGGTAGGGAACACGATCGGTAAGGAACATGATCGGTACATAATGTATGAACATGTGTGTTGGGACATAGGTGTGTAACCATTCAAACAGTAGCAGGGCTGCCGAAGTTGCTTTTCGTTTAATTATTATGTCAACAGTCATGTTCAACAGTCTTTAATATCGTATTGTTCCACACACACAAATATCTATATATATAAGAGAGAGTTTAACTCGGCCTCCGAGACGATGTTTGCTCATGAAAGGATCCGAGACCGCGGGCTCCCGCGGCGCCAAAATCGCTCCACGTCCGTGGAAAAATGCGGAGGGTGTCTTCCGCCGGGTCGGACACTTCGGGTCGTCCTGATTTTCCCGTACGGACCGGCGATCCGTTTCGTCGATTTTTCGTGAGGATTTTTTTCGCAGGAATTTGCCGTCGTGTGCGCTTTCACGTTGACTGCCTGGCCGCCCCCTGTGCTGGCTTTTCTGCGTGTCTAGACTGTGCGAGGTCAGCGAGGTCAACGTAGGGGTTTCGTTTACGCATTCTACTCGGCCGTACTGCAAAAGCGTTCACCAAACGTTAGTATGGGGTGACCTTGGCAAAATATTTTTTCTCCATGGTGCGTGGCCACCAAGTGTTCCCATCTTTCCTGTGCTTTGCTTGCCGCCCCTGCGCCGAGTGCAACGAATACTCAGAAGGACTACACATTAGTATGCCTTGCGCGGTCTGACCAATCGAAAGTCTACACTGCGTGGTACTTCCCGGCTATGCGTAAAACCGTCGATGGCAATGCGTACTGCAGCCTGCTCCACACCCTGGAAACGAGGTTGAGTCTACGGGGCTCGCTATTTGAAGCACAAGCATGTGACGTCGCGTGATAGAGTGCTGTTGCTTCCATAATGTGTTTACAGCTCCATGCTTCCACTAGCTCTATGCTTCCACCAAGGCTGAGCGTTGTGAGTTCGCTGCACGTCACAGTCAGTGTCGCGTTATAATTTCGGGGGCCTGTTTGGGATCAACGAAGGGTCGATGCATTGCTTCAAATATTGCGATCTTGAACGCAGTCACAAAAAAATCGACAAAACGGATTGCCGGTCCGTACGGAAAAATTAGGACGACCTGAAGTGCTTGATTTGGCGGCAGAAATTCTCCGTATTTTTCTATGGACGTGGAGCCATTTTGGCATCGTGGGAGACCGCGGTTTCGGAACCTTTCAGGAGCGAACATTTTTGGGAGGCCGAGTAAAACTTGCTTTAAATATAGATGGTTGACCAACTTGAATAAAAGTTGAATCGACTTTTTCCTCGCAGACGGTCTCGCAAATTGTAAGAAGTTCAAGTTTACGTTTGTTGAAGAGTCCAATACTGAAACTTAATTATGACCTTCCTCTATCATACTCAGAAGGACTACACATTAGTATGCCTAGCGCGGTCTGACCAATCGAAAGTCTACACTGCGTGGCATTTCCCGGCTATGCGTAAAACCGTCACTGGCAACGCGTACTGCAGCCTGCTCCACATCCTGGAAACGAGGTTGAGTCTACGGTGCTCGCTATTTGAAGCGCAAGCATGTGACGTCGCGTGATAGAGTGCTGTTGCTTCCATAATGTGTGTTTACAGCTCCATGCTTCCACCACCAAGGCTGGGCGTTGTGAGTTCGCTGCCCGCCACGTATAATTCAGTGTCGCGTTATAATTTCGGGGGCCTGTTTGGGGTCAACGAAGGATCGATGCATTGCTTCAAATATCGCGATCTTAAACGAAGTCACAAAAAAATCGACGAAAAAGTGTCCGCCCCGGCGGAAGACACCCACATTTTTCCACGGACGTGAGGCCGCGGTCTCGGATCATTTCAGAAGCAAACATTTCTCGGAGGCCGAGTAAAACTTGCTCTTATATATAGATGGTTGAACCAACTTGAATAAAAGTTTAATCGCAGACGGTCTCGCAAATTGTAAGAAGTTTCAAGTTTACGTTTGTTGAAGAGTCCAATACTGAAACTTAATTATGACCTTCCTCCATGATTCAGACCGTTTGTAATTTTATGGTAACACTCAACATTTTCATTTTAAATGACACCTTCACGTTTCATTGCATTATGATTTATTGTCAAACTGTTCAACCAGCCTTCGCCTGTGTACTACAGTAACCTTTTCACTACGTTTTCCAAATGCGACTGCCTCACAAAAAGCCAATTTAACAGACCAACGGCAACATTTACAGACAGTTGCCATGGTACATAATTATCATGTGCGTAAATCGACACGGGGCAGCGGGACACCCCCCACCCACACACACACACACACATTTTGAGGGGGCACATTGTTTGGTCCCCCCCCCACACACACACACACACACACACTTTTTCTTCCCCGAATAAAAATATTGTAGCCTACAATAATGATTCTATTGCTCAGAATACATGTAGTTGATTCAATATTACTCAAAACTCAAAACTTTCACAGATGATCTTTTGCTCAAAGTCAAATTGGTTTTAGTGATCAGAAATCGCCTCAGATCACACCACAGAAATTGCTATTCTTTAACTGCATGTCTCCCCAACTATATCCCCCATTTACATTTAACTCCCCACATTTTCATCCCCAACACTACGCCCTACCCGATCTATGATCGGGTAAACCAGCTTGTATAATATAAAGCAAGGTTAACGGTAGCCCTTCAAACAGGGCTGTGAGATGGCTCTCTTTCGACATTGGTCTTATCACTGTCGCAATAACATCAGCAATAAGACCAACGCTATAAAACGAGAGCCATTTACATCTCTGTTTGTAGGGCTATAGGTTAACGGGACACATCGAAGTGACGAAAAAAGACGGGCAGGTCGGGCATGTAATTCTCTCTTAGCACAATTAAGGATATGGGTTCTTGACATAATGTGACCGACAGAACTATAGAGGATTTCCCCTGAGCAAGGAAGTAATTTTTTTCTCGATTGGAACTGGTACAAAGAAGGACGTGATTTTATCAAGGTGAGTAAGGATCTACCTTAGGGCGATTATTTGCTGCGTTTCCATGTTGGTGTGGCGATCAAAGAAATAGAACGCCATTCCACATAAAAAATAATGGCCTTAATACGAAACTATAATAGATTACTCCCATTATATTTTCATCAACTTCGCGAGTATTTCAAGCTTATATAGCGTTTCATTAAAAGGTCATCCGAATGAATGCATGAACTTGAAAAATGCATACATTGTATTTTTAAAGGTTGTTTTGTCGTCGTTGTACCACCATTCTTTCACTCCTGCAGTCATATCATGGACCAAATGGGAACCATTGTTTTGTATTTAAAAGCAAAGGAAAAAAGTGTCCGCCTTGTAGATGAGCTATCCACAAAGTGTGCCGTGACGCTGTGAATATTATGGATGAAAAGTGGACATCCGTTTCTATAGCTCTGGCAGGAGCATCTACATGTCACTTGGTGGTCGGTCCGCCAGTCGGTCGGTCTGTAAGTCCCCGAAAATTGACCAAACATATTTGACCAAGAATTTAATGCCATGCCGTCGTACACCCTTAACAAAAGTTATCGGGAAAACGCCCTATATGTCTCGATCGATGCGCAGAGAAATCAATTTAACCAGAAATTGAGCAAATGCCATGCCGTCGTTAGTAAATGCACTCTAAACAAATTTATTTGTAACAATTCGTAAAGTTGTTTATGAAAATGTGTACGTTTTTGTAAACGAAGGCACGATTATGTGCAGTAATGGTATAGTCACGTGGTATTTTTCGTAGTACATGGACGCGGTATCCACAAGGAGGAAATTAAAATTGACCAAAAATATAGTTAGTCTGGTTCCCTAGACCTGACAATTATTCCCGACGCTCACGTTTAGGTCAGGCAGCCTCCGTGGCTAAAAATAAATATGACGACATTGACGGCCCTTTTTCAAAGCTCGGCTTCGTTTCCGATTTCGCTTTATCACTTAAAGCTTTTAATGTTCTGATCAAATTTGTAAATAAATCACTTGCTTCGTAATATCATACAGTTATGATAATACAGTTTGATATTTCTGTAAGATAACATTGACTGATGTTGATCTGGAATCTTCAAAATTAGGCACCCAAATAGCACTGTTAGCAGGCGGAGCCGAATGAAGACCGAGTTTTGGAAAATCTCGGTAACGGTCGTTAAATTCAAAATAGTACATGACGCAGCAAAAAGTTCGCCCATACGATCCGAGTGCACTTGATGCACAAAATCGTCGTTGAATTTCAAGCTTTCTTAATGAAAGCAATGAATATTAATTATCGACTCATTTTAAAAAGTTTTTAATAAGCAATTAGCAGCAATTAGCAGTTAATTAAACCTAGGCCTATATTATACTCGGAAATACTCGGGCGCTATCCGATTGTCGACGAAACTCGGCAAACTTCGGACATTTTCGGAAAAATAAGGAATTCCTCCCGTTTTAGTCACGTGACGTAAATTGTAATACAAAGTTTTACTGAAGATTCATCAGGAATAGTCAGAATCTTTTGGTCTAGGAACCAGACTAAAATATAGTGCTCCATAATGTGCCATCGGCGTCACATTTCTCACCAGAGCTTATTGTGCACTGGTACTTGTTTTCTTCTTCTTAGAGCAGCAGACATCCACGCAGATCGAAGGCCTTCGAGGTTTCTGTTTTTCTGCTCTTCTAAGCTATCCGAAAAGTACATTTTCCACAGGCTTCCGAGGAATTTAGATACTGATTTTCTCTTTTCAAAGAACCATAAAAATTAACCGATCTTTTTTTTTAACAATCGTTTTAATACGTTTCTGCTTTTCAACAACGTCAAAATTGAATACTTGAGGTCAGGCGTCCACAAAACAACCGTTGACCTATTTTGCCCTTGAGGTTCCGTCAAAATATTCGACCCTATGCACACTTAATAGGTCTATACTCTCCGTATTCCCACCGTAACTTTGAGAGCGCCGCGGTACGGTCATTGTGAAGCGCCACCGCCGAAGGTAACAGAGCGGTAAATAGGCCAAAAATTACCTCACCCGACAACAAAACAACAACAATAGTTTGTAACCCATGCAGTTGTCCTTTCTTAAAGCTATAGTCCATCATTTGCATCCATCCGAAAAGTAACTGGCGTAATTATTGTTGAAAAACATACTTGGTTGAAAGATAAAGTGGAGTAAACTCCCTGTGAAATTATTCTTTCTGGCAAGCTGTCATTTTGAAGTAATCAACAAAAGAAGGCCTTTCCAACGGTGCGTCTTAAGACGCACCGTAGGAAAATTTAAATTAGTAGTTCGTTTTGTTATTCGGCGAAGCGCGCGCAAGCATCGGCATGACGCACACACGCGTGCGGTTGCTATAATTCGTCGGATCAGAACCGGCTCAGTGAGAACGTGTCTCGGACGCTGAATTCAGGCCCAATTCAAAACATGATTCAGCAACTTTTGATTTGAATTGAGATCCTAGAATGCTGTTTTTCTCGGAATATACAACTGAAGCTGAGCTGAAACTTCATCAGGTTAGTTGTTCAGTATCCTTCATTAGATTTTGAACACTTTTGTTGCCTCAAACGAACAAAATGCACAAATTACACAAATGATGGACTATATCTTTAATGAGGTGTTTTTCTGTCTGCACTTCGGGATATGTAGCGGGTAAGATTCAAAGCCCAGAAGGGGATATTGAACTTGTATTTCTGAAAATAATATGGGTGAAAATGTACTTGCGGGAGTCAGGTGCGATTCCTGCCGTGGTCCACATGTGGATTGGGTTTTCAGTCCCTACCTGATTCCGTGAAATTTCCTCAGAATATTCTTCTGGGGTTTTCCTCCCACCTCTAAAACTGTCATTATCTTCTCATTTCGTTCTCTCTGCATGTTTCCTCAGGCTTTCGAGCTAGCTACAGTGCCTTGGGCACTTTTGAGGAATCCTTGGTTCCAGTACCAGAAATAATATATATTTTTTAAATATAATAAACCAGAAAGCCACTCAAATGGAGAGAGGGTTATTTCTCAAATTGACGATGAGCTTCAGAACTAACTTCAGATAGGGGATCATCTTCGAAGAGAAAACGCAAACGCTCCTGGTTAAATCATTGCTGGTTTAATAATACCCCCCCCCCAAAAAAAAATACAAAAAAAAACACACAGAGACTGAAAGACGACAAATCAAGTTTTATCTTTGTTATATGTTATTTATTTCTTATTTCGTCTTGGTGGCATGTCTTAGGCACACTGAATAGTTGGGAGTATTTTCACGAATATCTTGAAGTGCGAGTACTTATTGATGTCTGTGTCAACTCAACGTCTTTCCTTGTCTGCATTAAGCTATCAGCTTCGATCCAAAAATTGGGCCACCGGTATCATTTGATCGAAAGGAGCAATACTCAAGGTATGCATATCCAGAGTTGGAAAATGTGTGATAGCTTGGCAATGTGAGCGGTGGCAGTTTTTTGGGTGTTATCACTTTCAATTTTCTTTTGCAAAATGGCCGCCATTATGCTTGTTACCGGAATTATATGCGGGTAACAAGCATGTTTTGGCCACCATTTTTTTTTACGTGGTAGCGCCCAAAAAGCCGCCACCGCTGCAATGCTATCACATAGTTTCCAACTACAAGGGCGCATACCTTGCCAAAAATCACAATGAGCATTATTCCCCTCATTTAATACCAACCAAACCTACCAGGTTGATGGCCTACACGCATCACAAAGCCAACAGATTGATTTGTAAAGGCTTTATACGGCTGCGTTCCGAACGGCATTCCATTAAACGTGAATTGTGTACATGTATTTAGGTGGATTTATTTTTAGTGCGTCAGATTGAAGCCAACAAGAAGCAAAATAAGAAATGGTGCAGTAAGAAAAGGTCAATCAAGTGACACGCATCACCGAAGCAGAAAAAGAGATGGCAAGATTATAGTAAAATCTGATTAAATGCCAAGCCGAAATGCAGATAGCCTAAGTACATATCAGTGTTCGATCGAAGAGCAGTTGTCACTTCTTCTCCGCGCATGTAGGACAAAAATCTAAATGCTTTTTGTGCAGCAGCAAGAAGGAATTAAGGCTGAAAACTGGAATCTTCGAAAACGTTTAATTTGCTTTTTTGCAACTCGGACAGCATGATGTCCGTTTTTCGTCCTCCATTATGCAATATGTATTTTTATATATTCAAATACTTAATTATGTAATTTTATATATTCATATATTTAATTTATGTATTTCCTTTATTCATTAAGTTTTGGAAACATATTTTTCATATATATTTGTTTTTTAATATAATAGGGATTGCAAGGAGCATTTTCTCTTCTTTCTTGATACCCACAAACCCTCATTTAGCTCTGTCACATTTTGCCAGAACGCCTGGCATCTGAAGAAAAAACAATTGAAGGAGGGCGCACCTTTTTACGTACGTTTAATAGCAACGTACGAAATCCAGTTACCTAAAAAATTACACATTTCCTCCATTTTCTCAAAATATATGGACCCCACTGAGCTAAAACTTCAACAGGTTTGAGTTGTTGTTCACCCTACTAAAAAAAAGTTGGAGCCATTCCTTCACACCATATAATAACGAAAGTCAGAAGAGCAAAATTTAGTGATCCTACGCACCGTTAAATATTTGCTCTACATCCTGCATATACATGTAGTGTACAACAAAAAGAGATAATCAAAATAGCACAATAGTCAGTATAAATCTACACGGAGTCACTTTGAACAGTGTTTTCACAAAAGCCGATCGCAACTCAGTTGTTCAAGGCCAACTTCCACGGTCCGTTGAGTCGAGATTGTGCAACGCACAAAGATCAAGAGTGGGCGGATTTACTTCTAATTCTTGTGCAAGATGGATTTTTTTTGCGTCGGAATGATGTAAATCAAATTACGTTTTGCCCTTCACCGACGTATAAACACTGTATACTCAGTGTGTTACCTCCCGAGTGAAAGTTGGAAAAAATCACTCGGTGGGACTCGAACCCACGACCTCCTGCTTTCTATTGCAGATGTCTTACCACTCGACCACCGAGCTAACGGGGTCGGTTGGCTGGTTTGAATCTGATTTACGTACATAGCAACACATTGAGTATACAGTGTTTATACGTCGCCGGTGAAGGGCAAAACCTAATTTGAATTCCTGTGCAGAGATCAAACTGCCGTTCATTTCATCAGGTTAAAAGTGTTAAAATTACGATGTTTTTTCTCTCCAAATTCTAAAATCACAATAAATACGACCTCGGTCCAGAAATCAAATAGGCCACCATCTTAAGACTCAAGTTAAAGATTTAAGAATAACTGCTAAGATGAAAGTTTTTGTTATCTTTGCGCTGTACGTGACATCACATGTAAAATTTAAGCCATTCGGGTGTGAAGATACTTGAGTTATGGATGTTCAACTGTTATATCTCGGTATACCAGAAATGGTCATAACGTCGCAGTGCAAAGTCAAAATTAAGTGGTTTTTTTTCCGCTAACCTTGGAAGAATTTCCCCCATAATCAATGATTTGGAGTTCTTATAGTCCCAGGTTATCTAGTTTTGACAATGTGGGAAGATATTGGAATTGATAATATATATTTTACAAATCGTTATATTAAGAGGGGATTGAGTATCAACTGATGTTTTGAGTATAGTGTTTATACGTCGGTGAAGGGCAAAACCTAATTTGATTTTCATCACCCCGACGCAAAAATTCCATCTTATGAATAGTTAATGTGGTAGCCGCTGCTACATCAGATTCGAACCAGCCCACCGATCCCGTTAGCTCGGTGGTTGAGTGGTAAGACATCTGCACTAGAAAGCAGGAGGTTGTGGGTTCGAGTTCCCGCCAAAAAGATGTTTCCAACTTTCACTCGGGAGGTAACACACCGAGTATAGAGTGTTTAAACGTCGGTGAAGGGCAAAGCCAACATGTAATTTGATTTACAATCACCCCGACGTAAAAAAAAAAATCAATCTTTATGAATAGTTAGAAATTACTTATTCAAGACGCCTATACTAAATTTGGATGCAAGCATTAAAGTAACGTCAAGATATACATTGATTCGGGGGACTATAATGATATCATGTTTCGAATTTCAGTTCATTGGCTTGAATCTCTTACTGTGTTCTTAGAAAAGTTTAAGGTTGACTCTAGTCCGAATGACAGTCCCAAAACTCAAATGCAATACAAGAAGATAGACTGGCACCTGAAACAACCAGTCCAACACCACTTCAGTACTACATTAATCAACTGTGCCAAAAGAAACATGTGACATGAAACGGGAACCAGTCTCTATTTACTACATATTTTTTTCATAGTTAGCCACCAGACTGATGACACTGAATGAAGAGGTTAGTCTTTTGAAACAGTTGGACCATGCATGGTTGGACATGTACCAATCTAGTCTTTTAGCTTCATCTTGAAAACACTTGACTTCCCTCTCATGTGCAAAATATTGAAGAAAAGTCTCCTTTAAAAAATTAATTGAGTCTGCAAACTTGGTTGGTGAAACACTGAGGACCTATTCTTTGCCCAATGGAATTTTTGTGCTGGCTAAAGAGTGAGTAAAGTTGGTCTGATTTAGTTTTGCAAGTTTCAGAGCACTCCAGGTCCCAGTCTGCAATCAACTGTGCCATAAGAAACATCTGGCATGTCTGGTACTAGTCTCTATTTCTACACATATCGCTGTAATCAGCCACCAGACTACATGTATATGACACTGAATTAAGAGGTAAGTCTTTTCAAACAGTTGGACCATGGTTGGACATTAACCAGTCTAGTCTTTAGCCTCATTTTGAAATCACTTGACTTCCCTCCAATGTGCAAAATTTCAAAGAAGGTCTCCTTTAAAAAAAAATTGAATTCAGTCTTCAAACTATATATAGGTTGTTGAAACACTTTGGGGGAGCTGGCTAAAGAGTGAGTAAAGTTGGCCTGATTTCGTTTTGCATGTTCCTAAGCACCCAAGCTCCCAACTTTCAACTTGGCCGTTGAAATAGCTAGGGTGTATATATTTACCCACCTAAGGTGGGAATTTAAACACTTTCTGATGATTTTTTTTGTCACTCAGTAGTAAGGAGTGACTGGACTTTGTTTTGCATGATCAACTTTCACAACTCGGCAGCTGTTTGCATAGCTATGACTGTGTTGCATCATTTATGTAACACACTTTGAATATTCGTTTACAAACATGGAATGGCAAACACCAGCATGTCAGCTTGTTTTACTGTTTACACTTGCCTGTAGTGCCGAGTGACGTTTATCCATATTGGTGATGACGGTGCTGGCCAACCAGAGGCAGTGTTGCTGGCCGCTATATAGTTCACGTACGGTACGGATACGTCCAAATATTAAACCACTCCCAAACTTTTCCAACAAGCTTCTGAATTCCAATCCAATCAATAGATTGGGATGACGTACCGCTGCGAATCGTATATATCGCTACTTCTCTCAGACGTTTATACAGTGAAATCCGGTTCTGTACGGGTCAACAAAATAATCCCAAAAAACCCCAACGTTTTGTATAAAGTGAAAGTGCACCATAAGGCCTACGTGACTTTATACACTCACGTGTAGGGTTGAATGGGCAGGTAGATGATTTTGTTGGGTATGTGTCACTCCACGCTTCATTGAACACACAACAAAGCAAAGTGGCCAGGCTCAATTCAGACGGTGAGCATACGCCCAAAGGCAACAAAGACAAAAAACGCAGTATCACTGCTGACACGAGGCGAGCGTTTGTAAAGATGTAGGGTACGGGATTTTCCCTATTACAAATAATTGGCATATGCCTTCAGGAGCATGCGCCCCCGACATACTTTTCCCTTTTAGTTTAACTTCACCTTACATTTTCTAATAATTTTGAATGCATCCAGGGCCCCAATGGAAAACAGTTTTTAACTGTTTGGGCATGAAATGGAATAATTAAATAAATAGATAATTACTGTGAAGATGCTGTTGGAACCGTCTTTGTGAGCAATTCACATTATTTGAGCGAGTAGTTCTGAGTTGTTTCCTCGCTTCGTGTCACTCTTTGGTCTCACGTGACATTCACGTGACATTCAAGTGACATCGCATGATCCATCAGAATGACCAATCACAGGGCACTTTGATTGGTCACCTGGATTGGTGACCAATCAAACTGCCCTGTAATTGGTTTTGTCTGATGCCAGTCAATTTTTCCTGAATTCAAAATGGCAGCCTCCAACGAGGCGTGTGTGACAAGGATGTTTCCCGAATTGAAAGTGAAATTTCTCTTTTCTTCCCAAAGTTATGTGAACCTAACCACCACCATTTGAATGTTCAATTCCCACTGAAGCCTACAGGGGCGCATCAGGCATCTGAAGATTTTGATAGGGGGGTACGAAGGAAATGGCCAAAATAGGTTATTGGTATCGCCATGTACTCTAAGATCCTAGGACCCTACTATCGCCTGACCATCTCCAAATGTTAAAAGGGCGATTCGTAGAGTCCTAGTTACTCGGACTCATCGGATAAGTTCAACTTCAAAAGTCATAAATGGTCAAAGTGTGGCCCGATCATATTGAAAAAATTTGGACATTTGCTCATTGTAAAACTGCGTGTACACGCTCAGCACGTGTGAGCATACCTTGTTCAGGTCCGCCCCCTCAGTGATTTCAGCCGGGGGGGGGTCCGTCTCATTTTGCCATACTGCAGATTTACCCCGTGACAAAAATGGCCGCAATTTTACAAAACAGCATTTCTGAGAAGGCCCTACACCTCCAAATCCTACAACATGTATCTTCTAACAACAATGCCAAATTTCATGCTTCACCATCAAAGGCACAATTCCTCCAATAATTATTTCTCATATCTTCAGTACGTAATTTTGAGCCCATTCACGGGCGCAAGGCATGTCTGTGACAGAGGGTTTCATTATTGTACGAGGCCATGCATTGCGGTATTTCTGTCACGCATATTTTGATACGGTTCACTTTTTTTCGGCAGGATACGTTATTGGTGTTCTTGTATGAGGCGCCATGTGTAAATAAATTATTTAACAAAATTATTTATATATAATTCATTATTTATTATATAATTCTTTTTTCCGGACAATTATATGTAAATAATTGTTTGGCAGTTTGCATTATATGTAAATAAATTTATTTCTCACTGCATTATTTATATATAATTTTTTTGGCAACCTAATTATTTACATATAATTTTGGGCAAACTAAAATTATTTATATATAATTTATTTGCAACCTCATTATTTATATATAATTTTATGCACCCTTTTTTTATTTATATATAATTTATTTGCAAACTGATTATTTATATATAATTTTGCACACTTTTTTATTTATATATAATTTATTGGGAATCTTTTTATTTATATATAATTTTTGCACACTTTATTTATTTATATATAATTCATTTGGTACCTTATTATTTATATATAATTTTGTACACTTTATTTATTTACATATAATTTATTTGGTACCTCATTATTTATATATAATTTGTGCACGCTTTAATTATATATTATATAATTTATTTGGTACCTTATTATTTATATATAATTTTGTGCACGCTTTAATTATATATTATATAATTTATTTGGTACCTTATTATTTATATATAATTTTTGCAGACTTTTATTATTTATTATATAATTCATTATTTATTATATAATTCATTATTTATTATATAATGCATTATTTATTATATAATGCATTATTTATTATATAATGCATTATTTATTATATAATGCATTATTTATTTATATAATGCATTATTTATTATATAATGCATTATTTATTATATAATTCATTATTTATTATATAATGCATTATTTATTATATAATGCATTATTTATTATATAATGCATTATTTATTATATAATGCATTATTTATTATATAATGCATTATTTATTATATAATGCATTATTTATTATATAATGCATTATTTATTATATAATTCATTATTTATTAAATAATGAATTATTTATTATATAATTCATTATTTATTATATAATTCATTATTTATTAAATAAATCATTATTTATTATTT
The DNA here is from genome assembly GCA_029964075.1 of Patiria pectinifera. NCBI lineage: Eukaryota > Metazoa > Echinodermata > Asteroidea > Valvatida > Asterinidae > Patiria > Patiria pectinifera. Next base: position 28,053,561 of record CM057149.1, on the reverse strand, counting down.
AATTCATTATTTATTATATAATTCATTATTTATTATATAATTCTTTATTTATTATATAATTGTGACGAGGCTATGATTTATAAATAATGGAAACCATTATATATTATATAATGGTTTTCTGAGCTAAATAATGAAACTCGCATGCAAAGGACACGCCTATGTTTTAAATATTCATATCATAGCGCACCAAAACATCATTTAACGCACAAACCACGCAGTATTGTGTATTTTGGGTCTGAATTTTCTAATTTGCGGTATTTCAGGTCAACGATTCTTAAAATTACGGAGAAACGCGCTAGCTACGATGGCCATCATGATCTATCCCGCGCCAGTGCTGTCATATTAACGCTGATATAAGCGCGCCTGAGCTGACACTGCGTGCACCGTGGGAGGCGGCGTATCGGTAACGAACTGGCTGCGCGCGGCAGTACAAGCGGTACAATCAGTACGCCCCGAAAATAAACAATAAATACAAATGAATACATCAAAACGGAAAAAGGTAAACCACGGAAAATACATAATTACACATAATTGTGTAACCGAGACCGAGTTGACTAGGACCGAGTTGCTTTCGAGTCAACTCGACGGTCCCAGGTCAACTCGGTCCTATGTCAACTTGATTGGGAGAAATTGATCCTCAAATTGTGCCATATTAGCTGTGCCTTGTTAGGGTACATCATTAATACACCGTTAAAGTGGTTACGCCATACACCGCTGAGCTTTAACATGGTGCCCACTTATTACTTTTTTTTATCTGTTGAAAATGATTTTTAAAAAAAGCCATCAGTAGTACTAGTATGGTGCCCACAAAATGATAGCAGATTGTTACAAATGCCGTGATTTTTTTATCATTTTCAGTGATGGATTGATGCGCTGTGCTAGATAGCTATGTAAGGCCATGAATACAATCTGCCGTCATTTTGTGGGCACTATGCTTTAACTAGGTATGACATTGTTAAGTAACCGATGTCTTTTGTTACCATTTTTAATGGATAAAAAAAATAAGTAACAAGTGGGCACCATTAAAGCTACGTAAGGCCAGGTATGTGTGGAACGTGTGACCTCGGTAAGGCATGACCTTAGCGGTGTGTGACGTAACCACTTTAACGGTTTATTAATGATGTACCCTAACAAGGCACAGCCCCTATTATGGCACAATTTGAATTTTGTCCAAGGTTCCTTGCTAGATTAATTTCTCCCAATCAAGTTGACATAGGACCGAGTTGACCTGGGACCGAGTTGGGACCGAGTTGGCTTGGGACCGAGTTGAGTCGAAAGACTCGGTCCTAGTCAACTCGGTCTCGGTTACACAATTATGTGTAATTATGTATTTTCCGTGGTTTACCTTTTCCGTTTTGATGTATTCATTTGTATTTATTGTTTATTTTCGGGGCGTACTGATTGTACCGCTTGTACTTACAGCAGCTTGTTTTCCCGAAACTTTCTGCCGCGCGCAGCCACTTCGTTACCGATACCCGCTACACCTCGGCACGGTGCACGCAGTGTCAGCTCAGGCGCGCTTATATCAGCGTTAATATGACAGCACTGGCGCGGGATAGATCATGATGGCCATCGTAGCTAGCTAGCGCGAGCGTTGTGCATAGCTAATTTCTCCGTAATTTTTAAGAATCGTTGACCTGAAATACGCTAGTTTACAGCATTTGAGAGTCATTTCCAATACTTTCGGGGCGCAAATTAGAAAAATTCAGACCCACAATACCCAAAATACACAATACTGCGTGTTTTTTATAGCAAGTGCGGTGTTTTGGTGCGCTATGGGATATGAATATTTAAAACATAGGCGTGTCCTAGTGAAGTTAATTTGCATGCGAGTTTCATTATTTAGCTCAGAAAACCATTATATAATATATAATGGTTTTGCTGTAGTCTGGTTCCCTGGTTTGCTGAAAACCATTATTTATAAATCATAGCCTCGTTCGCTTCAAGCACAATTATATAATAAATAATGAATTATATAATAAATAATGAATTATATAATAAATAATGAATTATATAATAAATAATGAAGTATATAATAAATAATGAATTATTTAATAAATAATGAATTATATAATAAATGATGAATTAGATCAAAAATAATGCATTATATAATAAATAATGCATTATATAATAAATAATGCATTATATAATAAATATGGATTATATAATAAATAATGAATTATATAATAAATAATGCATTATATAATAAATAATGCATTATATAATAAATAATGCATTATATAATAAATAATGCATTATATAATAAATAATGCATTATATAATAAATAATGAATTATATAATAAATAATGAATTATATAATAAATAATGCATTATATAATAAATAATGCATTATATAATAAATAATGCATTATATAATAAATAATGCATTACATAATAAATAATGAATTATATAATAAATAATGAATTATATAATAAATAATGAATTATATAATAAATAATAAAAGTCTGCAAAATTTTTATATAAATAATAAGGTACCAAATAAATTATATAATATATAATTAAAGCGTGCACAAAATTATATATAAATAATGAGGTACCAAATAAATTATATGTAAATAAATAAAGTGTTCCAAAATTATATATAAATAATAAGGTACCAAATAAATTATATATAAATAAATAAAGTGTGCAAAAATTATATATAAATAAAAAGATTCCCAATAAATTATATATAAATAAAAAGTGTGCAAAAATTATATATAAATAATCAGTTTGCAAATAAATTATATATAAATAAAAAGGGTGCATAAAATTATATATAAATAATGAGGTTGCAAATAAATTATATATAAATAATTTTAGTTTGCCCAAAATTATATGTAAATAATTAGGTTGCCAAAAAAATTATATATAAATAATGCAGTGAGAAATAAATTTATTTACATATAATGCAAACTGCCAAACAATTATTTACATATAATTGTCCGGAAAAAAGAATTATATAATAAATAATGAATTATATATAAATAATTTTGTTAAATAATTTATTTACACATGGCGCCTCATATTCTTGCAACAAATTGAAAGTCAATGGCGCCCGAAGATTGAGGGTCGCTGGGCCTAACAATAATACCCCTTTGTTCCTGTTTTTTTGTTTTCAGTTCAAGGTATGTGTCATTCAGTACTCACTGAGGTACGGAATTGCGAGTGTGCTTAATGTAAATTTATTTACATGAAAAAAAGAATTCACATGGTATATTTTTGTATTTTTTTGCATGTCCAACATAATGCTCTCTGCTATTACAAAAAAGGCGCAAAAAAATCACATTAAATGTTCACACTTCCTTCCGGGAAATGGTGCTAAATATAATGCAGTTTTCAAATGAGCATCTTGAATGCAAAACTAAGGTTCCTTCTGCGAAGGTGCAATCTTCAAGAGGAAACGGCCTTCTCTTCCTAGACCAGCCAACGTAGAATACATGTATTACACTTTGGATGGCATTTTTTGGTAATAGCAGGCAACCATGTCAGATCATCAGTCAAGGGATGGAGAAGAAAATGTAGGTGCATGCCACCCTTAATTTTGACCCAAACATACCTTACATTGTAATTTGCATAATTTGTTAATCCCTGCCGAGTACATATTTATTCCCATATTTGGGTATTTTCTTCATTTTTTTACAAAATCTACAAAATCAAAAGGAACATTTCAAATAAAAGTGTTTTCATAATTTTATTCGTATAGTACATTTCACATTACATTTCCAATTTACAGATATTTTTTTCTTTTACACGATACGTCTTTAGTTTGAGTATACATGTATCGTACATACATTTCAGTGCTTATGTTGAAGAAATAGACACGTCGGTAAGTGGTGGATTCGAGTTCTTAATCGTTCTTCTCAATACTTTGTGAACAATTTTGGCACGATTAACCAGTTCGCTTCGGAGGACGTGATAACAGGCACTGGCTTGGTTTTTTCGTTATCACAGGCACGGCTGACGGGTTAAGACGTCAATATTGCCTCGAATCGCCTCCGGGTGACGTCTGAACACAATAATCCCTCGTGTCTTTTGTACACATCACAAACACACCAAGTCTGTGAAGTCTGTGGGGACGGGTAGTGTGTTGAACTTTTATTGGGCGTCGTGCACGGCCTATTGTTTTTCCATGTACGCTCCAGTCCACATCCCGGAGTATTAAAACGTATAGGTTTCGGCAAGAAATATCGTACAAATACTGTTGAAATTACTCTTTCGAATCAATATTTTTGGCGTTTGGCTGCATATCAGAAGTTGGCTGGCAAATGTTTTTGCCTTTTGCAAAAAATAGAAATTTTCGGCAAAAATAATACCGGCGCGAAGTGGTGAGAGTTTGACGTCTCGGGAACAAACCATGATGTAAATACGCGCCATACTGCCACTCTGTACATGTATATGCACTGGGAAAGGACACTATGGTATGTGCAACACCGAATCAAAATATGTCGAGGTCCATGTCCGATAGCCACCGAGTCGCGATCGGGTCACAGCTGGCCAGACGAACTGTTCCCCACTATCACTTTGAATCCACGATTTACCATAACGTGCATTTCACATACATTTTTTTTTTTCACTTTATACATCGTCTTCAGACTTTGTATCATCATAATTACCATTATTGTAATACATGCACCTGTTTTCAACAGGAGGTTTGTGGTAGCACCGTGGTAATCATACTTGAGTGGTTTTGAGAAGATTCAAGTCGTCACCAACGTTTAGACCATTAATTCCGCCTTCTTGGGGCAAATGCACTATTGCCGTTAGCGAAGATCACTAAGGATTATCTTCAAGAATGCTTTACGAGCGCGGAGGTTGAAATAAAAATGAACATTCAAAATGTGTTCTATACACATCATATCAAACCATCGGAACCGACACGTGGTCTCATTACATCCAGATCCTTATTGGAAAATTTAGCCAAAAGATCTTTATTTATTAAAAGAAAATTATTTGAATTGTCAACTTTAGCAGCCAAAAGTAGAACGCTCTTCTTACTTACTAGATGCAATTTTTCAATGAACAGAAGCTGCTTTGACAATGACATAAAAAAACCTAATTTCCAAGGCCTAAAATCTAAGCTGTGGGCATTTGCCAGCAATCCTCAGAGTGATGTACATGTATAAGGACCCTTTAGCACCAAACTGATTTATACAGTGCTACCACAAACCTAGTTCTGGAAGAAACGTTGATGTAGGTCTGATCCACATTCACTACAGTAACTTTTACGACACTGCATTGTATTCTGATATCACGATATGTGACAGAGGCCCCCCCCCCCATCTTTTATGTTGGTCATTGTGTTACCAGAATCTCAGGAATTCTTTTGAGATCTATACGTGGATGTGTTAGGTAACAATGGTGTAAGGTGTGTATAGGAGGTTGGGGGGGGGGGTACCCCTCTGTCACATATCTTAATATCAGTATGTTAAACTTTATATGCAAACATTAAAAAATAAATTTAAAAAAATAATAATAGAAATAAATGTATCAAAAATCACCTAAGGAACGAGTCGACTCTGTACTGAAGTTCATAATGCACTAAATTAATACTCAAAATAAAAAGAAATTCCAGATTTTTTTTTTTTTGTCCACTTCATAGAACAGCGAAGACTCTTAGGAGTGACACGACAGTTTGGCATCACACTGAGATTTTCTACTAAGTATATTATTTTTGTAACACATGATCACCGTTTTTTTTTCTTACAGCTACGTAAATCTTTGTGGACATTTCCATCCATGTGTCCAAATATCCATGTGTAATTCAAAGTACATGTATCTGGTTTTTGTCTTTTTTTTTGTTTCCAGCAAATTTGTAGCTAGGTATGCAGTTTTCAAAATCTGGAAGAATGGGTAAAAACTCTTTGAACACCTAAGTACATGTATCAGCAAAATGAGAAAATGGACAAATCCATATCTGCCACCTTGGGAAATTCACAATCTTTGTGAAAAAAAGCCTCTGTTACAACTGATAATATAATAACAAAAGGATAACTATCATCAACCGATAATGTAACAAAACATGACCGATACTGTATCACTAACCCATAATGTAACAAAAATTGACTGAAAGTGTAGTAAATCTTACTTCACTAACAGTCAATTTTTTTAACATTATCGGTTAGGACTGATACTGTAACACAAATTGACCGATACTTTATTACATTTTACTACACTATCGGTATTATTTGCGTTACATTATCTGTTAGTGATACAGTATCGGTCAACTGTTGTTACATTATCGGTTGGTGATACGTTATCCGTTGGTTATCATCATTATCAGTTGTAACAGCCTCCTCCTTTCGAGAAATTATTATTTTTTAACTTGCCTGAAGGATTATTTGTTTTAAAATACAAAATAAATGCTGCCATATTGCAAATATATTGATCGTCCGGGGTGTCTTGAAACAAATAAACCATACAATTTGGAGAACCTGGTATTTCTATCCCATCAAAGTCTTTGCCTTAAGAGGAAACCTCTCCAGTGGTTGAAGATTAGATCCTCTAACTTTAACACTTTCTATTATCAACGAATGGCACATATGCAGTTCCTACTCTAGGCTATTATATCGTCTCATAACAATAGAAGAAATTGCACATTTCTGTCAAAGAAAATTCCCTTTGTATTCAAACACTTCGTGGTTGAATTTTCAAGCTACATAAATCAATTTCAAATACTGCAAGGCTCAAACTTTTAAAATCATAAAGAAATGTTGTGTGCATTTGTTTTTGTTAAACAAAAAGAGTTGGCATGTACATGCACATTTAGTACAATATAAGACGTGATTTTAAAGTTTGCAAATTAAAATATATCTGAAATATATACATTTACAAAGAAATTTAATATAATAGACCGCAAATTAAGGTATTGCATAAAAACGAATGAACCACTGTGTATGTATTAATACATCATACAGTACACACAAAGTTGAACATAAAACATGATTTCATTAAGACCTAAGATATGGAAATAAAAGTATGCAAGTGAACATATTTGATACAAATGGACATAAGGATCTTTGAAAAGAGCACTTGAAATATTTCCCAACATTGACAATTCAGGCGTGTTTAATTTCCCTGTGGAAGTAACAGTTTTGAGTGGGAAAAAATGGAAAAATTGCCATAAATATTCTCCTTTTAAAATTCTTCTCCACAATAAAAAAAACACATTTTGGCACCGAGCCTCATCTGCCAAATTCTCATTAAAACCCTCCTATGGAAACATGTATTGTCAGTCTTGTTATTACTTGGGTCAATATTGGTCAAGACCCCCATTGGTTTGTACACAGTAGGCCAGGAGGTGAGGAAGAAAATGTTGACCGTTTGTGACCTCTTAAATAGTAGGAGGGGTTTAAAGTAATTAAGTCGCATGTAAATTGCTACTGTACCAATTTGATTGGCAATGGTGCATACACATAGAACAGTCTGTCAAGCCTTTGTCAATAACAGCATGGAGACATGGGGGGGGGAGGTTGCCGTAATTGTCCAAAGGGGGCACTGTTCATGACACAAACATACATTTATATGTCTGTTTATTTTTAAGCTACTTTGAGGTAGTTTCTACTTTTATGTTGATGTAAACTTCATATCCCTTAATTGCTTTTGGTCTTGTTTTTCTTCTTCACTTTTGGGAAAAGTTTGGGGGGGGGGGGGGTTGCACCCATAATGCCCCACCCACCAATCGCTACACAAAAACCACTGCTACACTAGCAGGGAGCAGCAGGTAAATGACTATGACATTTTTGCCTAAAATTTGAGATACATGTATAAAGAAAATCATACACACACGTATGGTATAAATGAATATTTTAGAGATACTTCGGGGAAAAAAACCCTGAATCAGGCAATTGTAGGAGAATTTACATCTTTGCCGCACATGACCTGTCCACGGTCACTTTGTCCTACATGTTACGGGTGAATCAGGGAGAAGGATGGGTACCGGCATTTTTGGCCCCCAAAATATCAATGGCCATTTTCTATTGTTCAGTGGAAGTACTGATGGGGATAGCACACCTATCTTCACCCCACACCTATTACTTCTCATTAGCACTCAATTGTTTTAAGGCAGAGTACATGTAACTCAGAAAAACCTTGGAAAAACATATTAGAATCATTGATTTGTTTTTGTGCTTGTCGAAGAGGTCCAGCCAAGTGTTCCCAAGCATACCTTCCTCACTGACTGACTGTTACATGAAGACGGCCGGGCAGTGTTATTGTATAGGATTACTCCATTGTATAATGCCAGCGAACGGGCTACATCCAGCCCATTGTGTAGACCAGATGCATGAAAGACTTCCAATGGACAGACGCACTGAAGCAGTTCAATAGAATTTGTACACTCTGCACAGCCTAGCGTCCTCGTTGTATGTATTTCATTGACCGACTGCCACTCGTGCTATATGGGCCTTATGCACGAGCTGGCCATTTTTGTCAAGTTCCCTGAATGTACTTCACATATTGTTAACTGTTGAATTGCATGGCGCCAGACTATTTATGCAGCCTTGTTTCAATACTGACATTTTTTTGTGTTAAATCTGGCTTAAAACATTAGGGAATGTTTAATTACAAGTTTTAAATGATTCATTGAAGCAGACTTGAATTAATTAGTAATTTACTTGCTTTAACTTCTCTTCGCAAGCTCCAAATAATGAAGATTTTACCTCACTTTCAATTCAATATGGCCGACTCATGCATGAGGCCCATAGACTGGTGTGGGGCTAACTTCACTCGGCTTGCCTGATCTTATTGATGTAAGCAATAATGGTACCTACACGCATTGCTAGAAATCAGAAACGAATAGACTTTGAACCAAAGCGAGTTCTGATAATCTAAACTCAATCAATGCTGATATGTGTAACACATTGGATCCTACATGTATCTTCTGTCGATTTTCTGTTTGAAGATAAAGAAAACAGAAGGAAACTCCTTGTCATCAATTTGACATAATTTACATATTTTAGGGAAGGGTGTCATCCAATTTTAAATTGACCGAACAAAGAAATTGGCTGGAGCTGAGTTTAAACCTGCGACCTTTGGATTGCCGTTCCAGTGCTCAACCAACTGAGCTATCCAGCCTTGTGTTGGGGGTTCCCCTTTTTGTCAATGTCTTAGTTCAAGGGGCGCTACTATGAAGCTATAAACCTGTATATGCCACAGGCAGGGATCAAGCCCAAAGTCATGATGCAAGCAACATTAGCAAAGCTGCAAACCTGAGAAATAGCAAATGGGGATCACTCAGAGAGGATACAGCTTTGGATATCTTTATCCAACTTTAAAATTAAAATTGCTAATGCTGCTAGCATCATGACTTTGAATAAGTAAGTATCAAGTATGCTGTGCTTGCAAAGTCGACATTTTAACTTACAAACTTTTCCGGCATTTGCATTCCTACATCCCACAGAATCCCTCAAAACATCTGGATGGACTTTGTAGTAAAACTAAAAATTATGGAATGATTTGAAGAAAAATTGCATGCAGGGCTGATGCTGACTTCCCACAAAGTGTCTAGCTCATACAGGGTGAGTTAAAAAAAAAAAACGAAACCCAAATGTTGGGGCCATTGTTTTAAGGAAGTTCTGCATGTAGCATTTTCTAAATCTAGGATATGAAAGTCCAATTCATAAACTTTCTTTTAGTACAAGAATCATTTAAATCACTTATGTACTTTTTAAGTTACAGAATTTTAATCACAAGCACCGTTTTAAGGTTCTGTCCACTGATCGCAAAAAAAATTCAGGGTTCTTTCAGCAAAATGAAAAACAAATCACATAGTGATGTGTGTGAATTGTTTTCTTTTTGCTAGAAGAGCGCACACCTTTTTGGTGATCCGTGGACAGAACCTTAAAAAGGTGGTTGTGTTTAAAATTCCGTAACATGAAAAGTACATAAATGATTTGAATGATTCTTGTACTAAAAGAAAGCTTATGAATTGGACTTTCATATCCTAGATTTTGAAAATGCTACATGCAGAAATTCCCTAAAACAATGGTCCCGACATTTGGGTTTTGTTTTTTTGGACTCACCCTGTAGTACGGAAACAAGGTACACTATTGAGATTAACACCGACCCCAAACTTCAAATCCTGGATATTGTCTGAAGGGCTTTACAGCTTTAATTACATGTTATATGGTGCAAAGTGCAACTTTCACGAGCGTGTTAAAATGCACCATAACCATCACATCTGTTTTGGTTTTCCATGTAGCCTGTTTTCATTTTGAAAGTTCCCCACAAAGACAAACGGCATTCAAAAACATTTCTTTTTTCACTGTCTAAAAAGTTCCAGAGTGATTTGTAAAGTTGGTTACGGGTGCCCTATCCCATAATCTGGAACCGGTTCCTGACATCAGGGCATGGGTATTCAGGGAACCCGGCTCCCATGCACGCCCTTACTAGCTCATCCAACAACACTCACATCAATGACACTTGAATATGACATTCCCCTAATACATAAATGCAAAGTGCAATAAACACCAAGCAAATATGCAATACCACTCACCGCAAATATTGTCAGTTAGCAAGTCGTAGAGGGAGTTTTTGGCGATTTTTCAACTTCGTGAATATACAAGTTCGCACAGACACACAGGAATAAGACAGTGGCAGCATTGTAGTAGATCAGAACGCGGAACTTGGGTGCTACGTCCCCCTCTCTGTACCAGTATATCTGCAGGAAAATAGAACAGACGATAAAAATATGAAACTTACCGGATCGAAATTATCTGGGCAGTTCCATGGCGTCAGACATATGTTTTGGACAATTCAACCATGTACATGTACATAAGGCCAAATAAATTAATAGTTCTACTTCCGGGTACCCTACCTACCCTATTTTGACAGCCCCTACCCTATTTTTTTTTGGGGGGGGGGGAATGAGAAAAAAAAAAAAACAAATGTGTGTCTTTTCCAACACATGCCCTCCAATAACCATTGATTTGTTTAGTTAACACTGATCTTGACCTGTGGCACCCCCCTCCTCTGAATTAAAACTGGTTTAAGCTACCTGACAAGTTTCATGACAATACACCAAGTCTAAATTGAGTTATCGTGATGACAAGCGTTTTTTTTTTTTTTAGCATATTTGACCTTGACCTTGTACCTGTAGCCCGAAATTCAATAGGCTTTTTTGGAGAATCCACTATCAAACTACCTGCTGTTTTTGGACAATCCATCAAGTCTATCTGAATTTATCGTGGAAAAAGTATCTTTTTGCTTTAGCCATATTGACCTTGACCTTGACCTCCTACCCCCAATATTCAATAGGCTTCTTGGGGTTCCACTAGCAAGCCATCTTTAAAGTTTCATGACAATACATCAATGCTAATTTGAGTTATCGTGATGACAAGCACTTCTTTTGTTTATGTTATCATAATGCATTTCTATTGTTTTAGCCATATTGACCTTGACCTTTGACTGGTAACGTGATGACAAGCATTTTTTTGTTTTAGCCATATTGACCTTTCATTGACCTGTAACTCCAAATTTCAATAATAGGCTTGGGGGTTCACTACCAAGCCATCTTTTTTATCATTTCCACAATACATCAATGCTAATTTGAGTTATCTTATCATAATGCATTTCTTTTTTTTTAGCCATATTTACCTTGACCTTTGACTGGTAACCCCAAATATTCAATAGGTTTCTTTTACTCCCCTAGCAAGCACCTGTCAAGTTTTATGACAATCCATCAAGTCTTCCTTGAGTTATCGTGATGACAAGCATTTCTTTTGTTTTAGCCATATTGACCTTGACATTTGACCTGTAACCCCCAAATCAAATAGGCTCTTAGGGGTTCAAGCTAGCAAGCCATCTTTGAAGTTTCATGACAATACATCAATGCTAATTTGAGTTATCGTGATGACAAGCATTTCTTTTGTTTTAGCCATATTGACCTTGACCTTTGACCAGTAACCCCAAATTCAATAGGGAACCCACTAGTAAACTACCTGCTAAGTTTCATGACAATCCATCAAGTTTATCTTGAGTTATCTTGATGAAAGCATTTTCTTTTGCTTTAGCATTGACCTTGACCTTGTACATGTAGCCTCCCTCAAAAAAAAAAGGCTTTTTTGGGGAACTATCAAACTAAATGGCAAAGTGTGACATACACACACACACCCACCCAGACGGTGTGTTACACCTTGTGTGGACATTGCTTTGTTTTTAGGTAGTTAAGAAAACTCGGTACAAAAATAACTTTACTCAAAACTGTGAAAACTCTTTAACCTTTTTTTTTTATGATTCTCAGTGTTTCTCCCTCTAAACCTGTTTTCAGAAAAAACAAAACCTTATGTGGACACGGCTAGTCCACATAAGGTTTCACACACCTATTATTATGTGACCTCTTTGTTCAACAAGTCCATACAGTATGTAACACAAACTCACCCACCCACACACCCACACACACACACACGGAAGGACAAGACAGAAACAGTATGCCCTTCGGCTTCGCCGGGGCATAAAAATCATCAAGCATTACATTTTACCCTTGACTATATGCAGACACCTGCATATGATCAACATAACAAAAAAGAAAAAAAAAAACCTTACTTACTTACCCTATTTTCAAATGGCGTGTAATCGGAAGTAGAACTATTTGTTTTTTTGTGGCCTAATAAAAATTATAAACATAAAGTGGATTTAAATTGTTATAAAATATTCCAGTTACATGTTGTAACTACAATGATTTTCAAAAAAGATATAGGTTTTCCTGGCCAATTTCCTGAAATGTTCATTCACTTCTGAAAATAGGTGATTCAGTTTCATCTGAATTTGAATGCACATCTTTAATCCCATTTCAATGCAACGAAAGTTCAAATGTTTTCATTGTCCGTGCATTCGGTTTTGAGAAACAGACGGCCAATAACATTACCTGCGCATTCATTTATGCAAGCATACAATTTCTAAATTGATTTCAGGTACAGCTAATTTGATTGACGGTTAATGAAACAGAAACCACTAATTATATCTGGTGCCGATGGCATTAAACTGAAAGGGAAATTGATTGGTGAATGTTTAAAAATCGCCCTCTAAAAGCGAAACAGAAGTCTTGTACAGGAATCTGAATGGACCTAAACGAAATGTGCTGCTCAATCACTTAATTGATTGAACTGAAATGGAATCGAATGCTCTGGTAGCGATTCTCAAATTCAGACTGAAAATTGGCCAGGAAAACCTATATTAATACTACTTTTCTGCTATAGAGGAAATTGGCTCTAAACATCATTTTGTCAGACAGACTCGGACAGGTGTACTTATCAACTAATCCTTATTCATTTAAAAAAGTCAGCTGAACTGTTGAACAGAAGTAAACTACATTTCAATAAAATACAGAATAAAGCTTCAAAATGATTTTGGCATTTTGTGGCATTTTGGATCATTAAAAGGTTAATTTTGTTGCCCTTCTATAGAACTGCGGTGCAGAATGTCCTTGAAATCTTCACAGAAATTAAAACAGGAAGATCCGTGGGGCAAATGGTTCCGTAACACTGATAAAGTGTATAAGAAATATTTTCCTTTTTTTTTTTACGGTTTAGTAATTAATTTATTTAAGATAGAAAATTGATTAATCCCCGAACACAAAAAAAAATTCATAATTTGAAGCAATGACAATCATTCGAAGAGTAAAGCATTGTTTTTCTGGCTCTGATGATGATGTCCAGAAATGTATACAAAAATGTACTGATGCATGCCTCTCTCCAAAGGCAGCCAATCTGCTAATACTATTACATTAGGCCCCCCCCAAAAAAAAGCTCTGCTTCTGATTACAAGCCTTTCAAAAATAGGGTCTGTAGGTCACAACATTTGTGTATTTTGCACATTTGTTTAGTGCTGATTGACTAGAGTGTTCAAACCATTTTCAGCCTGAATTGTTTTCATTTGCGCCATGAAAGCTCTCACAACTGGCCCCAAAATAATAGAGACTTGCCTTACTTAATGTAAAACAAATATTTTAAGGTGAATGGTTCTTAAAAATAATGGGGAATTTAAGTCGTGCTGACCACTATGCACAACGTTAGTCATGACGGGAAACTGGCCAATTTGTCCATATCATGTGGTAGCGTGCGTGACTGCTCTGTGTAGCCGGCAACAAGCCACGTGCATGCGATGTGCACCGGTGGCTGAAAATTTCAGGGAAACATTCTCCACTGTATCGCTTCAAGAACGAGCGGCACAATGTCAAATTAGTGACGGTCCAGAACAAAAGACTCCACCAATACTGAAATCACTGTTTAAAACACATATTTACTAACAGCAAGAGATAATTACCAATAGAAGATTTCCTCCACAAACTAAGACGATTACAAATGCAAAGGCAATGTTGACAATGGAGGGAGGCCAGTCAGGAAAAATGAAAGCACTAACAAGTGTGACCTGTAGAAAAGAAATATGAACAAAAATAGGAATTATTCCACAGTGTACCGGTAGGCAAGCAATGGTAAATGCCTTGTCATTCAGTCTACATGTATTATGTGACCGAGGGACAAGATTTCAAGTTTTGTGACTGTCGCACTGATTGACTACAGTCAGTGCGACCGTTCTGGATCACTTTTTATACAAACACTGAACACCCGTCAATGTTTGGAGTTTCTGTGTACCAATGACATTATTTCATATTCATAAATACCTCAGACAGTTTAGCTATTCCTATTGGTCGAGAGCCCGTCACGTGGCCGGTCTTAAACGGATGATAAAGACATGGCTAGCTGGTCTTAAACACTTTTCCAGTGTCACAATAAAATGTGGACTCCTAAAAATCCAGTGCCTCTCATCGTTTCATTGGTTGAACGTTCACAATCCTCACGTAGGCATGCACAACACTACCAGGAAGTCAGAATTTTATAGTAGGCTAAATTCCAGTCAAACCAGTGAGTTTGCGCGACATCGCGCAGAACATGATCTTGTCAATCTCCATAAAAGGGTTGTTTACATCTTACTTGCCAGCTGAACACTCCATTATTTTGCAAGAGGGATGTTTCAAAAAGCATAAAGTGAATTTGTTGAACAAAGTCGGGATGTTTTGAACGAATTATATGAATTTTTCTTACCGAAAAGGTATTTATGAATGGGAATAAATATGTGCTCCGTCGGTATTTATCACTCTGTTTAAGACCACCCAGACTCTAAGTGGTCTTAAACAGAGTGATAAAAACCTCCAGAGCACACATTTATTCCCTTAGTAAAATTCCTCTTCTTCAAGTTAAAACAAATATGTTCACACAGACTCAACATAGAGGGAAAGAAATCATGGCTTTTGTACAGGACTGAACCCTCGACAGTTCTAGATCACTCACACTGTGTGCTACGTGGTACATGTACAAATTCATCACACATGTGTGTCACGCCTTAGCATGTAAACTGCATACAAAATTCATCGTGTGCATGGGTGATATGCAACTGTTGCACGCAGGGATACAAATGTTTCGGCAACTACGGCAACATTTTGATTGAATTCACATGCCACAAGCATTATTACTCAGTGATATTTGGGGTTATTTCGAGAGAGAAAACAAGAAAACCTGATACAGTTAAGGACAAAAACGATACATGCTGGCCCTACATGTACGTTCTATATGAACCCAGATTTTGGCCTTTACGCACTTCCTTTCTTAGGTCAGCAAAACAAGCATTTGCCGAACTGGATCGTGGGTAATCTGTGAGCCATTTCCAAAACTTCTTTTCCCCGACAACTGCAAAATGATAGACCTTCGAATTGGTGAATACAATGTCTCGAAAAAAAAAAAGTTCGGTTACCCGGCCTTGAATTAATTCTCATTTCGTCAAGTGATCCGGAACTGTGGATGATTTGGAACAGTTGCACTGACTGAACATGTATGACACAGTTCATTTGAAGTACTTGTGACTTTAATTAGGACTGGACGACATTTTTTTGTATTTACCCTCCGAACATTTTGTACAGACTGCCCTTTTCCATTTAAATCCTAGGGCTTTTTCACCAGCATTTAAACCCTCCACCCTCAAGTTTTTATAAAGAATGCCCTTTTTTTAAAGAAATGTCCTTTTTTCACTTAACAAGTACCCTTTTTAAAAAGAAGTTGTGCCCTTTTTAGTGAAATTGGCTGTGCTGGGTGCCTTTTTTTAATTTCACGCATGAATCCCCTGAAAAGCACCACATACATGTATTGTCTGTTAGTGTGCATTACTTTCGGTTTTATACAGCACCCCCATCAACAGATGGTACCGATAAAATTCCCCAATAAAATTTAAAAAAAAATTGTACTCACTGTTACTAGAATAGCTGTAACGACTCCTAGTGACAGATTTATGACTCGGTCCTGCAGGAAAGACCAAAAAAACCACGAAATTCAAAAATTTGATTTAACAGTCTTTAATAAACCCAAAAGTAGTTCCCCAGGACTACACTACTAAATCCAACAACCCGACAGTTACTGCCTGCTCAATCCAACACAGTCCAATGGTTAGGCCTACTGCCTGCTCAATCCAACACAGTCCAACACAACCCAACTGGCCAAGTTGTTGGGTACCTGAAAATATAATGACTGGCACGCTCAATCCAACAGAATCCAACTGTGCCTTACTTTCTGTTTGCTGCTGGATCCAACAGACCCAACAGAATCCCACTCTGATTTTTTTTTAATTCAGTTGACAGATCAACAGCAATATATACTTGAGGTTTACTGCTCAATCCAACATGACCAAATGGACATATATGTATAAGAAATGGGTCATGGTGGATTGAGCTGGGTTAGGGTACATTCCTTGCTCACCCTCAGACTACTTAAAGCCAGGACACCTATAATTTAGAAGAAAAAAAAATATTAAACAAAGGCAACCCAAAGAAGCTGATTATTCAAAATACAAGTTCACCCACTTTTTAAAGTGGGGAGATGTCATATATCGTTTGTACCCCGCTCCTTTGCTTACCTCCGAATAAAAATTGTAGCCTATGATTCTAGAGCTAAAAATAGCTGATTCAATGACTCCAAACTTGAAAATGATGTTTAAATGGTAATCTTTTGCTAAAAGAAATTGGTTAAATTGGTCAGAAATTGCATTAGATCACACCACAGAGTGCCCAGAACTGTCTCCCACTTTTTCATCTCCTTATCAATATTGCAGCCTACATGTACATATATATGATTCTATAGCTCAGAATGGCCGATTTAATGACTCCAAACTTGAAAATGATGTTTAAGTCGAATGTTCACACAAGGTGGGTGGAGGCCAGAAATGAAGTTTCAAGAGATTTCAGCTCACTACAGTCAGGATCCAGGGAGAAAACAAACACTTTAGTTTTTAACCCAAATGTCCCAAATCTGAAAAGTTTTCCATATCAGCTGTCATCAAAAACACTGATTTTTGGCCCAAAAATCTAACTTCACGAAATTAAGTCAAATGTTCACACAGGGTGAGTAGATACCAAAAATGAATTCCCGAGAGATTTCAGCTCAGTACAGTCAAGATCCAGGGAGAAAACAATTTAGTTTTTTACCCAAATGTCCCAAATCTAAAAAGTTTTCCATATCAGCGGTCATCAAAAATACTGATTTTTGGCCCAAAAATCCTACTTCACGAAATTCAGTCAAATGTTCACACAAGGTGAGTAGAGGCCAGAAATGAATTCCTGAGAGACTTCAGCTCACTACAGTCAGGATCCGGGGAGAAAACAAACATTTCAATTTTTTACCCAAATGTCCCAAATCTAAAAAGTTTTCCATATTCGCGGTCATCAATTTTTGACCCCAAAATCCAACTCCACCAAATCTGCCCAAAAATTGACGAAATGTGCCTAGAGTCCAAAAATGAATCCCTTGAAGAGTCCAGCTGATTACAATATCAGTTTCAATGTTAAATTAATTTATCAAGTGAAAAAAAACCACCAAATGCCAACAAATATAACCGTTTTCTATATCAGGCATCATCAAAAAATTCAACTTTTGACCCAATAATCCAACTTGCAAAGTTTGCCCAAATGTTCACAGGAAAGTTCAAGAGCCCAGAAACGAGTCCCCTGAAGATTTCAGCTCACTCCAGTGCAGTGAAAAAAATGAAGATTACCTCCAAATGTAAAACATTTTCCATATCTGGCATCTTCAAGAAAATAATTTTTGACCCAAAAATCTAACTTTGCCAAAATTTGCTAAAATGTTCACACATGAGGTGCCAAGAGCTGGATTTAAGGTCTTACCCTGGTTTGTCGTTCACCAAAAAGAGGAGTCTGCACGGCGTCATTCTCGTAGTAACTCATGGTTCGTTTGCATGTAGTAACGTCCACCTGGCTTTTCAACTCAGTATGCCTGCTTTCTTAATAGTCCTTTCCTTCATGAAACTTGGCACTCATTCTTTCCAGTTCACAATAACGACGTCAACAACAGATGAGGCTTAATATGTAGTAGCCTAATGTACATGTACAGGGTGAGTAAAAAAAAGGAAAACCAAATGTCAGGACCATTTTGTTAATTAATGAAGTTCTGCATGTAGCACTTCCAAATCTAGGATATGAAAGCCCAATTAATAGGCTTTATTTTAGTACATAATCAATGGAAAGAATATTGCAACCTGACGCTACTTCAGTGGACTTGTGTACAAAGTCTATGGAGAGTCGGGAACATTTTTCCTAACAAAATTGATAATGTTCCATGAAAAAAAAAATTGTCAGGTTGCAACATTCCTTCTGAATCAATCAAATCTTTCATGAACTTTTCAAGTTACAGAATTTTAAACATATCCACTGTTTTAAACCTCTGTCCACGGATCACCAAAAAAGGTAAGTGTTCTTCTCAGAACGTGTGAATTGTATGAGTTCCTCCACGACTTGGTACCCTATCTTTGGAAATTTCTGTCCTGGATGAGAAGATAATCTCGATCCAAATCAGTAGCAAAATCGCTACATCACTTTTCAGTGTGAAGGGGAGTAACTCTGGTCGTATCGGTACTACAACTTACAAGAGCTTGTGATAGGCCAGAGACAGTTTGGGAAAGAAATTTAAAATGTTGCAACCTGACTTGGTCAAGCTGACGCTGCCTATTACCTCAATGAAGGTCAGTCATTGCAAAAATAATGATAACACATGTACCTGTCCAGGACTGAGATACATCTCCAATATGTTAGGAAATACTTCGAAAATTGTCTTGACTTTCCATAGACTTTGCCGCTGAAGTGGCTTCAGGTTGCAACATTCTTTCCATAGTCGAGCTACATACATGTAGTGCCTGTCCAACTAATTTGGAAGGCCTAAGTCAAATAAATTAAAAGTGGATTTTGCTCTAATGTAGGGAACTGGGCCCGGAAAGAATGTTGCAACCTGACACCACTTTTTTCTTCATATATCTTCTCAATGAAGTTCATTCGTTGCAAAAATGATGATAAGACATGAATCTGGGGGTAAGACCGAGAAATATTTCCAATTTTGTTAGGAAATATTTTCTTGACTCTCCATAGACTTTGTACACAACCGCTGAAGTAGCGTCACTGTCAGGTTGCAACATTTCCCCAGGCCCATACAACTTGATCGCCCATGTTTAATTAACTTGGAAGGGGCCGGGGTGCGGCCCATAAGTTATCGCGCATCAGTTAAAATACTTTAGGCCTACCGTAGCCCCATAAATGTGGCCACACTTCCACCATGTACAAAAACATGTTGAACTTTGTCAAATTTTGATTTTCACATTTAGTCTTAGTTTGTACCGTAGTTTATTTTGGCTTAAGAAGTATACTCACCCTCTTTATAGGCTAATCAGAAAGTGCTGCCTTTTTCAGATGTCTAATTTTCGTGAAATTTCCAGATTCGTTTGCACACGTTTGCGTATCACAATTTCAACATGAAATTTCACGAAAATTACACATCTGAAAAAGGCAGCACTTTCTGATTAGCCTATAGGCCTATTTAAAAAGGGTGAGTAATAATATTATTAATATGCTTCTAAATCAAAAATATACTACAAGTTTCGATATGTTTTTGTACATGGTGGAAGTGTGGCCTTTATTTACGGAAGTAGTCCAGTAAATTGACCATTTATTGGGGCTATGCCCAGTACGTACGGGTGTCGGACGCTTCGCCCCATTTCCACGTCACCCCATGTCACTTCGCCCCTAACCACTTCGCCCCATCCCCACTTCGCCCCATCCCCGCTTCGCCCCATCCCCACTTCGCCCCATCTTCGCTTCGCCCCATCCCCACTTCGCCCCATCCCCACTTTGCCCCATGTAGAGTGAAATTAGGATGTCAAAGGTATTGTCGTTCTCTATAAGTGGGAGACGGGTTGGTATAGCCGGGTTGGGAACAAAGCTGGATCTTTTACTTCAAGCTTTTTTTCTCGGTAGGGGAGAGTGATAGCTTGAGAGGTTTGTTATGAATTGTTCATTTGGTCAATGTTGGTGGGCTAATTCTTTCCGTTGGTAAGCAATTAATGAATCTGTTGCAATTGTTTTTAAGCCAATAAAATTCATGTAGATGAGGATTTTTTTTTACATGTAACGCCAACGGCTGGGGCGAAGTTGCGATGGGGCGAAGTGGGGATGGGGCGAAGTGGGAATGGGGCGAAGTGGGGATGGGGCGAAGTGGGGATGGGGCGAAGTGGGAATGGGGCGAAGTGGGGATGGGGCGAAGTGGGGATGGGGCGAAGTAATTAGGGGCGAAGTGACATGGGCGACGTGGAAATGGGGCGAAGTGTCCGACATTCGTACGTACCGTATAGTCGATCGCGTGTCCGAAAATTGGACCATTCGTAAATCGGCGACAATAATGCATACCTAACGCTAACAGTTGACTAATTTTCTTGGAAACATGTCACCATAAATGTATGGAAATTCCTTACCTCATGACAGTCGGGACAATAATATCGCAGAAGCTAAATTTAACTCAGAACTACGAGAACCAGATGGGGATTTTCATATATTTCACATAAACGTCACATGCTTTACACTACGCGGTTCCCAGAAACCTGTGTACTGAAGTTAATGGTTTATTTTTGACATTTTGAGGTACCAGACTAGGAGACATCCCTTGACTTTCTGCGTCCAGGGACATTTATGTAACATCGGTTTCGTTCACGCTTCGGCTACAGGTTCTGCCGTCATGATAAGTTGGATGTTTTATTTGGGGGCAAAGAATGAGCCACCGTTCCCACTAAAAAAAATAATGAAAAATATAAAAATAAGGAGCATCAAATTGTAAATTCCAAGCCAACATAAAAGATTGGTGTCTTTCCATTGCACATTTAAAGAATTGGCGCGCACAAGGTTTTTTTTAGGGGGGCGGAGGGCTTGATCGAGCTCCCCCCACAGAGGTTGTCATTTTTTAAGCTTCGGATAGCAGCTCTAGAAGTACGCATGTCTCTCTGTTAGTCCGTAGGTTAGTTAGTTAGTTAACAAACGTCCACATTGTCTATTACTCCTAAATATTTGACCGGTTTCAACCAAACTTTGTCAAAGTATCAGTACTACCCAGCCCCTATATTTCACATGACCAAACGGGGGTCAAAAGCCATCATAGGGTCCAAAAAACAACATAAAAAAAAAAACAAAGGCTACACTGTAAATAATACGAGACTTTCCATATTTTTTTCAATGATGGAGCTATAAAAATAAATCCCCTTCGTTATAGCTTCATCGTTTCAATGATGAGGGTTGCTTATATACCCACAGCCGGGATGTTGCAAGTGTCATTACCCCTTGAAAATGGCAAAACGAAAATTTAAAACAAGTTTAATGGGACACAAAGGTGCTTTTCCAAGGAAAGACATGTCATTGGCCCTTTAAACTGCACTTGATTTCAAGAAGCTATTATAGGTTTTCCCGGCCAATTTCCTAAAATGTTCATTCACTTCTGAAAATCGGTCATTCATTTTCGTCTGAATTTGAGACTGGGATCGCTCTGAATATGCTTTTCATTATCGCAACCAGAGCATTCGATTCCATTTCAGTTCAATCCATTTAGTGATTGAGCAGCACCTTTCGTTTATGTCCATTCAGATTCGTTTACAAGACTTCTTTTTCGCTTTTAGAGGGCGATTTCAAACATTGCCATTCTATTTCACTTTTACTTTAATGCCATCGGCACCAGATACAATTAGGGGTTTCTTTTTCACCGTGACCGTCAATCAAATTTGTACCTGAAATCAATTTAAAAAAAGGTATGCTTGCGTAAATGAATGCACACTCAGGTGGCGTGATTGGCCGTCTGTTTCTCAAAACCGAATGCACGAAAGATGAAAACGATTGAACTTTCGTTGAATTTTATTGAAATGGGATTCAAGACCTGCATC
This sequence comes from Patiria pectinifera, assembly GCA_029964075.1. Lineage (NCBI taxonomy): Eukaryota > Metazoa > Echinodermata > Asteroidea > Valvatida > Asterinidae > Patiria > Patiria pectinifera. The sequence continues at coordinate 28,031,317 of CM057149.1, read as the reverse complement.
AAATTCACATGAAAACGAATGACCGATGTTCAGAAGTGAATGAACATTTCACGAAATTGGCCGGGAAAACCTATATTATGAAGACCAGTTGTTCATTCAGGTTGTTCAAATGAAGAATAGAACAGCAGTCACGATCAGCCCTCACGGCTTATGGTGTAACGTGTTAAGTTAATTTTGTACGAGCTCACTTTTTATCCAAGACGCATAGTAGAGCGGGAGCCAGGGGGTCAGCCTTGCTGGAAAGTTAACCAATTTTCATGTATGCAGCAATGATCCACATGCATACCAATGTAAAGAAATGGACGTCTGCCGGGCACACTGCGGTGGGTGTGGTCCGGAGGGCCATGAGAAAGGGGCCCCAAAATTGAGCTAAATCAGCTGGTGAGTTAACCCAGTGAAACCTACTGGAATGTTGGGCCTAGTCCCAGGTATCATGAATGGCCACTGCCAGACATTTTCAGTGGTGGAAGGTGCCCGCCAGACATGAACAACCTGTATAGGAGGGGGCGTGGCCATAACCCCTCCCATTCCTTTTCGCTGATAGAGAAGCAACGCATCAATACAGAAAAATGTAAAACCAGTTTCTAGAAGTGCCCTGACTCTTGTAGAATACAAAAATAGCTCTATGATAGCACCACATAAAAGGGCAACTGATTTACTTTGCCATTCCGTCTTAGTCTGCAATCGACCTAAATTTACAATGTTGTTTTAGCTAAATACAGGGCGAGTAAAAAACCCCGAAATGGTTCCCCCTATATTTTTTAATTAAAAGTTCTGCATGCAGCGCTTTCCAGATCTAGGATATGAAATCCCAATCAAAAAGCTTTCTTCTAGGGAGAGAATTATTCAAATCGCTCATGTTCTTTTCCAGTTATGGTATTTTGAACATCGGCGGCGGAACACTTTTAAAAGTGGGGGCAAGGTCCAGTTACTGTTCCCGGAGCAGGATTAAAGTAAAATCAAAGCAAAATGGGAAAAGTGTGAAGTTGGTCCGAAACGAAAGTGTGACCTACGTAATGTCTGCTAACCTATGCATGTGGACTATTCCTACCGGTATATATCCCTATTTTTCGTATCATTTTTCTAATTTTGTGTCGCCATACTCACTTAGGTATAATGCCTATTGTCAAATTGCAACCCCAACCAGGGGTGTCAATCGCTTTGCAAAAGTGGGTGAACATACCTTGATCAGAACGTATGCGAGCGTGAAGCGCGAAGCCCTTGAGGCGTGGGGTTCGGGGCCCGCTTAAGGGCCCCGGGAAAAAAATGGATTCTGGATGCTCTGTGGTGCTATCTGAGGCAATTTCTGACCACTTTAACCAATATTTTCTGAGCAAAAGAAACATTGTAGTACATAATTCTATTAATAGGGCCCCATAAATGAGACACGTGTTCAAAAATCGTTTTTACCTCTTGTATCATTTTAATTAACCTCGTTTTTTAAAATCGCTCCTGGTAAAAAGTGGGGGGGGGGGGGGGGCAAAATAGCTACCTATTCAAAAGTGGGGGGCAACTGCCCCCTCTACCCCCCCCCCCGGTTCCGCCGCCGGTGATTTTGAACACAAACAGCGCTTTTTAACCTTGTAAAAAAGTTGTATGAGCGCGCGAACGGTACAAAAAGTTACCGTGATCGATAGAGGGCGTTTGTGACATGAACTTTTCACAACCGCAAGATGGCAGCGCCCAGAGTTTTACAATCGGCGGACCGATGGCTTTCCAAAATCTTCGAATTCTGCAAAAATCCCGCGGCGTTTTTCACTACAAGGCAAATCGAGGATGGCGAGTTTGTTCTGGATATATTGCAAGTGGGTCCTTATCTGCCGATCTATAGTCCCAACCTAGCTTGAGTAACTCCAGCTGACATGCTCATAATTCATTCACAACATGCACAATGTGAATGAATATGACTGAGCATGTCAGCTGGAGTTACTCAAGCTAGTCCCAACCCAAATTCCATTATTTATACTTCTTTATAAATTATTGTTGATGTACCCTAACGTGGCGCGGCCCCCGACGTGGCGCACTTTGATTTTTTGCCTGTAGCGTCTAGCTAGAGCAAAAGTGTTAGGCCCTAACTGAAATTTCACAGAAAGAGAAATTTCACCAAGTTCTTAATTATAACACTCCCGTTCATAAATCGCGAGTTTATCTACCCGTTACAAAGTTAGAAGAAAAAATCATTTTGGTGTGATTTCCCGATTTTATTTTGTGAAAGATTTCCATATACGAAGTTCACTCAAGACTCAAGTGTTTTGTAAGAAAATGCTTGTATTTTCTCACGGCTCAAATTGACTTTGATGACATGAAATTGCTATCTGGGGGCTTGTTAGTCAATACAGAGGAAAATTAGTGAACTTCGCATATGGTAATCTTGCCTTATTTTGAAGTGCAAAGTGAACCCTTTGAAAATGCCCCGAAAAATAAGAAAAAAAAATTCTGACAAACTTTTGGTTGGGTATGTAAGTAGAGATATTATCAGAATCTATCAACTTTACACTTACAGGAATTCTTAAATGTCAATTTGGAATTTTCCGAAATTTATTCAAGTTCGCCACGTTAGGGAACACTCCGCCAATTTGTGCCCAATTTCCGGACGCCACCGCTTTTGAATTTCAGATTAAATTTCATGAAACCAAAATTGTTCACAGAGGTTAAATAGTATTAATAAGGTCACTGCATGAATTTGAGGTTTGTCACCAAAGCGGTTTGGCAACACTACACGAGGAAAGTTGCGTAAGTGTTCAAGTGCGCCACGTTAGGGAACACAACCATATACTGCCTCGGCAATTGTTACCCGTAGTCAATGGGTCTCATCAAGACCCATTTTTCTAGGGGTACGGTAAGCGATCGTGTAGTGTAGTACTACTGTTGTATAGTATTACTATACAACAGTACAGTATTAGTAAAAAAAGTCAATAGCCCCATAAATGTGGCCAATTTACTGGACTACCTCCGTAAATAAAGGCCACACTTCCACCATGTACAAAAACGTGCCGAACTTTGTCAAATTTCGATTTTCACATTTAGGCTTAGTTTGTAGTTTATTTTTGCTTTAGAAGCGTACTCACCCTCTTTATAGCTAATCAGAAAGTGCTGCCTTTTTCAGATGTCTAATTTTCGTGAAATTTCATGTTGAAATTTTTGATATGCGAACGTGTGCAAACGAATCTGGAAATTTCACGAAATACAGACCGTCTTCACTTCCCTCTGACCGTCTTTACTCTCCTGAATACGGTCAGAGCATACTGACCAGAACGTTGAGTTTATACCTCTGGTTCTTTTCAGAACCTTTCTCTTAGTTTTGAAATTATTCGCACATGGTGTTTCCGCAAACCTTTCATTTAGTATGTTATAATGAAAGGTTAATATGTTAAATTGAATATGTTATAATCGACTTCGTGTATCTTTTTGCAACATACAGGCAATGTACTCCGATAAACTTGGTGACTCTATCAGGATTGTTCTACTCTCCACCTTACAAGAAAAGTCATCGTGCTTAATGTCCACACCGGATAGGTCAGTAACTTATCTAATGAGGGATTTAACCCCGACTTTATTTGCCCGTGGGCAATTCCGTGGAAAAGTGGACACAGCTGAAAAATGGAAATTTATTATATCTTCAGAACTACAAGCATCACAACAACAAATGTGGATATTGTAGTCCAAACCTTAAGGTGTTGTGTGCAACGAAAGGTTGTTATCCGTTAGTGGCCTTTTGTTGATAACTCGTTAGTCATATATGCTTTTTACCATAATGTTGCCAGTTAGCAACCTTATAAAAAGAATACAAATGTGAAATGAAAATAAAGCCCTTTCTTAATTAGTTAATTTCTAGTATAATTAAAAAGATAAAATGAATGATTTTTTGTGAGAAGCAAGTATTTTGATAGCTTAATAACATGCAACAAAAATAGCCATTAATGACCTAATAGCACTGAGCCGACGAGTTTTGTGTTTAGTATTGAGCAGACGGTCGGCTCCCTGATGAGTATGTACGACCAGACAACCAGTGAAATGGCCGCGTTCTACAAGAGCCAGTTACTTGTCACCATGACGACGATACTTTTGGAATCAGGGCAGCTGGTAGGTTTGAATTTACAAAATTGCTTTTGTTGTTTTACTTAAATGTTCAATGGTATTAAACAGACTCGCGATGTGGACAAATGCAAGTCGATTAGAAGTTGTTCACAGGTCACTTCATAAGTAACGGGGGGAGAACCAAAGAACATGATACCTCTGTTAGAGTTGCATTTCATTTGCATAGCTTGTGACCTGACTGGAGACTGGATGGCTTGTGCATTGACTCACGGTGATTGACTTCTGATGTCTTGCAATGACTTGTGATGATTTATGATGACTAGTGATGACTTGCAATTACTTGCAATGACTCGTGATGACTTACGATGACTTGTGATGTCTCTCGATGACTAATGATAACTTACGATGACTTGTGATTACTTCCGGTGACTTACAATAGCAGAGTCTGCAATGACTTGTGATGATTTATGATGACTTGCAATGACTCGTGATGACTTACGATGACTTGTGATGTCTCTCGATGACTTATGATAACTTACGATGACTTGTGATTACTTCCGGTGACTTACAATAGCAGAGTCTTATAGAGCGCCGGTATCCGCTCGACTGCGCTCATGGCGGTAGCTCAAAACTACTTGCTGCTTACAGTTTTACACAAAAATTATTATGATGACTATGATGACTTATGATGACTTATGATGACTTGTGACGACTTCTGATGACTCATGATCACTTTCGATGACTTACGATGACTTATGATGACTTATGATAACTTAATATGACTTACGATGACTTGTGATGACTTACAAAGACTTGTGATGACTTATTATGTCTTATGATAACTTATGATGACTTGTGATAACATGATTACAACTCTGTTAGTTGGTTATATTTATTAGTGTGTACTTGTCCGCATTCTTACCGTAGGAAGGTCAACCGAAGCTCTTTACAGACTTTGTGGAACTTCTTCTGGACACAGCGTCAAAGGTCAACAGCGCAGTGGATCGGACCATTCGTGGGACGGCCTGCCAGTGTCTGAATGAAATAGAAACGATGCATCCAGTGAGTAAGAAGTAGCAAGTAGTAAAGATTTTTCATGACAAGATACAACTGAGAATATTTCCATTCCCTCTGGATGGGATGCCAGTCCATTGGTAGTCTCTGTCCGAGACTGAATTTGAATTTTGTTCCCCTAATGATGCCACCCATCCCCGGTCCAGGCGTGAGGTATGATTTGATTTCCTGAGTCCGGTTCCAAAATTCCCAAGACTGGTTTCTGTTCATGTTTTTGAGGGCGCCCTCTACTGCCATGGTGGCTTGACCGCACTCGTTATTTTAGAGACCAACTACATTAGGGGAACAAAAAAATATCCAGTCTTGGATCTAGTCCATTGAAGGTTATTCCTCAGCTAATGCTGGTAGCCATTGATACTCCTGGGTGGAGAGAGGCAAGTTCAGGTGAAGTGGCTTGCCCAAGGACACAACATACAACAGGAAGGGTCCGGCTGCATTAGGGGAACAAATAAACGAATCCAGTCTTGGATCAAGACTAGTCCATTGGAGGTTATTCCTCAGCTAATTCTGGTAGCCATTGATACTCCTGGGTGGAGAGAGGCAAGTTCAGGTGAAGTAGCTTGCCCAAGGACACAACATACAACAGGAAGGGACCGGCTGCATTAGGGGAACAAAAAGAAAAATCCAGTCTTGGATCAAGACTAGTCCATTGGAGGTTATTCCTCAGCTAATTCTGGTAGCCATTGATACTCCTGGGTGGAGAGAGGCAAGTTCAGGTGAAGTGGCTTGCCCAAGGACACAACATACAACAGGAAGGGACCGGCTGCATTAGGGGAACAAAAAGACAAATCCAGTTTTGGATCAAGACTAGTCCATTGGAGGTTATTCCTCAGCTAATTCTGGTAGCCATTGATACTCCTGGGTGGAGAGAGGCAAGTTCAGTGAAGTGGCTTGCCCAAGGACACAACGTACAACAAGATTGGACCCTTGATTTCTGATCGTGAGGCACAAACCTCACCACCACTCCCAACCTTTACAGAACTAGAAAGGAAACTTTCAAGAAATTCCTAAAATTCCAAAGAAATTCCAATGGGATGTATACTGTTATACTGATGTGATTAATCCATTTGAATGCTTGAACTCTCAGTAATTTGTGTCCATTTTCAGGGTATTTTGATGAGGAAATTGGAGCATTTTTACGCCATGAGTCAGCTTGAATGCACCCATGTCTGTCAGAATTATATGGTAAGGATCATCCACGTGTCAGATTGGTTTCAACCACACAATGATACATATTTGAAAAAAGGTTGTAACCAGTTCACGCCGGGATTATTTTGACAAGAATGAAACGAGGCGCTGGATTACTTTTCAGTAGATCTCAAGCCAGGCGGGTTGAAGCCATCACCCTTGGGCAGCAAACTCACATTTCTGGCCTCATTCTCTGCTAGCGGGTCGCTGACAGATATTTCCAGCCTCGCTCCCTGCGTGTTTATCCGTCATCCATTCCAAATACTGCAAAACCTTTGCGGGTATACACGTCATCTGGGGCGAACTGGTGAAACCATTTTGCTTTTGTCAATTTTAAGGTCTTAAAGTTTTGTGTCATTCTGTCAAAAGCTAACAAATTCTATCAGATTCTATCATTTTGGTTCATTAAAAAAAAAGCAGTGATTTTTCTGGGGTTTTTTTTCAGGCTTTGTTTGTGCAGGTTCTGAAGAATTCCATTGACGTATTACTGAGAAGTGGTGAAAGGTGGGTTTGGTTAGATATTCCAAAAAGAGTTGAAAAACAATATTCTCACTCTCATCAGACATTCTGGTAGTAGTGCGCATGCATACGTGAGGATTGTGAACGTTCAACCAAAAGAACGGTAAAAGGCACTGGATTTCATAGAAGTCCAAATTTCATGTGACACTGGAAAAGTGTTTAAGACCAGCCAGCCGTGTCTTTATCCGTTTAAGACTGGCCACATGACAGGCTCTTGACCAATGGGAATGGGTAAACTGTCTAAGGTATTTATGAATGTGATGTTGCGGTCATTTCGAGTCCCAACGGATTAAGCTTGAAGTGAATTGCTCCTTGCATGCTCTCGGAGAGTACTGAGTAAACAGTATCTCAAGAAAGTACATTGGCAAAGGGCAAAACCCAATAATGAAATAACATCTTCTTAACGCAAAATGTCATTGTAAACCTTTATAGTGATCTTTGGTTCATCTTAGAATCACCTTTTTCTTTTGGAGGTGCAGTGGAACGTCGCTATACGGAACACCACTATACCGAACATTCGGCTATACCAAACATCAGCCTTGGCTCCCAATTTTTGTGTACAAAACATACCGAACAATGTTGTTGGAAATGTAAACAGAAGAGCGACAAATGACTATTAATAAAAACTGTGTGATAACATGATTCAGTAGTAGCACGTGTTCGAAGTCGTCTGTCAGTAACTACCAGGGCGTACTTGGTGAAGTTCTGCTAGGGAATTGAAAATATTAATGGACAAGTTTGGCGACTCCACGCATGGTTTGTAAATGCAACTTCACTATAACAATGATCAAAAGAGGGCGCCACTAATTTGTGAAAATAGCTTTACCAAACAATTTCTGTGGATCCCACGATGTTCGTTATAGCAACGTTCCACTGTAATCACTAATCACTGTGTTGTATCTGGAAACATCTCCCAAGTTGTAGTCAGATCGTAATTTTGCCTCATATGTTGTTTCACTACAGTATTGATAGCAGTGAAGTAACCGATCTGCTGTGCAGTAGGACAGAACCGCTTAAGGTATCGAAACTTTACGTCGGATTCTACTTGAGCACACTTATGATTAACACCATAGGATCATTTACATCTTATCTTGTGTGGAGCACCCTGGTCCAATGGTTACGTAGGTTCAAACCATGACGGGGAACGTTTCAAACGTGGTGGTTGTGTTCTTTGGCAAGACATTTTACTACAATTGCGTCACCCAGCCCAGAAGTTTAACTGGATACCTGTAAAGGTAGAGACCGGATTGCGCTGATCTTGTGCTTCTGCAGAAAAATTGTCACATGGCCTGATGAACATGGGTAATAATTTTGAGGTGACCTTTGGTATAAAGGGCCATATAAGGACCATACAATTATTATTTTTAATACAGGATGAATAAAAAGGATAATCTAAAAATAACAGAATAGTATGTGGAAACTTTAAACTTGAACACAGTGAATGTGTTTGCATCAGATTTCCATTTATAACTACTTGGAATTGTTAGCCAGATTTGTATATTAGCTAATCAGATAATTTTTAACAGAGGAATTTGTAAACCTTAATTTGTTAAAGCTTAAATTAAAACTCTTGATTGTTTTTTTACGTGTCCCAGCCTCTTACGCTCCCGGAAGATTTCAGCAACAAAATGTTTCAACTCGGATCACCAAAGGTATGTCCGATTTCCATTGGTTTCTAACTGAAAAGAAACTAGCAGATGAGTGGTATTTTAACCTATTGTTACATCTGAAAACATGTTTTTATCAAATCAGGATTCATCCGTAACATGTTTCTCAGAGGATGTCGATAGTAAAGAACTGCTGAGATGTCTGTCCTTCCTGCTGGATCATCTTTATCTCATGACGATGCCCTGTGCAGTGACCACGCTCCTCAAACTCATTGACTGCATGGTAACAGCCCCCCACATTGCGCCTCATGTAAGTCAGCATAATTTCGAAGTTGTATTTAAAGGCACATAGGATCATTTGCATTTATCCGAAAAAGTAACCTACTGAATCAGTAACAAAAAGCTTACTTGGATTATTAAAGATTGTATGGTACTAAAGACCCTTTGAAATTATTCTGTTTGAAAATGACCGCGCGGGTTGATTACTAATTGGGATTTTGAAAAGTTGGCAGCTATGCTATTGTTATTCTGAACAGCGCCCTCCAAACCCTTAGACCCCCTATACACAGGGGTGCGACCTTTGGGCTTCCCTTGTGCAACTATAAAAAACTGGCCAGGTCACCGTTGGAGGCTCAAAGGAGGCCGAATGGTTGCCTAGGTCATTCAAAGGTGGTACATAGGATGTTCAGACATCACCATGGACGCCATGGTCGCCGTAAATTTTTGAACATTTTCTAAACAGTCGCACAAACGTTGCCGAGGAGGTTGGTTGCTCAAAGGTGGCTCAAATGAGGCAGAAGGGAGGCACAAGCATTGCCGTGGTTGCAGAATGGATGCACAATGGTCGGCCAATGGTCGCCACGTAAATAGATCTGTTCTGTCGCAAATTTTACTGTCAATCTGGGCGATGCTTCTGCCTCCCTTGTGTCTCAAGGGTCGCCTAAGAGGCAGAAGCAGTGCTGAATGGTCGACCAGTGATTGCCGTTAATGGCCGTTGGTCGCCGATGATGGCACAGGAGGCTCAATGGTTGCCCAAACATTGCTCAGGGGGTCGCCTATGTTGCCTATAATTGCGTTGGTTGCCATAGGTTACACCGAGGAAGCACAGGGGAGGCAGGCAAGTGGCTCAGTGGACCCACAGGTCGCTCGTAGCTCGACATGGAAATGCCCGAAAATTGCAGTTTTGGTGGTTCAAGGGAGGCACACAAAGATCGCTGGCGCAGTTACATAGAAACAGGATTTTCTGGTTTTAGGCGACCATTGAGCATCCTGGCCATTTTTTGGTCGCTCATAGGTGGTACAAAGGTCACAGCCCTGTGTAAAGGGGCCTTACTGCATTGACGCACCGATGTAGTAGTATTATCATGTGGTAGTATTAACAGCAACTTCTGCGATTTGAATTTTTGGGTTTGGTTCTTTAACGGGTACCCGGGTACCCGTGTTATTTTTAATCGAGTATCCGGTTCCCATACTACCCGTAAATGCACACCCCTAGTACACTCTATGATTTGGATAGAACAATGGATTATTTATGTCGTACTGAAAAAGGTCAGATCTGGATGTGTTTGAGCTGAGTTGGAATTGCCGCACTGGCTTTTTAGGGATGGCACATTTGATCACAGGCCAGTCCAATTTAGAACAGAAAAAAAACAGAAGAAAGAAAAATATAAAACAAGTCAAAAAATAATCTTGGAAAGGTTCTTGTTTATTTTAGAATTGAGATAATGTAATAATCATTTTGTTTACCGATTTTGTTATTTTTATTTACAGATTCTGAGGCCGTTTGTGACACGTGTTGAAGCTACACATGATGTGACGTTATTCCATGCATTGCTGATACTCAAGGTATATAAACGGAAAAATCACAAACAGGCTGTGTCAACACTTTGTAAATTGGGGGGCCCAACTGGAAGAAATAGTAGGTAATTACCCCAGAGTTGTCTTTCTTTGTTTTATATCAGCATAAGTTTGGCAGACAGCTCATGACTGACGCCGAAGAGGAATTACTCTTAGACAGACTAGTCTCCTGCTCCAGTCACCCTTGCCTGACACCAGGACATCGACTACTCTGCTATCAGTGGCTGCTCAACTTCCCGGAAAACAAGGTAACAAACTTCAGGGGGAAAAACTAACTCACGTAACAGTGATGTCTTTGTACTGAAGGATCTAATTGACTTAATCAATGACTGATTGAGTGACTGAGTGAGTTACTGACTGATACTGAGTGAGTTACTGACTGAGTGAGTCACTGACTGACAGGCTGACAGAGTGAGTTACTGACTGATACTGAGTGAGTTACTGACTGAGTGAGTCACTGACTGATAGGCTGACAGAGTGAGTTACTGACTGAAACTGAGTGAGTAACTGACTGAGTGAGTCACTGACTAACTGACTGACAGGCTGACAGAGTGAGTTACTGACTGATACTGAGTGAGTTACTGACTGAGTGAGTCACTGACTGACTCCCCGACAGGCTGACAGAGTGAGTTACTGACTGATACTGAGTGAGTTACTGACTGAGTGAGTCACTGACTGACAGGCTGACAGAGTGAGTTACTGACTGATACTGAGTGAGTTACTGACTGAGTGAGTCACTGACTGACAGGCTGACAGAGTGAGTTACTGACTGATACTGAGTGAGTTACTGACTGAGTGAGTCACTGACTGACTGACTGACAGGCTGACAGAGTGAGTTACTGACTGATACTGAGTGAGTTACTGACTGAGTGAGTCACTGACTGACTGACTGACAGAGTGAGTTACTGACTGATACTGAGTGAGTTACTGACTGAGTGAGTCACTGACTGACTCCCCGACAGACTGACAGAGTGAGTTACTGACTGATACTGAGTGAGTTACTGACTGAGTGAGTCACTGACTGACTGACTGACTGACAGGCTCCCCGAGTGAGTTACTAACTGATACTGAGTGAGTTACTGACTGAGTGAGTCACTGACTGACTCCCCGACAGACTGACAGAGTGAGTTACTGACTGATACTGAGTGAGTTACTGACTGAGTGAGTCACAGACTGACAGGCTGACTCCCCGACTCCCCGACTGACTGACTCCCCGACTGGCGGACTGACATTAATTTGTGAGTTTGACTGGCTACCTATCTCACTGCCTGACTCCCCCTTGTGACAAGAGCCGGGCAGTGCTATCATATAGGATTACCCCTAATGCCAATGAATGGGCTAAATCCGGCCCATTTGTTTAGACCAGATGCATGAAGAGACTTCCACTGAACAGCCATTCTGAATCAATCGAATTGAATTTTGTGTGCTCTGGGACGACTTTTACTAGACTTGCCTTGCTTTTGTCCTTTCTCTGGGTTGATTGACGGTGATTCTCTTCTAGGCATCCGATTTGGAAGATACCAAGAGTCATTTACCAACTGGGTTGGACTACACCAAGACTGCATCCTTGTACCCAGGGGTGTTTGATGGACTGGACACCACTCTAATTAAGCTCAATCTACTGAGTCTATGTTTTACGCCCAGCCATGTACAAGGTTGGTGATTATCACTATTACGCGTACTCGTTCGTAAGGATGTCATGTGATGTATACTGGTTTAAAGTTGTAAAACAAAATTGAATTGTATGGGTTCAACTCTAACCCTCCTCAATCCTCCAAAATCCTCCTGCCAGTTTTGGATGATTTTAGAGGATTGAGGATGAATGGCAAAGATGTATCGCTTTTTTGTGGAGGATGCATTATGTCAAGCCAGTAGGCCGGTATCCTGCATTGGTTATGTTCAGCCGTGCAGTTTTTCTCGTATTTAATCCGCACTGCTTCTAAATGCCATTCGCACGGCCTTAAACCGTAGCAGTAATTGGCAGAGGATTTTGGAGGATTGAGGAAGTCGTCACCCTCCACAGACTAAATTCAAGAAATAACGGATGATTTTAGAGGATTGAGGCTGAATCCAACTTTTTCGTGGTGGCAATTGGAGTATTTTGCAGGATTGAGGTTGCATCCTAGCCAGAGGGCCCAGGGGTTAGGGTTAATTGTTAAAAATAGAAGGTTGTCTTGGGAATATAATAATACTAATTGTGATGCTTATATAGCGCATTATACCAAAGGTCTCAAATCGTTGCAAAATTATTACCCCTGTTCATCAGGCCATGATAGCTATAGATCAGCGCATTCTGGTCTACACAGGTTCCCATTTATACTCCATTTATGCTTTACATATAAAGATTATTATGCTATGAAGTAAACAGTAACACAAAACAAAAGATACCACTACAAAAGGAAATGTCTAAAATACCAACAGATTCTGCTTCGGCCACTCTAATTGGTTGCCTAGTGTCGCTACAGAAGTCCATTCATTATGGCATCACGGGACGCCCGGCAATCACGTTGTACCGAGCTCTTTACTTGTACTACAGACGACACTATGAGACTGTACTCAGATCTGATATCTACAAGTAAGTAACAATCACTCGATCGTGCGTAAGAAAAAAAGTAATGATAATTGTACATTTGCTTGATGTCCATTTACATCAGTACAAAAAGGAATGACGCAAATATGAGGCATTTTGGCAAAATGAGACAGAACTGGGCAGAGGTCGAAATGAGGGTTTTGGGGGGGAAAGAGTAAAATTGTCCTTGCAATAGTGTTTGTAGCATTTCAACACATTATCAACACATTTATGTCGTAAAAGTAAAATACTGAGAAAAAGGCCATTAATGTTTTGAGTTTTGTATTTATGAAAATGAAAGATGCCAATTGTCCTTAAAAAACACTTTTATTCAATATATTTTTTACTATAATTTTAACATGTGTAGTAGACATATCACATTATAAAAACATGAATAAATCTGAAAATCGGGGTAAAAATCACCTCCTTTCTTTTTTTCCAATATTCTCCACTTTGGCCTGCGCCCATTTCCATATCATTTTGCCTGAACGTCTCACAAATTCTTTTTTATGAATGCAAAAGAATGAGTCGGAAATTCCCCAGAAGTTGCTGATTACGGAACAAAATGGATGTTAATCTTAGAAAATCCAAAGGATGACATAAAAGATTCTTGTATCGAAGCTAACAAAAAATGAGGTGCATATGTGCGTGCATTGTATTTCTTTTTCTTTTAGCAGTTTGGATATAAAATTAATGTGATAATGTTCTCACAAATTATTTACAACAGCATGGACCATATTAAAGAACAGTAATACAGTGAATGTGAATTGATTAACTACATACATTTCTCCCATTTCCTGTCTTCACTAAGTGTTTATGATACAGATATGTATCACGTAATTCAAATTTTGGTAAGAGTTATTTCCAATATTTTGTTACGTCCATTAGAGATTGAGGAAGTACATTTCCAGTACATTTTTGTTGTATGACTGTGCAGTTGTATTGAAGCATTACTTGCAATCACTCCCCATTATTTAAATGGTCATTATCTTAATGGTCATTAGACAAATGGCGTAATGTGTCTTGTCGTCAGACAAATGGCGTAATATGTCTTGTTGTCAGACAAATGGCGTAATTTGTCTGGTTTTTTTTCTTCCCAGGTTGATTGTAACCATAGTGACTGAGCAACCAAAGTTTGTGCCTCACACTATCAACTTCATCGAATGCATCAACAGAATCGTCACAAAAGAGTAACAAATTATTGAGTTTCATGTTTATTATTCTTATTATTATTAATTTATTTCTGGTAATGAAATAAAGATTCCTTGAAAGCATCCAAGGCACTGTAGCTCGCAAGCCTGAAGAAACCTGTAGAGAGAAGACAGTGAGAAGAAATTACAGTTTTAGAGGTGGGAGGAAATTCCCAGAAGAATATTCTGCAGAAAACTCACGGAATCAGGCAGGGACTGAAAACTCAATCCACATGTTGGACCAGGGCAGGAATCGAACCCGGGCCAAAGCGGCGGAAGGCAATATAGAAAATATAGATATTTCTTTTTAACCGAAAACACGTTTCGTTTTTTTATACTCGTGTTGAAAGAGGTTATTGACCGGCGGAAGACATGTGCGTCATTGTTTAGTCATAAGCAGCTTAATGGCATATTCAAATAATAAATGAATTTGTTTTTGGCATAGAATAATAAAATGGTTTCTTTTGAGAGCTGATTTTTTTCCAGTCCTATCTAGACCTGCTTGTTTCATATTGTCTGTAAGTCATTGATGGAGTAGTATACAAATGATGTATTAAGGAGTTTCATTCAGTTATTTTGGCTTTAATGCTGCGTGTATGTCATGACGCTGAGCAGTTAAATTTTGGAAACCTGTGTACTTCTTATAACATCGCAACAAGTTTTTTATTTTCTGAAGAATAGCTGAAGAATGTGACAACTGTTGTTTTCGTTTTTGCAGGTGCTGGATTTAACAAAATTCCCTATACATTTTTACACAAGAAAATGGGAATGTGTCATTCTCTAATGTATTATATTCATAAATACCTAAGACAGTTTGCCAATTCCTATTAAAGCGCACGTATCCACCAGGACTGGTGCTCAAGGCGCTACATCATTATTACCCCTGCTCATTGGGCACATGAAACATTCCAAATACCATCTCAGCTCCCTGGGGAGTATACAGCTCGATGCAGCCTGTTAGGCACAAGGAAGCTAATTCAATCACAATAACCATCTCTGCCCTCACAGGTACCCATTTACTCCTGGGTGGAGAGAAGCAATGAGTGACAAAGTGCCTTGCCCAAGGGCACACGCACCATGACCCCACCAGGACTCGAGGCCACAGCCTGCAGCTTTACCCGCAGACCACGAATCACTGCCCTTAACCACGAGGCCACAGTACTCCACTATTGGCCAAGAGCTCGTCACTTGGGTGGTTTTAAACCGCTGATAAAGTACCACTGCATTCTGCGCCACATCGTGCAGTATGCGCGGCGCATTCGCCAATCTCCATATAAGGAGATATTTAGCACTACGCGCGTGAGGCACATACCATAGACATGGCAAGAGGGGTGTTAAAAAAAAACATGAAGTAAAATGGTTGAACAAAATCGTTTGAAATTTGTGAATTTTTACTTGTTTTGACTTTTTGACCAAAAAGGTATTTATGAATGGGAATAAATACGTGCTTGGCTGGTATTAAACAGCCACGTTTAAAACCGACTAGGGGCCTGGACGCGGATAATGATCCTCGCCTTCAGCTTGGGCCATTATCCACGTCCAGGCCCCTAGCCGGTTACCGGCCAAGACCACATTTATTCCCTTATAAATTTACCCTATCTTCTACAATGTTTCACAAACATATCATTCAGCAGTCAACAACCTCTACAACTGTAGAAAAAAAAAGAAGAAAAAAAAGGAAAAACTTGTCGTTTTGTTTTCTATATTTGCTTTATTCTGCTGATGAACTTTTCCTAATTGCCATGTAAAGAAGTTGCTATGGTAATATAATTGTTTACATTTTTGTCAGTTCTTTTCCTACGGAGCTGCTGCAGTCGTCGATGGAGAACATTGTCTCCACACCTCCTTCAGATGTCTTGGAGGATTTGGAGTTTCATCTTCTCCTGCTTGAGAAAGTTTGCAAGGAGAAAAGTATATCTCCCAAGGTTGGTTAAAACAACATAAATAAAGATGTTTGAGATGTGTATACAATGTTTACTGAAGAGCGTTGAGTTTAAAAGCTGTTCAGGATTTCGAAAAGTTTATTTATTAACCCTAATTGAATTCAACCCATCAAAGTTCAGCAGCAGGTTTTGTTTAAATCTGTTTGGATAGGTACAGTACCCCTAAACTGATGGTCTTTTACATTGGGGTTGGCATACCTCCAGAAACTAAGTTCAACAGTGTGTGTGTGTGTGTACAATTTCCCATGTGGGTGTTGGAATTTGCCAGAATGGGTATGGTTCCTACTTAATTAGGCTGGGGAGTTGGGGTTAATAAACATTTACAGTTTTTCCCAGCCAGTTTCATTACAAGTTCGTTCATTTCATTAACATGCTTGCACATTCATGCCAATTTCCTACTTCCAATTAAACTAGCGTTTCTTTTTCGATATTGTTGCTTGCCCTTTCATTTGTAATGCAAAATTGAATTCGAATGCAAACGTTTGCCGGCTGATGAAGATGAATTCTTGACAAACTTGTCTATACTTTCGTTTCGACAAAATAGAATGAACTTAAACAATTGATTAGGAATGTAATTTGTCAAATGAAATTGAATGACTTTATTTGACAGTCGAATGCTTGTGTTAGGCGGCATTCTTTTTCTAAGTGAAACAAAAAGAACCAAGTATTTACTTCAATGATTTTTTGGTTAATGTTGGATGTATTAACCCTAACCTTCCCAAATCCTCCAAAATCCTCTTTGCAAAATGGAGGATTTTGCAGGATTGAGGCTATATGGCAAAAATGTGTAGCTAATTTTGGAGGATGCACTGTGTCAAGGTCTTAGGCCGGACCTTGAGTTGTTTATGCTCAACCGTGCATACATTTAGGGTCAATGTTATACTTGAAATCCTCCGCACTGCTCCAGGATGTCACTGGCTCTGCCTCAACATATTGACAGTGGTTGCCGGAGGATTTTGCAGGATTGAGGCAGTGGTCACCCCTCCAAGGACCACATTCAAGAAATGTGGGAGAATTGAGGCCGTATACTATATTTACATGGAGGCAGTTGGAGGATTTTGCAGGATTGGGGTTACATCCTAGCAAAAATGCCTAGGGAGTTAGGCTTAAACAAAAAACAAAAGAAGAAAATCAGTGTCTATATTTCACTTTAAAAATCAGAGAGCTTTAGTTTGGAAACAGAAATTGGAAAAGAAAAAAAGAAATTCTTTTTTTTCTTCAATTTATTCTGTTGCATCACTCAGTGTTCTTTTTTTCCCCCTTCAGCCAATAGTGGCGTTCCTTCGTCAGCTGCTCACCTCCACGTCCATCGGATCTAATGGTAGCTGGTTGCTAGGCAACTGCATCCTGTCTGTGTGTCACAGCATCATGCAGCATCACGATACGACTGAGATCTTTAAAGGTAAGGACTTGGTTCACTGCAACCCATAGCCATCTGAATTTATTAAGAAAATGCAGAAATTCTGCCTAATATAGCAGATGCAATAGGGGCCCAGTTGAGAATTATTATTATTAGAAAAGAGGCTTCGCCTCACCGGCTTCTCGGGGTAGGTGGCTCCGCCGCCTCATGCCTGCTTCGTGGGTGGACACCCGCTTCGTGGGTGGACGCCCGCTTCGTGGGTAGACACCCACTTTGTGGGTGGACACCTGCTTCGCGGGTGGTTGCCCACTCTCCGAGAAGTGAAATTGATTTTGAAATAATTTTCATTTTGTTTCAGAGCTTGGTCAGTTACTTTACGAGTTATTGACTAGCTACGGCGATCTAGACATCAGAGACAGAGCACGGTTCTACTATGCAATGCTCACCAACATCTCAAGCCAAAAGGTGAAAGAGCTATAAACTTCAAAAGATTACAGTTTTGTTGAACTTTTTGAACTACCAGGAAATTGATACTTAAAATATGCCCCGGTGGTAGGATATTGGAAAGCATTTGCTCTTGGTGCATCTCTTCTTTTTTTCTTCTTTTTTTTGAAGCAATAGAAGTGCTCAAAATTTTAAGTAGAGGGTGCTTAACAACTAATCCTGTTGAAGTTTCAGCTCAGTGGCTGCTGTACATTTTGAGAAAACATGCACCCATTTTGAGGGCTTGTAACTAGATCTGTTGCTGAGGTAAAAAAAGTCGGCTCGCAGGCACACTTTTTCAAACCCATCTTCAAATATCGTTTTCTTTCGATTGAAAGCATTTGTGGCGGAATGATTTCACAGGGAATTTGGGCCTGGCCCCATCTTCATTTTGAGTAAGATTTTTTAATAAACTGGTTGGTACTTTTTCTGGGTAATTACTAGTGTTTCTGTGTGCCTTTCAGTACAGAGTAAATTGTTTTACTTGGACCGAATTATAACAATTCCCTCTGACGTTGAAGCGAAGTAGATCAGCTCCCGGTCTGAAGTAGGGATGCTATTTTTGAGCAGATATATTGGCCAGCTGTACGCAGAGAGAACAACCTTTGTTAGTATTTTTTTGTAAGTTGTCTTCCCGAATCCAGCATTATTCAACAACACTATACAGTAATCTAATGGTGCAACTTTAATACATGTCAAACTCTTTGAGAAATAACTCCCTGTGCTCCTCATTGCGTTTGAGAGTGTACCTAGTGGGGTCAGGGTTTAAAATCCAGCTGGCTGTATGTTATGTCCATAGGAAAACCACTTCACCCCCCACTTGCCTCTCTCCACCCAGGAGTATAAATGGGTACATGGCATTAGCTGGGGAGTAACTTGCAATGGACTGGCATCCCATCCAGGAGGAATAGAAATACTCTCATTCATTCCATGCCACAGAAACCTGAGATAAATCTGGCCCGGATGAGCCGTATTGACTCCGGACAGACTTTACTACCTTTACTCCACAGCCAGGCCTAAATCCTTCACAATCAAAGAAATCCAATCGTTGGATTTTGGCAGATTCAGCAGGGGGCACCTCTTTTCCAAATTCTGTTTGTTTCAATCTTTAGATTTCCAGCATCCTATCATCAGCTGGTACAACTCACAGCTTGACCAGACTCGTGACTGGCAGCTCCAACTTTGACATTCCATCACCGGTGCAGAAACTGCATCAACCGGTTCTGTGTCTGACGAGGTATGAATGTATAAATTCTACAAGTTCATTTTGCCCCTGACAAAAGTTTGTTTGGATGGAAACATTGCACCCTCTAAATTGTTTGCTTTGTATAAATTATGTAAACCTAAATGTGTAACAATTTTCTGAGTGATTAGAGGCAAGACTCGGAGGTTCCTGGTTATATTTTTTCCTATATTGCGCCAAGCTGCCCTTTACCACCCAAAGACAACCCAGCATTGTGTGGTTTTATGCATTCAAAGGAATAAATACAAAGTAATACAACGTAATACAAGTGATTATGGGTTAACAATCACATCACATTGTTTAAGAATTAGCTATTTTTGCATAATGAAGTTACTTATGCAAGCTAGAAAGTTCGAGTCAAACATCGTGACACTGCTTAACACTGAGTGAAATATTTCAGTATCTTAAACTGATTTCAGCTCTAGTCATGTGAAACTGAAGCATTATCACTTTTTGGGAAATGCTTGTGCCAGCACAGAGAATTTTCAGAGATGTATTGCTAATCACTTTTGGCTGCTAAGTTAGTATTTAATAAAGCTGTGCTGATTTACTGCTTGTGGTCACTCTAAAATGGACAGTGTTCATGTCAGCAATACAGTGTTCATGCAAATGTCTACATACTTGGCAGATCCATGAACTGATTTGAGTTTATTTAATCCTCTCCCCCCCCTCCCTTTCCCCAATTTTACTCAACAGGATTCAAAAGAGACCAGAATACATGACATTTGCTTGCTCTAATTGTCAGCAGTACCTTCAGAATCTGCAGTCCAATCAGAAACCACCTGTCATTCACATGGACTACTACCTGCATTTTGTGAGTGTTGGTATAAAATGACATATCTTAGTCCTCAAAGCCTCCCAAAACACCCTGCTGTGCATTCTAAACTGTCTAACACTGCCCTTGGATTTTTAACGCACTGTTACCGCTGTTGTCTGCGATTTCAGAATTGTAAAGTCAAATTTTAAATCAAACATAGTCAGTTTTCAGACTCACATAGAAAGACAAACGAATTACATTCAAAAGAAATTTGGTATGCACTTAGCTCCTGGTAAGAAGGGGTATATTTAGTGAGAAAAAGGATAGGATAAACGGAGTCAGAGTTGTAATAAAGTCAATCAAAATTAAATCACAAGTCAAATGACAAGTCTATTCGGGCGATTCACAATGCAAAGCGCCACCAAGAGTTTGCCATGGAGAGCCCATTTTTCAAGTTTGCAGTCGACAAAAACGGGCCCATTTGAACGAGTGTCAGTAGTCAACTTGAGTTAGTCTGTTATAGATTGGGGCATAGCGTTCTGCTGCCTTGCAAAACACACCATATTGATAAAAAGAAAAGAAAAGGGCAAACATAATACTCGAATCATACGCTTACAGAACTACTGACCGGAAAAACTAACAATTTCAAATGTCCTGTGCTGCAAATTGGTTGACCATCTCCCACAATGCACTGGGGAAAATGAACTCGCCATGGCATACTCGTGATGGCGCACTGCATTGTGAATCGCCCAAATTCACAAGTAACAAGGGATGAACAGTAACAAAAGAATTTTTATTTTTTTATTATTATTTATTTCTGGTAATGAAACCAAGTGTTCCTCAAAAGCACCCTAGTCGATCACTGTGTAGCTAGCCTTGGTCAAGGCGCCTGTTGTTAGTCCATTGAACTAGTGACAACTTGTGATGACTTGTGATGATTAGTGATAAACTGATAACAACCCTGGACGGAACTAAAAAGCGTGTTGGTTGGACTAAATTTCAAACTTGCGCATTTGTCTCTCCAGACCGAGGTAAGCTCCACACGATCTGTAGACAAACTCTACTCACTGGTTCTACATGTTGACATCCCAAAGAGCTACAAGGAAATACCAGGTAAAAATGGTTTTGCATAACAGAAAAGACCTTGCAGTGTGGTGCTGGGGTTCCAACCCTTCCTATCAGAAATAAGAAATAAATAGCTTTCCCAGCATAAATAAATCCGTAAAGAAACAGTTGAATATGTGTACAGGTACTACAGAGAGCACCGTACCAAATGCCAACTTCTTTTTTACATGCATCCTAATCCTTGAAATGTACTCATACTCCCGCTCATGGAAAAAATTCCCTCGTACTCGTACTCATAGCGAGGTTCTCACACTGGTACTCCTACTCAGGGCAAATACAGTATGGCTGTGTGTTTAACCCCTATTTGTTGATTTTGTTTTGCAGATGTGTCACTGTCTTGCCTCACGTTGGATGAATCTCAACAACCATCAGATACGTGCCAAGTTATATCATTACAGATCCAACCACTAGAACCTGTGCCATCAAAACTCCCTGTCAGGTTAGTACTTAACCACTAGAACCAGTGCCATCAAAATTCCCTGTCAGGGTAGTTTAGTACTTAATCACTAGAACCTGTGCCATCAAAAGTCCCTGTCAAGTTAGTACCTAACCACTAGAACTTGTGCCATTAAAACTCCCTGTCAGGTTAGTACTTAACCACTAGAACCAGTGCCATCAAAATTTCCTTTCAGGATAGTTTAGTACTTAATCACTAGAACCTGTGCCATCAAAAGTCCCTGTCAAGTTAGTACCTAACCACTAGAATCTGTGCCATCAAAACTACCTGTCAGGTTAGTACCTAACTACTAGAATCTGTGCCATCAAAACTCCCTGTCAGGTTAGTACCTAACTACTAGAATTTGTGTCATCAAAACTACCTGACAGATTAGTACCTTAAAAACAAGAACCTATGCCACCAAAAGTATATAACCACTACAACCTGTGCCATCAAAAGCTCCTGTCAGGTTAGTGCCTAACCACCAGAACCAGTGCCATCAAAATTCCCTGTCAGGGTAGTACCTTAAAACAAGAACCTATGCCATCAAAAGTATATAACCACTACAACCTGTGCCATCAAAAGTTCCTGTCAGGTTAGTACCTAAACACTAGCACCAGTGCCATCAAATACTTCCTATCAGGTTAGTACCTAACCACTACAACTTGTGCCATCAAAACTCCCTGTCAGGTTAGTACCTAACTACTAGAATCTGTGCCATCAAAACTACCCGACATTTTAGCACAGAACCAGTGCCATCAAAATTCCCTGTCATGTTAGTACCTTAAAACAAGAACCTATGCCATCAAAAGTATATAACCACTACAACCTGTGCCATCAAAAGTTCCTGTCAGGTTAGTACCTAACCACTAGAACCTGTGCCATCAAATACTTCCAATTAGGTTAGTACCTAACCACTACAACCTGTGTCATCAAAAGTTCCTGTCAGGTCAGTGCCTAAACACTAGAACCTGTGCCATCAAAACTCTCTGTCAGGTTAGTACCTAACAGTTCCATCAAAATTCCCTGTCATGTTAGTACCTTAAAACAAGAACCTATGCCATCTAAAGTAAGTATATAACCACTACAACCTGTGCCATCAAAAGTTCCTGTCAGGTTAGTGCCTAAACACTAGAACCTGTGCCATCAAATACTTGCTATCAGGTTAGTACCTAACCACTACAACTTGTGCCATCAAAGCTCCCTGTCGAGTTAGTACCTAACTACATGTACTAGAAACCAACCCATCAAAACTGTCTGTCTGGTTACCACCTAACCATGACGTGTCATAAAAATTAATGTTGGTGCCTAACCACTAGAACCTGTGCCAAGATAACTTATTGTCAGGTTAGTACCTAACGACTTGAACCAGTGCCATCAAAACTGCCTATCAGGTTAGTACCAAACTGTGCCATCAAAACTCCCTGTTTAATGGCACTCCATGATAGATGCATTCAACTTGGTCCAAAGGAAAAATGTCGTTTCTAGAAAGGAAATTTTGAACTAGAAGCATCTTATTTTTGTGTAATATATTAAAAGTATTAGAAAAGTGAGAATTCACTATTTCAATCTGTAATTATCTTTCTCTGCATCCAGCACAGTGTTTATGACAGCCGATGGCCAGACGTCTACTTGTAGTCTCTCTCCAGTCCACATTCAGTTCTCGGATCTCTTCTTGCCTCTGCCTGTCACTTCATCCAACAGACCAGGATTGTTTGACGACTTGTGGAAGTATATCCAGAATCACAGGTAGTTAATTATATACAAATTATGCTTTTGTATGGCCAAAAAAAAAAAAAATTTAAATTTCGCTGCGAATGTTTCTTGATGTCAAATTTGTATGAATCATAATAATTTGGTAGTTTTGTTTTCTGACGTTTGCAAATGTTGTATATTACCATTAAATGAAAATCACCTGCTCACTGTTTAATCTCAATGGAATAACAAAAGTTAAGACATGATTTGGAACGACATCTATTTTGACGTACATCATCATTATCTTGCAAGGCAATATTCTAATGTATGGATGGTGCCTAAACACTGCATTGTTTTCTGTTGCGTATTTCAGCAGCAAAACGTGTGCTGAATCAGTCTGTACGTTACTGCTTAACAAGACGGCCATGTTGGAAGTAATACAAAACCAACTACAAGAATACAGAATCGATCATGTTGACAAAGGTAAGAAAATCAGGTTTCGCGCATTACACACAGAGGTTAATTTCAACAAGTTGGAATGACATGGGTGTACGATATGGGCTCCGTGCGCGAACAAGAGAGGGCGCTTTTTTACCACGTTTGAGAGCCCCGTGGACGGGAAACACCGCTTGCGCATACTGGTTTGCGCGAGTATGCCACAAAGTACGCCCAACTTATTTTATGTTGAATGCGCACACAGCCATAACGTCTTCGCACGAGAGTCAGGCGTCTTCGGTGATACGTTGGAATGTCTCTCCCAGTACAGTGGTCTCCCCCAACTCTCCCTTCCTTACTGTTGAGGGGGTACTTGTACACGGAGCCCATATAGTTGCAAAGACCAAGATTTTATCATGTTATCCTTTTTTTTATTGAGACTTGAAGCAAATATCTGTTTCTACTTCATGCATGGTGTAGGGTTCAAATTCTATTTCCCCACATTTTGCCACAGGCTGCCGATTTCCAATAACGCGATCTCAATCGGACCTATAGTTTCTAGAATTATTGATGCTAGAAACCTGTCTATATGAGTAACAGTTGGTTTATTGTTCATACTGCAGGTGTCATTACATACCTCAGAACAGGCATCACAGATGTACATGTAGATTCAACTTAGAAAATGAACAACTCAATGAAAATGAGAGAGAACAATAGAGAACGGTAAAAGAAAATTGTTGTCTAGCTGGCCGTGGCGAACGAACTGAAAACAAGTAGTTGCCACGCGTAACATTTGAAACTGATTAAGAACGCGTAAGTGCGCGCAGTACGCAAACCAGAAGCGCGCTGAAGACTGGCCTCAACATTCCAGCCCCTTAATTGTTATGTAACGAACATACAATTACCTCAAATCATGAAAACTATAGAAGACTCAGGCACTAAATTTAAACGCACTTTAAAAATAGAACTAGTTGCAGCAATCGTTTCTGCTTTAAAGAGAAACCTGTAGAATACTAGATGCTTGTCAACCGAAGCACTGAATACAGAGTGCACACAGGTGTAACTCCAGCAAATGGTGTCTATTCATGCATCCCTGTAACAATAAGAATAAAGACTCATCAAACAAGTTTATAAGTTATCATAACAACAGTCTTTGCATGTTTCACAAGAAAAGCTTTAAGAAAGTGAGATTTCATCAAAACAAAAAGGACACATCTAACAGCTTGGAAAAAGACAAACACTTGTACTAAGTAGAACAATGTCTTTTCAACAAGTAGAGTATAACTGTACAGCGTATGCTGAACATTCTTAAAATTACTTTAAAAGACATAACATTCACGGAGACTTCCATTAGGATGAGTACAATTCGTCGAATGTCCGGAATCGTCTTGCGATGATTTCAAGTAGAATTTGGCTTCAGAACCTGCAGCTCCATCCGCGAAGACTAAATCTCACTGCATCGAACCGACAGGTGTTCCAGGTGAAATGGTGGCTGTAGAACATTGAAGGTCTCCCTTGTGAAGATCCACTGTCTGGTTGGTATCCTTAAGCAACAGCTTGAAAGGACCCTTAAAGTCAGTCTTGCTTTTAATCTGACTTGGGTTCCCAGCAACCCATCCCAACTCTAGGGTAAACCCTGCAGTTAGGTGTCCCAGTTTAGACGCCGGGGACTCGTCTCTTCAAAGTGTCTATAACTGTTGTGCATTACACAATGGCTCATTGTGATCCTTCAGAACTGAAGTTTCTTGCTCAAGGAGAAGGCAAAGCTTCGTGACCGGTCTCACCAGAAGAGCCGTTCTTGTTTTTACCTCAGCACTCCTGATCAATCCATTCTTGCCAGGATAGGTTTTTTCCACTATTCCAAGGGGCCACGAACTGCGCGGTGCTTGATTGTCAGCAACTAACACCACATCACCAGGGTGTAGGTTCCTCTGAGGGTACAACCATTTTTGACGCTGTTGAAGATCCATCAGGTATTCTCTAGACCATCGCTTCCAGAACAGATCTGCCAAATACTGCATTTGGCGCCATCGCCTCTTCACATACTGATCTTTCTCTGAGAAAACACCAGGTGGTGCGACGTATAGACTGCTCGGTCTCAGCAAGAGCAAATCATTGGGAGTGATGGCGTTCAAATCCTTAGGATCATCAGACGCATGGGTTAACGGTCTACTGTTAATTGTGTACTCAACTTCACACATCAAGGTCCTGAGCTGTTCCTCATCTCTACACACTCTCATATGCTGCTCATTCAACATGGCTTGTAGTATCTTCCGAATGGTACGGATTTGGCGTTCCCAGATGCCGCCAAAGTGTGAAGCTGCTGGCGGGTTGAACTTCCAGGTGATACCACGATCAGTTGCGAATTTCTCGAGAGTTTCATGATTCCACTCGCTCATCGCCTTTTTCAACTCAGCATGAGCACCCACGAGGTTGGTACCATTGTCGGAAATCAACTCTTTTATATTTCCTCTTCTGGCAATGAAGCGTCTCACTGCATTTATGCACGAGCTTGTGTCTAGGCTCTCTGCAATCTCAATGTGAACTGCTCGGCTGGTCGAGCAGGTAAATACTACTCCATACCGCTTCTTTATGTTGCGGCCCTGCTTGATATTGAAGGGGCCAAAGTAATCTATTCCGGTGTTAGTGAAGGCTGGCTTCTCAGATAGCAGCCTGTTAGCGGGTAAGTTTGCCATCTTCTGCTGACCCAATTTAGCTTGGACTTTCTTGCAAATCACGCACCTCTTCAACACACTCTTCAAAACCACTCCTGCCTTCAAAATCCAATATCTCCGGCGCAGCTCTGCAAGTACATGATTTCTGCCTTGGTGGTGAATCTTTTGGTGTGTATGTTGCATAATCAGGTCTGTCACGTGGCACCTTTGTGGCAGGATTATCTGATGCTTGGCTTCCTCTGGGAGTTGAGCGGCTTGTAACCTACCGCCGACCCTCATCAAGCTCTTGTGCATCACTGGGTCTAACTGGTCTAACAGCTTATCTACTTTCTGCTGTTTTGGAGATTCCCTTGTGAGATTTTGAGGGCCATCATTCATTTCTTGAAGCCTCTTTATCTGGTGAGGAAATGCCTCATGTTGAACCCATCTCAAGATACTCACTTCAGCTTCTTCTATTTCTTCCACTGTGAGGTTGTTCACAGCGTCATGTTTGAATTCTTCTTTGCTTCTCTTTCTTAGGATTCTCTTCAACCGTAGCCACCATGCTGCGGCTCTCCTCAGACGATTCCAATCTGAGTAGTATTCTATCAGCTTCTTAACTGCATTTGACCGACTCAGCAGATTTTCAATCGGAACTGCCGCCATGACACGCTTTACTTCTGGGTCCCGATCTACTTCTGGCTCCTCGGTCATGCAAGTTGAAGGCCAATCTGCTTCTGCATGCCAGAGAAACTCTGGTCCTCGGAACCATCTCCTATTGGCAATGAACTTGTCGATGGGAAGTCCCCTTGAACAGTCGTCTGCTGGATTCTGTTCTGATCTCACATACTTCCACTGACATGGATGAGAACTGTCCCTTATCACTGTAAGTCGATTAGCCATGAAAGACTTGAACCTTGTCGTCTCATTGCAGATATACTTGATGACGGTCATACTGTCTGTCCAGAAGAAAGTCTGGTCAACAGGGATCTCCAGCTCTCTAACTATCGAGTTGTGTACTCTCACTGCTACAGTGGCTGCTGTAAGTTCAAGTCTGGGTATGGATTGCTGCTTCAACGGGGTCACTCTTGATTTGGATGTAACAAAGGAGCAATGAACATCTCCATATCTGTTCTGTAGTCTCAGGTAGCTGACGACGCCATACCCTTTCTCACTGGCATCGGCAAAGTGATGGATCTGCACACTAACAGGATCCTGAAAGCCTTCGGGCTTGAAGCATCTATCTATTGAGATGCATTCTAGTTTGGGTAGGTCCATCAGCCAAAGGTTCCATTTGTGCAGGTGTTCTTGAGGAATCTTCTCATCCCAGTTCAACTTCAATCTGCATAGATCCTGAAGCAGCAACTTGGCAGGCATAATGGCAGCACTGACCATTCCCAACGGATCATAAACTGAACTCACAATGGATAGTATACCACGACGTGTGGGTTCACGATCTTTCACATTGATCTCGAAGCCGAAGGTGTCGCTCTCCATACACCACAAGACTCCAAGAGTTTTCTCTGGTGGAAGAACATCTTGATCAATCTGCAGGCCCTTTACCTCCCTAGACCATTCTTCCCTAGGAATCGACTGTAAGACTTCTCGCTGATTGCTGACCCACTTGGTGAGTCTGAATCCACCCTCAGCTAACAGGTCTGTCACTTCCCTCGAGATGACCTTGGCCTCTTCTTTATCTGGTACTGACTTGCAAAAGTCATCGACGTAGAAATTCTTCCTGACAGCATTCGTAACTTCCGAGCGATAGCGCTGTTCGTTGTCTGTAGCTGTCCTACGTAGTGCATAATTGGCACAGCTGGGAGACGATGCTGCACCAAAGACGTGCACTGTCATTCTATACTCTTCTAATTCACGACTCAGATCTCCACCTGGCCACCATAGGAATCTTAGGAGATCTCTATCTTCGATCTCACCCTCACTTGGTAGAACATTGCCTCTATGTCAGATTTGACGGCAACTGGTTCTTCTCTGAATCTCATCAGCAGACCTGTGAGACCATTGGTCATGTCTGGCCCTTGTAACAGCTGTCGGTTCAGGAAACACCACCATACTCTGCGGCGCAGTCATACACCACTCTCATCTTCTGCTTCTGAACTTGGTAAACACCGTGATGTGGGATGAACCAGACTTTACCATCACTTCTGAACTTCTGGCTGTCGGGAACCCTTTCAACATAACCCTTGCCTATGGTATCTTCCATAGCTTGCACATATTTCTCTTTGAACTCTTGGTTCTTATCGAACTTCCGCTTCAGTTGAACAGCTCTCTTTTCTGCCAGCGAGCGGTTGTCAGGCATTCTTACTGTGGGTCGCTGTAGTGGTAATGCCATCTGATAGTGACCGCCTTGAAACTCTGTAGTTTCTTTGACAATGTCTAAGAAGCGCATGTCTTCCCTTGACAGTGCACTTTCATCTTGGCTTTCGCCCAACCTTTCATTGAAGTCTAAGTTCATGTAGTGCTTGTATTGATCTTCCAGGTTGGTCAAGCCATCTAGTACGTTGATGTAGTTCGCATCAAGTTGGGATTTAGGTCTGCCGGGCACTCCATAGATGACCCATCCCACAGGGGTCTTAACACCATAAGGATCTCCCGAGTTGCCTCTGATGACCTCAATTGGTGTCGTAACAGCTGGTACGTTCATACCTATGATTAGGGTTACCCTTGGAATCGCTGGGCTGCACAGTTGTGGTAGTTGTATGTGTGACAGGTGGGTCCATTCCTGCAGATCATATTTCGTTACCATGTCTTCTGGCGACACAGGAATGTCATTCTTGACATACACATCAGGTAGGTCGATGAAGCTGTTCTCCTCTATCATCCCTCCCAACTGGAGTCTATCTATCACGATAGCAGGGTCGACAACTTCTTCTGAATTCAAGGTTTTCAGTATTATACTTCTCTTCCTTGTTCTCACCTTCAGTGCTCTGCAAATCTCGCTGTCTGCGAAAACTGCTCCACATCCGTTGTCTAGAAATGCGTACGTGGCAATGCATTCATGACTTGAAGATGCCTTTACTAAGACGGGTACGATAGCCATTCGAGGACTGCCAGATGCGTGCAAATTCGCCCCAGCCCCTAGTACACCTGCACACCCCGTTGTGACTTGGGTCTGAGAGTTCTGCGCTGGGTGGGACGTCTTAGTGATTTTCTCATCATTATGCAGAACTGTTGGATGGTTGCCTGGACATTTGCTGCACTTACTTAACTCTCTCTGTTTACAGCTTGATTTTGTATGACCGACCCCCAGGCAGCCAAAACACAATCCGTGTTTGAAACAGAATGACGACTTGTCCTTCCAACTCAGCTGCGCGAATTTCATGCATTCTAATGTAGCGTGATGGGAGTTACCGCCACAGAATTGACAAGATTTCTTCTGCCTTGCTTTCTCTGCATGGCTATTCACAGCGGTGCCAAATGCCTCTTTCTTGACTTGAACTCTTTTGTTCTTCTCTCCAATGTTATTCTTGCCTAGGTGGGGAGTCTCACGTAGCCTTCCAAACGTTGGGTTGGAGAGTATCTGAGAGTGTCGATCTACGAAACTCACCAGATCGTCAAGGGCAATGCATCTCTTTTTCTCTTCTTCCACTTCATACACTTTGTTTCTCCACATGCTGCGCAGTCTGTACGGAAGTTTCTCGACCAACATCTGGATGCTCTGGGTGTGGTTTAATTCACTGAGAGCGCTGACAGAACTTGTCATGTTCTTGCACTCCGATAAGAATATCGAAAACTTATTCAGGCCGGTAGCATCTTCTGCTCTGATGTCAGGCCAATTATTGGCTTTATTTAAAACCGCCTGAGCAATCTTGTGACTGTTACCGTATCTTTTGGCTAGCAACTCTTTAGCCTTGCTGTAGCCCTCTTCAGCATCATGGTAATGTAAACAACTGCTTACCAGAGTGTTGGGCTCTCCGGAGGTATATTGGCAAAGATAATTCAGTCTATCTCTACCGTCTGTGGTCTTGTCTTCGACACCGAACTCAAAGGACTTGACGAATCTTGTGTACTTCAGTGTATCGCCATTGAAGGTTTCTATCTGTTGTGCTGGTAACGCAGCTCTAACTTGTTGC
Organism: Patiria pectinifera; assembly: GCA_029964075.1. Taxonomy (NCBI): domain Eukaryota; kingdom Metazoa; phylum Echinodermata; class Asteroidea; order Valvatida; family Asterinidae; genus Patiria; species Patiria pectinifera. The sequence goes on along the minus strand of CM057149.1, from coordinate 28,001,053 downwards.
TTGATCAAAAGTTGCGTCAGCTCACCGATATCGGAAATGGGCTGCAGATGTGGTTGATACCGTTGTGCTGTAGTTGGCTCAGGCACATCATGGTGATCCAGCTGAGCACAATCTTTGTGTAGCTGGCCTATATTCACCTGCGGAGTCAATTCTGGCATCCGGTTTTCGACTTCATCTACTTTACCTTGAAAGTCTTGCGGTATCGACCAAGGATTTTCAATCTGGTTGGGCTCTTCATTTGAAGAGACCCTTTCAGATGCTCCAGCTTCAATTCTATCACCCAACACAGAACTTGCACATGCCGCCGGATGAGGAATTTCGTCGGGCAACTTGAATCTGATTTTCTGATCAAACTCATCTTCATATTGCTCTATAGCACTAATGCTGGCTTCAGAAACTTCTATTTCTACCTGCAGGTCGAAGTTTTCCTTTTCTCTCTGCAGTCTAAATTCTTCCTGTTGCCTAGCTTGTTGCACAGCAAGATGTCTAGATTCTAATTCTTGTTTCTTTGTCAGTAGACGTTGCCTACATAACAGTTCAGCTCGTTTTGCGGCTGCTTTCACATGAACTGAGCTTGATGTTCGGTTACTCATGGGTGATATTTGAGAAACACTATCTTTGGCATCCATCATTCTTTGATGTTCTCCGACGTGAAATATAACAGAAATGATATTACGGCATCATAAAACCGGTAGGAATATATATAGCGCCCTCTATGGCGACATCATCAAGGCAAGACGATTTATCGATGCCCGAAATTGTCGATGCGGGTGAAGAAATACAGGGAACCCGCAGTAATTCTACTTCAATGTTCTATAGCTACACTCTACAAATGTTCACGAAGAAGCTGGGTAGCACATTCAGTAGATCTACAGTTCATAATCAATTTTCTTTTACTAAGTGTAGGGTTCAAATTCTATTTCCCCACATTTTGCCACAGGCCGCCGATTTCCAATAACGCGATCTCAATCGGACCTATAGTTTCTAGAATTATTGATGCTAGAAACCTGTCTATATGAGTAACAGTTGGTTTATTGTTCATACTGCAGGTGTCATTACATACCTCAGAACAGGCATCACAGATGTACATGTAGATTCAACTTAGAAAATGAACAACTCAATGAAAATGAGAGAGAACAATAGAGAACGGTAAAAGAAAATTGTTGTCTAGCTGGCCGTGGCGAACGAACTGAAAACAAGTAGTTGCCACGCGTAACATTTGAAACTGATTAAGAACGCGTAAGTGCGCGCAGTACGCAAACCAGAAGCGCGCTGAAGACTGGCCTCAACACATGGTTTCTTCACCTCAGAAATGTAAACTGTTCTCTAACAAACTCATTCTGAGTATGAGATGTATGAGAAATATAGTAAAACTGGTGCAAACTGCTTACTGACTGGACTGACATGAAATAGACAAATGGGAACAGAAGGTCTAGATGATTCAACCCTCAAATAAATATGAAAAAGATACAAAGTCATGTGTGGTAAGCCTTCAGTGATTCACCTCCCTGGGAAAAAAAAAAGGATGAGAGATGGTTTTTCTTCCAAAACATTTTTTGCAAAGTTGGTCAGGTTTTTCCCGAATTCTATCAAAAAAAGTGCATTATGAATTTGAATATTCGGTTTCTCAAACATGAATCTCCTCCACTGAAACAAATTAATAATGACCTTCTCTCTAAAAAAAAAAGTAGAAAAGAAATAAGGGATTCCACAGACTTTTGAGATGCCTTCAAGGAGAAAATGAAAATTACATTTCAAAAATTGCTTGTTTTTTGGGGTTTTTTTTTTTGGTTTCATTTACAGAAGATGACACCTCAAGGATAGGAATCTTTCTCCCGCCATCGTGGCACCTGCTGCTGAAAATTACCGCTAAACAAGATATGACAGTGGTCGCCATAGCAACTGACAACTGGAAAACCTTGCCACTGGTCAACACGTTCTTGCACGAGCTGGAGGAGAGTTGGGCCAGATAATTGACTTCAGCTCAGGTGGCTTGCCAAACAAATCCTGGGAACAAGGATTAATCTACACGCCCTGAAATTTGAAATTAATGATGGTGATTCTCTGTCAAAACTTGGGGCATGCATTTACGGGTAGTACGGAACCGGGTACCCAATTGGAGAAAAAATGGGTACCCAGGGTATACAAATCTCCCAAAAATACAAATCTCGGAAGTTGCTGTGGACCCAAGAAAATACGAGCATACCTCATGGATGCTGTATTCAAGCTGATATGTGCCTTTTTGGGGGTATGCTTGGAATTTCTGGGTCCCTGTGTCCAAGTTGGGAAGTCTGGATTTTAATCATTTGGTATATAGCGCCCTCTACCATTGCAGCTTGACTACACTTTTTAAGAACTGATTGCATCAGGTGAAAAAAAAAAAAAAAAACCCGCTAACACACGCCTTCTTGTTCCGTAGTTGTGGGGACATACACTCGTCGCCATGAGGTATTTGTGGGGACCGAAAACGCTGGACCGAAAACGCTGGACCGAAAACGCTGTGGGGACAGCAGAAAGTCCCCACAACTCGGCCCTGAATTGCCTAACAATAACAAACTTCCCCATAACGCGGTGTAGGCCTACCCACCCGTACTTGTTTGGTAACTGTGGGTACTACACAAGTTGTCCCATAGTAGTATGGGGACCGAAGACGCTATGGCGACTTTAGGAAGTCCCCACAACTCGGTCATAATTGCCCAACAATAAAAACTTCCCCATAACGCGGTGACGGCCCGCCCATGTGTACATGCAGGATTAACCCTCAAGTGACCAAGGACCGCAAAAAAAATTTGTCTGTTTTCATACCCCATTGTCATGGAATTAGTGGAGTCATCAGTACGTCTTAAAGAAATTATTTCATTGTTTAAGGACATTATCAATTGGTTATGAATAAATATATATATTTTGATATTTGAAACTTGTAAATCAGTTTAAGTAAGAATTAAGGCTTTGCATGGTGGAGATACTAATGAATGAAAGGTTTGTGGAAACACCATGTGCGAATAATTTCTCAAGTAAGAGAATGGTTCTGAAAAGAACCAGAGGTATAAACTCGACGTTCCGGTCAGTATGCTCTGACCGTCTTCAGGAAAGTCTCTCTCCTGAAGACGGTCAGAGCATACTGACCTCTCTCCTGAAGACGGTCAGAGCATACTGACTGGAACACTGAGTTTATACCTCTGGTTCTTTTCGGAACCAGTCTCTTGGTTGAGAAATTATTCGCACATGGTGTTTCCGCAAACCTTTCATTCATTAAATCAGTTAAATTTGGTGATAACTGCCGTATATGAATTTACTTAATTGCAAAATCGTTTGTAAATAGCTGAGATAAAGGTCAAACTGTTAAATGTATTAATTATTGTCATTAATTATTGTTTTTTCAAATATTAAAAGAAAATATATTGAGACCACAAAAACAAAAGGGTGGATAATTGAATTGCCAGATGTTCTGTTTGTTTACTTTTGAGATACGTCAATTGTTTTGCATTTTTTGCGATACTTTCATTTTCCCTGGTCTTTGGCTAAATTAACCACACATAGGAAAGGGGGAACGTTATCGGGGATGAAATTAAGTACTTTAATTAAATCGTCTAAAAATATTTTTTTAACAAGTGGTATATTATGGGCCACACAAATGCTGGCATTTTTAAAAAAAATTTATGAACTTTTATATAATTTTTAAGACGAATCAGAGTCAAGTATGTCTATTGTTAGAAACTTTGGTTAGAAATAAAGTTTAAAAGTCTTACCTATTTTTTAAGTCGATTTTAAATATATGAACTGAAAATGATGCCCTATCTGGAGGAAATTTAAACAGAAGAAACTTTCCTGTCGTTACAAATCAAAATCAAACTTCTGTTGACAATTTTTGCTCATCGATTTTATTGATGAATTCTATTTTTTGTGCCGATATGTGCCGATATATGCCGATTTCCGACGTGCAGATGACAAATGAAGTATACAAAAATGCAGTTGGAGAGTATTATTTTGGAAAAGTTCAGTTATTACCTTAACTTAATGTCGGTGTTGAGGCGATGAATGTAATATAATTCTCTCAATGAACTTGAAGAAAATCTGTCTCCAATTTTTTTTTTCGTTTTTGAAACTTGAAAACCGTTGAGAGGATCCTAAAAAGGATGAAAATTTGTTATAAAGATTTTGGTTTAATGTAAACAAGAAAGTTATAGAATAATTTCTTGATTTCTTCTAAACGACAGCAAGCCAGACGGAATAAGTGCACAGGGTGTTTAGTACCAGTACGATCTTTAATCCAAATGAGCTTTTTGATAATAATTTGCTAGGTTAATTTTGGGATAAATGCAAATGTTCTTGTGCTTGCCTTTCAATCCTAAAAGACCTGCACCGGAATTTGTCGCTGGCCTTCCCTCCCAACCTGGGCTGTAAAAGGCACAAGTTTTTTTTGGTTTTTTTTTAAAGAGAGTTGACTGTGAAATACGCAAACCAATTCCCCCGCACTACCAGACCATCCCCACTCATCCCCGGCAAATTTAAAGGTATACATTCGTCCGGAGTTTACCAAAAATATAGTGTTTTAAAATATTAGTTGCCACTACAGAGGTCTGAAAACCCCCTAGTTGTTTACATCCGACGCGGGAGTATTTTGGCCTGTTCCCCCCCCCCCCTAAATTCAAGCCATAAAATAACAAGCCGCGAATAACTCATGTGAAGCCTGACTTTGATCATTTCGATAAAAATGTAAGTTGAGTTTTGAATGTGAAGACCTGACATTTATCCAGTAGCAACCTCAAAACAATGAAAACAACGAGCATTCATTTTCTGACCAAAAAAAAAAAAAAGGTGATACCTTGCAGTTTTTTGGGTTTTTTTGCATTGCATGAAACGGCTCGATTTTTGAGGACCAAATGTTGTACCTTGAAATTCTTGACGCGTTGCGAAACCGCTTTGGTTAAGTAAACTAATAATTTCTACTTTTTGATGATCTTCAAACTATTGTTCTGTTATAATATTTCGTGGGAAAGGCATTTCAGAGCCCAAAGAACGCATCCCGGAAGAAGTGACTCCGATTGAGTTGAAGTTTCTTAGGGCAAAAAAAAAATTACGGGACATTTTGTTTTCAACAACCAAAAGAAAACCACTACCCGATCCATCCACTGTACTAACAAATCCTCATTCGTTTGCTTAATATTATTAATTAAACGAGTAAACGACCTTCCAGATTTTCAAGCCTGTCAATATTTTTTCCAGATTATGCTTTTGGCTCGTTGCCATGGAGTGCACCACATCCCCGCGCGTCCTTCTTTCATTGACCCTCCCCTGGTGATGCTGCATCCCATCTGTGTTACCATGACGACAAGCAATGTTCCTCCTGCCTGCCCTCTTTACGCATGCGGACTGGACTCGTATAGAGGGGCTTCAATTTTGTACAAGGTCGCAGGTGGAATGTCTTCACTGACGGAAGCACGTTCTCATCATGTTAATAATGTGAATGCACGAATTGTACTCATTTTTTTGTTATGCAGTTTTACAAAGCTATAAAAAAAATAGTTTAGAGTACGCGCTACTTAAAAAAAAACCAAACCGATCTCCTGTCAGTACAAATTCTCCTAACGAATTTTTGTTTTTAATGTATAGTTTATGTTTAGGAGAAAACACTTTTCCTTCTACAACTCTCTGAAAAAGGGGTTGTTTATATTTATTATGTTGGGTTGCTTACATCATCATCCATCCAACTATACTATAAACTGTTTGTTTCAAATTTGCAAAATGCCGGGGGCGGGGGGGGGGGGGCAGGAATGGCCAAAAAGCTGTCAAAACTTGAAAAATCTTATTTTCACTGGAAAAGTTGGAACTAGATTATATAATGGGTACTTATTGGCAGAATCAAAACAAAACAAAATATGATTTGCTGTAATTTTGCTCAAAAAATCCGGTTTTTAATTTTTGGAACCCCCCTCCTAAAAAAAACCCCGTTTTTCTCGGTATCCGCGTGCACAGTTTCCTGGAACTGAAAACATATTGACGATTTTCTACTAATATTACTATTCCTTCCTCTATGATTTAGCATTTCTACTAATCTTCAGGGACCAACAGTCCCGGTTCCTCCCGGATCCCTTGACGTCACTGATTTCATGAATGTGAAGTAAACAATTCAGAAGATCGCGGTATCTTCAATGAACACTGGACCGGATTTTTTTCCCGAAGGTCTGAATAGCCGGGGGATGATAGACCTACCCATAGACCTACCCTACCGGCAGTGCCCAGCGCCCTTGACGGAGGTGGAAACTTTTCGCTGAAATTCGTGTGGGGTGGAGTTGTACAATTCCAATTCCTGGTACAATTCCAACTACATTGTGCATCACTACTATACTAAGGTGTTGTATTTCAGTAAGAGGGACTATATACCGCGTGCCATCCTACAGGTAGTGTAGGGGTTAAAAACTATGACCTCGAATTGATACGACAGATGTCCGAAGTAGATACCATCTGACGAGGAAGTAACTTTTATCGGAAAAAAGCGATGATTCTGAAAAGGACATAACTCTTGTATTAAGGTGTCCGTTTTCCTTTTCAAAGAACACGGGTCGGCATTCCGATCAAGATTTAATACTGGAACAATTCGAATACTGAAACCAATGTATGAGGCTTATACACACACCAATTGTACGTAATTGAAGACCGGGGGGGGGGAACTTTATAACATAGTTACTAATTATTATTCGTTTTAACGTATACATTTGGAAAAACTCACATCAATTCATCGCTCAGTTTCAGAAAATGTCATGTTTTATGTTTATTCCGAGCGTATAAGCTTGAAACTTAAATCACATCTTCGAGTTTTGTGACAATCAAAACGGACTGACTTTCTGTTTCTTTCATAATGCAATCAATACATTTGAAGAAATTGTAAATAGCGCCCTCACCCGGACATGACCCGGATCTGTATATCGGATTGTTTTTGTTTTGGTCGGGCGGGGGAAACTTTTCGGGCGTTACCATTGTATAGGCCTACGCCTGTATTTTGTTTTCTTTTAGTCCACAATAATTGTCAAGTCCAAAACACGGCGCTCATAAACATTAAGTGATGCATGCGCCATGGAAACTATCTACGTCAGTACGTCACCGTACTTCACCCGGATAATTATCACGACACAATATAATATTGAACGACTTAGCGGGAAAGCCCCTCAATGGGACAGGGTCGCTAGGGGGAATCTGGGACGCTGCCCCCAGTGCAAGCTCGTGTGTGGCGGCGTCATTTTCACGCTGTGTGGGTCCGGTTCAGTTTCCTCGTAGAAGACCTTTGAAATTTGATAAATTCTTGGCTCGGCTCCACGTAGCTCGCGTAGGCCCTCAGCTTGTGTTTGTAAACAGGATTCGGTTGAACTTTCGAAACTTCGGGAAAGGCCTAATTTCTGGACACGAAAGAAACTTTATTTTGCAAGAACCGGGAGGGGGTGTCGTTGAGTAAATAACCACGTTTGCCAATTGAATTTGGAAATAAAACAATGTATCGCAATATTCTTAGCAAGTTTTCCCCAAACTACACGATTGAATCATTGGTCATCTCCGTGAAAACTGTATTTGCCAGATTGCATTCACTGTTTATACATTTCTGCTAATTGTTAAGAAATATAATCATTGTATGGACAAATCTCGTACATTTTTAATTATGTAAACAAGTTATTGCACTTAAATTTAAAGGACCAGAAACGAAATATAACACTAGGCAATGATTATCAACGAACCAGAACCGTTCATATTTTTTCCCATTAAATTAAAAAAGGTTAATGCTCAGAAGCGTCTGATGCCGTTTTTAAACTGTAATTAATCATTTCATTGTCATCATTCTCCCGGACACTTAATTTCTAATGACAATTGTGTTATTAATATAAACAAATTATTGTGCTTAAATTTTGAGAGGAGAAACGAAATACATATTGATGATCAACAAACCAAACCGTTCATTTTGTGCTGTTTAAATATAAAGACGAGTTAATTGCTCTGATGCTGTTTATAAACTTTTTAATAATTTCTTTGTCATCGTTTCTCGGAGACAATTAATTTCTCATGACAATTGCTTTCATTTGTAATTAGTTCTTTTATATCAACCCATTCAACGGTCCCCCACAAAATACCTTATTAGTCTGAAACGTCGGTTGCAACGCCTGGGCAAATTTGAAACGGCCGGCGCTGCGGGAGCACGAAAAAATTCCATTGAGTTAGTCAGGTGCGCGCTTGCTCTTTGTAATGCAAATTCTCTGATCGTCTGGTTGCGTAGTTACCGTGAGACAATATTTCGCTAGCTGGCGAAAGTCCAAAGTGTCGCATGCGACGGTTGAAAAACGTAAACACAAGGTGTGTGTACGGCGACGGTTGCCGTAGACGATATCGATGTCCTGGAGACGCGGGAAAACTAAGACTGTCTTTTACGAACCAAAACATTGACGTTCACTGGTTGTGCGTATACGATGTAAACAAACTAACGTCTGTAAATGCATGCCGGAACTGCTTTTTACGAAAAATCTGTCGTACCACAATTACGAGAGGAATTTTGTTAATGATAAGAACTAATTGACAATTATAAAACCGTTACGAAGGCCGACAATCAAACGCGCATTATTCATTTCAAAAATTGAAATAATCAAAATTGCAATATTATGAAAGAACAAGCCATTTTCACCTTGAAATAAATTCTTTTTGTTTTGCAATAAATTTCATAAGACTTCCACGCAGGGCCGGCCATATTTTGCGCGTTATGAAATTTTGTGCGTTATGAAATTATACAGAAGTCATCTTAAATACTCGTTACTAAACGGAAGGCTAAATTATGGGTAGATTTTTTTTTAAATTTCTTTCCATATACAAAGACCCTATTTTGTCGGAAGTATTTTATGGCAATCGAAAACTTAGTAATTTTTTTCTGCGCTAAATAAATATTTAACACAAAAAATGTAATTTTATCATCAATTTATGGTGTTTCGATAATGTCAAGCCCAAGATTTTCTTTGCAATGTATTGTTTTCTCAAGAATTATTAAAAAAAGGAAAAGAATGAACGAAAGGCGTACTTCGTAACGTCAGTTTATTTAAATAAAAAGCGGCTTATACCATAACATCGTTTCCATAACCATAATGAAAATACGGTCTAAAATGATAACTTAATTAGGTCATTATGAGCCACCGAATGAAAATACATTGCAAAATTCAACGATTATCGTGGTCTGTTTGTTGGGTTATTTGTTTGTTTCTATTTATTCCTGGTAACGAAACAAACTTTACTTACTTCAATAACAAACTTCAGACCTTTATGCAATTAATTTGGCTGGCACTCGGGCACTACGTATACGCACGTCACTCATTCTGGGCCTTTTCTTTTTAATTCTATGTATCTATTTATTTTAAAATAACTTTTTAGGACCACGTAAACCGTTTTTTTAAAGTGAGGGCCTTATACCCGCGATAAAATGGGTGTAGTCAGGGAACATGTAAAGTTTTCCTGTGGGAAAGTTCACCATGAAGTTTTCCCCGATACAATGTACCGAGAGCTAGGGCCTGGTACAGGTTGCCTACACGGGGCGTTGCTTTGTTTGTATAGCAGGGTGCAGACGGAGGTCAGTGTACAACTTACAAGGGCAAACAATTCTCACATTCCTCGTATCCAATCTACGGTGCTTGGCATTGTTACTTTGGCCCTCCCAGTGCGCCGGAGCGCGGGAATCTGTACCGGTCTCACACAATATCCAGGTGCCCTTTATTGTAGACTTTGTTCAAGTCTTGGCTTGCTGACTAATTGTGATGTCTGATACCAATAATGTTTACGTATAAGCTAATAGCGACTTGATTGAGGCTATAACATGTAAATTTACCCGCACCCAGATGCGACGGTATCTATTTAGTGAGGGGGGGGGGGGGTATTAAGGGCAACAGCTTCCCGCGTCTGATCACCTGTTTTAGAACAATACATTTACTGACTGAAACTTAATAGATGAGGTGAACAATACACACGGTAAACGTCGGTGTGTAAATTATAAAACGCAAAACAAATGTCCCGTTCCGAGACTTCATTAAAGAAATAAACAAAAAAATGAAGCATATATATTATATTTTAATTGGAAATAGACCAAAGATATTTTGCCTAAAAGTCTGAAACATTGGGTCCTCTATTTTTTTGACATTCCAGTCAGTGAGCAGTTTGCAGCAGTTTTATGCATTTTCGAACTGAAGTAATAATGTTTGGACACGCGGTGTATATTTGCCGCACTTTCGCAATTAAATTATATCATATCATGATTGGGTACTTTTGGCCTGATTAATTTGTTTTTAATATCAGAAACGGGGAAGGACATTTGTGCGGGCATAAATAGAAGTTAAGCAAACTCGGGAGTGACAGTGAATCACAACAATTTAATTTGGTGGTGCGTCCTGGAAAAATTGTTCAAAATTTCCACGATATGAGTTGCGAGATCTACCTGTGCCAAGTCAACATGCGTCATGCAGTTACACAGGGCGCGTAAATACCACGGTTTCGATTGGTTGGCTGTGAAATGACGAAGCATGTATGAGTGCAGTGACGAAGCGGATTTTCAGTGCATGTACATACACTGGCGCGCCCGAGCCGGATTACTCCCTGTCCTCCGCTGACTCTGTGTGTGTCTGGGACGTATGCATCCGCAACTATTTCATAGTGCTCGTTAGAATTTAAACATTTTCACGCAAAGAAAACTTGCAATTTTTTTTTTACAGTGTACTTTGTAATTGCCAAACTACATTTTATCATATCTATCAAGAATACTGGGCCGAAATATCTGTTTTTAATAACCACCTGAACCCAGTGACCTTTGAAAGGTTCTTTCACGATGCGGATTGATATGGGCGGTTGCTAGATAGAGTACGTCACTGCACGAGATGATTATGAAAACAAAATACACGAACGAACGTAAAAAAGCCGGTACGAGCAAATAACCGCCAGATGAACTCAGGCCGTTTGAGTGTGAGCTAGCTGAGCACAACCCACATAATTTGTGTCGATCTGGTGGTTCTGAGGCAAAGGATCACTATCAAAGGATGAATTTCTCGAGGAAAATTACCAGTCAATTCGCCGAGATCTGTTCTATGAACGTGAAAAACATGGGGCGAAACAGCTGTGATCGCAATGGTAAGATTTTTGTGTACGATTCGTACGATCGATGTTGCCAGTTTTCAAATGTCACCATGCACAGACCAACCGGCTTTTTTCTCCTTCAGCTAAATTCTGATCTCTTTTAATTCTTTTCTAACAGGGAAGGAAAAAGAATCCTTCGAGAAGACCTATGCAATCGGTCAACTGCTTGGAAGTGGAGGCTTCGGAACCGTCTACGCCGGTACTCGAGTCCGAGACAATTTGCCGGTAAGTTGAGCATGTACAAAACAACATGACAAAAATTCAGACAACTTTACCGGCTTTTCGCTCTATCTTCTGTTTCCGACCAAATTCTGGAATCAAACACTTAATCCGATGTTCTTGGTTTTTTGCAGGTTGCAATCAAGCTTGTGACGAAAGAAAAAGTCAACGATTGGAGTCAGGTGAGTCTAGTGAAAAGCTTTGCATTTTGTTGGTGTTTCGTTCAACAAAGACATCCGGCATAGGTTGGACACAACACGTAATGCATGCAGTGTGTAGCGCGTGCAGTGCCTGTCAATGCATATGGCACGGTGCCAAGTTTGTACACGGAGCAAGAATGCCTGTCTAGCCGGCCAGCTGGGATGGGAAAATGCTGGCATGGCCGGCTAGTGATATTTACCATTCACAGTTAAAGAGACGTTCGTTCATCTTTCGCTTTTAAGATCACATTTTCGGTGGCAAGTTGGCCTGTCTTTGTTTCTTGGATTGTACGAATGTATGGAATCCACAGGGCCAGACGGCATGGTCCGACCCATTGTGTCAATGAACAATAGAAAACACGTGGCGCGGTAACCCGGTGATGTGCCCCCTGCATTCCATGCATGGAGCGTATTTTACCATACCGGCTGTACCTTGTCTTTGTTCTCATACCGGCATCAGTGTTTCAAAGATTTGTAATTGATGAAAACTTGTATTGTTTTTATTTATTTTCCAGATGAATGGCCAGAAAGTCCCACTTGAGGTCCATCTCCTGAAGAAAGTCAGCCACATACGGGGCTGCATCAGAATGTTAGATTTCTACGACAGAGCGGACAATTTCATCATAGTCATGGAGCGCCCTGAACCTGCAAAGGACTTGTTTGATTTCATCACGGAGCGGGGGCCTCTGGAAGAAGAGCTCTGTCGAAAATTCTTCCGGCAAGTTGTAGAGACGACGCGGCGATGCCACGAAGCCGGTGTCCTGCACAGAGATCTCAAAGACGAGAACATTCTAGTTGATATGAAGTCTGGCGATCTGAAGCTGATCGACTTTGGATCAGGGGCCATTCTCAAAGACACCGTCTACAAAGATTTTGATGGTGAGTAGGCGTTGGTATACTATAGTCCGTGCAATTACAGAAAAAAAATGCTACCTGCTACCTGGAGTGTAATTAAATTTTATGGCATGGAGTCAGACATTAGTCACTACAGTTAGCTGGTATAAACCGTTTCTGTTCCATCTGGATGGTTACTGCCATATGCTCTGCACAATATTAAAAACACCCACTCAAAGCATGAAGGATTGGGATCCGACGTGGCAGTGCAACTTGACCAGTTTACACTAATGTAAAACCGCCCACTCAGATTCTGAATCAAGTACATGTACTCTATGTTCGGTGTCTTTTGTATGACAACTTTAATTTGATTGAAATCCGAGGTAATTGATTTTTTTCCTTTGTTTGATTTTGTTGCTTTATGCAGGTACCCGAGTCTACAGCCCACCAGAATGGATCCGTTCCCATCGCTACCACGGCCGGCCTGCCACAGTCTGGTCCCTGGGCATCTTGCTGTACGACATGGCGTGTGGAGACATACCCTTTGAGCAGGACGATGAGATCTGCCGAGCCGAACTCGTCTTCAAGGACGGAGTCTCCCAGTCCTTGAAGCATCTGATCTGCTCCATGCTCCGAGTCAAACCTATGCACAGACTGAATCTGGACGAGATTCTGGAACACCCCTGGATGAAGAAGGGACAGTGCGACGTCAACGCCAACGGCAAACAGTTGATGATGTGCACGCAGTCGGCAGGGAGTGAGGAGAGCATCAATCGGTCGCCGCTGAGCAGCGCCAGCTCCAGCGAGGAGGACCTAATCAGAGACTCAAACACTTCTTCCAGCGATCACATGCAATGCTCAGACCCATGCACTAAAGATACAACTACCTGCCCGTCCTTCTACCTTGAGGTCGAGTGCTGACCAAGAATCCATCCCTCCAACCACCAAACTTGGATGTGCTGGCCAATCCACCAATTTGAATGACTTTGAACTCATGGATTCTTGGAACAATTAACTGTGGTCATATTTTTAAAGTTTTTTAACAAAGTGCAATACTTTCATTAAGTTATGTCACAGACAAGTCCCAGCATTCAACTGCAAGTCAGATTTATTTATCGCACCGACAGTGCATTGAGGTAGTTGCGAAGACTTATATCTATATATATTAGTGTTCATGTTAACCAAATGAGTGCAACAACTAATGTGCCTTCCAGTGTTGAAACAGTTTTGGTTGATGTGGCTTTTGTGTCTGACTTTTACCTCAATGTACTGGAGTGTATGTGTGCACTTGCCTAGGGTAAATGTGTCGTGAAAAAACAAACAATTTGTATTCAATGCAAGCTGGCAGCAATATGTTAGTGGGCGTTTTGGTTGAAAACATTTTGCCAGACAGTCTTTGTTTTTGGGCAAAGTTCCCAAGCTCAAACCAACTGGGTGAAAACATCCTGCTAACCTGATGAAGCATTTCCTTGATTTCTAGAATTGTGTGGATTCATGATAATAGAATCAACCTGTGCAAACATCCCTCTGTGCTGTCCGGCCAAATATGGTGCTGCCGTTTCACTGTAGGAAGAACATTTTGTTTTTTCCGGATCTACCAGTGTTTTAGTGAAATGGTGTTATAGTAGAAACTGTGTTAATTTATTGATCTTAGTGTCGAGTTCTGCACAGTTTATGTGGTGTTTGTGAAGTATTTTCCCTTCTCTATTTAAATTCCAAATTCATTCAAGTTTGAGACGGTTTTTAAGTTGATGGTGCATTTTATGTGTTTTAACATAAAAACCTGTTGTTCGAAACTCCCGACAAACCGATATTAATTATGTCTATCAAAAACTTTTCAAGTTTTCATTCAATTTTTGATTATTGAACTTGTTTTCACTTGTTTTTTAATCAATTTCTTTCTCAATGTTCAAATTTTCTTGAGCTTGCTTGAATTTGGAAAGTCTATTTTTTATTTATTTATGTCATCGTAATGCTCAGTTTTTTGGTTGTTTTTTTAACCCTATGGGAATGAATGTTAATGTTAACTTATTTGTCAGGTTATACCTCACTGTATGTTTTAATTATTTGTAAATAACAGAGTGTATATTTTTTTATATTAATATTAATGCAATAAATTCATGTTGCCAATGTGGCGAAAAGAAACACACTTGTGAATTCAGTTCGTTTTTTCATTCATTTATAGGGGAAACAATCACTTTGCGCTATTATAAAAAAAAATCGGAAAAAATGTTGCAACCTGACGCCCCTTCCGCGATTGTGTACAAAGTCCATGGAGAGTCAAGAAAATGTTCGAAGTATTTCCTAACAAAATTGGAAATGTTTCTCAGTCCCGGATTCATGTCTTATCATTTTTGCAATGAATGAACTTAATTGAGTTAACATATGAAGAAGAAAGTGGCGTCAGGTTGCAACATTTTTTCCAAAAAAATCACTTGAATATTGTGGAATAAAGAAATTGGACCCCTGCCATTTTTTTGTTTGTTTGATGGAGCCCACCTAGGAAGTTAGAAAAACACAACCAGCATTCTCGGCAGCGAAGTCACGGGGGAACAAAGACTCGCCAATTCCCTCCACCACAAAAGGGCCACTTTCTTCCTCCTCCCCACCCCCACATTCAATGACTCACGAAGCCTGAGATGTCTACCAAGAGAACCGTTTCTTTGTTCCCTCCATTCCTGCCTCCCACCGTCTTAAGGCGGGTCAGAAAACCACAAATTCCTGCCATGCTGGGCCTCGTACACTGACCCCTAATCTCCCACTCGCACAAAAGAGCGTGCAGGGCGATCGGAATGCGACGGTTACATAACCGTTGCGATGTCAGACAAGATGTAACTATTTGATTATTCAAAGCTACTGCGTCATTATTCTCCTGCATGACGTATGTTAACGATCGTTGCTTCTTGCTTAATTAGGGTTGCAGGCCAGTAAATAGGCCCCAAATTGCCTACGCCAGCCAAATCACGATTTGATTTGCAAAATCTTCAAATCTTCAGTATTTGAGATATTGATTGTGAGGGACTGGGTTGGTAAAAATAAAATGCACAGGACTGGAGCAGGAGCAGAGCTGTAATTGTGTAATAATTTGTAATTTGCGCTCTTCCCTAAAAGAGCTCTATTAGCCATCGATTTTCAAAATGGCGATTTTCAAAATGGGACTATTTTTCATTTTTATCTTCGGATGGAATTTCTCTTAAAAGTCAAAAGTTGACCAAAAAAATTGAAAAGAAATGAAAAAAGATAAAATGAAAAAATATGATGATGTGTCTCGAACACCTTGGAGAGTTGTAAGTATTTTATTTTTCCCGAATTTCTGAAGTATTTACCATTGGGGTCTAATGGAAGTTTATTTACTGGTCTGCTACCTATTATTTAAAATGGCGACGTCCGTGTTGTGATGAAAAAAAGTGGGGAAAGAAGAAATGGCAATTGAACAAAATTGTTGATTACAAAAAAAATAAACAAACAAAATTTTTTTTTAAAAGAAATTTTTTTTGAAAAATTTCTGTTCTTTTTTTTTTTTGGCTGTGTTTTATTGAAAACAATTCATGCAACATGTCATTCGTGGATTGTGCAAACAACACAGGCACACACGCCATACACCATAGTCAGTAGGTGCTTCATATTTTTCGTTTCCTTTTCTTTCTTTCTGTGGTCTCCTTTCATTATCTGTTAATTCTAATATTTTTCTTAATATTAATTTTCTTAAAGTATTTTTCAACTGCTTCTTTAAAAGTATTGTCATTACTGTCATTTTAAACTTGGAGAGGAGGGCAGGTATGAAACTTAGTATGGATGGAGCATGAAAAGGGCATGATGGAAAAAATGTCAATGTGGATTAATGTCAAAATGGAACAAAATGATACAACGAAACAAAAATTATATAAAATTCAAACAATGCAGAAAAGTCAAACAAAAAAATGTGGATGTTTGGTGTGGGCGGGGCGGGATCCACGCACAACCAGAACGGGATGTATGGGGTTTGAATGCCGATTGCCGAAATCGAGCAACGATTGCTATGCCGTGCACGAGTGAAAGTGTCGCACAAGTGGGAGGCATATATTTGGAAGCACGATTGTGTGTCCTCTCCGCACAACCCGTTAGTTGTGTGTGTCCTTTCGAGCACCTTTCCCTGGAGACAAGCTTCCCACATGCAGGGCGTCTGAACAAGGTTGACGGCAATCCTGTGAAAGGCAGTGGAACATAAGTAAAGAACCAAACTACAAAAAGAATGTACTGTGGACTATGGGGAACAAAGTAAGTTTACTGTACTACAACACTACCTTGCACAAGTACAAATACAAATTACTAAACTACTTGCAATAATTATGGTCGAGTCTAACATTGTGGCAAATTACATTTACTGAATTTTTTGATGCTTTGAATTGCTTCGGATTGATTTATTTCTTTCTATTCATATTTGGGTAGAATTCTAAAATGAAAGACTCTTAGATCTACTGCATCTTATTTTTTTTTCTTTCCCCCCTTTTTTTTCTTTTTTCTAGCTTTCTTTTTCTTCTTTTTTTCCTATTTCTTTGCACCTTTTCTAGCTGGAGTATAACGAGAGCATGAGCACCATCAGCATTTTTGCACTTTGCTGGAGAGCCTATTTTTCATAAGGAATGTGGCTGGTCCTGACTAGACGATGGTTCTGGCACATCGAGAAGGTTTTTGTTCCTTTTGTTCCTTTCTTTGTGTTTCAAAAATTCATTTTTTGGTCAATGTTGAGTTATTTTTTTCAGTTTTTTCCATTTTTTGCTTGGTCTTTGCTTTTTGCCTTTTGTTTTGCTGTTCAGTATTTGTTTAGTTTTCTAACACTGTTTGAAATGTTGAATTTACTAGGGCAACTGGTATGGCAGGTATCAGCAACTTATATCTACCACCTCCACTTTCTATTGACCACAGCTTTCAGCGGGTATGTTTCCCTTAACTTGTTTACTGCTTTTTCTTTTGGCTGCAGCCATGGCCATGTCAGCCATCTTGGCTGAGTCTTTTCAGTGCAGCAGCTTTTTGTCAGCTTTGTCGGCTCACTCCTCTGTGGAGTCTTTTTTCAGACTTTTTTTTTTTTGATTCGTCCTTTCCTTGTTTTCCTTTTTTGGAAATGCAGCCACCCATGGCTCACAAAATTTTACTCATGGCTTTCCAAAGTGAAGGAAACAATTCAGCTTGGTCACACCCCCTGCTCAGTTTTCTTACCTCATTGGATTTTATCACATGAATTGTTTCCAGTTGTTGCCCACCCATCAGCATCATTTGTAATTTATTTACATGATTTCAGTGGCTGTGCACAGTTTGTTTTTCTTGTTGTTTGGCATTTGGCATTGGTTCATCGCTCATATTGAAGCGTAGCTGACGGAGAACATTGATTTCTACTCCTGATTGCAATCGCGTTTTGTTTTCACAGCTGGAACAAAGTTTGTTTTTTCTTACATCACGACGTCTCTTGTTGTAATTGTTCTCATCAACAAACTTCCACAGGAGTCGTTGCTGGCACAAACAGTGTTTTTTTGTCGCATCTCTGGAACAAGTCTCACTGTCTGTCTGTCTCTTTCAGTTCAGGGCTTCTTTCATTTTCCTTGTCTTTCGGTTTTGCAGACGTCAATTTCATTTTCAGCAGTGATGATTTTTCCTTGTTTTTCTCCGAGATTTTGCCGCATTTGTTCTTTTGCAGTTTTCTGTGTTTCCAACTCATTGCCCATGGAGGTCCATTGCCGGCCCCTTTCCAGGATGTTGTGTTGTGATGTACAGTTTCAGGTGGTGCCAGTAATCCGCCCTTTCCAGGGGCCAATCTCAGTGCGTACTTTTTCTTCTGCGCACCCGGTGTGTACAGTTTTGTGTGGGTTGACTGAAAACACGTACGGCTGCATGATGACATCTCCCACACCCAGATCCATGCTGACCTTCCTGCCAACATGCAACAAGTCGGCTGACTTTCACTCCTGCATTGCTTGCTCTGATGCAGCTGAGCCCCTCCAGCTAACTTGACGGTTGCATCTGGTTGCTGACATCGGTACCTTTCTCTGTGGCTCAAGAACCTTGATGCAGTGAAGCCTCTACTGGGGGTTTTTCCACCTAAGCTGGGCGGGCGCACCGAGTTTGTCAGTGGAATCCTCCCTGATGTTTGGTGACGTGACTTGGGGTTGTCTTTGATGTTTTTGTGGTGAGCCTGTCTGATGCCTTGCTCTTTTGTTTTTTTTTTGTGAGCGATGAATTAATGACGTTTTTTATCAGCCTTTAACCTTATGGACCTAAGTAACAAAATCTTGAAAAATTGCCCCTTCTAAGTGCCACCACGCCCATTTCGCCCACAGTTACATACACATAAACTGAAGTGAGAAAGAAGAATGAGCAAAAGTGAGAAGTCCTGCATGATACATGCTCACATGGGAGGGCTCACTTTTCAACCTCTGTGTGGATGAAAGTGAGAAGTGCATGTGATTACACATAAGTCTCCCTTCAGGGAATTTTTGAAGTGATGTGGAGGGGGTAGTGATGATGAAGTGATACATGCTTGCTTGAAGTATTGTTGCCCACAATTGGTAATTGGAGTGCAGAGGGCAGGTAGATGGAGACAGTTCTGGTTTATTGCAGCCAGTAAGCCAGGAAACTAGTGCAAGCAAAGATGCATAACTTTGGTGAGGGCAATTAACTGAAATCATGAAATTAAACAGGATTAATTGCTGTTTATGAAAACAAGTTAATGCATGGAGAATCATGTCCCATATTCATTTTTAGTATTAATCTCTGTTTCATCCTTACAAGTCCAGCCACATTTAATCATGGCCCATATTCATTTTAACTGGTACTTATGTCCTTCTTAACCCTAACCCTTCACTTTCCAATCCCCTTAACCCTAATTTTCCCAACCCCCCCTTCAAATCAAACCCCCATCCTCACCCTATGCATAACCCTCCCTTTCCATTCCCTCACCCTAACCCTAACCAAATACCATCCCTCACCCTAACCCTAACGAACTTTCCATTCAACCCTAACCCTAACCTCTCCAAGTAAATGCTAACCCTAATTCACAACCAACAAACATATTGGAAATGCAAGAGGGGTTGTTATGCTAACTGGTCAGGAAGAGTACTGCTTTAAAGTAATGCAACATATAAATACAATTCAAATTGTTGTCTGCCTTAAATGCATTCATGCCTCAATGTAAATTTTTCAGTATTTACATATATGGCAATTCAAAGAATATGAAAGTTGGAAAAGGCCCTTGCCTATTTGCAACAGTGCAGATCTGCAGTAAATGTGCTTCTTTCTTGGTTGCAATGAAGTAACATTTTTGTATATGCTGTGCGCCCGCCAAATCACGATTTATTGTGCCCTGGAAATTAGCCGTGTAAAGGAGGTAAAGTGGCCATGAACTTGAGGGTTGGTATTTATATGGGTGTGTATTTTGGATGAAATTTAAAATAATGTTTATAATTTGATGTCTTGGGAGATAAAAGCGCCTATTTTTTAATGAGTGTAGCTGAAGTGTTGTTTTTAGGCAAAGGGCTTCAGGGAGATTTTTAGATAAAAGTCATACCTTAGTCTGGTACTGAATGGCTAACATACCACTTTATGTAATCATGGAGGTAGAATTAGAAGCGAAAATATCTACCTGTGCACATTGTATTCGCTTCTTGAATTAACGATCCTTGACTTGCAACTAAGGTCTAGACATACATGTACATGTATTTGTGTACATGTGCACAGTTTTTGCAGAGATATTTTTAGTACTGTTTGCTGTATAGGTAACGTCATGAATATCCTCGCAAACAGCCAACACAAACTTCCCGCGCCAAACAAAGTTAATTGTCTCCACCATGTTCAAAACAAGTGGACGCCCCCTTAATTTTGTTAGTTTATCCACTGTGGCCCTCACTTCCCCTTGTTTTGACGAGGTAAAGTTTCATTGTTTTCGCCCTGTTCAACTTTCAGGCATGCTGCATATATACATACATATACATGTATATGCATAGTGCACACGATACCAGCTTACTTTACCAAAAACCTTCCAAATCCACACCCACGGAAAAATCGCCATGCATTCACGGAAACGACATGCCACCATTGCGGACCGGCCGGCAACCGATGACTAAAAAAAAAAATTCGATCTGGCGTTATCTGGGTGGGGCTCAGTCAAAACATCATATCATTTTTTTGCTTTGCTTTTTATTTAAAAACAAATGTACGCCCAAACTGTTCAACCCGTACTAGAATCTGGGACAAAGGTAACTGGCGGGACACGGTTGAGGGTAGTACTAGTACAGCACAGCATAGCACTGAACTGTACAAACAGGCACCGCCTAGCCTCGCCACGTTTGCATATTTTAGCGTGCCACGTGCATGTCTCATGAACAGAAAAAGTACGGGTCGGAGTCTATCGCGTATAATCCGTATGCTAACTTATCACCTTATGTAAAGACACGGCATTAACGAGGCGATGTTTACCATTCAGTTTGTTTATTTGTTTGTTTATTCGAGGGGGAAGTAGGTAAACATGAAGGTTTCAATTAAAGAAACAATGCGTAAACAATAAAAAATACAACCAGTAAAACTCTTGTTTCAAAATCATGCTACAACCCAATTTTGGCGCAGCTGATATGCGCGCCCCGTTAAAGTCTAAAACATACGCGCATATGGAACGGTTTGGTATTTAAGTTTGTAGTCGGTACGGTGTCTACAGACAGTGAAACATTCTCCAAATGTATCAGTCTGAATCGATAACATGATTACATAATTGATAATGTATCATGGTAGTCGGGCAATGCGTTGGGTCAAAGTTGATCGGTTTTGATCCTCGTCAGTCTGGTTTCACTAGAGGTACGACGATCATACGATGACTAAAATATGATTTCATAAATTCACGGGACAGGTATAAAATTCCCAGGCCAGCGAATAGTTCGTGTAACCTGTTTAGTGGGCGTGGCAGTAGTGTTGCAACACTAAGCAGGTTTACACTGCGCAAAACATATTTGGGAATATTGCATGAATGCCGAGGATTCTTTTTTTTCTTTTTTGAAATGAATCGAAGCTGCATCATTTTTTTTTGCGGGGGGGGGGGGGGGGGCTTAGCCCAAACAATCTTAGCGTGTTGGTCTCCTGAGCTCCCTTCTACTAGAAATGTATAAATGAACTCAAGACAATGAAACAAATGGTAATTAACAATCCTTTTGCAGAATCTTTATTTCTGATTGGTACGTCTTTCGCAACAAATTAAACAAGCTACTTGTATTGCACAATTTTACCATAAAAACAAAGGATAAAGTTCACTGAAAAATGAGGCCAGTCAAATTAAACTATCAACATTTAAATCTCTGTTAAAATGTGAAAGGTGTGAAAAAAAGCTGTGTTCTGTTACTTGCAGATTTGTGGAGCGCCACAAAATATTACTGGGTGGAGGCTGAAAACATGGCACCATAGAAGAGGGGAAAAAAACACATGAAAAACCAAATGCATTACACTGGAGCTGTTACACAAACGTATGTATTCAGTAGTTTGGTTGGACTCGATCGATCGAGCCTGTCTATGCAATGCAAATCTAACGGGCCCAGCTATGTACATGCAGTCTGCACAGCAGGTGTACATGAGTATGGTTAATATATGCAGAAGTCAAATCGCAATTCCAGACACCTAGCTGCGAACTGCATCCCATGCCCAGGGAACTAGGGCCGGGTCGGTCGGGCTGCTGGCGCGGCATGGGTAGGGCTTTAATTTAAAGGGAATGGTTCTACGAACACTCTCTTCTTTTTCTCGCGAAACAAAACAATCTGTACTCTGGTGAGCAGCGGACCGGGACGGGCAGGTCACGGTCACACACCTTAATCAAGATACTTGCTATTAAAAAAGCTGAATTTGTGAAGGCTGGGAAAAGTCATAAAAATTCTTGCCATTCACCTGGCAAGTGTTGCATAGAGAATAGGTAAACAAACTTATGAGTGGAAAATAATACAGGTTGCCCCTGCCATATATTGGAAACTTTTTAACGGTTGGACGGTTTGCAGATAATTTGGTGTCTAGTTTTGGCAGTACATTGTACAGTGTACTTCTACACATACCGTATGTGAGAGGAACATCCTGGTGTGTCTAGTTTTTGCAGCAGTAAAGTGTACATCTACACATAATTATGTGAGAGGCACAATACACTTCAGTTAATGACCATTTCATTTCAATCCATTTCATATTTTTTTTACTCTAAAATGTAATTTTGCCAGAGTTGAATATACAATTGGGCTCCGCATACTTATTTCCTAACAGTGAACCTGCAGACCAGTGGTGTACTGAGCCAAGGGCCGAGAAGGAGAGAGAGAGAGGGGGGGGGGGGGGGCACGTGCCCCCCTTACAAATTCCCAGTGCCCCCCCCCAGATGTTCCCCCCATCCGAAATGTGCCGCTTGCCAAGGAAGTGTGTTTCTAAAGTACAAAATGTATTATGAATGAAATGTGAATAAATTGATAAGCAAAAAACAGGGCCCTCTAACATCAAAATAGACCCCCCCCCTTTACGAAGTTTGCAGCACTTTGCGGCGGCCTGGAAATTTGGGGGAAATGTTGTTGTTGGGTCTGCCCTTGGTGCCCCCTCATAACATGCTAGGCCCCCCCCCCATGTTGCAGCCAAATTAGAGCAAAAATTTGAATACTCTGAAAAAAGAATTAATTCAATGGAAATAAGAGTAAAATCCAGCCCACACGTATTTCATTTAATGAATTTCACTATAAATCGTCTGGCTCTTAGTTTATGGGAGCGCATTTTCACTTTGTAAAAAACTGAGCAAATTTTCGCTCTTTGGAAATTAAGAGAGTAGATTTCAAAACAATATTGATATAAACATGAACAAAACATTGACACAGAAATAAAGAAATAGCTTAACAACTTAGAAATTAAAACAAAATAATTTGAAAAGAAAAATATCAACTCTTAAACTTAATCCAAACAAATCAAATGTACTTGGTCCGCACTCATCACTTCTGTGTCTAGGAACCAGTCTAGTCCAAGCCATGTCCATGTAAAACTAAAAAGAACATAAAAGAAAAGAAAACAAAGGGAAAAAACACAACAAAAATATTAAAGGTAAGAAGGAAACAAATAAAAACACATGATTTCAACTGGGTGGCAATGGATAAATAAAATGGATATGTGTAAAAGTTTCCGTCATTTTATGTTTATTTCAATAATCATACAACACTCAAAAAATCAGCTGGACATCCGACCGGTGCAAACCAACTTTGACAAACTAATACCAAACCCTATTAGTTATGTAAACATCAAAGGAAAAAGGAACACATTTAGACAATTTTTTTTGTATTTTTAAAAAGGTTATCTTTTAAAGGTAATATCCAACATTTGCTTTCACTTTAATTTTCAAAAAGGTATGGATTTTGGGGTTAGTATTTCATGGCAAATATTGTAAGACTGACCTGTTTAAAATGTTGTGTTCACAGATGCGGGAAAAACCAAGGACAAATGATGATCGTGAAGTCTGGTTCCCTGACCCTACTTCAGGTGAAACAGAGTAATTTATAGACGTCGGGGAATTGTAAGGTCAGGGAACCAGACAAGCTGTCTTGTTCACGGATGTGTAATCGATTGCAAACAAATGTGGACTAACTAAATTTGGTAAATTGGGGCTAATATTTGAAGACAGTTAGTTTGTTCCAACGATGGTCGGCCGGCCATTGTTGAAAAATGATACAAATATTCCTCTTTTCTTGAATGACAGCACACCAGGCGCCATGATTTCACAGGTTTATACTTGCGACTATTATTCACTTACAGTCAAGTAAGGTATTTCATAATAAATTGATAGTTGTGTTTTATGATGTTTGCAAATGTTGCATATATTACCTTTAAATGCCTTCCCTATTGTGAGCACATGTGTCAAAGTAAGAACCAATGGGACATGCGAGGTACCGGTAGTGGCAAGAGCGCAACCCCTTTAAGTACACGCTGGGAGTTCAATCTCAGGTCAGCATATGCACTTTCCCAGGCAGACTATACTACAAGGGCCGGCCTACATCGCTGCTGCTTGAGAGCAGTGAAGGTTGGGCACACAGCTCAAGTGATATTGCAGCCCAGAGCCACGGTTACAGACTCTGTCTAAGGTTTCCATGAGTCGGCACTCAGGCATGGCATTATAGACTGTCCCCCCTAGCCATGAGAAAAACTGGTGTCTATCTCAAGTGCAGGGAGCTATGAAGGTACGGTCTCCACGGGGTACCATACTACATTGGTAGCCCTTTGTGCGCCGAGTTCAAAAGTGCATCAGACAGGGTACAGCTAGCTTCCAAATCACATTAAAGGATTTTTTTTCCAAATTGTAATCTATTCATAAGATGGAATTTGTGCCAGGGTATTGCAAAAAATTCACCCAAAAACTGCAAACTCGGGTGGGACTCGAATCTATGACCTAGCTCCTGCTTACTAGTGCAGTTTTACTATGTTTTTTTCTCACTATCACAAGGGCAAAACCCAATAGTGAATTTCGTTTATCAGACACAAAGTAATGGAACCTGGATATTTCCAACCAATTTCATTGCATGGCAATATGAACAAAATAAAAGGCTGTACACTGAATTGTATCTTGAAGAGGTTGCTTCAGAAATTAGTCCAAAAATGGAGCAAAAACATTATCACACACCGGATGAGGTTGACTTTTTCTCTTCCATTTTTGTTCTACAAAGTAGTAGATAAAGATACATACAGCTGTGACAGAGTGACTTTATATGCAAGTCACTGGGCAAAAAAAAAAACTGGAACGCTTTGTGTTTCACTGCTTCAATGACAACAAAAACACTTCTGACCCGAGTATAGAAACAGCTGAAATATTTGGAATTCATTTGACCCTTTGCAATTTGGAACCCATAACAAAATAATGCAGCCAGAACTACTACAGGTGCAACTTCAAAATGCCTGCTTTATTTGGACGTTGGACAACAATGAAATGCAAAATGTGTATCTTTAACAGAGAACAAAAACATAGGGTCAAAATATCTGACCTTATTTGGCCCCTACCCATGCACTATAGAGACAAAAGGCTACACAAAATGCCACTCTCTGGGTTGATATACACACTGCCAGGGGGTAGGACAGCCCGGGTATGTAGGGCATTCTAATAAGGCCAGAACTGGTGGGGTCAGTGCTATTAATAACACAGGGTAAATATACAGCCATGCATGCTTGCATGCTGGCGATGGAAAACTGGAAAGGTCACGCTGGGTCATGTCTGAAGTTTCTGTTTTGGTCTGGGTTCTTTGTCTCTGGACAAAGACTTAGAAATTGGAGCAGCTGTGACTCTTGAGTGTAAGGTGACAGGCACTTGATTATGATCAATAACACTGTATAATTAAATGCTTGTGATATGAAAAACAGTATATTCATAATGTAATATTGTTTAAGACTTTAAAAGTTGCATACACCTAAATGCTCTTTATACTAGTTGATGAATGAAGATCTTTCTGAAATGTTTGAATTTGACATGAAATTCTTCATCAGCATGGCATTTTCGGAATGTTCGTATTGAGATATATCTGTGGTCCTAACTACTCTTCCACAATGCAGTTTGACAAAGAATATTATTGGCTTGATTGTCTGCAGATTGCACAATTTGTTACGTCTTGGAATGCACACATGCATGTACAGTGTAACTTGTCTATGGTCAATCCCTCACAAACTTGTTTACACATTAGTGACTTTACAGAGACTGAATTTACTAGTGATCAACATATGGAACATTTTATAGTCTTTTCAGGCCTACAGTGTAGGTACATTTAGCTCGAAATTATTGTATTTTTCTCAAACAAATTACTTCTATGAAGCCAAGATGATGCAGGAAAGTATTTTATAATCTTGAAGACAGGGTTATTACTTATAAAGTCACACCTTCATTCAGGCTTGCAAGATTTCACGAACCATTTGTTATAAAATGTAGGCCGGTTCATTCAATAACTGGACAACTCTCATTGGACTGGTATCCTTGAAGAGAAACATTACTGTAAAGTCGCCGTGCTTTTGTGGCCAAAAATCTTTGTGCATTGTGCTGCACTACAATGTATACGATTGTTGTTTGCCCTATTACTTTTGTTCAGAAGGCTGGGAGCAAACCTGTCATTGAGTTAACTTAAAAAAGTTTCCAATATGGCAAGGACATATGCCCACAAAGCCTCACCACAGCTCAGAGCAACAATGAACAACTGCACAAAATGTCTAACCCGACACAGAAAGATCTGGGTAGGGACGAGATAATAGGCCTTTATACAGACCCCTTTAGAGACAGGGCACAAGCACTTGCTGTGCCTACTTTTTAAGTGCTAATATAAGCACATGGTTATGAGCCTCCGTCTATTTCAGGGAGACCGTACCCAGTACCCAGCTAAATTTTGCTTTAAAAAAAGGCACATATACTGGAAAGAAAACTTCAAACAAGGAAGAAAAATTAAGTTGTTAGAGGACTTTAACCCCTGCTCCCTGCGCTTTTGTTTTCTAGGAAAACTTCCTGGATCCTCAAAAATTCTCCACTTTGCAGGAAGCAGGAAACCAACGTCAGATTCTTTGTTCTTCCTTCCTGTAACAAGCCCTACATAAAGTAATAGTGATTGGGCTAGATAGCAGTGTTTTTTACGGTCCTGTAAAATCTTACCAAACTTCCTGATGGATTTTGAGTATCTGAATGGGCTGGGTTAATACAAAATACGCCTTGGATAAATCTTGAAAAGTCTTAGCCAGACCAAGAGGCTTATCTCAACCACAAGGGATAATCTTGCAAAATCAGCTCTCAAATTAAATGCATTAATAATCTGAAATCTACAAATCTTTGTCATTTTTTAAAAATCAGTTTACAGCGTTACTTCCACTTTGTGACCAAAGAAAAGTTTGATGTTCAACAAATAACTTACATGTCATTAGACAAGGATAAGGAAAATAAATGGTGGCTCAATCCCATTCAGAGGCGCTCTTACGTATAGACTGACAGTGACAATACCTGTACAAATGTGTACGGGTTTGGGTGTTTTCGTCGTATTAGTTAATTTCCACTCTGTCAAGTTTGATAGGGTTGGGTTAGGAAATCAATTATAAGTTTTTGGGGACCAATATCGTTTGTTGATCCTTGGGTGTGAAAGATTGTTTGGACATTAGGAAATTCATTCATTTCCTTTGGGGTGAGCAGTTATGATCATCTACTGGTTTACTCCCAATCACCCCCAATGGTCAAACATCCAACTATATGGACTACCCCGGCCAAATAACTTCTACTTTCCTCAAGTTTCTGTGTTTTGGATATCCTTTTCATTCAGGGATCTGTGAAAGACTGGAAGCTTATTCAACTGACTGAATACAATGTACATTCTTTTTTTCAAGATTTAAGCATTTGCTTTGCCACTATGCAGTTTGATTCTTATCTTTAAAACAACAGCCATAATACATACGGTATCGCTGACCGTCGATGTGTTTACAACAACTAAGGGAAAAAGGACATAACGTAAGAAAACAAGTAAAAACAGTGTTGGCCAGTATCACACGGGAAAACTCCCAGAACCTACCAACCGAATGGAATGAATACTGATCATTGTTATTGCCCAACACAGAATGCAGGTTGCATCTCAAAACATGAAATTAAGACATCGGACATTTTATGACTTGTATAACATATTTGTACAAACAAAAACAGATGTTCTCAGTCACATTGTGTAAATCAGTGCATTCAATGTTGTGAAGAAATTTGACACACTGCACGTGATACCGTAAATGGATTGTGCAACTGCAAGACCAGTTTTTTTCTGGGCTGATTTTGTGTCTGATCACCCTTTAGAAGTTCTGAGCAGATCTGCAACACCCTACAGTACTATAATGCAGGTTGCAGGCCAAGTTTGTTATGAAAGTTTGGTGACTCAGTTATTCGTTATCTGGCACTTGAGTGTCACATGCCTATAACAGCTGATTTGCTATTGTGTGCTGGTGCTTTATATAACAGGAATTTGCCAGGGGGAACAATGGTATTGATACAATAGGTCCATGTGACCAGGCCTGTCACACACAAGCACGGATCTGTGTGGTGACCTTGCACTTGGGCCAAAGTGAAGTGTGTGTTTATTTCATCACACAGGTCTGAACTGTACTAGGGCATTTCACAGGAACCAAAATCTCTAGTCAAGTCCCAGGATGCTGGCACGTAAAAGACTAGCACGCTTGGGCCTTTACTATCTCGTGTAAATCACTTATTCATTTATTCTTAATATAAATCAAGCAATATAAACCAATCATCTCAGTGGTTTGCGGTACACCTTTAATCGTAGGTCGCCCTGACTGTCTGGTTCCTGTCCTCGATTCACCCATGATGTTGCACGTGTGTGTCCTTGATTTACACCATAAACAAACGCTGTACTACTACTACTACTAGGGCCTTTCACATGAACCAAAATCTCTGTGACCCGGGTCCAACACAGCAATTTCGGGAACCCTTTTTCACACTAAATAGCAAAAATCTAACAGGGCTTCCACCAAGACCAGCGCTCTACACCGGTAAAATCCAACCCTGGTCAGGACCAGGCCGGGTTGGCAGGCTCTACCAGGGTAGAAAATCAAAACTCTACAGCTGACCTGTCTACAAAATGCTGTTACCTAAGTGTGGATGGTAACCCTTTATCTACCCATGTTCGATTGGCTGAATCCAGAGAGGTTACTGCCAGGCGAAGGGGGTGGGGGTGGGGGGGGGGGGGGGTATAGAAGGGCTCTCCCCTGTAAAATGTCCTCATTTGAAAAAAATTCGGGGGCCGGGGGTGTGCACCTCCTCCGCACCCCCTGGTTCCATCACTGATGGGACCCAGTTACGCTCAGAGTGCACCCGTGATGATTTCAAAACAGGTAGGCTTATGTGAAAAGGCTTCAATAGTAATTGTCGAAATAGGTCAAAAGTGCAAATATTGGATTTTGACTGCGTGGATGATGCATCATTTTCCCAGGGGAAATGGCGTAATCTCTTGATACAATCTTGTTGATGGTTTGTTTGTAAATGTAATCAACCCATATTGCTTGGGCGGTCCAAAATGGCAAGAATTAGGAAACAGTCCGTCTACATTTTATGCAAATTGAAACGATGATGCAATGGATGTCAATGAAGAATACAGAGCTCTTTCTTAAACTGTAAGGGATACCTTTGTCAGTACAATGTCAAGTTCCTGATGTTCGTAAATTTGTTATCAGTTACTTTCAATTGACGCTTTGTAGGTTTACCTTATTTTTGCTGGACCCAGAGGGCCAGTCCAGTGTCCTCTTTGCCCCGATCTCGCCGACTGACTACTGACTGTCACTCATGAGCTGGGCAGTGCTTTTGTATAGGATTACCCTGTGACGCCAATGAATGGGTTAAATCTGGCCCATTGTGTAGACCAGACGCATGAAAAGACTTCCAGAGATGTTCTGAATCAATTGAATAGAATTGTGTGCACTCTGCGACCAGCTTTTCTAGGCTTGCCTCGTCTTGTTTTGGGTTAGTCTGATTTTAAAAGCCAAGTACTGAATATACTGGGGTTTCAGTCCCTACCTGATTCCATGGGTTTTCCTTGGAATATTCTTTGGGGGTTTTCCTCCCACTTCTAAACTGTAACTCTTTTCATTGTCTTCTCTGTACAGGTTTCTTCAGGCTTTGAGCTACAGTGCCTGGGTCGCTTTTGAGGACAACTTTGGTTTCGTTACCAGAAAGAAACAAAATACAGAAATGAAAAATAACAATAGATTAACTTGGTGTTTTTTGGGCCCTAGGCTCAAACCGCTCTATTTCAGTAGCATGGGGAAATTTTACAAGTGACTAAGCATTTGCCACATTTCAACTTTAACCAGAGTGCCTTCAGTGGAGCCCTTTTAGAGTCAACAAATTAATCCCAATAGAAGTAGCACGCTATGGAAGTGCACTTTGAACTAGAAATGTCAATACAGTAAGCATAGTTATAAGATCAATTCAGCTTCAAACTATAAATAAATACACCAGCTTACTTTATATAACTTTAAAGTCCACATAAAATTTAAATCCCCAGATTTCATTCTATTCATGGGATACCAGATAACAGAGGTAGCTTATTTCTAGACATTTATTTGAAAATAGATCTAAAGTAATGCGATGATAAAAATTGTGGTCAGTGAGTTGAAACTGTGGTCAGTGCGTTTAAAATAAAAAATTCAGTAGAGCCTTTTTTATTATAAAAAAAGGCTCTACACAGGAAAGACGGGGAATGTCCCTTTTTTTTTTTCTCCAAAAGTTTTTTTTGCAGGATTTTCATCCCGTGCTTTACAGGTACTGGTATAAACTTGTATGGCGTTCCATTGTGTAAATATCTCCAAAGTATTAGGCAACTGTGTGTAGTCTGTTCATGCACATTTTCCTTGTGACTTTTACTTTGCTTTTCAAACGTTATTTGATAATGTGGAATTTATGCAGTGCCCCAATGGAAACCAGTTTTGGTCATACAGTAGGCCCTACCCTAGGTAAAAAAATTCTATAAATAAATAAATAAATACATAAAATAAACTGACATTTCTCAATAAATCATCTAGACAGCGAACACACCAAATTCATAATTGGAAATTCAATTTCAACTTTTACTTTGCTTTTCAAACGTTATTTGATAATGTGGAATTTATGCAGTGCCCCAATGGAAACCAGTTTTGGTCATACGTACCCTACCGGTAGGTAAAAAAATTCTATAAATAAATAAATACACAAAATAAACTGACATTTCTCAATAAATCATCTAGACAGCGAACACACCAAATTCATAATTGGAAATTGAATTTCAACAATCCTTTTCAATGCCCTAGTCTCCAGAGAACAAAAATCCATAGTATTCCTGCTATTCATAACGGGGTTCATTGAAGTGTCAGGTAGTGCCTTATATGGTGAGTCCATTGACATGACAGAGGCATGTTGGACAGAGCAACATCTCTGCTACTCTCCAGTAATACTGATACTTAGGGCAAGGAATGGTATGCCAGTAATACTCTACCGCATGCATAACTCAATGGATACAGAATGCGCAAGGCCTTGAGCGCTATCGCTGACTACATCAAGTATACTATGAGTAAAATGTAAACAGAATTTATACATGCATTTTGGATTCGTAATTGTGCGTTCAGAATTTTCATTCACAATTGTGCTTCGTGCATTTATGAATTGTCTTGAGTACATGTACAGGACTGACCAGCACTTTTGCAATGCTCTCCGTTGTATTCCAAAGGCTGTGGTCACAAATTATGCATTTTATGGCCGTTGACGATATTTGTCTTCACAAAAATTCTTCATAAATACATTCTAATGTGAATTTGTAAAGTTATTTAGCACACTGAATTTTAACAGGTTAAAATGTATAAAGTATACGTGCAAGTTCGTTATGTCAGCTTTTGTGTCTGATTTTTAGGCCTGTTTGCAGTCTGTATGAATAAGGGTGAATGAGGGGAAAATGTCAATTTCTTACATCTAGAGGAATAACCCATGGGAGCAAAAAATGGATAAAAATACTGCAACGCAAGGGCGCAGTTCCAGCGTCACAGACATTACACATCAGACATATTTTGGTACTTTATAAGAACTCAGTGAATACGCCTGAAAATGTATTTTTCAAATCTTATACCGTCATCTAGTAATGGGAGATTACAGACTAGGAGTTTTGGATCATTTCTCTGAATCATATCATGGTTAACTGGCTCTGTCACGGACATTACGTTTTCTTCCATAACGCTAGAATTGCCTGTCCCCGCCCCGTTCTTGCACCCCCACACTTGCCACTCTGTGTTGAAAATGGAAGCAAAATACTCATTTGTCTTAAACAGGCATGCATGTACAATGTATGTTCTACTGAAATAAAAAATACTTTGACAATGTAACTTAAGCTTGTTTTCCTCTCTTTGCATTTGTACCAAATTGAACCCTTGTTTTTTTGAAATAGTGTTTCATTTCTGAGCCACAGCAATTTCACTCTGCCTAGTTTTAACCATCATTATCCCCTACACAGATCTCATTAGCTCATCTCATCCGGAAGAACAAATTCAGTAATAGTCTCCGTTGGGCATTTGCAGACCAAGTTAGAGAAAAAAAAAAACCAATGGGATGATAAAACACAAAACCATAGGAGCCAGAATGATACAATAATCAACACATGAGGCACTCCGTCAGAGGAAATTACTACTTCTATATTAGACCGGGACCAGACTAGTTGTCTAGGTATGAGTCAGTGTGGAAACCACAACCATTTCAAATATTCCAAGAGCAAAGCCTATTTTTTGCAAGTTAAAAGCACTCAACAGCCTCCATCCCCCCACAACATGCAGTCTCCTGTGTACATGAACTACCCCCACTTCAGAAAATATGTTTACAAGTGGCACATTGAACTTATCACTGGTGGGAGCTGGAGGTTACAAGCCTGTGAGATGTTTTCTTAGCAACTGTTCAAAGTTTGGGTTTTTTTGCCCTTAGGGGGAAAAAATTGCTAGGAATGACACATCCAGCCTTCTTAACTTTTTCATCACATGAAAGGGGGATTTGAGTCAACAAGGACAAGAAGTCAATGGTGGCCAAATACAGAGAGATATTTTATCCCGTTTGTTGATTATTGGAATATGTTAGGAATGGCTACATCTAAAAGGATTGCAAGCATTCAGCAAAGGCATGCGAACAGGCCAGATAGCAAAGAAATGGAGGGCACGCAATACTGCAATAGACTCATTCTTGTGTTTCAGGGTTTGAAGATGCTATTTTCTAGTTTCACCTAAAAAAGATAGATTTGCTCTTTCAATTGCTATTTTCCTAGCAATATAATTAAGTTAGTCACTTTTGAATGAGACATCGGACGGAAAAAAAAATCTACCCACGTTTTGTTATTGAATAATTTCTTCACAAAATTTGAATTATTGGCTGCTAGACAATACTTCGGCTCTAGTCGCAGGGCGGGTTCATTTGTGCGCAAAATGAAGAAAAAAAAAAATTGCATATAGGGTTGCAGATGCCCATTATCGGAAAAAACGTCATTTTTTTCGTGAGAGCAACACATGCAAAATAAAAATTTGTTGGGAGAAAAAAAAAAAATATTTTGAAGAGCACAGGGTATCAATTTTGAGACGAAACTAATAAATGACTTCAGATATCTGTTATCCACACTAGGATTAGGAATTTGCGTTTCACACAGAAACAAAGCTAGGCTACTTACTTGGTCTTGTATTTCTTGGTCTTGTCAGGGTTCTCCTTGGATCATCTTTTTTTGATTTCACTTCTGTATGTCTGTATTCAGGGGAAAACAAATAACACAACCGCTTAAATAAAACATGCTTAGCAGCAGTGATTTTCCCACTTTTGCCATGAAGAAAGAAAAGTTCTTCAAGAGGTACTGTAAATAGACAAAAAGCAGTTGAATTAAAACAAAAACCAGAAAAAGCCACAAACGCTTAAAAATAAAATGTGTTACGCAGCACAGAGTTTCCTACATGTACTTCTACCATTAAGAAAGCAAACTTCTTCAAGATCCAACTCCAAGAAGCAGTTGAATTTTCTTCAGACAGAATCTTAAGTTCTTTGCCCGTTACTTGTAAATAACATGGCACATATTAACCCCAAGTTCTATGAATCCATCAACCCATGGTTAACCTTGGAAGCCAGATATGACATTTGGTACCGGTAGAGTTTCAATTTTCAAGTAGTACCTTGTGTCTGGTATCTGCAAAGTTCTTTTTCCTTTTTTCCTTTTTTTGAGGGGAGGAAGTGTGTGGGTGAGTATCATAAGCACCGGCAATCGTGGACCTACAGTGTAGGACAAAAGGGTTACAAACAATACTGTATGTCCATGATTGACCGATAGTCCACGATTGAAATTCGTGTACAATACCAATGAGAGCTGTTGCTTAAAAGTTTGAGTACCAGCAAAGGAATGAGGATTAGGGACAACAGGGGGTCCACGATTGACGGGGTGTTTACGCAGATGCATGTGTGTGTGTGTTGGGGGAGGGGGGTTCGGATATAGGATGGTTGCTGGTTAATGCAATATTGAGATTTGAAGGTTTGCATGGTGGAAAGATACTAAAAAAGGCAAGATAAGTTTGCGGTAGCACCATGTGAATGAATCTCTTTTATGAGTATGTGTGGTTCCGAAAAGAACCGGAACCACACATACTCACAAAAGAGATTTATTCACATGGTGCTACCGCAAACAATATTACATTGAAGAAAACAGCACTGGGGGTATTTGTAGCTTTGTGTTGCAAATGCGCACTAAATGCCACACGCATTCTTGCTTATCAGCCCAATACCAGTGTTCGCACATGGGGAGAACCCGAATTACCAGGAATCGCTGATAACACATCAGCCATTCCATGGTGACTCGCGTGACATTTGAACAAAATGTAAAGTTTTAATGCATTACTGTTGTTAACCTGGCATTTATTCAACTCAAATCAGCATGTATTTGTATTTGAAGGGCATTTAATCTATGATAGTTTTTTTTTTTACTTTACTACTTTATTATATTTTCATTTTTTCATGTTCTTCTTTGTTGACGACTGTGACAGGATAGAAAAAGGGATTTTTGACATCCTTCAAATCAAATAGCTTTTAGCTATTCCTATGGATCTAAAAGTGTTCTTAAAACTTACTTTTATAAGCCCCTGCTTGTAATACATTGCAAAAGTATTTGTAAAATATGTATCTCGTTGAAAATAGCCTGAAGAAAATGTGCCTGAAAAACTGTGACTGTGGTGACAAATGCGTGACTCGCGCTTTTCACTTCATTCACTCTGTAATTTTATAAATAAAAATCAAAAAAAATCAAATATAAATATAAATGATAAAAAATAATGAACCTTATAAAATGAAATAAAAGAGCTTAAACTTTTATTTATTTATGTTGGGGGTGAAAATGGGGGTGGAAAATTTAACTAAACTTAACAATGACATGGAAACAAAAAAAAGAAAAAAAAATTAAGTAGGATTCAATCATCATGAGTGATTCAATCCACTCAAGATGTTTTTTTCAGGAAAGTAGTTGTAATTCTTGGTCATGAGTCAAAGTTTCCTTAAACGGTATAATGATGCAGTTGTATAGGAATGTATACAGTAATCTCGACAGTACGTTGGTACAAACTGTTAATACAAAATTCTGGTTAATAAAAACTGTAAGCCTTAGTCCCGACTGTGCATTAAATTATGTGCAGCATTGAATGCACAATGAATGGGACTAATGTAAAAAATTCTGATAACAAACTATTTGTGACAAGTCCAACTACTTTGTATTAAGTAACTATACTACTAACTAAATTTGTTGTAAACAACTTATTCTTCTTACATAACTAATGTAAAAAAACTTAAAAATTTAATTCCAATTCTTTAATATAATTTGGTGTTGTTGTACATTTAAATGAAACATTCATGAATTCGCGGATCCTCTGGGGGCGGATGGGACCAGGGTTGGGGGGTCAAGCAGCCCCAGCTCTGTAAAACAAAAAAAAAAAGAAAAAACAAAAAAAAAATTTAAAAACTGAAAAGAAACCCCAAACCCCAAAAATTATACTGGTCTAATGTCCGCCTGTTCATGAAATAAAATCAAATATTCTAGGTGTTATAAAAATCGTGAATTTCAACAGTACCCCCATTAGTGGTACCAGCCCCCCCAGTTTTTTTTTTTTTACGGCCAAGTGTCGGCTGAAAAAAACCCCTGAATTTTTTTTTTCACATTTTTTGGTGAATAATGCAAAAATCCGCCCCTGGTGACTCGCGTGACTCTATCATATGTTGTGTGACGTGACATTCTTGAGATAGTAGTTCTTCATACAAATTGTTTGACAAGAATATTATTATCTTTAAATATATTAGACCACCACTATTTCATTCCATAATAATTAAGTAATCAATCCTCCCTCATAGCTTATTCCCTCTCTAAAAATTAAGTAATTTGTGACTCAAGCCCATTTTTTTGAGGTGTTTATTTTCAGAAGGAAATTTAAAAGAAGAAGACATTTGGAAAATTTTCAATGTTTTATCAAATAGACTGGAATAACTACCAAATGTATGCAGATAAAGCACAATCTTATGAATGAGCTATTGCTACTTTATTTGTGAGTCCCACCTACTATTCCTTTTTGATTTTTTAAATTCCCAGATGTTCATTTTGCTTCAATTCAAATCAAAATGAAAATTTTTTATTTTTAATCAAATGATTTATTTTTTAAATTATTTTAATCTTATCAATTTTAATATATCAAACATTCAAATATAACTTAATTTTTTTTTTTGTATTCACTTTTATTGACATGGGTAACACTTAACAGTTACGGTATATTCCAACAATTTCTTTAATCCTGGTTTTGATCCAGAGTACATGCCCTATAGTCTAGCACTTTCTCAACCATTGTGAAGGGCACTTAAGGCCAATTAGCTGCCCCCACGGGGAGCCAGTGATTTATGTCTGGACATGATTGCCAGACTAGGTCACTTCGGGACAATAACAACCACATCCTTGTGATAACCTTGCTCGCTCTATTGGAGGGAAACACACACAAGCGCTACTGTCACGAGTTTCGGACAGAAAATAACTTGTTTTGAGAACAAAGCTCAATTCTTCTTTGATGACTGAATCTCTAAAGAATTACTACATCTAGAGCTTTATTGTACTGGTAGTATCTTTCAAATCACATGATGTTTTGAATAAGGTCATCACAGGCATTGTGGACTTTTCATGTTGATCAAAATTTTGTGGAAAACAAGATTTTTGAAAGTCAACAAAAATACAAAGATAGTATCAAACTATATCCCTACATTCAGTGTAAATTCTGTCAAAAACACATTAACAATTATACACAACAAAATACAATGCACAAATTCTTATTAGGTTGGAATGTGCGGGAACTCTTCCAGTTCTCACAACTTGGTCCAAGTTTTAGAAATATTCCTCAACCCCAAACCGTACCCCATCTCCCCCCCCCCCAAACTTCCCACAATGTAGTCCCAACCTGGGCTAAGAAATCAGCATCCAGCAACTAACCTTGTTGTGGTTCTTCTCAAGAGTCAAGATCAAAACCGCTGAAATTTAAAACCAAAACACGAGGAGTGCACGGTCTGAAAGCATTGTTGACATATTTGACCGTTGGAATGTTGGCAAATTGTCAAGTTGTGTGCAGAGGGCAAAATGTGGGAAAGGCGCAGTTCCAAAAAAAACTACTGGGCCAACACAGATGCAAGGGTCCAAGACCAATGCCAAGTCCAGAAGTTCCATGGAAGTTCCCATTATATGCAAATAAACAGACAAGGACTTGTTTCAGATAGAGAGGGGCATCAGCTGTTTACTGGGAAAGTCTCCAAATTGGACTTTATTGTATTGAAATGAGGTTGTACATGTGTACATTGTGTATTTTCCTGTGCTGATTTGTACATCATTGGTAGTCTCGTATGTTCCATTAGCGGCGGTGACCTCATGAGACACTCTCAACGAGATGAACGAAATCCAGTCTTGGGAAATGTACATGTATTCCAGCTAATGCGCAGGTGCGAGGTATGCTTGTAAATTGCCCGGGTAGCACTGCCAAAGTTCCCAAGACTGACTTATTTGATCCATTGACTTGACCACTTCTGCTGCAGAGGCATTACAAAACTTGTCAGGGTACCAGCCGTAATATAGGGGAATAAACTTGAAATCCAGACATTGGACCACGACTAGTTATTCACCTCAGTTGCTACACATGTATCCATGATTTATTGAGGTAGGCCTACTGGAGGAGGGGCAGGGTTTTGAAAATATGGGGGGGGGGAGGGGAAGAAGATGAGAGAAAGGGTGTGCTTAGATTCCTCCGTCCCTGCCAGATGGTTCAACAATTCACCAGGAGGTTTCGGAAGATATTGCAGCCAAGCCACTGGCACATTTATATTCATGAGCATGATGCCTATTGAAATTCAAAGTACGGTACCTGTACTGGTACATGTATTAAACAATGTGTATCTAAACAGTGGTTATTTTTTAAGGATTCAGCACCAGTCTTAACAAAAAGTCAATGAGGTTAGGGTTCCCTTACGAAAAAATGATTAAATCCAGCTTACATGGAAAGGCTGTTTACTGTTTACTAGGAAAGTCTCCAAATTGGACTTGTATTAGGGTTCACAATATCAAAAGAAATCCAGCTTGCATTGAAAGGCATTTATTTTAAATTACTTAAGATACCGGCAAGGTTATCTTAGGTTTGGTGATTCAGGAGAACATCTGGCCTTTGCTGACCCAGACTCGTTTCCGTCAGTCTTAACATAGAGAAAGGAATTACACAAGACCCCTGATTCTTAAAATACCCTAAATGGTTTTAATAAGTCTTTGCAAATTTACCTCAGACTGACTGACCCCTATCCGCAGAGGGTCTGTGAGAGCTGTGGACCAAGTGCACAACTGAGAGACGTGCCTCGGTCATCAGTTTAAGGTTGTGCGAGTAATGGCCTTGGCTGACCCACAGCGTCACTTCCTTCCATCTTAATGACATAAGACCCCTGATTCTTTAAATACCCCACATGGTACATGTACCGTAATTAGTCTTTGAAAATTAACATGTACATCTCAAACTGGCCCTAGTGTGCAGAGGGTCCTGAGCTGACCAAGTGATCTGCCAGTACCTCGGTCATAAGTTTAAGGTTGTGTGAGTTATGTAAGTCTGCCCCAGGCATGGGGAGGGGGGGGGGGGGTGGATTTGGCTTTGAGGTCAGGGTTTGTGATGAAGGGGGATATGTGTCATTCCCAAGGGTGCGTCTAGTCATCACAGTCTGTTACTAAGTATAGCATCGGTTGGGGGGCAATAGTGGCCATATATGTGCATGTAGGCTATCTTGATGGGGTAACAGACAGGGGAAAGCCTTGCTTATTGAACAAGGCGAAGGATTCCCATGAGCCTGGTTCAAAGTCACAAGGGGATCTGTGGGTGGTTATTTTTAAGTTGGCCGTGACTCTCTCGGCACTGTGAATGTGTGCTTTTGGAGGATGATACTTTTTGACTGCAAGTATGAGAGTTCTGTGGATTTTTTTGGCTGAGAGTTCTCAATAGGTATGGGTTTTTTGTAAGTGCAATGTATGGCTGGAGGTACGAAATGGTTTTAATTTCTAGTGAAATATTCTCAAAGCTACTGGTATTTATAACCATACATCCCTTATGTTTATTTTTTACCCTCCTTTTGTTTGATCAGTCACAGACAGTCAAAATTTAAATCCTGTTCCCCTGCCATGCCTTTTACACAGGCTAGTCACCAACAGTCAGATTACATTTCTTGTAGGCACTGTGACAGTCAAATTCCATCAACAGACAAAAGCAGGTCACTGGCCTAGGCACAGCTGGCTCATCAATCTCCTACAGTCAAAACAGAGCTACATAGGTTTAATGACAATCACAGCCAGTGAATCCTGCTTTATGAAGGCAGGAAGCACTCAACTGTTGAGAACAGTCACTTGATTTATTTTGACTGCTCGGCTGGCCTTGTTGAAATTGCCAGCCAGAGAGGGAGGGTTGTGAAATAATAGTTGAAGGGACCGGAGAAGATCATTGCAAGAAAACTGCATCAACATACCAAATACTAGCAAAATTTGATGTCAAAAATGCAATGACAACCAAAAAACAACGTAGAATAGAAAGAAATAATGCCGACTTTGTCTTGCAAAACACCAAATGCCTCGCGGGGAAACCAAAACAACCAAAACAATCCATAAACACCACGAGGCACATTTAGTGATTGTGTATCGTGACATTTCTAACATTTCTTGTCAAAATAAAAATATCAAATTTCGGACAAGCATGAACGATGTTTAATATTACGGACTCGTATTCTGATCAACAAGTACCGGTACTCTTAGACATGAAATACGGCAGCCTCACATATGACGTACTTGTTCGTGCACGTGTGTGAGATTGCATAAGTGCATCTTGGCTGGCGCTACGAGATCCAATTACAACTTTGGCCGATGTTAACGTCATTTCAACTCGCAACTTCAAAAGGTGACTGCCTCCAATTGAATTAATACAAGACCCAAACTGCATGTCAATAACGCTTAAGTGTTGGCATCCTGAAACATAAGGACGACCTGTTTGGCAACAACGTTTCATGTTTTCCCCAGTTTTTTCCTCCCAATCTATGGTAAAATGATATTAGGAACGATGCTGGGAACCTTTTGACATATGGGGAAAATGTGTTTTGCACAATCGCTTTGTATTGATGGAGAGGTTGCAAAATGTCCGGCTGACTTTTTCAACTGTTTGTCAACAAGTTGTTTGGATTTATTGCGACACACTTGGTTCTTGTAAATTGCATAATTTCAGCTGCCACGCTAGCATCGCTCAGAATTTATTGATTTCAGTTTACATATAATTTATAAGTCGATGAGGCTTCGCCTCGCTCCCTACTGTGTGGGGGAGGCAGCTTCGTTATACTATTAACCCACCAGCCATGAAATTACCCTACATTATTGCAATATGTTGGATATTAAGCAATTTGTTTTCAGAGTCTTTAAAAAAATGCATGTGTACCGCATAATTATCTGATATACGTGTACATGTACCACATGTGTACAGAGTCTGCCTAAAAAGTGCAACATTCAGAAAACCAATAATTTTAACTGTTAAATGTTTTTCTTCAAATCAATGAAATTCTATATTACATAAAAGCCTGGCTATTTCTCAATCCACTCCTTTCTACCCCATTCCATTGGGGTCCCTAGATCAGAAATACAATCAATTAAGTGAAAGGGTGTACATTTTACTTGGGCCACTCTCGCCTGGACATGCTGAATCTGGGTATTGAATAGGCACTGAATAGGCATTGAAGTTTGTGACATGTGAGAGTGGCCCACAAAAAATATACACCCTTTCACTTAATTGATTGTACCGGTACTTCTGGATTTAGGGACCCAAATGCAAGGAACAGGGCAAAAAGAAGTGGACTGAGAAATAGTCAGGCTTTAATGTAGTAATTTCATTGAAGAAAAAAAACATTAAACAGTTTTAATTATTTCTGAATGTTGCACTTTTTTGGCAAACTTTGTAAGTACATGTACATGTATGTACCGGTAGCTTCATCAATAAAAATGTTGACTTCTTATAATTCTACTGGTATAACAACAGTTCAACTACATACAGTGTATGTACAATCACTGGCTCTGGCTCAGATAATCTTCAACTGCAGACAACCATAAACATGTACCATGTCTTATGTAAGGAGTATGCTATTTGACACTTGAAAACACATAAAGTGTATGTACAATAACTGGCTTTGGTTCAGATAATCCTTAACTGCAAACAACCATAAACATGTACCATGTCTTATGTATATTGATACGTATTAAGGAGTATGCTATTTGATGCTTGAAAACATCTGCCTTTATTGAATGTATCTGTAACCATGGCAACATTACTTTTCCCTACACAAAAGGGATCGGCGTGGAAACGTGCAGAAGAACAGTTGATGCACTGATGGTGTCCACTGATAAACACCAAACAAATAATAAATAAAAATGTTTATCCTTCTTGTTCTCTACAAAACAAGATGAGTCGACGAGATTGATCATACCGGTACAGTGATGATATCACCAGGAGTTGCACAACTTGTTTTGAAGACGGCACAGCGAAAACAGTGACAAAACAAGATACTGGCCTTGTGAATCAGCTTGACTCACGTGGCCGGTACAAATGTCATTAGAGTTCATCAAGCGTACAGCATCTGTACACGCAAAACATCAAGATGATACGGCTTGGATCCTCAGCATCTCCACCGTGCGATGATTCAGTTCAAACCCAAAAGGTTAAGTGGCTTAATCTGCTCCGACTCCCGAGATGCGAGGACACGCTCGGGGAGAATATAAAACAGCAAAATAGAGATGCAGGTTTGAAGGAGGTCAGTTGAGTGGGAGGCATCATAGGGGAGTGGGTATATTGGTGAAGAAGATGATGGTGTGGTATGGGTGATGAAGAGGCGGTATGTGGGATGTTGGATTGGGGGGTAAACTTGATTAGGGAGAAGTGGTTTTGTGAGGGGGATAAAATGAAACTAGTATGAGAAGGTGAGATCAGGAAGCTTGTTGATTGGTCAATAAGTCTTGGGATGAGATTCCTTGAGTAAAAGAAGAAATTGAGAAGGAGGGGATGACGAGTCCTAGAGGTGGTGTGTGGGATGCTGGATGAAGGGAAACACTTGATTATTTACAGGGGAAGTCGTCTTGTGCTGGTGTTAAAATGAAATTGCTGGAGGTAAGACCAGGGCAGTGTGTACATCAATCTTGAGCTGAGAGTCTTTGAGTTACAGAATAAATAAATTGAGATCTACATTTTGTATGAGATGACAAGTGGAGAAGATGGTGTGTGGGATGCTGGACTAAGGGGAAGGGGGGTGGACTTGATTATGAAGAAGAGGTATGCTGCAGGTGAGAAGATGATACTAACCTGAGGAGGCGAGGCAAGGGCAGTTGGTAAATTTACCTCTCGAAATGAGAGTCTTTGAGCAAAGGAAAAAACCTGAGATGAAATGAAAGGGGTGGAGGAGGTGTGTGGGATGCTGGGCCGGGGGGAAACAGATACTAGATCAAGGAGAAGTTGTGTTGTTCGTGGGATAAAATGAAAATAGTGTGACAAGGTGGTTGGTACATGTTCCAAAAGTCTCAACTTTGTTTTTGACTAAAGAAGAATATGAGATCTATGTAGGGGAATAGAAGTGGAGAAGGCGGTGAGTGAGATGCTGGGCTGGGGAAAAGGGAAGAGTGATATTTTGCAGGGGATAAAACAGAGGTGAGATCCCAGCACTGAAAAAGCAAAAACTTGATGAAACGATAGTCTTTGAGTAACGGCATAAATTGGGGACTAGGAGAAAGGTCGCAGAGGTGGTTGTGGGATGCTGGATTGGGGGGGGGGGGGCAGACTTGATTAAGGAGAAGCTGTGTTGTGCAGGAACTAAAATGAAACTAGTCACAGGTGAGATCAGGGCATGTATGGGAAACTAATGCTTGAAACAAGAGTCTTTGAATAAAGGAATAAGTTGAATATCTACAGGGATGAAACATGGTGGAGGTGGTGTGTGTGTTGCTGCATGGATGGGGGGGGGGGGACAGACTTGATTAAGGAGAAGTGGTCTGGTGCAAGGAATATAGTAAAAGTAGTCCGAGATGAGAGTGGGTAAATAAAACTTGAAATGATAGTCTTGGAGTCAAATGACATTATTTGAGCCCTCCATAGGGAATTGGTGATGGTGGTGTGTGGGATGATAGGAGAGGACCTCAAGCATTGAGGTGACAGTGTGCTGGTGATAAATTAAAGTGTATCAACGGAAAGAGGTGGTGAGTGGGACGCATGCAAACACACTATCTATCATTATTTTTTGCCAAATGGAAAAACAGTGTAATTACAGAGGGATGGTGGGTGTGCTATTAGTGAGGTACCTGGACCGAGAAGGCAGCAATGTCTGCCATCAAATAATGAAAGAATACAAAAGTATCATTACGAGGATGGTCAGTGTATTA
The DNA here is from genome assembly GCA_029964075.1 of Patiria pectinifera. Lineage (NCBI taxonomy): Eukaryota > Metazoa > Echinodermata > Asteroidea > Valvatida > Asterinidae > Patiria > Patiria pectinifera. The sequence continues at coordinate 27,957,177 of CM057149.1, read as the reverse complement.
GATGGGAAGAGCCTTAAGGGTGTACCAGGTATGCGTGTCGGTGTGTGGGTGGGTGTCAGTAGGGTATGAATGGTTGGAAGACGTCGACGCACTGGAGTCAAAAGGGGGAACAAAGAGGGGTGGTGGGTGTGATGGTACTCAGGGTGGAGTGTTTTGAAGGAAAGTTTCATGGTCTAGTTAATGACATTCAATATATAGAAAGGCAATTCTGGGGTAAAATAGTGGTGGGTGGAAGGGCCGAACATTAATGATGACAGACACTGGCAGAGGATAATTTGCTTGTAGACATGGTAAGGGGACAGTTGCAGAACATGGGGCAAATATACAGCTGTTTGGGGGAAGTTGAATGATATCTGGAATGGAAAGATTTCCTGATTTTAGGAAACCGCAATTGGAAATATACATGTAGGCCTAAAACTTTTAAAATGCCTTTTGTGATGACCTGCTGTGTAACCTGTATTACATTGTAAACATTGTGTTCATTCACAATGTATAATTTCTGGGTGGCACGGGCAGCTAGTGCTTATAGTTCTTGCCTCTCATCACCACTGTGGCCCAGGTTCGATTCCTGGCTTGGACCATACATGTTTGCGAGTGGAGTTATAGTTGATTCTTTCCTGTGCCACTTATTATTATTCACTGACGAATCTTAAACACCACAGAGTGCTCTGGTGGTTTCACAGGCTATACCGGTACAGGGTGTAAAAGGCAGGGCGGTTTGTGCAGGGATCAACTGGCAAAGTCTAAGTCCTACATCATTCTTCAAAGCTGCTTGAACGATTGTGATCTGGGATTGGAAAGGGTGAGGCTAAACCATGACAAAGAATGAACGCAGGAAAAGGAAGTCATCGTATAGTAAAATGGGAAATTGGCACAATAAGTGACACAAAGACGATAAGAAAAGTGCATGTTGAAGTATCAAACACATACTATGTATGTTCTTACAGTCACTGATGACACTGACTAGTAACTGGATATTTTTTTTATGACTAGGGGTACAAACCATGAATGGATGCCAAAGAGGAACCAAGCCGGACAATCAACAACAGTGATCAGAAACACGAGGATGCAAAAAATGGAAGGGAAATTCCCAGTTATAAACCTTCATTGTTTGAGTTCCGTATGTGAACTGGAGGATATGAGTCCTTATCATATATGAATTAGTCCACTCATGATTAATATACAGTATGATTGATTTCTGAAGTTCAGTATAAGGTCACAGTAAGGATGTTACATGCACTTTCAAACATAGAAGGTTTAAAGATAATATTTTTTTTCTAGTCCTGGATATTATGGTACTGTTGTTTACTTTCCCTGATCTGCATGTAGTTCAATTGTTGAGGATATGAAATTTTTGGGGGAATTTTATTCCTCAACCCTTTTTTTTTGCAAGCAGCCTGTGTTCCAAAACATTCATTCCTTATGTTACCATGACTTTTCAAACCTTTCAATTTTACATTTTCACAGACTGTTACAATTTTTTCATTTACATGTACATTTATTTTATAAATGTTTTGAAGTTTGAACCATGTTGGAAGAGTTCGGTTTAAAACTGGCTTTTCTTTTTAAAGTTTCCTCCCAAGAAAACTTTCCTGCAATTAAAATCATTCGTACCCAAATAATTGATGCCCTAGAAAAATCACTTGAAGTGTCAAGATATGTTGAGCTTTCCACTTTCAAAACTGGTTGTACTACAGAACAGAATTTCCAAAAGCCCAACTACCCTTTTCAAGAAAGACAAGCATCAAACTGATCTAATCAGAGGGTCTTCGTACCCAGCAGCAGAGCTGCAGGAGTGTTTATATGAAACGAAAAGACCACCGTTAATCCATACAAAAAGTCACAATTACCGTAAGCTTCTTTGAAAGATTACTATGCAAGATACCGTTTATTTTTGGGTTCACAACGCTACTGGGTATACTTTCAGATATCACAGACAAGCACTGTAAATTCTTCGACTGCAATCAGTAGGCCTAGTGCTATCGTTCTGATCTGCTTGTCTTCGACATAAAAACTCTTTAAAAAAAAATTGGCTCTGAGGTAGTGTTCAATCGAGGCATGCAGCCTTTTGTTCTGAAACATGACACCGCAAGCCTATAATCCTCCAGTTTTCACGGGAAATCTTTCAGATCTTTAACGAGTGTACGCAATGCACTTGTTTGAGCTCATCACAGGGTAATCATATATGATAGAATTGCCCAGCTCTCTTCACAAGCCAACAACCAGGATCATTCACAAGTAACAGTGAGGTCGTGAGTACGGGAGTCAGTGGGTCAGTGGGGTAGTTGGGGAGTAAGTCGGGGAGTAAGTCAGTGACTAAGTCAGTGAGTATTAAGTCAGTGAGTATTAAGTCAGTGAGTAGTAAGTGTGTAGGTAAATCGGGGAGTAAGTCAGTGAGTAAATCAGTGAGTAGGGGAGTGAGTACCGGTAAGTAAGTGAATATCGGGGTGTAAGTCAGTGAGTAAATCAGTGAGTAAATCAGTGAGTCCGGGAGTGAGTCAGTCAGTGAGTCAGCCAGGGACAAAGAAGACTGGAATCCATGAGACCTGAGCTAAAAAACAAACTTAACAGTAAGTAAGATTTGAGGCTTTGCATGGTGAAGATACTAAATAATGAAAGGTTTGCGGAAACACCATGTGCGAATGATTTCTCAACTAAGAGAATGGTTCTGAAAAGAACCAGAGGTATAAACTCGACGTTCTGGTCAGTATGCTCCGACCGTCTTCAGGAGAGTACTTTTACAGGATAGAACTCAAACGTCTGACAATGGAAGTTATGAATAACCAATGACCACTTTAGTAACGATATAGAAATCTACTGAAAACTAACAATTCCATGCATGGCTAGATGCACAACGGTGGGTCAAACTTTAGTCAAAGCCTCCAGAAAAATATAAATAAATTTCTCAAAGGATGTGAAAACTTGGAGAGGATAAAACCCCTGGAAGTGGCGATACAGATGACAGGGGATATAGGAAAGTGGTACTGGGAGAGACGGGCAGCCACGACTTTATGCTGATTCATAATCCCCTATAGGCGGGATCAATCATTTCGGGCTCCGAAAAAGCTAAATAAGGCTCTCCTCCGATCCACCGCACGCTATGACCTAAAAATAAAAATACAGAAATCCACCTCGTGCTGTCCTGAATCACCACGCTTACTATGACTAGCGCCTGAGTCAAAGTCACACCGTCAATTATCAAAGTTCACTGCATGCATGCATCAGACGTCTCTTGATACGGAACGTCAGTGGAGAGAGACGTGCCGGTAATATATACACACGTGTACGTTATGCATAGCCTTGGCTTTCTTATCAACGTTACTGCATTTCTTCTCATGAATTTGCACATGTAACAATTTTTATCAAGATGCCTCACACGTCCCGTGACTAGGGCGCTGGGAGTCCTACTTTTCTGACCCCGTAACACTTTTCTGGGAGGGTCGGGGTTGGGGTGTCACAAGATTTCATCGAAAAAGCCAGGCAGCTCTGTGCATGCAGTATACATCCATGTACATCAGCTGGATTGTACCGGTACATGTACATGTTGCAATTTTATAAAGACATGTGGTACTGGTACATGTCCCACTGATCCAGTAACACTTCAGGGACTGGGGGTGGGGGTGGGGGGGGGGAAGGGGTGGGCTGGGGCTAAAAATGGGGAAGGGAAGGGGGAGGGAAGGGGCTTTCACAAACTTTTGTCTGCGGCCAGGCAGCTCTAAATGTAGCATACATGTATCAGTGTACAGGTATCAGCTGAATTGTACGTGTTGCAATTGTTTCAAGGCACGTCACATATCTCGTGATTAAAACATTGGGTGTCCTACTTTTCTGATCTCATCACACGTTTTTTTTAAGGGGGGGGGGGGGAATTCACAAGACTTCATCAAAAGCCAGTGAGCTCTACACATGCAGTGTGTTACATGTAGCTCTCATATCTGTGTCTCCACCTCCGAGTAGTGCAGACAGAGTCATTCAACTCGCATCATTGACACTGATGGCGTGGAGACCTTCTCCATGCCAACGAATGGCAAGTCCCGTAAGGAATCTGTGATGACGTCTGCTCTTTTAATCTTCACGGCGGGTTGTCAATGTACCCGGTTGTCAGTGCACTCAAATGCCCAGGGTAGATCAAAAACAGGCACTCTGTTACGCACAAAAAAGACGCAGAGAAGTCCAAGGCATGCGCCAGACATTTAATCTGCGTAATGGAGACTTCGATTGACTGGCACAGAGCCATAGAAAAACGGGATCGGCTTTATAATATTGAGGTATGATGTCAGCAGGATTTTAAACACTGACGAAGCCTATAATTTTGCATCAATGCTATTTTTTTTTTTTTGGATTTTATGTTGAGCATTTAAACCTCTAAAGGGTTCCCAGCACTTCATGAAAACAAAATACCCCGAGTTTTCCCTGATATTTCTCTGAGAGAAATGTTCTAAATTCCATGAAAAGGCCATTTTCACTTTAACCCCAACCTCCCATCAAAATCCATCCACCCATTTTGGTGGATTTTGGGCGACTTGGCCCTGCAGGCATGGTTTGACTAAATATTGATGGAAAAACTCCCTAACTCCGTACTGTGTTTTTTACTAAGTACTGGGCATCACCCCGATGCAAATTTCATCTTATGAATAAATATTGATGGAGTATGATGGACTTGGGCCTGGAGGCCTAAAGCAAAGCATGCACTGGTAGCAGTGTGATTGATGGATTTTTGGTGGACTTGGTCCAGTTCTTAGTAAAAGACAGTAGGGAGTTACGGTTGCCTGGAAGTCAAGAGGTGGTGTAGCACAGCCAATTGTTACTGTCTGGAGAAATGTTTAATATTCACAATAAACACTAAAACGCCATCATAGTTAGACGATCAATACACCTATTGGACACACAGCACAAGACGCACATACACCAAACTGGCAAAAACGTTTTCCTCCTGGATCCTTGTACCCTGTAGATCAACCTCCCGAACGGTCCACCAGGGACTAAACTGGAAGTTGACGTGGATCACTGTCAATTCCCTGAGTTTTCCCTGATTTTTGGTGTTTCCCCCAGATTCACTGGGTTTTCCCTGACTGGAGAAATGGAAATTCAATTTCAAGGGTTTCCCTGATTTTCAGAGACGTTTAAAACTTTTTTTCTAATTCCATTTTTTTTATTAATAATTTCTGGTTTATTTTCATTCTGATCAAGTCCCAACTTTTCATTTCTGGTCAAGTCCCAACTTTGATGCCAACTTTGATATATCACTTTCTTCTAGTTTTTTTACCATTGGACTGGTTTGTATAAATTCAACAAATTCAAACAAACCATAGCTTTTAATAAGGGAATAAATGTGTGCTCGAGAGGTTTTAATCACTCTGTTTAAGACTGCTTCCGGCTCGGGTAATTATCAGCACCCAGACTCTAAGCAGTCTTAAACAGAGTGATTAATACCGACCGAGCACATATTTATTTCCATTCATAAATACCTTTTCGGTAAAAAAAAATCAAGTAATTCGTTCAAAAAATCCCGATTTTGATCAACAAGTTCACTCCAGCTTTTTGAAACATCCCTCTAGCAAAATAATGGAGTGTTCAGCTGGCGAGTAAGATGTAAAAAAACCTTTGATGGAGATTGAGAACGCACCTTGAATTTAGAACTATAAAATTCGGACTCACTGGTAGTGTTGCGCATGCCTACGTGAGGATTGTGAACGTTCAACCAATGAAACGGTAAGAGGCACTGGATTTTTAGGAGTCCACATTTTATGTGACACTGGAAAAGTGTTTAAGACCAGCTAGCCATGTCTTTATCATCTGTTAAGACCGGCCACGTGACGGGCTCTCGACCAATAGGAATGGCTAATCTGTCTGAGGTATTTATGAATACTTTATATTCCGATTTTCCCATCACAACCAATGTGATCTCTTGGTTGTTATACAATCCTTCAATTTTTACGATTCCTATTGGAGCATGATTCCTTTCAGCTCCTATGGTAATATCTGTCATTCACGGATGACATGTATCCCATACCAGCAAGGGAAATCACTCAAAACAAAACAGGAATTCCAGTCAGGGCCCGGTTCATTCAAGAAAATTAAACAAACACATGGCTGGAAAGACTGGCACTGCCTGGCAATGGTCTATGGAAGGAAGTTACGTGTTCAGATCGGGAAAACTTATCACAAAGATAAGTATCCTGTATTCAGAGAGGACGTCACAATACACAAAATGACTACAACTGCCCTACAGGATGTTACTGTGAACAATACAAACAAGCCAAATATGGACTGGTGGAAGTACCGGTACAGATAGTGCAGTTGCAAAACCTGGGACAGGTTTTAGTCTAACAGGATACAAAGAAGTCATGGTCTATATCCTACTGAGGTGCATGAAGTCATAACAAACTTTAATTAAAAGTTCATCAACTGTTTCCCAAACAACATCATCAGCTTTTATTTTTACCGATGACCAAATGAATAACGGTATGTTACGTAATTCATCTGACAAGGCCCCTGCGTGTTTACCGAAAAGTCAAGTCACGAGCCAATGTGGCCCATCAGGCCGGCGTTTCATTAGCATGAAACGACTGAGAATATTTCTATTCCCCCTGGATGGGATGCCAGTTCATCGCAGGTTACTCCCCAGCTAATGCCGGTGTCACATGAAAATCCGACTCCTATGAAAATCGGACCCCTATTTCCCTATTATTGGTTGATCCCTCGCACGTGACAGGTCACTCTCCCGAAACGATCCTAAAAATAGCATAGTATCGTACTCACGCGTGCGCAGTACTACCAATGAGTCCACATTTCATGGAGTCGGATATTCACGCTACACCGGTACCCATTTATACTCCTGGGTGGGGAGTTCATGCATGGCAAGTTGGGATGAGGTGCAGGCTTGCCCAAGGACACAACATATGGCCAGCAGATGGATTCGAACCCCTGACCCTCTGATCATGAGTCACAAACCCTAACCACTAGGTCACACTCCCACTGTGTGTACTGTGGCTAGATTTAAATACATTAAAAAAAAAGTTACTTATAAAGGGTTCTTTTCAGTCCTAGGGCCCCTGTCCCTGACCTCCCTCCATATTATCCATATGGTTAAAAATCAAGCACTTTGACCCAGAGTTATTTGACAAATTTAATATTTTTCATCCTTAAAAGGTTATGTACATGTACATGTACATGTACATCGCTTTTTAATTTTCAAAACTGAATGGATTTGGGGTTAGTATTATACAGCAAACATTGTTTCACAGACCTGAAAGGTTTGTGTTCATAGATGCTGGAAAAACCAGGGGAAAAAATGCAGTTCTTACAGTCTGGTTCCCTGACCCTACTTCAGACGAAACGGTCTGGGATTTGTCAGGTCAGGGAACCAGACTAGCTGGCTTGCACCCATTCACGGATGTGTAACCGACTGCAAACAATATATGGACTAACTAAATTTGGTAAAAATCGGGGGCAGTATTTGAAAAAAAGTCAGGCGACCGACCATCTCTGGAAATTGATAGTGATACACTGTCCCACTTTTCTTGAAAATGACAGGACACCAGGTGCCATGATTTGACAGGATACCTGAGACTATTATTCACTTACAGTCAAGTGAGGTATTTCATAATAATTTGGTAGTTTTGTTTTTTCGATGTTTGCAAATGCTGTATATTACCGGTACCTTTAACAATAACAGCTGTGCGTGTCTGTGGTATTTTACATCTGGGCGGTGTCAGTTTATAGTACATGAACTTGACACGAACTCTGCAGTACACAATGAATGTGAATTCCTTACTTCAAGGTAAACGGAGTTGCACTTTACTTGTGGGGTTACTGAAACTGACAGGGTTTGACTCGGACTTTGGCTTTTAAAATTTGTTACAGAACCATTTAAAAGCATTTATTAAAAATATAATAAATTAAAGGTATATCAGGGGCGTGGCACAGTTGTTTTGATTGGGGGGGGTGGTAATTTTTTTTGAAAAGGGCACTTGCACATCTGTGGTGAAATGTTGAAACATTTTTTTCTCCGGACACTCTGCCTCCGTAAAAGCAAAAGGGAAAGGGGGAGGTACCATCTGTCGATGGGGGTGCTGTTTAAATCCAACTATTATACACACTCACGGGCAATATGTGTGAAATTTATAAAAAGGTACCTGGAACGGCCGATGTCACTCAAAAGGGCACAACTTCTTTTTAAAAAGGGCACTTGTTAAGAAAAAGGGAACTTCGTAAAAAAAAGGGCACTTCTTACAAAATATTGGGGGGGGGGCAACATAATAACCATCGCCGCATGCAAATTTTTACCCGTGCAAGCTTTGTATGCAAGTTTTGACCAGTAAGGGCAGCTGCAGGTGGCGTGTGTAAAACTTGATTTGCAAGTTTTGAATATTCAAATATTCGGTCAAGTGCAGTTTCGAATAATCCAATACCAAATTATTCGAAAAAGGACAGCTCTACATACACATGTAGGCTGCTGCACTATTTGCTGTTTTTCCTTTCAAATGCCCCGACCTCCTTCGTTGATGACAATTACAAATGTAAGCTAACTCACTTTAATCCAAGGCAGACAAACTAATGCAAGAGATGCAGCTTATCCATGTAATTGCCCTGAACTACATTGTAAATCTGAATGTACTGAAAATGATTGAGTTTGTGAAAAAAAAGTAATGAAGTTTAATACTTTTTAATGATAATTTTAAGATGAACTATAATAATTAGATACGAAAATGCAGATATTTGCAAATTTGGGTTAAATGTAATTTGATTTCACCAAATTCAAAAAAGAATATATAAGTCGCAAACATTTGTATTTATATAAGTGATATATATATTTCTATCCAGAATTCAGTTGAACAGTAATGAAATACGCAAAATGTATTGCGGCTTGTTCTCATATTAAAAAAGAAAAGAAAAAAATTGTTTTCATGGAATTAATATAAAGATCTGAATCAGATGGAGTTTCTTTTATTTTTCAAAAAATTGTTCCACTGGCGTGAATATTATCTTATTCCTCAAAGATTTGCCACAATATTCCCAGTTACAATGGACATTTACATTACAAATGTAAAGAAACCGTTGAATTCTTCTTCTCTCTATATGACATGTAGCATGGGGTGATCCAATCCAGGTACCTGGTAAAGTACACCTTGTACACCCATATGGGACAGAACCTGCACCCCCTTGTGCATGTGATATAGGGACCCTATTGCATCAGCAATGTACACACAAAGTGTGTATTTGCCTGCAATCGGGGACCCCCTATTGTCCCTCTTTTGTTTGTACTCTAACTTTTTAGGAAGACCTCCCATATGTTTTGTACACGAATCCAAATTGGGGACCTCTCGGGAATTGGGGACCCTATTGTCCTCTATTGTTCAATGTCCCATATTGAATGCAGAAACAAACTCACATAGGTTACCCAAATTTTTGAAATTTCGCCTCTTTCTGGCCCCAAGGAATAAATTATTCGTTTATCACCCTCACAAGAAATAAATATGGACAGCTTGATTTCTAAATATTTTTTTTTACCAAATTATGGATAGCACACCGTTTCATTTAATGGCACAATATGCTGTCAGTTGACGGTATGCAGTGTTCAAGTACTAAGCAAAATCAACAAATTCCGTGTATTTTTGTTTTTTTTGGTTAGACATATTTTCAAGTTGTACTTAACCCTCATTAATTTTGGAGAAATACAATTGTGTTCCAAACAGCCATTAAAAACTGATTCCAACGGGGATGCTAAACAAATAATTTAATTTACGGGGCCATAATCCTTGCCCTTCAGTTGGGACCATGCATGCATGCATGCACTATGGATCCTGCCAGGGCCAACCAATTCACCTGGCAGGCTAGCTAGCTGGCTGGCTGGGATGGCCTTGCGCTTTGCTTGCTACATGGGGCGTTGGTCTTATGCCTGTATACCCAGCTGACCTCCACACGACCTTATCCCTGGCGCATATTCAGCATACCGTAGTAGAGCGTGTATGCCTAGTGTGCGGGCCTAGCGCTAGAACCCAACCCTACACATCTACGCGCATATTTTAGGTGCATTATGCAGAGCTGACCACACATATTTTGCCCATACCAGTATATTCTCCATATTTGTTAACACAAAAGGTTTCTCACTTTTTATAACCTAGAATTTTATCCTTGGAATTGAGAGCATTCAGTGCACAGACGTTTACAAACATATACATAAAATTGCTTTTCAAGTAAGATATACACTGTACATTTAAAACCAAAAGATAATTTTATTTTTTTAGTAGGTGAATATTTACTGATGCCGGAGAGATTTATGTATTTTCTCTATTCAAATTTTAAGATTTCTGTCTGTGTCATTTCTAAAGAAGCAAATTGTAGACTGGTTTCTTTTACATGTGAACAATGTAATACCCATGTAAAAATAAAATGTAAAAAAAATATATTATTAGGTTTTTTAGAAAAAATATAATTTCTGTATGGACAGTTGAACACCTATAAATTGGCCATGCTTTTGATACACAGCTGTTACAAAATATTGATACAAATCATCCTCCAAGAAATGTACGTCTGAACCGTAAATGAGATACGATCAATGGGTGCAGGTGTGCGCGCCCGCCAGAACTGATGCTTTCCGGATAAAATAAATGGTCAGAAATAAGATTCTTTCATAGAAAACTCATCAATTTGTCTCTATTTTGCATAACAAATTTTTACGTCATTTGCGGACGAGGTAAACAGTTGTCCGAAAAAGCGGTCCGGAAAAAAAAGCTGCACCCACGTGAATTTATGCCCAGTACACATCAATTATTCCTCGTACAAGTGCGTCACTCGGCGCGGCCTACGTATGCACGTACTTCATCAATATTCATGAAGTAAACAAGAGACAGTCTGTGGGGCATCAAGTGTGCATGTCAGCTGGATCTATATATGGGGTAAAAAAAAAAAGTCCGTTCGCAGACCAATCCTGACCTGGCTATTTATAGAAGAGCTGGGATAAAATTAGCATATTGCGACGCCAGTGGTCGTGGGCTGTGGGCTTTGCTGCTACTACACGTAGGTTCAGATCTGTTAACAGCTCAGTGGAATATTAGGCAGCGGTCTATTTACTTAGTCTGTGATTGGCCCGGGACTATTTGTGGACCAACGTCCCGTAATCATACTCAGGCTGCATTGACGGGGGAGGTTGGCGGTTGACACCGTTTGGGGGAGGGGGGGGGGGAGATGGGTTGTTGTTTACATGCCGCGTTAGCTCAGGGCGGGGTGTGATCGGTCAGCTGGCAGCATCGTAACGAACATATTTTGACGCTCCCACTCACATCAAAATATGAAATTCATTCTGGGATTTGCAAAGACAAAATCTGCATTGCCAAAATTCAGACAGATCTACACAAACCCAAACTCAGCCAATACTACAAACTGGTTTCCCAATCTTTTGATTTATTCAAACACTGCTTGGATAAAAACATTTCCTAAAATCCTAGCACATGCACTTAGAATGGACTTAACAGAACAAAATTTGTTCAAGTACGGAAAACGGTCTGCAAATTTAAATGTCTGCCCATAATGTCTCCCAATATTATTGCTGAGCAAATAGACAGGGTTTCAATAAAAACAAATAATGTACGCTGCCAGTATGTGGAATAAAATTCCAGTGCAGAGGGCTAGATATTGAAGGACTCGGGAAGTAAAAAAAAAAATGTTGATGAAGTTCATTATACCTGATAAACACCTTTATGTTTGTTTCCTTTCAAAAACTCCAGTTCATTTTTATCTGTATTGTATACCGCAAAATGTGTACGTTCTTATCGCTACCAGCTATAGGCCCACAGTACGGTACCCTTACCATCATCACTTTAGTTGCCATGGAAACTACCCAAGGCTGATGATGAATCTTTGAAACGACCGCTCCGCCGCATCAGGATATTTTTAGGTCCTCCCATTGAAGCCTTCACGCCAATTTTTATATCGTCTAGGAAACCCAGTTGGTAAACATAAACAGCGATACCTCGTCGCCCCGGTAACACCGGTAAACAACTTGCACTTCGGGTTGAAGCCCCAAGGAATGCGACGGCAGCAGACGCAATTAATACGCAAACATGACTCAAACAAGTGTTCTAAACATCAACAACGTAAAAAAACCTCCGAGTTCCTAGAAATGACGCAGGTGACATTTTGGACCAAATGAAATTAATTGAATTCGTACATCAGGATGTCATACAGAGTGTAGTCACACGCATGATATTTTGTGTTTATGTGTTAGTTTGTGTCGTTCGTGGAACACGATAATTTAATGACTTTGTTCTGAGGAATCGCCTTTCACGTAAGTCAGAAAGCGTGACATTTTTGGAACAAAATCAACTTAATTGATTTCATACATCACTGTGTCATAAAACATGTCAAAGAGCACATGTACAGGTAGCATACATGTGTTACTTTGCGTTCATTCTTTTCCTTCAGTCTTTATGGTTCATGGAACAAGGTGAACATGTAAAACATGTTAAGTCAATTAGTTCTGAGGTATCGCGTTTAGTCAAACAGCGTGACATTTTTGGATCAAATGAATTGTTTTCATACTTCATGGTGTCAAATGTCATGTCGAGAGTAGCATGTGTTCATTTTGTGTTCATTTTTGCAATTTTTATAGCATACACGGAACACGGTGAACATGACCTGTATGTTAAAAGCAGAGTCCATCATTTGCAGCTATCCAAAAAGTAACTGGCGTAATTATTGTTGAAAACATACTTGGTTGAAAGATAGTAAGGGGACTAAACTCCCTGTGAATGATTCTTTCTGGTAAGCTGTCATTTGAAGAAATCAACAAAAGAAGGCCTTTCCAACGAATGGTGCTTCTTAAGAAGCACTGTAGGAAATTCAAATTAGTGGTTCTTTTTGTTATTTGGCGAAGTGCGCGCAAGCATTGGCACGACGCACATGCGCGCGCGGTTGCTATAATTTGTCGGATCAGTGCGCGACATCGCATAGCTGCAGTCGGCTCAGTGCGAACGTGTCTCGGACGCTGAATTCAGGCCCAATTCAAAACATGATTCAGTAATTTTTGATTTGAAATCGAGATCCTAGAATGTTGTTTTTCTTGAAATAACAGCTGAAGCTGAGCTGAAACTTCATCAGGTTAGTTGTTCAGTACCCTTCTTTAGATCTTGAGCACTTTTGTGAACTTCAAACAAACAAAATGCAAAAATTGCAAATGATTGACTACACCTTTAAGTTAATTAGTTCGGAGGAATCGCCAGAAGTCAGAAAGAGTGACCATTTTGGGGGGATTTAATTAATTGATTTCATAACCAGGTAAATCGTAGTGTCATTAACATGTCAATAGTACACATAACGTGTTATCTTGTGTTATTTTTTTACCAGCTTTGTAACAGTTCGTGGAACATGGTGAACAAGTAAAATTAATTAGTTCCGAGGAGCCGCCTCAGGTTAAAAAAGGCGGCATAATATTTTTGGATTAAAGGAATTAATTGAATTCACATTCGTAGAATCGTAGCAAGTGTAAAGAGTACCCCGGTAGCATATTTTGCGTGCATATTTTTCAATTTGTCTTTTTTTTTTATAGTACATGGAATACGGTGAAAATATTTACGTTCTGACAAACTGCCTGAAGTCAGAAAGCGTGAGGAAAAAACCCAACAGGATCTGAATTTGTAATATATGTGTTATTTACTGAACACAAAGAATATAGCAGATGTACTGTACACTAGTACAAAACCATGTTCCGAGTAATGAAAAGTGCATTATTAAAACTTACATTGAATTTTTGAGAATGCACCATTCAAAAAAAAAAGGTACCATTTTGTGTCATATTTTATCATAATTGTAAGCAAAATTTCATTTCATAGAAATGCCAATTATTCACTTTCCAGTCAAAGCATGATACCGCGCAAAACATGCGGTGAAGGAATATTAGATAAAAGAATTTGCCTATTGAGTGAAAAAGAAATTTCAGCGCGCATTGCTATATTTGGCTCCAGCTGCTACGAAACGACCTTCAACTCGCCCTGGTGTGAACCAGCGTGGCCCCGGCTGGCCAATCAACGCAATTGTCTTGTCACGTTCACACAGCCACAAAAAAAAAAAAAATATCCTCCCCTTCATTCATAAAATTATGATATACAATAATGGTGAGGAAAAAAAACCCCGCATGCCCTTGGTCCGGGAGTAATGGCTGTGTGAATCTCAGTATGGGAAAGACCTTGCAGCCATGGTAAGTACAGGTAGGCATGCCGGGAGAGGAGAACGAGGAAGCTGATTGGTTGGATGAGATCTGATCTATGGACACCTGGGGTCCACTTGAGACAGAACTACTTCAACCAAGGTCCATCAGATCCCCCCCCCCCTTCACAATCCAGGGGCTAGGCCAAATTTCATGGCTCTGCTAACCGCAGAATTCTGCGCTTACGATCACCATTTTGTGCTAACCACGCTAGCACAAAAATTCTGTGCTAACCCCGTAAGCACAGAAATTACGGGATATGTACATATGGGCACAAGCCAACACTCCTCGCTAATCCGTTAAAATATGCTTACTGCGGAACAGGATTTTCTAGTAAGCAGGGATTTTTCGCTAACGGTAAACAGAGCAATGAAATTGGGCCCCGCTTTGCAAAATTGTTGATTAACGAATTTATGAGCAGAATTTGGCAGAGAACCAGTCAAAAGCAAATATATACAATGCATTGACATTTTGGTTGGTACATGTATATGTGTAACCTGCTTCTGTTAAAGGGAAGATACAACATTTGCAAACATCAACAAACTAAATGATCAAATTATCACGAAATGTCTTACTGGATTGTTGTTTTTCCATCATCTAACGAAATCAAAATGTGAAAAAAGTCAGTACAAATATTTTGCTATAACATACTAATCCCCCATCCATTCTGTTAAGCACATATTTAATGTGCTCAGCAGATTTCAGTGCTTCACACAGCTCCATGTAATTGGCCCCTGGAGAGACCTCCAGACCAAAGACCCTGAGCTAGTAAGATAAAGGCCAAAGTGAAAGGATAAATTATCCCTAGAAGAGGGAGGGCTTGCAATCTGTCCCTGATTTTTTTTTTTTTCAAACTTCATCACTGAAATCACCATTTTTTTCATGCTCAGCCTTCTTGAGTTCTTACGATATTTTATTAAATTCTAACTTTTTTTTTTCCAAATTACTGTTTTTCATAACAAAAGTAGTTCACTTTTTAATGAGACATTGAACCAAACAATAAATCAGCCCACATTGATAATTAAATAATGACAACGTTATTTTTCAAAATTATTTGAGGGTGAACAATAATTCAGTTCTCAACGGGTACATGTGGACTTATTCCTGCCCCCTACCAGACTCAATAATGTAGGAACGCGAACCAGTCTATTTCCAGGGCGGATCCGTTTGTCCACAAAAGCAACCCTCAATACAAGCCCTGTTTACAGGGTGTTTCAGACACCCTAAACAGTAATGTAGCAAAACAAAAAGTAATTAAAAAATTTATTAGGAGAAAGAAATAAATGTGTCGAAGAGCACAGACAGTACATCATTAAAGGTAGCGTCCATCATTTGTAATTTGTGCATTTTGTTCGTTTGAAGCAACAAACGTGCTGAACAATAACCTGATGAAGTTTCAGCTCAGCTTCAGCTGTATATTTTGAGAAAAACAACATTCTAGGATCTCGATTTCAAAGCAAAAGTTGCTAAATCATGTTTTGAATTGGGCCTGAATTCAGCGTCCAAGACACGTTCTCACTCAGTGGCGATGTCGCCCACTGATCCGAAGAATTAAAGCAACGGTGCGCGTGTGCGTCGTGACAATGCTTGCGCACGCTACGCCGCATAAAAAAAAACCCAACAACTAACGGAAATTTCCAACAGTGCGTCTTAAAGGCCTGCTTTCGTTGATTTCTTCAAAATGACAGCAGCCAGAAAGAATAATTTCACAGGGAGTTCTGTTTAGTCCCCTTACTATCTTTCAACCAAGTATGTTTTTCAACACTAATTACGTCAGTTACTTTTTGGATAGCTGCAAATGATGGACTGCAGCTTTAATACTCCCAACCATCTGGAGAGCTCCTTGGTCGGTCGTTGTAACATACTGATCATCGCTTTCATCCAGGGTAGCAGACTGTCTGTCAGTTGTCAATGAAATGTTCTCCCTGGGCACCTGTAAACAATATGAACTTGCCACAGGCGGGAAATGGAAGAATTCATGTTTTATTCTCCTGATTATGTGCCAATCTTTTTTTCCTTCTGTGTACCGTAATTAATTTAACAGGTGTCTGTTAACAGTATGCAGCAAGAGTTTAATAGTGTTCTACATGTACTTATTATTATTAATGTTTGTAAATCTATTTAAAATTGAGAAATAAATGATTTAAACAAACGAACAAAACGAACAAAACGAACAAAATGAACAAAACGAACAAAACGAACAAAATGAATAAAATGAATAAAATGAATCACATGAATCACATGAATAAAATGAATCACATGAATCACATGAATCACATGAATAACATGAATACATGAATACATGAATAACATGAATAAAATGAATAAATTGAATCAAATAAATAAAATGAATAAAATAAATAAAACGAATAAAACGAATAAAATGAATAAAATGAATAAAATGGATAAAATGAATAAAATGAATAAAATAAATAAAAAGAATAAAATGAATAAAATGAATAAAATGAATAAAATGAATAAAATGAATAAAATGAATAAAATGAATAAAATGAATAAAATGAATAAAATGAATAAAATATTATGATGATTGCCATTCTGACCAGGAGTTTACTGGCAATGCGTGTCTGTAGGCATCCCTAAGGCTTATCTGTGATCTCCAGTTATGATACTCTTACCCAAAGAGGACTGAAATTTCCACAATAAAAGCCAAGGCCTTATTAAGCCCCGCCCCCTCCATAAGAGTATCCCATAAAAGCAACTAGATATAATTTACAAGCATCCAAGAGTTCAGATGAAAAAAGAGAGGCAACGGGGGCCATCCCCCCCCCTCCCCCAACAGATTTTTTTTTCCAAATTGGATTAGTGAAGACACTAGGAGCCTGGAAGAAACCTTTTTGTCTGAAACTTTCAGGAAATAAATTGAAACGTTTTGTATCTCCCGCGCAAGCCCTCAACTTCCGGTACCGGTATACACATACCGGTACCTTTTGATTTTCATATTACAATTTGGGAATATCGAATGATCCCCTTCCCTTTTTCAAAAGAAAATTCAAGCCCCCCCCCCCACAAAAGTTTGGTGCTGAATCCACCCTTGCTCGAAAAGTGGATCTGTTTGTGCCAAAAGGAAAAACGTTTTTCAGAGGGTTGTAGATGTCCAAAACAAGGAAAGCAGACGTTGAAAATTTATTAATAAAAAAACTAAATTGAATTTGTTGAACAGTAAAAAGCCCTAAGGGACTTATGGACAACAGGCACATGCATTTACTATACCAGTCAATGAGTAACTGGTTGTCAAATTAAATGGCCAAATTGTAATCATTCCAATCTAATTCCAGAAATCCTGCAGTGTAATCCTTCCTTCCCAAGGGGCAATTCAAGCCAAATTTACCCACCTACGTGCATGCTTTGCATCAGTTCACACCCCCCATTTCATTAAAAGATTCAATAATCCTTTACGCTGTACACATGACTATGATTCACAACATGTTGATCGTGTACACCTTGTTGAATAATAATTCACTTCCTTCCCCGAAAATAAAAATAATAACAAAGTTATCAGGCCTTGGCTTGGCTCAGAGTTTTTGTCACTAACCCCTTTAACCCTACTAATATCCCTCCATTACATGTATGGGAAGAAGAAAGGTTACACACAGTGTACTATGAGTATGAGATTTCTATAAATATAGGCCTTGATCCAGCTTCGGCTTTAGGAGACTTTAGGAGCCTTATTTAGAGTTCCCAGCACTTGTATGAAAAAAAGAACAAACATCCCTCTGATATTTCCCTGAGAAATTGCCAAAATTCCATGAGAAATATTGTCACTTTCAGGCTGCTCTGAAGTCGAGAGGTGGCGTAGCACGACCAGCTGTTATTGCCCAGAGAGGTGTGTAATATTCACACTGCATAAACACTAAAATAGCCAACCAGTCAGTCAATGGCACAACTTGGACACATGGCACAAGACGCACATACCGGTACATCAAACTGGTCAAATTCCTTGACTTTTCTCTGATTTTGCAGTTTTTCTTGATTTTTGGTGTTTTTCCCGAATTTAGTATGGCAAATAGGTGATGGAATTGTGCCTTTGAAGATACCCAGTACAAGCATGACATTTGGCACACAGTCAGATGAGAAAGATATTTGGAAAAAGGGTCATCGCAGATTTGTCCTTTGAAAAAATATAGGTAGAATAACAAGCAATGGCAGCCATTTTGAAAATTTTGAAAATAGCTTGTTAGTCTACCTACACTTTTTCCAAGGACAAATCTGCGATGTCCCTATAGCCAAATATGTTTCTAAAGACATACTCTGACTGTGTGCCAAATGCCACGCTTGTATCATCGGAGGCACAGTTCCCCCAAATATTTCTCCTACCTCCCCCAATAATTTAGGACATTTCCACTTCTAATATTTAGGACATTTCCACTTCTAATAAAGGATGAGATTCATGAAGCCAAACCTGGACACAAAGCCAGGATTTCAAAACCACTGAGTGTCTCCAGTTTGAGGACGCTTGATGATTTGGGGAACGTGACCAGCCAAGTCACCTGGAACTGATCAATTTGAAGCTGGCTAACCTCGACTGTCCCTGAATTACCTCTCTGGCCTTCCCAGCCCGCAATTATTTGGAGGATGCTGCTGGTTTTCTATCTGATTCTAAAACACTCGGCTAGCCTTGAGACAAAGTACACTCATGCAGGGAAAAAATACATACCTTGTCTGATGTCTGAGTTTGCTTTGGAAAATTTGGGGAAATTTAGAGAGGGAGGGGCTACGAGGTGGAAAGGGGGGGGGGCACCAATCTGGGGACTGGCAGAATTGCGACCTGGTTTTAAAATTAAACACAGCTGCAAACCTGAAAATGGAACTGAAACAGGATTTTTCTACCAAAAAATTATTTAAAATTCCCACAATTTAAAAGACAAGAATATACAACCCTTTACCCTCCTAATTAATGCAAACATACAGTCTGCACCAAGTAGACCTTTCACTATTCAGTCAAAATCAAACAAGAGACTGTTTTCCCACCCTACACACAACAGGACTGCATGACTGGCTGGGACTATTTAAGTAACTACCGGTAACTGACACATCTACCAGTATTCTTTGACTCTCGGTGAGTGATAAAACAGCTTTGACCACAACTTGCCTGCTTTGTCTGTTGACCCAGTTTGACTAGTCACAGTGCTTGCTAGATGATCTGACTGCTGGTGACTAGCCTTTGTTAAAAGTATAGCAGGGGAGATGGACGTGAATTTTGACTGTCTGTGACTGTTTAAACAGCAGGAGGGTTATACTGAAATAGACTGTGATAGGGAGGGGAGGGGCAATGAGATGGGGGGGGAAGCAAATTGGGGACTGGCAGAATTGCGATTGTTTATTTTTTAAACACACCTGCAAAACTGAGAATGGTTCTGAAATAGGAATTTTCTACCATGAAAATATTTTTTTAAATTTCCACAAAGAGACAAGAATACCAAAATAGATGGAGACAGAAAGGGGAGGGGCAACGTGATGGAAGGGGGGGGGCAAACAATTTGAGGACTGGCAGAATTGTGAAATGATTTTTAATAAACACACCTGCAAAACTGAAAATGAAATTGAAACAGGACTTTTCCACCAAGAATATATTTTGTTTAATTCCCAGATTCCCAGAGAGGAGAATCTCGAACCCTTAATATGGAAATAAATGCGGGTAATAGGAAAGTGGATGATAACAAAGCAGGTTTCAGGACAACAATCACAAACGAAATGAAAGACAAACACTCACTGGACAGGCATGCCATGCACAATGTGTGGCATATTATAAAAATACCCCCGTACCAAACCACCACGAAAAATGAAACCACACAAACAAACAAACACAATGCAACCATACACAATGCAAACAGAAGTGACTGGCTTCAAAATCCACGAAACAGGCAAATGAATAAAAACGAGGGAAATCATGGGAAATTCCCGTATCACTCTCGGAGTGCGCTCCTCTTTGTTGATTTGGTTGAAGATTAATCCAAAGTGGAATTTGGAACTAAGTTCTGCACTGGGTTTAACCATGGATTTTGCACTCAACAATAAATGAGGGTACATGTTGTACGTTTGATAAGATATTACTATGTGACAATAGACCCGATGCGTTTAAGGCGGAGTCAGGGGGCAGTGGTTTTGTGTTGCTTGGATAGGCATGATTAAACCTTTTTGTGCTTTCACATTACTAAATTAAAGGTAGAGTAGATCATTTGTCACTTGTGCATGCATTTTTTTCATTTGAAGTCAAAAGTGCTCAAAATCTAAAGAAGGATGCTTTAAAACAACTATACCTGACGAAGATTTAGCTCAGTGAATGCTGTATATTCCGAGAAAACAATATTCTAGGATCTGAACTTCAATTCAGAAGTTGCTGAGTCATGTTTTGCGCCTGAAATCAGCGTTTGGGAAACGCTCTCATTCAGCTGATTGCAGCTACGCGATGTCACGAACTGAACCGCCGAATGACATGTACATGTATAGCAACCCCTCGTGCGTGTGCTCATGTCAAACGCTTGCTTAAGAATGAAATTCTAACAGAAATTTCCAAAAAATGCATCACTTGATGCATCTTTGGAAATGGCCTTCTTTTATTGTTTTCTTCAAAATGACAGCATGCCAGAAAGAATAATTTTACAGGGAGTTTAGTGCAATTACTATCTTTAAACCAAATAAGCTTTTCAACAATAATTTCGGCAGTTACTTTCAGATGCCACTTTATTTGTCGTGGGTAACTTTTATGTTGATGCCTATGTACTATTCTTCAAGCTACATGCAGGTTAAAGTCCCTTGACAGTTATACAGTACAGCCCAAATATCCATTGCCGCATGCAAATTTTAACTGGCGCGCTTTATGCAACTTTTGACCAGCGAGGAAGGCAGCTGCAGCTGGTGTGTGTAACACTTGATCGGCGAGTTTCCACTATTCGATCAAGTGTATTTTCGAATAATTGAATTCTATATTATTTGCAAACGGACAGCACTAAAGCATGGACATATCACATCTTTAAACTTAATTACTCCCTGGGGCTTTTTTTTGTCCAAGAAACTTTCCTAAGTCCGACAATAAACTCAACACTGTGCAGTAAACCAAATTCTGCATTCTTGGATTGACTGAAATTTGGGCATCAAACACCATGTAAAGCAAAAGTACCTGGGCTCTTCATTCCTAAAAACCATCAAAATCTATCAAAAAAAACCCAACAGATTTCTGATCGTGGCTGCTTTGGGAGGATGGTCAGAAGTTAATGTCAAAAAGAAGTCAATGAGCTAGATATAAATACACCTGTCGTTGAAGGCTCAGTTATAAATGGCCATATATGGTATGGAATTAAAAGTGACTCATTTAAAGCATACACGTTTTATCTCGATATAACTTCACCATTCAAAGCAACTCAACCCTGGCTGAGTTTCGCCATGATAACAGTCACAACAAGCCATGATAAATAGGCCTACCACAACACATGCGTGCAATGAGGAACACACAAAACTTCCTGAATCGCCAATCAACAAAGGTAGAATTGCAAACCAGTTATTTTTCTAACAAACAATTCCCAGAAGGAAATGGTGTCGCCGAATAAAGAAAAAGAAAAAGAAATGACTCAACAAGGCGATAACAAAAGTACCGGTACACAATACGCACAGGCGCAAAGGGAAATTCCCACACGAGTTGCAAAGTTCACTGGTTTCAGTTCGCAAACTATTTTAAGAACCAAAAAATTCCATCTGGTAGAAATAGTATTATGGTTTATTCCGAAACTGTTGGGACTGAAGTTTCCCATGCAACTGTCTGAAGTAGGGCCTACAGTGTTTACCGTACACTTCTTTGCAGTTTCAGTTTTGATTTACAGAAACATCGTTGGGAGTTTCCAAAGGACCTGGACAGCTGAAGGAAATGCTTCACTCATATTACCAGACAACTTTTTGATCCTCATGGGCGGATCCAGGTTACTGGGGGGCTACTGGGGGAGGGGGCTACTGGGGGAGGGGGCTACTGGGGGGGGGTGGGTGGGGGGGGGGAGGAGGGAGTGGTCCCCAAGGAGGCAGTGGTGTGGTGGTGGGAGGGGGCTCTCTCAAGTGAAAAATGGTCCTATTTGACAAAATTGTGGTCGCTGCCGGAGGGGGGGGGGTGTTCAGTACAGGCACATGTACCATAGAATGCCTTGATAACAAACATCATGTGGCTTTAACCAAATTTTTAGGTGGTCAAAAATCACTATAAAGAAACTCCACTGTACAGAAAACAATTGGTTGACCCCATTTTTGAACTAAGTTCTATTGCACTCTTCTTAGAATTGTGAAGCGGCCAATCACAGAGTGCATACATGTATGAGGTCAAATGTAACCAACACTTAATCACGTGTTTTACTGTCAGAGACCACTGAAAAAATAGCTGAAAACAGCTGAAAAAGGTGTAAAAAAACTGAACTTTGGAAATCTCCTATACTTTTGTACACAGCAAGTGAGGGAAAAAGCTGAAACTGAAAAGCTGAAATCCAACACAAAAAAGCTGAAATCAGCTTTAAAGCTGAGATTTCACACCCCTGTTAATACTCCCCCCCCCCCCCAATTGCACCCCATGTCCCCTCCCCTTTCATCAACCTCATGTTTGTACCTGGTACATCAGTACCAACGTGTACTCAGGTCACTTCAATTTTGGTTCTGTTTTCTTGTTTGTTTGCCTTCACCGAATCGATGCCCCACCTTATTACACAAGTTATGTGTTTCAAACAGGTAGTGGATGTGGTGTGGGTGTATGTATTTACCCAGAGTCTGGTTCCATCTGAACCTTTACACACATCTAGCATGCTACACACCCATCTCGAGTTTCCATACCTGTATTAAAGTCATTGTTGTGTGATAAACCCCTGCATGCCACGCACACAAAAGACCATTGTAACTGAAAGGTTTCTCCTCAAAAACTTTTCGTCCTCGTTTAACACACCTGTATTTAACACCAGAATGGTTGACTAGAGACAGAGTGTACATTGAATCACAGGGTTACTGCACAGCTAAGCCTCCCAAACAAGAAAACAAGTTACTGTTTTGCAAAGTCACCACAGCTGACTGCTTGTTACAAAACCAACTCATACCAAAAAGACCACAAATTAAAGACTACGTTCTCAACAACAACAATTTTCATTATTCTTTTCCATGCATGCTTGTGGCTTTATTTGAAAGTGCAATTTAGGGTGAAATCACGAACAGACAATGGACGTTTACTCACCATTTACCACATTGAACATATTTTGCACTGAACTCTGCTCCCTGTACTTTTGTCGAGTTCAACCCCGAAAAACAGATTTTGTTAATTTCAAATTGTTATTTTTCTTGCAAAAGGTATTCACTTTTAAAGAAATGCGACATTGAACCAAAAACATAGTCACCCACGTTTAATAATGGACTATTTAGGCCAACTTCACAATTTTCAATTTTTTTTTTGTGGCAAAACAACAATTTAGGTGTGTCTTTGTGTGCATTACGGGCGCAACCCAAAACGAGCAGATTCCGGAGGTTTGAAAACAGCCAAATTAGAAAAGAAAAATTTCCTTTTTCCGTTTTAATAATACAAATGAAACATTTGTTGGAAGAAAAAAAAAAGGGGAATATTTTGAAGGGCACGGGTGGAGCTGTAAGAATCATGTGGCAGCTAGAAATGATTGTACAAGTTATTTTCGTTACAAGCAGTTGTCTAATTTTGCTCAGTTAAAGTATAAATACCTTTTAGCAAATATGTACAGGATGAAAAAGTATTTTGGGAGAACAATGAATAATAACCGTGACAGTCCGGGAATGACTTGGCTGCAACTAAGGCCTCTGTGCATGCATGGTGCATACATTGTAAAGTCTGATCAGCTGATCAGCTGATTGGGGCAAATAAAACCCAGTCCTGTGAACTATTGTGGAGATCAGTAAACATGCCCCGGCTACAATGGTTAAAAAAAAAAGCTGATCACGCAAGGGAGGCATGGGTCTTACAACATCAGGAAGCATGTGATCTAACAGCCAGTACCGACCAGGTTGGACCAGGTTGTACCAGCTTGTCACAAGGCTGATTGTGTGTAATCTTCTCTACCAGTAGAAGTGCATGCCGGGGATGCGTGTACCAAGGCTGAGGGATTGAAATGCCTGGGATTACCAAAGCTGTGTTTAATAATTTGTCAGGTCATTTTAGGTTGGGAGCATGTGATGTCTGGATGCTCAGGTCGTTCACCTTAGGATTCCTCATCTGTCATCAATGACATCTGGAGCTTTGATGTTTCATAACTAGATGTTTCATTAGGTGATCAGGGACTCAAGGCGCATCACAGCATATGGAATGTCTCATAGAAAAGGAATTGAAGAACTGCTAATTGAGGTTGATATGTTTACCGTATCTCAACATATTGTCTGAATATCAATGAAGGTCACAACCTCATCTGACCATACACGCAGATCCTTCTTGTAGCAAGTTTGCATTCAACATTTTTGCAGATAGTCTAAGTACTAACTGCAGATCAAGATGTGAACAAGCAGAGTGCATTCTGAACAAAAAAAATGCAGATTATCACAGATTGATGAACGCAAATGCAGGTCACAGACTGAGCACAAATGCTGAATACAGACTGAACATAATAAACAGATCATAGTCTGAACACAGAATGCAAGTCACAGCCAAAATATACCAATCACAAACTGGGCATAAGCAGATCAGAGTACACAACTGCAAATCAGTCTGAACACGGAATGCACAAGTCACAGACAAAATAAACCAATCACAAACTGCGCATTATAAGCAGATCTCACTCTTTAGTTCTCAATTTTCTCATTAATTCTCCTCAACAAAAAGTATGAAACTGCGACAAAAGTTGAATATTTCAGTAAGCAAGGTTCTTCTGACCACAACAAGGACTGATGATTACTTGTCTGTTGTGTTGATATGACCATGAAAACACAAGCCTCTGTCTTGAGGCATGACATTTCCAGCAAAAGAAATTAATTAGATTTTTGCTCTGTCCAAACACAGACGTGTCAGACAGATGCACAACCTACGCAAATTTATTAGTGACATTGTATTTACACAAAAACGAGAGAAAACAACCATATGGCATTCACTGCCTCCACGCTCACGGCTATATTTTTTTCCTGTACCTGCAGTAAAAACAAAACGCCTACGCGACCGTTATGATAAACATCTCAACTTGCTTGTGTTGGCTTTTCACTTGTTGATGTGAGCTCCCTCATGAATGGGTTGAAGTATTAACGCAGATATGACAAGCAAAATATCACCGATTGCCTTAAACTATTAATCTGTGGGCCATTCATTTTGATCTCATACGTGTATGGATGGGAGACCACTGTTTATCAACACGCCCACGTGGGCCTGGTAAGAGACCCGGCTTGTACGCGTGGCACAAGTTGTCCGCTTTAGTGGAGATGCTGCGGTGCGTGGGCTGTACACTCGACAGTTGCAATGGACGAGCCCCGCGATATCACGGGACGGCTTGCTGAACAGACGATCGCAAGGATAAATTATCCTTTTTACTTAAGAGTAATGAAGTGGGCAATTTCCACTGACCTCATCCAAAACAAATATAAATATTTTTTTCTCTTGTTTAAATTTAAAAAAAAATTAAAATAGGATGACATAAAATGGTAACAAAATTAAAACACAATAAAAATTTTAAAGATAAAAATAGTTATAAAAACCAGACAATTATAATTATTAATTTAAGCACTGTAAAATTAATGAACCAGTGGTATTCCTAATTTCTGCTTGAATTTTCTTGGATGTTACTTAAAACCCACAAATTTCTACAAAGAAATTACCTCCATAGCAGAATCAATATATTGCACACAAACTACTGCAGAGACAGGTTTTTATTTTACTGTCCAACTCTCAAATCCACCCCCTGAAACAAAAACCTAGAAACAAATACCAAAATCAAGTCTGTAAAGTGCGAATCTACGGGTAATATGTTAAAGCAGAAGCAAGAAAAAAAGAACATTGGTCAATGAACTGTGCAAGTCTAGGTTTCGAGACACTTGCGCACGTCTTACCGTAAGGTGGTTTAACGACCGATGCCGCCCCCTCAGACGTTCAATCCCTCAGAGGATGTGGTTGAAAGCTTAACCATCAGGGCATCGTTAGGGAGTCTCACACTTCGTGGAACATCTTAACCGAACACCAACAGATCTGGCCAAACAAGGAAATTATATCAAATTAACATCTTCTTGGAATGTGGGCTGGAAAAATGGACAATCGGTAACTTGAATATGAAAAAACAAACAAATTGATTTTTTTTCACTGTGGGTGGATAGGCATAGATGCTACATGTAAATCTTGAATTGAAAGGAATAGAGTCAATGACTGCCTACTTTGATTATTACAAGACGGTGTTTTTTTTAGGGGGAAAACATGCCATTGAGTGCTTTAAAGTGGGGGCCTGGGGTGGGGGCATGAGGGTAGCGGCCTGTGAGCTACGGGCATGGGGGTGGGGCTCTGGGGGAGGGTGTCTTGTGACAGGAGTTTGGTGGTTTGTTGAGGGTGTCAAAGATGTTTATTTAATCTGCTTTAAGGTAACACACACTATTTGCAAACATTAAACAACGAAACTGTCAAAATACCATGAAATATCCCACTTGATTGTAAGGAAAAATTAGGGTCAAGCATCCTGTGAAATCATTGCGCCTTGTGTGCTGTCATTTTTCAAGACAAATTATATGTACTATCATTTCCTTGCAAAGGTTAGGACCAAACCATCGTTCTTTCAAGTTTCAAAGGAAAACTTTTCGCAATTTTCTCAAAAAGTATGACATCTACCCAGCTGAAAATTTGACAGGTTAGTTTTTTAATAGCCTGCTTCATCGGGCTCATTCAATTGTTGTTTAGTAACCTTCATAAATGAATATTTTGTTATAATGAAAGTGGCTCGACTGCACTCTTGATATAAGCAGTTCATAAATTCATAACAGACGGAATAAGATTATGAGAACAAGCTGAATTGCAAGTGGGTACATACATCCGTATTGCTTTGTTTTCATTGTGTTCATCACAATTAATTAAAAACTTGTGGGCTACATGTATTATAGTGATACATGCAATGTTCATAAATTAAAGACAGTTTACTAAAGACAGTTTATAGGGCCTGGCCATGGATCAGCATCAAGGGCCCCAGCCGGTTTTAAATGTACTTGTTTAATACCAGCCAAGCACTGCTTGTTCCCTTATTATAGACAGGCTATTCCCCATTAACATCATACACTCACTGCATGCACTGATAATGCTGGACTGATAATTAACTGGATGGATCGATGTTGTCAGAAAAAAGAACTAACTGTAGTGTAAGGCTTCTTAAAAATTGACTAGAACTTGACCACAGGCCCAATTCACGAAACTCAATTTATCTTGCGACTCATCTTAGGACTTAAGATCTAAGATCGATCCTGAGCTAAGACCGTCCTGAGACCCATTTCACTAAACCCATCTTAAAGCAAGACACATCAAAACTAGTAATTTGATGGCTGTTTCATGTTTGTTTTTAAGTTCAGATGTGTTCAGCCATGTTGCTAAGGAAGTTGCCCAGGACGTGTTGAACGCATCTTAAGTCGATTTGGTGAAATCGTTCCTAGGAGGAGTTGCGAGTTAAGATGAGTTACCGGTACCCTTCCTAAGATCAGGCATGCAACTTGGAAGACACAAAAAAACGAGGAAACTCCAATCTTTACAAGACTTTGTACAGTGTTTTTTCAATTTTCAATGGTATAACTTAAGTGTGAAGTGAAAAACGAGGAAATCAGCTGATCCAAGGAAAAGTTGCATGCCTGTAAGATGCGTCTTGGCATTTCCTGGAATCGGCCCCTGGACTTTCTCTGATTTACAGTGATTCATTTTTTTTCTAAGCAAATCAAGTTCACCAGAATTACAAAAGAAAACTGATTCTTGAACAGAAATGAAAGGATTGGAATGAAACTAGAAGTAAACTGTGTAATTCATGGAATGCGCAGGCTTGTTGGTTTCAATTTGAGCATCACTCCATGCCATTCCAACATGCCATTTGCACAGTTTTTGGACCAACATTAGGCACCGGTAGAGGGACATACAGAGATAAGCCAAAAAAGAGTTCCATTTATGCTACATGTACACACACACACACTTTCAGGGGGGACATTGTTTGGTCTCCCCCCCCCCCCCCACACTTTTTCTTCCCCGAATAAAAATATTGTAGCCTTCAATAATGATTCTATTGCTCAGAATACATGAATGATGTAGCTGATTCAATTACTCAAAACTCAAAACTTTCACAGATGATCGTTTGCTCAAATTGGTTTTAGTGATCAGAAATTGCCTCAGATCACACCACAGAAATTGCTTTTCTATAACTGCATGTCTCCCCAACTATATCCCCCATTTACATTTAACTCCCCACATTTTCATCCCCAACACTACGCCCTACCCGATCTATGATCGGGTAAATCAGCTTGTGTACAATAAATGTATAGCAGCACCAAGAGGACCTTTCCACCAAGTCTGTATAAAATCTGTGACATTATGGTGCCATAGCCCGGCCGTTGAAATGGCACAGAATGATCCTTGAGGGTGTGACAATTCTTCAATCTTGTGCTTTCAGTTCAGTATTTCATTTCAAGAAATCAAATAAAAAGAGAAACTTCAATGTGTACTTTCATACCTAGAACTAAGAAATGCAGGCACTTGATAAGCTTGTTTCAATTTTACTTTTAGGCAGGTCTGCGGTATTAATTCCATGAAAAAAATGCGCTTAACAAAAGTTGGCAACGGCACTTAACCAGGAATTATCTGCAATTTTTTTTTTATAAATGTCAGCGTGACACGCCGTCGTTTTGCAAGTCACTTTTGGATTTAAATTTCCTGGAATGTTATTTATAAAGTACAATGTACATAGTACCTGTAGTTTCTACGCGACAAGGATACTGTTGATCTTTAGGGTTGACACATTTGAGGGTATGTCAATACTGGCAACAATCGGGACTCCAGTCTGTGCCAGGACATTAAGAGCCTATGACGTGCATTGGATGACCCTTTGCATAGATAGACGCTATATTTAGCAGGGCTAATATAGTGAGGCTACGCACTGACTCACTTGGGACTGACTCACTTGGGACCCGTATGGTCAGCAGAGCCTAGCTCATGAATATTGAGGCTACGGTACCCGTCCCATTTGGCCAGATTGTTAAAGCTCATGTGGTGTTTCCCCTGACCTGGGCCCAATTTCGCGGTGCTGCTAAGCACACGCTTTTCTGCTAAAAAAAGTAACAGAGCCTCTCTCTATTTCATAGAAACCGTAAGCATTTAAAGCACAGCAAAAGGCACACCTTATACTCCAGGGGACAAATTTGCTTAACTTTATGACGTAACAATAGAAATCTCCATGCACGCACATCCACGCCGTGAAATAGTGCTTAAGGTTAGCAGATTGTTCTGCTATGCTAAGCACAACTTTTCTGCTAACTGTTAAGCTGCACCGTGCAATTGTTAACTGTTAATATTGGTTTTCTTCAAATCTGAGAGCAAAATGCAATGTAAATAATTTGTGCTTTGAATGTCTGCAAACCAGTTACCAAAATAAAACATTCATCAAAAACTCGTACAAAGTACATGTACGTTGTATGGTACCGGTATATGTACCGTATACACAATTTTCAAAATGTTTACAAGTGTTGGCCCCAAAAATTGAATTTCAATTGGTGTAATGAGCCACTAGAGTTGAAATACATTTTTATCGGCCATTAATGTGTAAATCATTAGTCTTTGCCTGACGGCATGTCTACTTAGTATGGACTCATTAAAAAAGCATCTCTTTCAGCAGTTGCAGAACACGCCCGTAATACTGGACACAACATTGGATGGGACAATGCCCACATTATCGACTTTGAAACACATACATTTCTGGCCAAGAAAGGTGAAAGAATCCATCTGGATCAAAAGGATTAATCCCTCACTGAATAGGGACTCTGGTTACTCATTATCACCTATCTACGTTCCAGAGATCTCGGGACAACAGACAGCAAGAAACTGAGTACACAATCACTTGGCTTGAGAAAGTCCACAGGAGTGGATCAAAGCTTGCCCACTAATTTTCAGGTTGGTAGAAGCTTAAACTACATGTACATCGTCAATCTAATTTAAATATCTTCCAGAAACTCAAAATCAATGCACATCTGGTATACTGAATCTACTAATCACAGAGAAAGCATTTACCGCAATGCGCTTGGGTTATAATCTGAATATATTCAAACCCTACACATTAAAAGCTTGGTTACAAATAGGATTATGCTAATAACGCAAAGCCTGCGATGACTGGCCGGAAACCATAAATCGATAATCAGGCTAAACTTAGAACACGCTGAACAGTTCAATCGCATGTCACACATATGCTCAGATATCGTGCACGTATTCAGTGGAGAAAATCTATGCATTTGTTTTGATTTTAGAAAACAAAAGAATATTTTTTTAGTGAACAGATGTGAGGTCAAACAGACTTTGCAGGGAAAATCAAAAACACACACAAAAATAATTGTGTGAATGTACTGTACCAACCCTGAAATCGTTTTGGAAAAAGTAACTATCAAGTAAGATCCCTAGAAACTACATGTGCATGTACCAAACCCAAACCCTCAAAGCCCCCCCCCTTGTTTTTACAGCATTTTAAACAATACATTGTAAATATCAATAAACATGTAGATAATTCATTGGCTTTTCAATGCTGAAAAATCTTTCCAATCGGGTACATGTTTATTGAGTTATGGCCAATTCAAGTGAGGGCCGATTTTTTAATCTGTCCATGGTCTCAAATTTTGTCATTTTGTTAGGAATGTAATGGATTTGGGGTGAGGGTGTTTTTGCTTTCTTTAACGTTTCAATCTTTCTTTCTTGGTTTGGTTCTTTTGAAGTTTTTGAAAAAAATAGTCTTTAATCCTTTTGGAAGTAATGGTAGTCCTGAAAAGGGCCGGTCTCATTATTTTTTCTTAGATGTTTACTGTGCTGCTCTGTCTCTGCCCCTTACACACTTGTTATAGCCCTTTGATGCAAGTTTTGGACCATGTTCTTATTGCAGCAGTCAAAATATCAGTGGCCATAGACAAAACAAAAAAGCAATACTTGTACTCAATTGGCTCAATTGGTCATATCTCAATAAACATTTACCCGATTGGAAAGATTTGTTCGTGGTTGCAAAGCTAATGAAATATACTCCCTGAATGTGTTCTGGTCTCTAACAACACAGATAACCATTTATACTCCTGGGTGGAGAGAGGCAATTGTAGTAAAGTGTCTTGCAAAAGAACACAAGCACCATGTACCCCGTTAGGGTTCGAACCCATGTGCATTGTACCAGGGTTCGAGTCAGGGTTCCAACTCTGGTGCCACGGCATGTGAGTCGAACACCGTAACCTTTGGACCACAGCGTTTCACAAATACATTGATTTGTGATTAACTTGTGATGGACTTGTGATGGACTAGACTACGGGCATGATCACTGAACTGGAGTACC
Source organism: Patiria pectinifera (assembly GCA_029964075.1). NCBI lineage: Eukaryota > Metazoa > Echinodermata > Asteroidea > Valvatida > Asterinidae > Patiria > Patiria pectinifera. The sequence goes on along the minus strand of CM057149.1, from coordinate 27,925,476 downwards.
GTACTTCATGTGAAATTTTGACCGTTACACAAAGGGAAGATGTTCAAGGGTAGCAATAGACGTCAGAAGGAAACCACCTTTTCTGTGGACGACACGACAGTTGTTTTTAGCCTTGGCGTACATTGCCATGACGTTGTTGACGTATGGAACTTAAGTTCAAATCGGCCACCACGCTTGCTCGATGGAACAACAAGACACAATGGACACTCTTCATGGCTGTTTCACAATATCGTCTCGCCTACCCATGTTGAAATCAACGCGGGTCCAAAAGTGTCAGTGGAACCGGGTCCCAACGAACGCGGGTAGGCAAGGCACTCCGTTAACACTTTCACCGTTCTGTAAACGGGTGGGAAGTAGAGGTTTTGGATTCTCTACCTGGTAGAGCCTCTCGATCTTGGTCCCAAACAGGGTGGGATTTTGACCCATTTAGAGTGCCGGACCCGTGTAGGAACCGTGTTGCTAGTGTGAACAGGGTTCATGAAATCGCCGTGTTGGTTATGGGTCCAAAATGATGATTTTGGATCGTGTGGAAGGCCTTCATGACTGTCTCAATAGGGTTGGATACATGTAGTTCAGCTGGTGGAGCAGCAGTACAGTGGCCGCAGGCTCAAACCCCACTCTAGTCAGTTTTTGGGTTCAATTTGACAATATAAATAAATTTAGTGAAGCAGTATAATTGTTTAAAGGGAATATACATGATTGGCTTTTGCTGTAATTTTCAGAAATGAACTATTTGAGGGGTTAGTATAATCGATCAAATATTGTTAGACTGACATGTTTGAAGGTTTGTGTTCGAAAATGCTGGGAAAAAAAACAAGAAAAACAAAAATGTTCAAGTAGTCTGGTTCCCTGACTCCACTAAATATAAAATGGATCAATTTACAGATGCCGGAAATTTGTAAGGTAATGGAACCAGTCTAGCCGGCCTGCACCCATTCATGAACATGTAACCAATAGCAAACAAGATTTGGACTGAAAAAAAAATGGTTAATTTGGAGCAGTAGTTGAAAAATAGTTAGGTTTTTCCAATGGTGGTCGGCTGACCACCGTTGGAAATCTTTACAAAAATACAATTTTCTTGAAAATGTCTTCACACCAGGTGCCATAATTTTACAGGATGGTTTAGACTGTCTTTTACCAACATCCTAGTAAGGTATTTCGTAAAAACTAGGTAGTTTTATTTTTCGATGTTTGCAAATGTTGTATATTCCCTTTAAGTCTTAAAAAAGAAAAGAAAAAAGAGTTAACTAACTAAATAAAATCTCAAGTTCAACACAAACATGCAATGTTCCAAAGGAAAGGTGAACATTTCATAGAACTTGACTTGGTTTGAATACATGGAGATACGTGTATGATTACTCCAAGGCAATATCTTGTTAGGCCTTTTGCTATTCATAAAAATATATTTTCTCCAATTATTGCCAATTTAGTTGTTTTCCCTACATTTCTATACATGTAACTCAACAGGCAATTCGTTTTGTTATTTAAACCAGTCTGCTGCAATTTTAGTTTGTGTTCAGGACTACACTTTGAAAGTAAAAAAAAAAAACAACTTTACTTACTGGTAGTGAATGACAAAGTAAGGGTACCGTCATATTATGACTTCCCCTCTCTCTCTCTCTAAATACATTCAGACAATGTTTAGAATTCATTCAGGCATGAATATGGCTGCATTTATAAACATCTGTGGGGGAGGAGAAACAATGATACAGGTACCCTGGTAGCATAAATATGGAGTGCCATCAAAATAATTTCATCAAAATAAAGGCAAACACATTAAAGACAGCAAATATGCAGACATTGGTTCCAACGGTATGTTGCATGAATGTGTCATTAATCTTGAACCCGTAGCGGTAGATCTTGCAACATCTTCCCAAAGGTTTGGGAAGACTTTGCAGGCTGAGGAAGGCAGTGCTCTGCCACTACGCTTGGTATAGGCCTACCCCTTTATATTATTATTATTGTTAATCATCTTTGGTAATGAAACCAAGGATTCCTCAAAAGCGCCCTAGGCACTGTAGCTCGCAAGCCTGAAGAAACCTGTGGAGAGAAGACAATGAGAAGAAATTAAAGTTTTAGAGGTGGGAGGAAAATCCCAGGAGAATATTCTGGGGAAAACCCACGGAATCAGGTTGGGACTGAATACCCAATCCACATATTGACTCGGGCGGGATTCGAACCCGAGTCACAGTGTTGGAAGGCGAGGAAAATACCGAGCCACGCCAACCTGACTCCTCTTGAGGTTGACGAACACAATTTTCTCGAATGAATTTGTTATTTTGTATTGTAGGATTCTGGAGTTTTGCGTGCAAAGGGTTCCCAAGCAAAATAAATGCAAAGAATCCATGTATGATTGATAGATTCAGATTTTGTTATGAACAGGCAAAATGGGAAATTAAATTGTAAAATTATGTGTTTGCACTCATACGTAAAACAGCAGTAATGATACCGTCTGGTATGATCAATGCATAGATGTGCTATTAAATTTAATTTGGCTTTATATTGTGACGTTACTGAATTAAATGTCAGGCTAATTTCTGAATGGCACACGTGGACAGGATATTTTGGCCATATCTCTGACGTTATTAGGTTTTGATAAATAGATTTTCCATAAATATCACACAATGCAAACACACACGTGTATTCAAGAACATCTGTTCTGTTTACTTAAGGCATTTCCGTTTCCGGTTTTATTGTGTCCATTTACAAAAAGTCAAACAAATTTACACTGGACCGGTACTTATTCTTAAAATTAAATACTACATTTTTATCAGGTCAATAATCTCCCTGAATAACTTTCCAAGTAAGTTAAATGCCATGTGGATGAGTGTTAAATGCAACCCACTCCCTACCTCCCACCCACAAAACCACACATTCCAAGCGAGTCAACTTGAGTTTAAGAGTTTTTCACCAACAGAGGGCGACATTACCAAATTGTGACCCTGCAAACTAGAAAAACCTCTCCCATGCTCAGCTGCAATTCCTCACTAGAGGGCGCTATGACAGAAAAACAGTACTCTCAATATGCCAATCTGCTCACAAGCTTTAGGACAAGTTCCCATCTTTTTTTGCTGTCACAAAAGGGACCAACATGTAGATTTTAAATGTTTTGATGTAGACATGTACCAGGCAAGAAAGCAAAGAACAGATTCAAGCCACCATGGATATGTTCCAAAGTAAAGAAGTCAATAAAGACAAAATACAATCTGTACAAAAGATACAGAAAATCAGGACAGTACAAAGACTATAAAGAATACAAGAAGCAGAACAAGATAAGGAAAATTGTCAGACAAGTGCAAGCCAATTACAAAGAAAGACTTATGACGGAATTTAAAGGGAATGTACAACATTTGCTTTTGCTGCAATTTTCAGAAATAAATGGATTTGGAGGATTAGTATGTTATAGCAAATATTGTTAAACTGACTTGTTTCACTTTTTGGGCTTGTAGATGCTGGAAACACCAAGAAAACCAATCATGTGATTGTAGTCTGGTTCCCTGACCCACTTAAGATGAAACAGAGCAATTGATAGACTTTGGGAAATTGTAAGGTCAGAAAATCAGTCTAGCAGGCTTGTACTCCTTCACAGGTGTGTAATCAATGGGGAAGAAAATGAGGAATAACTAAGTATGAAAAATTAGGAGCAGTTTTTGAAAAAAAGCCAGTTTTCTCCAACGCTGGTCGGCCGACCAGCGTTGGAAAAATACAAATTTTCTTGAAAATGTCAGCACACTAGGAGCCACGATTTTACAGGATGCTTTAGACTGTCATTCACTAACACTCCAGTAAGGTATTTCGTGATAATTTGATCATGTCGTTTTTTGATGTTTGCAAATGTTGTTTATTCCCTTTAAGAAAAAAACAAAAGCTTTCTGTAGCTATGTTAGGCAGAAACAGAAGGTGAAAGTTGGAGTTTCACAACTTGAGCAAGAAGATGGATGCCTAACAGAAACAGATGCTGAGATACAGTAGCTGAAGAACTGAGTACATTGTTTCCAGTCCGTGTTCACAAAGGAACCAGTAGGGGATGCCCCAGAATTCGACTTTGTGATTGAAAATGAATTGGACGATGCTGACTTCACACAGGAAGATGTCGGGAAGGAGCTGAAAAAAGTTGAGTCCTGATAAGTGTCCAGGACCAGATGGAATGCACCCTGAAGTGCTAAAGGAGTGTAGCCAAGAACATTCTCTACCGCTATGCATCATATTCCAGAAGTCACTGGATGCGGGGAAATTGCCGAAAGAGTGGAACAATTGATAGGCGCATAAATATTCCACACACCCTACAAAAATGGAGCAAAAGTGGTACGAGTGACAATCAAAACAAGTAAACAGAAAGAATGTTGCATCCTGATGCCACTTTTTAAATTAAGGAAAGATTTCCATATACGAAGTTCACTCAACACCCTGTGTACAAACCCTATGAAATTCTAAGGTTTTCTAAGAAAATGCTTGTATTTTGTCACTGCTCAAATTGACTTTGATGACATGAAATTGCTATCTGGGAGCTTGTTAGTCAATACAGAGGAAAATGAGTGAACTTCACATATGGAAATCTTTCCTAAATTAATAACGTCGTGAATAACTGGAGTTATCCAGCCCTAAATTATATCATAGGGTTGTCATTTAGGGCTGGAGCTAATTTTTCACGTAACCCAGCAGCGTAGGCAGGTCCCAACAAAAATTGCGAACATTTTTGGAAAATGTTCAATTTTGTCCCCGTTACACACTAATTGCAACTGCAACTCACCCCAAACTTGCCTGGAATAACCATTACACAGGTCCTTGAAGTAAAAAACGATCCACGATGAAGATTCAGCCTACAATTGCAGTGAAAAAAGGAGGAATAACCGCTAACCTGACAACCTTGCAGGCATGGCCAGGACCGCAATTGGTTTGTGCACAAAAAAAATTGTGTACAATGAATGGCGGTCGATTACCAGGCACAGCGCGCTGTCAACTAGTCGTTTTTGCCGGCTGCGCTGGCTGTTGGCGCATGACGTCACACGGAAGCGTAACACCCAATGACTGTTTCATGCACTAATATGAGGTTTACCACTCGCATCACAGTTGCGGTACTGGAACCACAACCGATAAAAAAAACTGCATAAAACAGTCATCAGGTGTTACTTTTCCGCGTGACGTCATGCGCCAACAGCCAGCGCAGCCGGCAAAAACGACTAGTTGACAGCGCGCTGTGCCTGGTAATCGACAGCCATTCATTGTACACAATTTTTTTTGTGCACAAACCAATTGCGGTCCTGGCCATGCCTGCAAGGTTGTCAGGTTAGCGGTTATTCCTCCTTTTTTCACTGCAATTGTAGGCTTAGCCCCATAAATGTGGCCTATTTACTGGACTGCCTCCGTAAACATAGGCCACGCATCCACATAATGTACAAAAACGTGTCGACTTTGCCAAATTTTGATTTTCACATTTAGGCTTAGTTTGAAGGGTTTTTTTGCTTTAGAAGCATACTCACCCTCTTTATAGGCTAATCAGAAAGTGCTGCCTTTTTCAGAGGTATATTTTTCGTGAAATTTCCAGATTCATTTTTACATGTTTTCATATCAAAATTTCAACATGAAATTTCACAAAAAATATACATCTGAAAAAGGCAGCACTTTCTGATTAGCCTATAAAGAGGGTGAGTATGCTTCTAAAGCAAAAAAAACCCTTCAAACTAAGCCTATATATGTGAAAATCAAAATTTGGCAAAGTCGACACGTTTTTGTACATGTGGATGTGTGGCCTATGTTTACGGAGGCAGTCCAGTAAATAGGCCATATTTATGGGGCTATTGTAGGCTGAATCTTCATCGTGGATCGTTTTTTACTTCAAGGACCTGCGTAATGGTTATTCCAGGCAAGTTTGGGTGTGTAACGGGGACAAAATTGAACATTTTCCAAACATTTTCGCAATTTTTGTTGGGACCTGCCTACGCTGCTGGGTTACGTGAAAAATTAGCTCCAGCCCTAAATGACAACCCAATGATAAAATTTAGGGCTGGGTAACTCCAGCTACGTCATGAACTGAGTAGGACTAATCACAAAAATGTGGAAAGACATGAATATTGGGACCATGATGGGACTGAGAAACATTTTCAATTTTGTTAAAAAATACTTTAAAAATCAAAATAGCATGCAACTCTCCATAGACTTTGTAGTGTACACAACCAAAGAAGTGGCGTCAGGTTGCAACATTCTTTCCTTCATGTCCTTTTTTTCAATACCTTTTGCAATGCCTTTATTCAAGAACTTCAAGAATTACAATGGCCATGATGATTCCTCCAGTCCATGGTATCAGATCACGAACATTCGTGTGGTTTTCCTTCCTCCATGTCCTCGGTGACGCTCCGACCGCTCAATAGCATGGACGACATGATCGACGAGAGTTATGGAACTTCTTTGTGAGCTTCAGTCGCAACTAGAAGTTAGAACTGGACCTCAAATTTGCCACCGGCCACCATCCCCTTGCGTTATTTTGGCACGTGCATTTTCTGATTCCAGACTTCATTCCATTACGATTACACGCGCGGTGCCCACTAAACAGAGCACCCGACTAAATATTGTTTGGTTTACGTCACGTTTTTTTATTTTGTCGACCCTGGAGGTTTCCAAATCTCGGCTTCAACTCCGGTTCGGCTTCAGGGAATTTTTAGGCCCCAGCCCCCCGGATTGGGGATTCCATCTCAACTCTATAGGTCCGCTTTCTGCATCAAGACTATTGACTCTTATTGGCTTTAGAGTCTTTCAATTTCTTGTAGGCATTAAAGCTTCAAAAATTAGTCATGGGCCAGTGACGATCACTGACGAATCCTAAAAAGAGACGAAGCCACAGTTTGAAAAACATCGGGTTATCAGAGGTAAAAAATCTCGGCATGCTACTACCGATTTCAACTAGTTCGAATAGGAGCGATGCGAAATAACATGGCCGGGGCAGGGAGGATGGGGTTGGGAGGGATGGGGTGGGGAGGGATGGGGTGGGGGCTGGCATAAAGTATGAGGAGGGAGGCTGTTTTTAGGCAATTATTAAGTAATTTACCTGTTATACCCCAACTTTACCATGGCCCCATCTTCAGGCATGCAACTGGGAATTTAGAAGGAAAAAAAGAGAAAATTCCAACCACACAAGACTTTCAATTTATAATGCATTCATAAGAAGTAAAAAAAGAGGAAACCAGTGGATCCGAGGAAAAGTTGCATGCCAGCATCTTATGTTAATTGGGATGCGATGCTTCTTCTCCGTGCTCATTCGTGGCACATTAAAGGTCACACATTCATGAACCATGCCAAACGTACACCTCGGTCACAGGTGCTGCAAATTAGTGCCAGAGAAAATAACTTGTATTTAATTACGTATTTGGTGTTTGCAGCAGGGATGAAACGCCAAATTGACAATTGTTTTTAATACATTTGGCCGAATCCAGGACAACTATAATTGGGCCAGCCCAACTATAACATGTTAGTTGCATGCAATAGTCCAAACTTTAACATCCGGGAAGTTTTTACATTGGCTTATCTAGCTCCCAGACCTATGCTCTTGAAACTCAATGGTTCTTGAGTCTGGGGTGCTGCATGGTAATACGTAGCAACTGATGAAAACTTTGTTGCAAATGGATAGATGTTTTCTTCGGATGATGTCACTCCGCCCCGATCCATAATGGGGCATAACAGATCCATAGTCAAGAAAGCATACCTTGAACTAAGTGATGATACGTAAAAGAAAATGTGCAACAAACCAAGTGACAAATACAGATAGTACAAATGCCAGCAAAAGCTTTATTGTAATAGTGAGTGAATAACACATGTCCAATAAGAATCTTACTCTGTACTTCTTTGACAGAAATAGAGATGACAACAAAAAATGTTGTGAAAAAAATGTTGCAATCTGACGCCACTTCAGCGGTTGTGTACAAAGTCTAGGGAGAGTCAAGAAAATGTTTTCCTAACAACATTGGAATGTTTCTCAGTCCCAGATTCATGTGTTATCATCATTTTTGCAATGACTGACCTTTCTTGAGATGATATATGAAGAAAAAAGTGGCGTCAGGTTGCAACATTTTTTCCAAATGTTAAGTGACACAGAGAAAAAGATAAGTTAAGATCGAAACGGAAAAGACCAAAATGGCGGGAGTTTGAATATGCAAAGCAACGCATGAAAATAATAACGTGTATTTATAAAGCGCACGTATCCACCAGTATTGGTGCTCAAGGTGCTACATCATTATTATCCTGCTCATTGGGCCAATGAACGTTCCAAATACCATCTCAGCTCCCTGGGGAGTATACAGCTCGATGCTGCCATTCCAGAGCAAAGCAGCTAAATCAACCACAATTTATAGCCATCTCTGCCCTCACAGATACCCATTTACTCCTAGGTGGAGAGAAGCAATGAGTGACAAAGTGCCTTGCCCAAGGGCACACGCACCACAACCCCAGGCTGGACTCGAACGCACAACCTGCAGAATTACCCGCAGACCACAAATTCAATTCTTCCGACCGTGAGGCCACGGCACTCCACATTTCAAACCCATGACCGCAGTAAGCTGAAACTTTAAATGGCACCCCCCCCAAAAAAATTGTAATTTGGATGCAAGCCACTTTAATGGTAAAACACATTTTACCAAAGAAATAGTGCACAATTACAATTTACAGACAAGATCAAAGGCAAGACAGTTTTTTTTTCAAAAGAAATTTGGATTTTGTTTCCCCAAAAGAAATAAAGATTTTCAGGAGCATGATTGGAGATGTTTCTCTCTGAGAAAAAACATTTGCATAGTTCCATTTCATTTACCACTAAATGCAACCTTTCCTAACTGCTACATCTATTAAAATTATCTATTAATTTAAACACATTTTTACCCTTCTAATTTCTAATTGGTTACAAATTCATGGTTTAGGTCAAAGAAACCCTTGTTTCTGACTCAAAATCATGCCTTGCTGAACAGATTGTTGGCCTCATTTTATGTCCAGCACTGAAACATTGCTTTTCTTTTGAGGCAATTTTATTTGCAAAGCAAATATTTGTTGAGACCTTTTTTTCTCCAAGCAATGTATCAGACGGCATATTGGCTGATAACTTTGTTATGTTGTGCCAAAAAATTATGTCAAATAAGACAAGTGGTTCAAAGGTATATAATATATATTGTGACAAAATGTCACTTAAAAGAATTCTTGGTTCTATATCGGACAAGTAGTGAGAACATCGTCTAGTTTACTGGAGATGGTGTTCAGTTCTTGCCCACATCTTCCTTGAGGGCAACAGTTCGGTTGAAAACAATCTGTTAGAAAAAAAACAAAATCAAAGAATACAGTTGAAATGATTAAACAATTTTTAAAGGGTTTTAAAAGCAAAGCTGACTATTAACCAGTTCGCGTCGGAGGACGTGATAACACGCACTGGCTGTTTTTATACACAGCTGACAGGTTTTTATACACAGCTGACACGGCTGACAGGTTTAAACGCCAAGATTGCCTCGACTTGCCTCCGGGTGGCATCTAAACATGCTAATCTCTCATGCCTTTTGTACACACACAAAGTCCGTGAAGTCTGTGGAGGTGGACCGTGTGTTGATCTTGAATTGGCCGTTGTGCACGGCCTATTTTTGTACAATTTACGCTCCAGTGCACACCATGGAGTATTGCAACATAAAGAGGTTTCAGCAAGAAATATTGTACAAAAACTGTTGAAACGACTCTTGCGAATCAGTATTTGTGGCATTTGGCTGTGTATCAAAAATTGGCTGGAATATTCTGCCCTCTGCAAAAATCGAAATTTTCAGCAAAAATAATCCTGGCGTGGAGTTGTTAAAGACTTTGCTCCCCCCCCCTCCCCCCCCCCCAAAAGAAAAGAAATTACAGCTACATTACAGTCTGGTGCAACTCATGATATTTGTCTATTCCTATCCCAACATGATTTTTTTAACAGGGCCAGATTATCCAATAGGCACAGTAGGCACTGTGCCTAGGGCCTACGGAAATTTATGGGGCCTATGAAAATACCAGTGTGCCATTAAATACACACACCCGCAGACACATCCAAGAAGATACAATAAAAGTTGCAGCATCTCTCTCTGAGTTTTCCGATATTGGGAAAGCTTCAAACTGGCTAGTACATAGCTGGCCGTTAACCTCAATACGTGTAATACATTGTAATAACTAGCAGCGAACTCAATACATGTAATACATTGTAATAACGGGTAGCGAACCCAGTACATGTAATACATTGTAATAACCGGTAGCGAACCCAATACATGTAATACATTGTAATAACTGGCAGTGAACTCAATACATGTAATACATTGTATAGGCTTTTAGAGCTTGGCTTGGCTTGCTTAGTACAGCTCACATGTAGCATCAACATGAAATGCGAGTCTCCAGCACTTACAAGAGATGAACATTTGGTGTTGGTGCCTTGGGCGCGAGTAGGGCCTATGGAACACTCTGGTGCCAAGGGCCTTTGGAACAGTTACTCCGGCCCTGTGTTTTAATGACATACATGTACCTTTTCTGGTGTCGAGTCAGGATCAACTGAGAAGTAACCATTCCTCTCAAACTGAAACTTGTCGTAGACTTTGGCTCCCTTGACTGATTGATCCACGAGGGCGTTGGGTATCACTCTCAGAGAATCCTTAAAAAGGAAAAAAAAACAGTTATAAGCAAATTCATTCCGACAACATAGTATGAAAAAAAAAAAATGAAACTATTGGCTGAATAGTATGAAACTATTGGCTGAATAGATCAGTGATCTTCAAATTGTAACAAATAAAGCTGATTATGCACTTATCATTTATAAATGTTGTGTAGCCTGCGCTCTTCTAAAAATGGATTTGTTTTTCTCCCGATAAATTTTAAATTTGTATGCTTTGTTTTAACGAAAAAAATATACTTCATTATAGATTTGGGGGGTCTGCAACTCTCTGAAAAAGGGCTTTCATTTATTGTCCAGCAGCTAACAATTTGAATTTTGTGAAGAAATAATTCAATAAATAAAATGTCAAAGGTACGATGAGTTTCGTGAAATCGGGTGCTTGTTTTCTACATCTACACAAGCCTTGTTCCTCACCTGATTACAATCGGTCACAAAACCTCCAGGCACTTCAGATGGGTCCTCTGGGTTTTTGTGTTTGAACCTTTGAAAGATGGATTGATTAGAAAATATCACAGAATTCTGCTCATTAAGTTTGTTCAAAACTTAGTTCTGCTAATGATAACTCAACACAGTGCATCAAGTGTAAACGTCTGTGGGACCTTGCTGCATTGAGCCAGCAACACCAGTGCATAAACGGCCAATTCTGAAACAATGAGAGCCAGTCCCATTGAACAATGCCATAGCTGTATCATGCTGCAGTTGGTGACCGCAGACTCCGAGACTCCGAGGCAGTTTAGCCTTAAGATTTTGGACCTGATGGGTGTGGCTACACTGAGCAGGCTTGTCATTTAGACAAACGTTGCATGTTGCTGCATTTTGACATGGTTTCTAGCCAGAGTATCCTGGAGGGTTAGGGATAATGAAATGAAACGACTCAGTTGACAACTCAGTGGCTGAACTAAGGGAGGCACTTTGGGGATTTCAATTTCTGTGGGGAACACTCGATGGGTTTTTAACAATCACAAGCTCATTTTTTGCCTTCCCTTACTTGGGGGAGGGGCCTAAAATGAGGACATTGGGGTAGTGCCCTTATTCCCCCCTTTGTTACGCCACTGACAGTTTTTCAGACAGAGCCAAGATAAATAACAAACATAAACTCTTGAACTTACAGTCTGCCATGGATTCTGACTTTGCATTCCACAGGTTCGGACACCTAGTTGGGTTTTTAACAATCACAAGCTCATTTTTTGCCTTTCCCTTAATTGGGGGTCGGCGGGGGGAGGGGAGGCCTAAAATGAGGACATTGGGGTTGTGCCCTTATTCTCCCCTTGTTAAGCGACCCACGTGACGGGCTTAATACCACCAATGTGATGGGTTAACTTGCTTGATGATGCCCCTCTTCATTGCATCTGATGAAGTAGTTGTAGCTACAAAAGCTCATGTACATTTTATTCTAGTTTCGTTTAAGTGCTACCTGACTTCTATTTGATATTTCTGTAACTAGCACCGTTGCCCATCACTTTCTGTTAAACCACTGACAGTTTTTCAGATAGAGCCAACTATAAAAATTAACACGAACTCTTGAACTTACAGTCTGCCATAGATTCTGACTTCGCATTCCACAGGTTCCGACACCCAGTGAATAAAACCCTTGGGTTTGGAGGTAGTATCCACGGACTGGGCCATCACCTTCAGCTCCTTCACCTGACCGGATTTGTCTTTGTCTATGGACTGCACTGTCAGGACTTGAGCCGCGTACTTCAGGCCTACCGGCTGGGATGGGGTTAACCGCCGATATCCCTTCTCAGGATTCTGATTACAAAAAAATTACAAAGATATCATTTGAGTTGACAAAGGATCGAACTTTAAAAATCAATTGAGGTGACACAGAGTTGTGAGGATTTTTTCCCAGGAAACTTTTTGTGATTATCATGTAATAACAAGTGCAAGTTAATGCAGAAATGGCTTTTAAATTGTATCAATGTCTTTATCCTTTATTCATAAATACTCGAGACAGTTTACCCATTCCAATTGGTTGAGAGCCCATTACATGGGTGGTATTAACCGCTGATGGAACACCAGCAGGAATTTTTTCAAACTAGCAAGCAACAAACATGGCCCCTGAACCAGGACAATAAATTTCTGCTTTTCTAAAATGTATACTTAAAAGTTTGTAGTCATAAGATGGAATTTGTGTTGGGGTTATGTAAATTCAATATTAAGTTTTGCCCTTCACCCACGCATAAACACTGTATAGTCAGTGTGTTACCTCCCAAGTGAAAGTTGGAAAAATCACTCGGGTGGGACTCAAACCCACAACCTCCTCGTGCAGACATCTTAACAGTCGACCACCGAGCTTGCCGGTACCCACTGCTACATCAGATTCAAACCAGCCAGCCAATCCCGGCAAGCTCGGTGGTTGAGTGGTAAGACGTCTGCACTAGAAAACAGGAGGTCGTGGGTTCGAGTCCCACCCGAGTGATATTTTTCTCACTCTCACTCGGGGGTAACACACTATTAGTATACAATGTTTATACGTCGGTGAAGGGCAGAACCTAATATTGAAAAGTTTGTATGCTTTGAAGTTTGAAAGAACAACAAAACTTTTGATAAGGCGACCAGGCCCCTCCCCGGTTTTAAACCAGACCTTTAAAACTGCTCCCTCTCACTAGTATTCTCTAAATATTTGACACACTGTACCTCACTGAAGTCACTCTGCTCAATGTAGATGACGGACGTGAAGGGCATCTTGCGTGTTCCCTTGCTGCTGTCATGAGGAATCACAGGAACGCTCAACTCCTCGCGCTGTCACAGACAAGAACAAAAACTACATCACAAAATTACAGAGATTTTGGATTCGTGCATGTCGGCATACGCTAAGCTGGCGAGAGCCAATATTCACTATTGCAAAACCCAACCAAATTGAGTTGGAAGTCAGGTTGGCATAGTAGAACTTTCCTCGCCTTACACCACTTTGACCCTGGTTCGAATCCTGCCTGGGCCAATATGTGGATTGGGTTTTCAGTCCCTGCCCGATTCCATGGGTTTCCCCAGAATAATCTTCAGGGGTTTTCCTCCCACCTCTAAAACTGTAATTTCTACTCATCTTCTCCTCTATACGGGTTTCTTCAGGCTTGCGAGCTACAGCGCCAAGGGCGCTTTTGAGGAACCCTCGGTTTCATTAACACCAGAAATGAATTTATAATAATAATAATTACCCTGGATTGCACATTTGGGAGACATCCTCATAGACTTGTGCACACAATATTTCAAACTTAAATGTGCCCTAACCCAATATTCCCTTGTCCTTTTTACACACATTTTGGTATGTTTACTAATTAGACCAGGAGCAACAAATATAATCTAATTGCGACAATAACATTTTGCCTCTAAAGGGGGGCTGTGACATTAGGGAGACATGAAAATGTCTCCCTAATGACCGATGTCTCCCATCGTACGAAGAAATTACGATAACATGTCTCCTTAATGGTACCATTACACGTATAATCATTAGGGCTTTGAGTGATCGGCCTTTTTACTGATCTTTCAAATTGAAAATCAATAGATTTTACTTGCATTATATTATTTGCATAGGCCTACGTTGTATTTGCGCGTTGCATTTAGAGTACTTTACCCGAAATCCATTCTGTGTGATTTTATTATGTTCCACAAACACGCACATGAATTCAAAATGTCTGCGCCCAGGACGGCTCCACAGTATCTCTGCACAGGGGAATGAGGAACTAGTGCTCTAGTAAATTAACATAGCTCTATGTGTAGAACACACTTATAGCTACAATTGATTGTAAGAAACCCTGCAAAGTACATGGACGGATCCTACGTAAATTTACAATGAGTTTAGTGAAATCAAATCCAGGGTTATCTTGGGAGTAACAGTACCTCTCGTTCAGACAGGATGGTGACCTTGAGGGGTTCCAGCACTGCCATCGCCCTGGGGGCCGTGTTGTTGAGGTAATCCCTGACGCAGGAGTCCAGCAGAGAAGGGTCAAAGGTCACCCGTGACATCGTCACTCCAATCTAATAAAACAAATTGTGTGGTTTTATTAACCAGTTCATGCCGGGTTCATTTTGATAAGAACGGAAACAAGGCGCGGGTTTAATATTCACTCGACCGCAATGCCGGGCGGGTTTGATACAGCTTTGCTTTGACTGTGGGTGATTGATAAAGCCAGCTGTGTCTATCACTTGCCTGCTTTGTCTGTTCATGGTCATTTTATGACCACGGCATGGCATTTGGTGAAGTAGTCAATTATTTTGGGGACAGAAGACAGACAGACATACCGACAGACCGACCACCAAGTGACATTTAGAAACTCCTGTCAGAGCTTTAAAATCTGTATCATCGCTATAACCACTATACTTTAAAGTGGAAAAGGTGTGTGTGGGTGTATGCGTGTGTTCAGGAATTAATCGCATGTAAGGCAGGCGAGGCGAAGCCTGGTTCATTATGATCGCCTGGTTCAAAATAAATTCCGTGGATACCTTGGCGCAGAAGTTATTGATAGCTTCAGCTGGGAAACCTCTCCGTCGCAGCGCAGTCAAGGTGTACAGTCTAGGGTCATCCCAGTCTCTATGGAAACAAGGTCAAGATTAAGAACCTGTTTACTTTCACGGTTTAATTAGAAGACCTTATTCTTTGTTTATTAGAGCATTACTTTCTTTAATTGTCTTAGACTGAAAATCATCCATTTTTGGTAAATTCAACTTTAATAACATTTTTTGAACAACTCAAAGTTTACAAACTCAAAAATTGTGTAAGACAACTACATGCTGCATAGTAAAAAACAAAGAATTTTTATTTTCATCACTTCTCTAACTTAAGGTTTACTCTTCAGTAATAAAATAAATACATAAATAAACCCATTCACAAAAAAATGTAAAAGTAAAGCTGAATGTTTTTTAAGCCAATAAACCTTGGAACTAATTTTATGGCCAATGTAACACTGAAGCCCTCAATGGCATGATCTACGTGGTAGATATTCTCACCTGACGATACCGTATTCGATGAGTTTCCCAATCTTCCTCTTCGATACCACAGTGTAGTTCATGTTAAGTCGTCCATACTCCCACTGCACAGGGCAATATTGATCCAGTGCATTGCACAGCCAGTAATAAGACTGGCGCCTGGTTCAAGGAGGAAAATATCAACTGGTTAATATACTCCTACTGCACAGGGCAATAGGTATCCAGTGTATTGCACAGCCAGTAATATGACTGGCGCCTGGTTCAAGGAGGAAAATATAAACCGGTTAATATACTCCTACTGCACAGGGCAATATTGATCCAGTGCATTGCACAGCTAGTAATATGACTGGCGCCTGGTTCAAGGAGGAAAATATAAACCGGTTAATATACTCCTACTGCACAGTGCAATAGAGATCCAGTGCATTGCACAGCCAGTAATATGACTGGCGCCTGGTTCAAGGAGGAAAATATAAACCGGGTAATATACTCCTACTGCACAGGGCAATATTGATCCAGTGCATTGCACAGCTAGTAATATGACTGGCGTCTGGTTCAAGGAGGAAAATATAAACCGGTTAATATACTCCTACTGCACAGGGCAATAGAGATCCAGTGCATTGCACAGCCAGTAATATGACTGGCGCCTGGTTCAAGGAGGAAAATATAAACCGGTTAATATACTCCTACTGCACAGCGCAATAGAGGTCAAGTGCATTGCACAGCCAGTAATATGACTGGCAACTCGGTTAAGGAGGAAAATATAAACCGGTTAATATACTCCTACTGCACAGGGCAATAGAGATCAAGTGCATTGCACAGCCAGTAATATGGCTGGCGCCTGGTTCAAGAGGGAAATATAAACTGGTTAATATACTCCTACTGCACAGGGCAATAGATACTGAGTGCATTGAACAGATGACTGGCGCCTGACTCAAGAGGGAAATATAGAGCATTAAAATAAACTCCTACTTCACAGGACAATAGAAATGTCCGTCCCTTAGTAAAAACGGAAATTTCACTTATTTTACTTAAATTATGCCTTTTCGTTCAATGCATTTTGAGCACAGCATGTTAGTGTCTCTTATTGAAAACGCAAAATCCAATTATGGAGATGTCAGCTGCTTACATTATTATTAAGAAACTACGCAAATGTTGCTTCTTCTTAAAGCCAGTCAGAATGGTAGAGTGCGAAAAAAATTGAAACTGAAAAAAATATGTCACTTTTGACATGCCCGTCCCTTCGTGAAAATGGCGATGATTTGAGTGGCACCTGGTTCAAGGGGAATATATAAACCAATTAAGCCCGGTTAATACTCAGCACGAAAGCGAAAGCGAACGCGAATTTGTGACGTCATGGCAAGTATTCGCGCTGCGAATTCATAAAAGTTTAACATATTTCAACTCGGGCGAATTTCGCAGCGAATGTTTCATGACATCAAATTCGCTTCGCATTCGCTTTCGCATGAAGTATGAACCAGGCTTTAGTGTAAACCTACTGCACAGGTAAAAAGAGAACTACTGCATTACACAGCTAGCAAGGGTGTGATAATCCAATAATATACACATACTTCCGAGGGCAGTAAAAATCTAATGCATTTCACAGCCAGTAATCCACTAGTGCCTGGTTTGAAGGGTAAATATAAACCAGCAGGTATACACATTCGGAGTCTGTGATCAGAAGGAAAGTTTTGACATTTTTTGTATGTGATTTCACTTACCTGGATTGGAATTCCTTGGTGCACAGGGAGTGTGTGATGTGTTCCAGTGAGTCACACAGGCAGTGAGTGTAGTCATAGGTTGGATAGATGCACCTGGATAAACATAAAGGCAAACATAAAGGAATAAATTATATTTTTATATCGTGTTCTTGGATAATGTAATTTCATTGGTCAAGAATGGCCACGTGTCCAGTCTGTAAAAAGTGCATATATACAATAATAAACCTCATATACAATCCGCTTTGCGCGCGAGTATGTACAACCTACACGCGTGCTCGCGACTGAGAACTGCAGCCGCTCAGTCTCATGTCTGGCCGGAAAGCCTGCAGTTATCAAGGGTTACACCACAGTGATTGAATTTATGTCTTGCATAGTAATTTACAACCATTTAACGTTTTGACTTATTGGCACGATATAACACAAAAATTGTAGACTGCTGTATTGTGGGACACGCCCTCGGCTTTGCCCGGGTGTTAAAAATGGCATTTGAAATCTATGATCTATTAATCTATTCTAAGGCAATTTGATACTAAAATTAGAAACTTTCGCAATTTTTTTTTTGGGCCCAATTTCACTAGAATCATAACATTAGCCAGTGACTAAAGGGGGAGGAGGGTTACAACCCCCCCCCCTTCTCGATCCGCCACTGGACTGAAAGTTAAGTTACCATTTGTCCTAAAAAGAGGATCAACAAACAATTTACAGAAAGAAACAATTAACGCCAAGTACTGTGATAAAGATCAATATTGCCTATGTTCAGACTAACAGTTAAGTACAGTAGATTCCCGTTATAGCGCTCTCAAAGGGACCGAGCTGAACCGAGCGTTATAACCGCACAGCGCTGTAACCGACGTACATGTACATGTACAAATACATGTGCACATGTACATGTACTGTATAAAATACATGTATGTACATGTACACACATACACGTACACGCATGTACATGTATGATGAATGTACGGGTCGGACTATACATCATGTAACATGTATTAAAAGCCTGTGATTCTTCTGTGGGACACCTCCATCAAAATCATATTGTTCGTTTCAAAATGGGGAGAATGAATTCTGTTGCCATATACACAAAATAATGAAACATTTCTGTTTATAAAGTCGAATAAAACAGTTGAGAAAATCATGGAATCTACGGAGTTATTTTTAAATTTGAAAATATGAAAGTTTACAAAACATGTATAACCTATAACTGAACAGAAGGATTTTAGTTGAACATTGGAACAATTTTGAGGGCCGAATGTGTCGCTTAACCAACGCAAAAAAAATCTACGAAAAAAAATCTACGAAGTCTTGAACGACCCTGGAGCAGACCGACTACGGACTACGGTTGATTTTTTCCTGAGCTGCTTTATACTCGGGCAGCTAGCATTTCATACCGGTATTTTCATCTTCCAACTTCACCAAAAACATCTTAAATTAACTGTTCCAACATTAACATGGAAAACTTTAAACATTTAAAATGATTTTACAAACGAATCTGGAAAACGTTATCCCTACTTCTCTCTTGCAGCGACGAATCAGAAAACCGTACAACCTAAGCTTCATGCACACACAACACAATCCCACTGTATGCAAAACGCACACACGTGCTCGTGGCTCGACTGCGCTGGGCGGAAGTTGCGCTATGAGCATGTGGCCTCCATTCCAGGCGCTCATTCATGCAGCAAGAATACAGTGTGGCTGAGAAGTGTAAAGTCGGCCTTACAATATGAGTGTACAAATGTACAACACAGTGTGCAGAAGGCTAGTCACTGACCACGTATAGTTATTGCATTGTAAAAGGGTTTTCGTTTTTTTGCTGAAGTCAAACTGCGACACGTATACATTGAACGAGACGGACATGTTACGTTTTTTTCACATCCCGCCCAAAACATGAGATTAATAATCATAAACACTTTGTTGAAAAAAAATCATGGGTTTCGGACAAACTGTTCTAAACTTTCTTGGATCTAAAACTTAATTGGAGACATAAAAAACCATGAGTGGACACAATCATGGAAAGAACTTTCAAGATTAGAGTTTGAAAATAATGCACAAACAACTGAACACTGAGTTGTAGATTGGTCACTGTTTCGGAGGGTGACACAAAAAGTCCGTCACCGTCTGTACCCGGACCCGTTGGATATGCCCTGAACACTACATGCATATCGGCACGTACATGTACAGTATGTACATGTACCGTACGTACACCCACTGTGTGTGTGATCGATGATGGACTGCATTGTACATGTACATCTAGTGTGTGCGACCACGTGGCGTTAGTGGGCAGACCGCGCCGCTCCTTGCGGTTTTCATCAAATCTGCGAAGAATCTGACACTCCAAGGTGAATAGCGTTATAACAGGAATCATTTTACATGTTTTATATTGTTCCTGGGTCTTAAAATAGTGAGCGCTATATCCCGAAAAGCGTTGTAAACGGGAGCGCTGTAACCGCAGGAATATGTACACAATGAATAGGAACGCAGTCGGGGAAATGAAAAATGAGCGTTATATCGGCAGGAGCGTTATATCAGGGCGCGCTGTAACGGGAATCTACTGTAATACCATTTATTACCCTGGGACCTGTGGTAACGGTCAAGATACTCAGTGTTCACACTGACAGCAGCTAAACATTTACCATGGGTCCTGTGATAACAATCCAGAGATTCTGTGTTCAGAATGACAGAAACGACTCACCCTGGCTGCTGTGATAACAGTCAAGATACTTAATGTTCATACTGACAGCAACTTATGATTTATCCTGGGTCAACTAGTGTCCAGACTGGCACAACTAAATAATTACACTGGATTCTGTGATAAAGATCCAGAGAATCTGTGTTCAGACTGACAGAGACTAACATTTAACCAGGGTCCTGTGATAACTATCAAAATTCCCTGCATTCAAACTGACAGTTAACCTACATGTACCATTTATCCTTGGATAAGGATCAAGATTCCCTGTGTTCAGACTGACAGTTAACCTACCATTTAACTAGGGTCCTGTGATAACTATCAAGATTACCTGTGTTCAGACTGACAGTTAACCTACCATTTATCCTTGGACCTGTGATAAGTATCAAGACCCCTGTGTTCAGACTGACAGTTAACCTACCATTTAACTAGGGTCCTGTGATAACTATCAAGATTCCCTGTGTTCAGACTGACAGTTAACCTACCATTTATCCTTGGATCTGTGATGAGGGGTAAACTTGATCCGATAAGCCACCGGGTCTTTCTTCCCTTCTGCCAGGGTGTGTTTCATGCGTAGGACGGCATCGCCTTCGGCTATCTTACCCCGTCTCATGTCCTACACGGGGGAAAAAAAGAGGCAATTAACCCTCTAGTCTTCTGCACTTCACAACCCTTCAACATTTTACATAACCACTTTTGTAAGTGGCTGTCTACGAAATTGTGGCAGTACTGACCTTGTCAGTACATTTTTAACAATTTTATAATTACTCCGTCATTTTTCCATCAAAAAATTTCATTCTCCTGCAGTTCCCTATTGAGACGTAGTTATGAAGCATCTTGAGTGCTGGTTGAACTTTTGACCCAGAATTTCGGAGGCAAAGACCAGACCCAGGCCAACTCCCTGCTGTTATCACAATGCCATCAATAATTCTGTCATTAGGCCTAAAAACAGGTGACGCCTGAAAACAGGTGGTCCTCATCTTTTTTATCTATGTAACCTCAAGCTGTTGTGGTGGTGGGGGGGGGGGGGTTCGAACCGTCAGACAAATACAGGTACATATATCGCCTCCTTTTTTAGACTTTTTCAGGGGCTTTGAGCAGTGCCAAAAATGTGGATTTGGGTAACATATTTTGTGTCTAGGGTACAGAGGGCCTGTATTGATCAATCTACACGCCTTGAGAAGGGGATGTTTTCGTCAAAACACGTGCTGAAGGAATTGTGTTCATATGAAACACCCATGCATCTTTATACTGAAAAGTTCAGTGCTGTGGTGGATTACATCTAAAATAAAACGATGGCGCCTCGCAGGGTTAAAATAACATCGTGGACACTTTTCATCATCTCCTCGAGACCGTTCACATTTTTTGTTAATATTAGAAAAAAATGCTATTCGGGTCTACGGTGGATGATCAAATTGCCTTTTTCTTCCCAAAAAAACTCAGGTTCTGTGTGTTTTAAGAATAATTGGACATATCATTTTTTGTCAATCGTCAGGTTCCTAACCCATTATCAAATGCCCAAGTGCATAGATCCCACAGTCTAGCAGTCCAGGTTGAATTAAATACTTCAACACATTATATGTCAGTCTATTTGTCGTACTTGGAAGAGGACTTGATTAAAACCGGGGAACTTAAGTTGAGTCCATCACAAGTCCCTGCAAGTCCATCACCAGTCCTAATTCAAATCACAAGCTATTCAAACGAGCTTTGACACAGACATTTCTTTGATGTTGTTCATCTACTGTTACTAATGGGTCTTATTCACGAGTCGGCCATGTTGAATTGAAAGTGAGGTAAAAATCTTCATTTTTGGAACTTGCGAAGAGAAATGAAAGCAAGTACATTACTAAATAATTCCAGTCTGCTTAAATGAATAATTTAAAATTTGCAATTAAATATTCCCTAATGTTTTAAGCCAGATTTAGAAAAAAATTACAGTAAAATAGGGCTTCATATAGTCTGGCACCATCCCATTCAACAGTTACAAATTTATGAAATTCATTCAGGTAACATGACAAAAATGGTTACCTCGTGGATAAGGTCTATTGTAGTTTACTTGTTACCGGACTTGCGATGGACTTGTGATGGTCTCGAATACATCCCTGATTTCACTATTACACTGATACCATCCTAAATTTTAACCTGCTCCAGACTTTGAGCAATAACAAAAATGCTAGTGGTATCTCTTTCACTTGGATACTTACATCAAACAGCTTGAGTGATTCCTCGATGGGTCGGTCCCTCCAGGGCGAGTCTGGGTTGTTGTAACCTTTGATCTCCTCAGGTCGCATGTGACATATGTAGGCCAAGTCCCTGGAGAAAAGAGAGAGTTATCTTGTCTGTAAGAGGCAAGGCTCGGGTAAACTAGAACTACTACTACTCTTGCAAAAGACTGTCAGAGGGTTGCAGTGACCTCCAACCTCCGTGATCAGACGCAAGGAACAACAATTGCTTTGAGACAACTGAACAGTATCCACTACCTGCTTTTAGCCAGGTAAGCCGGGGATGATCATGGGGTCTATAAAAATTCATGGGCGTCAATCCTGGGGGAGACATGTCCCACCACTTTTTGAAGGGTGGGGGACACAATATCAAATGTCCCCCCCCCCCCCAGATTTTTGAACTCGTGACTCATTTACAGGGCCCTATTATGTACTGCAATGTATCTTTTGCTAAGAAAATATAAGTTAAAGTGGCCAGAAATTGCCTCAGATCGCACCAGAGAGCAGTTAGAATCCAAAAATTTTCGGGGCCCTTAAGCAGGCCCCGAACCATATACCTTTAGCTGAGAAAACTCAAAAATTTTGTTTAAATTGTTATCTTTTGCTAAGAGAATTATTGGTTAAAGTGGTCAGAAATTGCCTCAGATTGCACCACAGAGCATTTAGAATCCAAAATTGTTCGGGGCCCACTTATCATTTTTCGGGGCCCTCAAGCAGGCTCCGAACCACACGCCCATAGCTCAGAATACCGGTAGCTGATTCAATGACTCCAACCTCGAAACCGATGTTCAAATAATTATCTTTTGCTAAGAAAATATTAGTTAAAGCATGGAGGAAAGTGGTAAAAAATTGCCTCAGATCATACCACAGAGCATCTAGAATCCAATTTTTTTCAAACCCCATGCCGTAAGGGCTTCGCGCTCGCATCGGTATATGTCCCCCCACTTTTGAGAAGCGATTGACGCCCCTGTGTAAAATAAATAATTGCACCATCATTTGTTGATCCTACCTGCGTATCAGGTCCACCGCTAAGTCGTAGAGTTCCTGGAAGTAATCAGACGCGTGGGTGACCTGGTAAGGCTCGTAGCCCAGCCACCGCACCATGTCCAGGATCGCTGTGAAGAATTTCTCCTCCTCCTTCTCAGGGTTGGTGTCATCGTAACGCAAGAAGGTGATACCACCGTGGGCCTGTACTCGGCAAATGTGACACAATCCCACAAAATGGGTCTTGAATATGTTTTTCATATGCAGAAGAAAGTGTATACTTTGCTCTTCATTTTGTATGTATCGCTCGGTTTAACACGACAGACCTTCCGCATCTGTCGACACAACCGAGGGCCGGTTATTGTTCCTCTGTGATACACGTGAGAACTTCCATTGTTAGTAAATTTAACCCTTTCATGCCCACATTGTTTATTAACTTGGCTCTCCCCAGGACCAAATTGTTTGCTCAGTCATGCGGAAATCACTAGAGCGTGAACAAAATGACCACAAGTCCAAAACTCACTTTTTTCAAACCAGATTTTCACTGCCAAGGAGTGATTTAAATCATAGGTGTTGTGTGTAAAGTTTGTTCATTGAACCTTACTCTTTTATCTGATGTAAAAATGAAGTCCATATGTGTAAATATAAGAAAGTTATGCCTGTTTGTTCATCTGGTCCCATTTATCAAACTGCAAGCCATTTCAACTCATGACCAAATGGCACTCCATACCTCAATTTGTGAGTGGATACTTCTAAAGCACTTTTCTCATTTTTTTGTAATGGCAACACTATGAATAAACTACACCATTAGAACGATCCGAAAACACTCTTTCAGCTGGTATATGGTTGATGTATGGGCGGGCAAACATATCAACATGCTGCTTTTCTGAAAAGTAGTGAATATATCTGTGTTGGGGGTGTTTTGTGTGTTGTTTCCTGGTCGACTAAAGTCGCCCATGGGAACAAGCAGGGGGGTTCTTCTTGTCGACAAAAGTCGCCCATGGTAAGGAAAGGGTTAAATAACAAAACCAGAGATTTTTGGAACCGCTTTCACACTAGGTAGCATCCAACACAGCTTCCACATGGGTCCAACGTTCTGCATAAGCAAAATCTAACTCTGCACGGGACCAGGGTTGAGAGGGTCTACCCAGGTAGAAAATCCAAAAATCTACGGCTGACCCGTGTACACACTGGCGCAAGTGTGAACGGTGTGCCTTGCCCGACCGTGTTCAATTGGACCGGGTTTGGCTTAGGGCGGGCCTCTGCTGATTTCAACACAGTAGAGAAAGGCCTTAATGTGTCACGAAAGAGGAACTCACCCTTGCATAGCCAAAGTTGAAGTTGATGGCCTTAGCATGACCAATGTGTAGAATGCCATTGGGTTCGGGAGGGAAACGTGATCGTACCTATGATAGAAACAAAATGTAATGGGAAGACAACAATCAGCCAATGACAAACTGGAGGCACGTACAGAATCTGTACACAAGAGTTTTGGCTTTCCTGACATAGCAAATCTTAATTTACAAAAAATTAAATCATGCATGTACCAATTCGGGCAATTCACAATGTAGTGCGCCACCAAGAGTTTGCCACAGATAGTTCATTTTTCCCAGTGCATTGTGGGAGATGGTTGACAAATTCGCAGCGCAGGACATTTAAAATTGTTAGTTTTTCCGGTTAGTAGTTTTGTAAACGTATGATTCGTGTACATGTTTGTCCTTTTTTCTTTTTATCAATATGGTGTTTTTGTAAGGCGGCAGAACGCTATGCCCCAATCTATAACAAATTAGCTCAAGTTGTCTACTGATACTCATTCAAATTGGCCATGTTTTGTCAACCGTAAACTTGAAAAATGGACTCTCCATGGTCCATGGCAAACTCTTGGTGGCGCACTGTATTGTGAATCACCCGAATTGATATCTATCCAATTCTCAATCAAAAACAAACAAAAGGAAAATTTCACAAAATATTCCTTTCTTGAAATTTTCCTTTTGTTTGTTTTTGATTCAGGAATTGGATCAAACAAGACATAAAGCATGATTTTTTTTCATTTGAAAATAAAAAAAATAAAAAATAAAAAGCTATTTAACCTTTGAAATTGACAAAGTTTGGGAGCAATTTGAAGGACTAAGGGCCCATCTCAATTCATACCCAGGATGAGTTCTAGAGCAGTTGCGGACATTGTATCGGATGTAAGTTGCAGGATTCTGAACAACTTCCCCGCAATCTTCCCGCGATGAAGTTATCAGTATTGGCGAGTCCAGCAGTTGATAATGAAAATGTCCCCGGAACATGTCCAGGACAAAAGCAGAGCTTCTTCTCAACAAAGTGAATGATTCTACCTGCAACTTGTCCAGAACTCATCCCGGATATGAATTAAGACGGGCCCTAAGGAAGAAACGTTCCGAGGAAATATGGCCAGGAAGTCAGTGTCAGTGTCACACATAAACTGTGAAAGTTTCTTTAACCCTCTTACTGTTTGAACAGTCACAGACAATCAACAAAAATCAATCCTCTTCCCCTGCCATGCCTTTTACACAGGCTAGTCGCCAACAGTCAGATCATATTTCAAGCAAGCACTGTGACTAGTCAAATTCAGTCAACAGACAAAAGCTGGCAAGAAGTAAGCACAGCTGGCTTATCAATCACCCACAGTCAAAGCACAGCTGTATCAAGTTACATAAGCAGTCACAGCCAGTCAATCCTGCTTCATGTAGGCTGGGGATTCTTAACTGTTGAAAACATTCACTTGATTGGTTTTGTACGAAAGGACAACTTATATGTTTGCATAGCAGGATTAAAACATTAAAACAAACTGTAAATACATACCTGACCACCGGTGAGTTCCAGATGTTGCTTCAGTATCTCCATGGTTTTAGGCGTGACGACATAACCATCAGTTTTGTAGTTCTCCCCTATCATATGAAACACACAAACATACACTCTCTATTAACACGTTGATTGCCAACTACGAATATATTCATAGTGACAGTCCTACCAGATTTTGCCACTACGAGTATATTCATAGTGAAGTAAAGGCTTTTGTGTTGTTAACCGAATGTACTGGGCGTCGCTGAAAACACAACAAATTACCTGCTGGCAGTTTGAGAACAAAAATCTATCGACTGGTTATGTTCTAATTATCAATTATTGTTTTTTATCAAAGTGCCACATAAATATGCGCATATGCGTACATCGATCTTGTGGCAAAGGGGGCGCCCTGTAAAAGTTTCAAGGCAGGCATCATGTTAAAGTTCAATTATTTGAAACTCACAGCAACATACACGAACACTTCATTGAACAGTCCCTGGTACATCAGCCACAACAATAAACCAAGTGTCAAATGATGGCATGTCAGTTTTTCAGCCGCACGACCATCATATGACTGACTATTAACTGGACCTTATACCTTTCAGATGAAGAGGGCCCCTGTGTACCTGGTTTGTGGAATTTCACAGCCTCCCCCATGAGCTGGTTGATATTTTCAGCCCCGCCCTCAGCGGGGGATTCCAACTCCTTCTCAGGCTCCGATTTCTTCTGTTCCTCCTTTGTCTTGCCTTTTCCCTTCGACTCCTAAAAAGAAAATTATCATCACATGCTTTTGAACTCAAACAATTTTACAAATATTCAATAGGCCTGAGACCTAATGACGCCACGCCATTGATCTCCAGTAGTAAGACTGGATATGACACAGCGCCCTCTGACTTGTGCATGCACGCATAGTCATCAGTGAGGGTTTGAAAGTTTCAAATGCGTTCGTCACACTGCGGCACGCGCACGTCACGCATGCGCAGTCCCAAACGTTAAACCCGCACTGTACTACCCAGCTATTTGTGTCCTCGTTTTCCAAATCTTCACTGCGCGCAAGTATACGCGTGTCCTATCCAGTCTTACTAATGGAGATCATTGCGTCATGCTTTGTTTACATGTGAAACTGCTCAGTCTCATGTCCCGGCCGGAAAGCATGCAGGTACCAAGCGTATCACCGCACTGATTTTATATATTTCTTGCGTAATATAGTTTCAACCATTTATCGTTTTGACTTATTGGCACGATACAACAAAACAATTGTTGAGTGCTGTGATGTGGGATATGCCTTTTTAACCCCATTGGGTGCTATGCCCCCTCTTGTGCGTTAAAAATGGCATATTCCACATCACCACAGCCAACAATTGTTAAATGTCTCTACTTACATCCCAAATTTCAAAACAATCTGCCATTGCATTTCTAACCCAAAAAAGGCTCTTTTAGTGTTACAATGAACCTTATCATTTTCTCTTTGTGGTTTATTTGTACACTACCTTTGCCTTTGTTGGTTTCTCCCTGTCAGCGTCCGTCTTAGGACCTAGTAAATCCAGGACCTGCATGTCTACTTCACTCTTAATGGCCTTCCCGTCCGCCCACTTGAGGCTCTGACGAACTTCCCCTAAAAGACAAAGTCAAAAAAGTTATATTTTATACCAGATACAAACAGACACATGTATGCCCAGAAAATGGCAAAAACTTTTTTTCAGGATTGTGGCAGTAGTCACTCCTCCAAGGACCACATTCAAGAAATAACGGATGATTTTGCAGGATTGAGGTTGCATCTTAGCAACCTAGCAATGCCTAGCAATCCTAGCAAAGTCTAGGAAGTTAGGATTAAGCAGCTTCTAACTTTAGTGCGGCCTCAGGTCGACCTGTTATTTGCTTGCGCCGCGTTGGAACCATCGGCATCGAGCAGAACAGTAATGCTCAGGTCATAAAACTTAGAAATCGTGTGATTCTCGTGCAACAAGCGGTATCTCAGCACAAAATTATCGCAACCATGCTGAGATCCCTCACCACCCGACAACGATTGCATGCGACACCTCACTCTTCTTTTGTTGCTGGCGTGACTGTGAGCTGATGGGAACCTCCGGTGAAATCGGATAACCGTAAATCAGTTTGAAAACAATTTGGATAACAGGATTTTGAAATCTCTGATTTCTCCAACCACTATTTATTTCTGGGTTGGCTTACCCATGATGCTGCCCATGTTGTAGTGATATCTCTTCTCCAGCAATCCCGCACTGTGCTTTTTGATCACAACTTCCACCTGCAAAAATCAAAATAAACTTGGAATACAAATGTATCTCAGTGTACCATACATGTGGACAAGTGCTGGGTCACAAGTGCTGGGTTTGGTTTGCCAACAAAATTCTTTGCACATTTGGTACTGAAAGGGACAAACAATACTTTTTGTCAAAAATGTGGCAAAAATATGCTTATGGGACCTGTTGTGCACATGAGTAGAAATTGGGAAATACCAAACACAAATTCAGGTTAATAGTTAAAAGCACAGAAAAGAGTTGGTTGCAGTTACATTTATTAACCCTAGGGGGGCAATTCCACGGTAACGGAAGGACGTTTTCACTCATTAAACAAAATTTCAAATGTGCCTATCACAGACACTGTTATTAGTTACAGCAAGCAAATGTCACAATTGTATTGCTATAATGCTACTTTCATTTTCCACACTTTTGGGGGGCATGAATGCCTCCCGTTTATGAATTATGAATATTAATGAGGTCGGTAACGGAAGGACGGTAAAACAGACAAGGGTTTTCCAACTAACGTGTTTTGCAAAAACTCTGTGAATTTTATGGGGCAATTATATTTTAAAGGTAGGAAATGGAATCCCTGAAGCTTTATCTATACTATACCACCTTTCATTTGACTTTAAGTGTTTCGGTTATATAATTACAACGTTTTAAGCAGATTACAATTTGGTAACGGAAGGACGGTAACGGAAGGACAAAAGGTTTACTCAATTATAGCATGAACAAAAAGTGAATTTACACTAATTATACAAGTGAAACAAATTGCTTAAATGTGTAACTGAATGTGAAATCAACAATATGCAGACCTGGCATAAATAATTATACCCAAGAAACTATTGAGATAAAGATAGAAGCCTGCTAATTAATGATAACAAAAGAAAAACGAAAACAACCCAAAACACATAATTCACGAACACAGGACTACTACAGAAATAGATTTCAAACCCATCACCTCAATCCTTAAAAGTTTAAATACACAGTATTTGAACTCTTGAGTATATTGGTTACATGTTCACCAACAACTTTTAATAATAATACCGGTAGGTTCAAAGGTTTACCTAAAGGGTGGGGGGGGGGGGGCCGACCAGCCTACATGTACATTTAAGGTAAAAACATCTACCGGTAGAACTGATGGCTTCAGTTAGGTGTTGCTTTTAATTGAACTCTAAAATCAATGTTTGAAATCAAATTACAATGATTTAGACTAGTAACAATTATTTTATAAACATCTAAACTGAAGTTGTTAACTTGGGCATAATTTGTCAAAGACTGCACCTCACATGTCTTACACATGTAAATTGAATGAAAGTGCCCCAAAGTACCGGTACTTTCTGCCATTGCATTTTTGACTTAATTTGCTTCTGGAATGGCTTCACAGAATTCGTATCTTTCTCTATTGTCCATGAATGCTGATGGCAGCAACTTTATGATTTGATTTTCTGCAACAACTCCATACATGTACAAGTACTGGTACATCGGCATATATGTACATGTACATTGTACATGTTGTACATGCCTGTGCCTTCAAATTGTAATAAACACCTTGCCCTGCTTATCCCACTTTTGTGAAGGTGGGTCACATGAATGTCCTTTCAATGCTCATTATACATGAATGTATTTGCAGTGATTTTCATTTTTCAAACATGAGCGCAAATGTCGTAACATTTGATAAAAATACGATTTGTCCTTCCGTTACCGTCCTTCCGTTACCAATTTGGTAACGGAAGGACGTGATTTAATTAATTGTAATTAAAAAACAAGAAGTACAGCAGTGTCAGTTATAATGTCATATTGAAGGCCTACCTAAACTTGCTTTGCACAATAATTTTCAATTCATTCATACTGCAAGTTTTAAAAATAAATTAAAAATATGTATTTTTTCGGTAACGGAAGGACATTTTCGAAGGCTGAAATATTAGAAGTCACTGAAGCGAAACAAATTATGCAAAATGTTAAAAACAAGTTTTAGTCGGTTTTTCAAGACCAATACTTTCTCATGACAGAAACTGATGGCATTAGTACATATTTTTGTGTGTCTATTGGTAGAATACTTTCATATCACTATTAATCACATTTTTAGGATTAAAACTGGATTATTACATAATCCTTGTTTTTGGTACCGAAATGTATAAAAAATTACATTCCGACTTCAAATCTTGAAAATATAGACCTTTAGCTTTCATTTGATGCCAAATTTGTTTAAGTCACATGTATTTGAATTTTTTGGTGTCATGTCCACTTTGGTGTGGAATTGCCCTATAGGTAACCTTCCAAAATCCTCCAAAATTCTCTTTGCAAAATGGATGATTTTGCAGGATCGAGGCTAAATATGGCAAAAATGTGTGGCTGATTTTGGAGGATGCACTGTGCCAAAGTTTTAGGCCGGACCTTGTGTCGTTTACGCTCAGCCGTGCATACATTTCACCCTAAATTACATTTGAAATCCTCCGCACTGCTCCAAGGGCCACATTCAAGAAATAACGGATGATTTTGCAGGATTGAGGCTATTCGCAATTTTTACATAGAGGCAGTTGGAGGATTTTGCAGGATTGAAGTTGCATCCTAAAATGCCTAGGGAGTTAGGATTAAAGAGGAAATCGTCTTCATTTCTGGAATTATGATGTTCAATGCTCAAACTAAATAATTTGTGATTAATTAAATTAACTAGTGAGGAATTTACAATTAATATAAAGAAAGAATCATTTAGAAATTTAAATCATAATAATTTAAACATGAAACAGAGAATGTCTGACTTACGGCTTCTTCAACCTGCTCTGGGGTGATCTCAACACCGATGCCACATGCCGACTCAAACGCCTTCACGTCAATGGGATCCGTCGGATGCGACTTGAAGTAATCAAGTGCAGCTGTCAAATGGAAGAAAAAAACCCAAGAATATATTAACCCTAACCGCCCTGAATCCTCCAAAATCCTTTTTGCAAATTGGAGGAATTTGCAGGATTGAGGTTACATGGCAAAAGTGGGTTGCTGATTTCGGAGTACGCACTGTGTCAAGGTCTTGGGCCGGACCTTGTGTTGTTTATGCTCAGCCGTGCATAAATGTAGCCCTTGATTATACTTGACATCCTCCGCACTGCTCCAGGATGTCACTGCCTCTGCCTCAGCCTATTGACAGTCATAGCCGGAAGATTTTGCAGGATTCAGGCAGTGGTCATCCCTCCATGGACCATATTCAAGAAATAGCGGAGGAATTTGCAGGATTGAGGCTATATGCTATTTTTCCATGAGGCCAATTGAAGGATTTTGCAGGATTGAGGCTACATCCTAGCAAAAAGGCCTAGGGAGTTAGGGTTAAAGAATGAAATTTCAAAGCAACTATAGAGGAATCCGGCGATCAGAATTAGAAGCTGTTACTGCGGTGGTGCCATGCTCACGCGAATGCAGCAAGCGAATTTCTTTTCCGTAGGTGGGTTGCTCCACAGTCATGAATAATTCAATAATTTTGATTGGGCCAGTATGTTTATTCATGAAACAGAACAATGATATCAAGAGTATTGTTGTTAGTTAGTCAACCAGTTACCTTTAAAGCATTTTAAAGTAGGCCTACGGTCGTCGTCGAGCTACCACACAGTAGCCCAGTGGAGAGTGTGATGAGCTATGAA
Organism: Patiria pectinifera; assembly: GCA_029964075.1. Taxonomy (NCBI): domain Eukaryota; kingdom Metazoa; phylum Echinodermata; class Asteroidea; order Valvatida; family Asterinidae; genus Patiria; species Patiria pectinifera. Next base: position 27,893,585 of record CM057149.1, on the reverse strand, counting down.
TAAAATGATCCCTGGTTCGAATCCACATTGCCGCTGCTCATCTTCATTGACCATTTTTCTTCTCTGAATTTATTGTTGAGATAATATTATTTTAAGGGAAAAAAAGGAATGAGAACCTAAGTGTCTTGCAAAATTCAAAGGAAAACTGAATTATGCATGACATTTGAGCAACCCACCTATGCAAAAAAAATGTGCATGCTGCACACGTTCTTAAAAAAAAGGCATGCGCATTTTGGTAACTATAATGGTCGGAGGAGTGGGAAGCGCATGTGTATTACCTGAGCCAACTCATGTGAGCCTCGCGCCACCTCCGAAAATGGCTGTTGTCGGATTAGTCTATACATGGTCTTGCAATTTTATCACGAAATTCAAGCCTCGTTCAGAGGCTGGCAAAAATTCTTAGAAATCTGAAGTACTACTTTGTGAGGTGAATGCACAGAATGTAAGAGGAATTAAATAAAAAAAATCTTTCGTTTTTTTTGTTGACAAATGGTTGAGGGTGACACTTGAAATGCCACAGGCACTTAATCTTTTAGCAAATACCTGTAAAAGAAAAATTACCTGTCAGTTGAGGTTCGGAACTCAGCCCCTTGTTGATAACGTATTCCAGGAGAAACCCAAGACGATTTTTATTCTTCATCCGTGTCGCAATGTGATACAGCAACGCACCACACGCTTTGTCAATCGTACCGTCTCCATTGTGCCTTTTGGCCTACAGGAAAAGATAAAGGAATAGAAACTTTGTAGATAATGGTTAGACACAGAGTTGTTGCAGAGTTTATCAAATTCAATCACATGTCAAATCACAGGGGCCAATTGCACGAAACGCTAAGATGCGTCTTAGGAAGGGTTAGACTCGTCCCAGGATTGATTTCACCAAACTTAAGATGCGCTCAACACGTCCTAACTTCCTTAGCAACGCAGCAGAACTCGTCTTAACTTAAGATGGGGTTGAGGGTCGTCTTATCTCATTAATGCGTGCGTTAATTTATATATCTTCTGCAAATCAATGCAATGTCTTTTCGTTAAAGACGAGTGTCAGCCTAGAGTTATAGTTTCGAGGAAGAAAACCGCTGTAGAAACAGAATTGAAAGATTTCTGATACGTGGGTAGTGAGTTTAGGCAGTTCAGGATTTTAAGATGACAACCCCACTGACCTATTTCTTCCTTTTTTTCACCTGAAAAATGTGAATTTTCTTTCTTTTACATAGTTAAATCAAGTTCTTCAATGAAATAAGTTCCCCTTTTTTTCTTATTCATCATGTTCACAGCTATAATATGAAGGATTGTTAAAGGGATGAACAACTGACTAAGTGACCAGATTTAGTATAAAAAAAAGGAGATTAACATTCTTGGCCTAATACATTTTACAGTAAATGACCCCTGGTTGTGTATGGCGTGTCAAACGTTGCAATATTGCATGTTTTACAATGTATATTGACAACGTTCAATATTAGTGTGCAATTGTTTACAAATATATGTGATGTTCAAATATGTGTGCGATGTGTAACATATTTGATCATCGTACCTATATTTGTTATACATCGCACACATATTTAAATATCGAACATTAAATAATTTTTAAACATGTTATTGTTAATAACTAAATAAGACATCGCACCCATATTTGAACATCGCACATTATATTTGTAAAAACATGGGACACTCAGTCACTGTCACAACATCGTACATAATAAGATTTTTGGGGAAAAAATGGCACACATAGCTAAGGCCTATTTGAATATCGCATTTATTTGTAAAACATTTCACACATAATTATTTGAACATCACACATAATACTTGTGAAACATCGTACACATTGTGAGCCACACACATAATTTAGGAAAAAATGTTTCAACCTGATGCCACTTTTTCCTTAATATAGGCCTGTCATCTCAATGAAGGTCATTATGAATATGATTCATTGCATTGGTAATTGGTTGCAAAAATGATGATATTAAGATGTATGAGTCTTGCCGGACTGAGAAACATTTCCAATTTTAGGAAATACTTAGAAGTTAGAAAATGTCCTTCACTCTCCTTAAACTTTGTACACAATCGCGGAAGTGGCGTCAGGTTGCAACATTTGGAAAGATTTCCATATACGAAGTTCACTCAACACCCTGTGTACAAACCCTATGAGATTGGACTGAAAAATTCTAAGTGTTTTCTAAGAAAATGCTTGTATTTTCTCACTGCTCAAATTGACTTTGATGACATGAAATTGCTATCTGGGGCCTTGTTAGTCAATACAGAGGAAAATTAGTGAACTTCGTATATGGAAATCTTTCCCAACATTTTTTCCATAATTTATACATTAGAACTTTGAATTTTGCAATGTTTGACACGCCATACATCAGTCATCATGTACATATTAAGGCCCCGGGCCCAGGGCGCTATAGGGCCAGCGCGCGCCAGGCGTCGTCGGCCGGCAAATGAAGTTGATGAAGGGCATTACCTCGTTTATTACTTGTTTCAAGTCATTCGCTAATGACTCGTTCTTCAGGGTTTCCTTCGCCTTCTGTTCACTCAGTCCAATACTGGTAAACAAGTTTATAAAATCGCCGGAGTTCGACATTACTGCACTTTCACTCTTGATTTTTTGGTTTCCGTATGCATTCGAATCACACACAAAAATCCATGATGCAATATGCATGCAAAACACAGGTGCGCCGGATAGGTCATACACCCTGTACCTATTGGGTTTACTTACTCGGAAACGAATAAGGGTACCATGCTATAGTGCAAACGTGTGGATTGACTGGTTCGCTTCTATCATTCTGTTGTAATTATAAGGGGTAGCTGATTACCAACGCAATCATTTGGGTTTTTAAATAATAGAGAGGGCGCTAGAGCATTTTCACGGTCTGGTAAAAAATGTGACTTGCTAGCGGTATCCACTATCAAAACCAGACCACCGCCCAAAAAAATAAAAAAAGAGGAAAAATACTCTTATCCCTGAGGCGTTCAAGACAAACATCAAATTAATACCTGATTTAACCCTTTTTTCACGCCATGTTCATTGCAGTAAAGGGTTTATCCAATAGCAGTATTGTTGATGTACCCTAACGTGGCGCGGCCACTAACGTTATAATGTGACCCACTTTGTTTTTCGCCTGTAGCGCCTAGCTGGAGCAAAAGTTTTAAGTGAAATTTCACAGAAAGTGAAATTTCATCAAGTTCTAAACACTCCCGTTCATAAATCAGAAAGTTATCCATCCGTTACAAAGTTACAAAAAAAAATATTTCGGCGTGATTTTCCGATTTTATTTCGAAGGGCACAATGAACCCCTTTGAAAATGTCCCCCCAAAAAATAGAAAATAATTTTCTGACAAACTTCTGGTTGGGTATGTAAGTAGAGATAAAAATAAATTGTTTATCAGAATTGATCATCTTCACCGAAATTCTGTTAAATTGGAATTTTCCGAGATTTATTCAAGTGGGCCACATTGGGGAACACTCAGCCGATTTGTGTCAAATTTTCGGACGCCACCGTTGTTGAATTAATATAATCCGGATTAAATTTCAAGAAACCGAAATTGTTCACAGAGGTTAAATATCAGAAGGGAACACCACTATTTCCTTCCAGATATGATTACATATGGGCCCCTAGATTTAAATTCGTCTTGAATGTTGAAGCAGACCACCATCATCTACATACAGGGCAAAACTCGACTTCGGATAGTGCGCGCAACGGAGGCAAGAATCGGTGGCTTCATTTCCAAAGCGCGCCCTCTGCCGCGGGCACAGCCAATGTTCGCTCGTACCCACCCGGCCGCTCTGTTTGGGTACGGGCGAACGGCTGATGGACCATGGAGAAATAAAAACACATTATTCCTCCATGGGTGGACATTGTCTATAATTTAGTTTTCAATAGTTACATGCAAAAAACCCTAAAATGGAACACCCAGCTTCAAGAAATGATTTCTAAGGGTATAGCAGACGCCTCCACATTCTTAGTCGCTTAAAAAAATTGGTGTTCCCAGAGAAGATCTTGTAACAGTCTTTACCACATTATTTTTGGCCCATTTTTGAATATGCTGCGCCTGAGTGGCACTGTGGTCTAACTTCAAACCAAACTTTTTATTCATCCTACGATAATTCACTGTCTAAAATTTAATGTTAAGAATGGGCTCACAGGAGGGAAGACCTTTGTTTACAATTTGCAAACTCGTGTGTTGCTTCTGAGCGTTTTAAGAGCTGGCTTTCTGAAAAATAATCATACTCATGCAATGGAATTCGGCAAAAACGGCATTTTATTGAACCTAAAGTCCGAGTGAAAGGTACGGCAAAAGTTCTATCCCGATATATCTTACTAAATTACTAGCTTGACCAGACTTGTATGACTCGTGACTCGGACTCGGACTCGAGTCCGACTCGAGTCACATTTTTAGTGACTCGGACTCGGACTCGAGTCACTTTGACTTACGACTCGGACTCGGGGCTACGGACTCGGACTTGGACCGTGCGAACTGACTTGTGACTCGACGGAAATTACCGCACTGCACACGCACACATACAGTCGACTTTCGTTAGTACAAACTATGTTAATACAAAATTCTGGTTATAACAAACATAAAGCCTTGGTCCCGACTGTGCATTTATATGCACAATGAATGGGACTGATGTTCCTCTTAATACAAAATTCTGATATAACAAACAATTTGGCTAGGTCCGAACGAGTTTTTTATAACGAGACTCGACTGTAAATAGAAGTCTAACAAAAGAACTTTAAATTCATAAGTTAGGCCAATACCAGTTTTGTCTGAATTGCCTTTATAACTGTTTTTGCAAATGAACTCCTCATTTCCAGAGAAAATTCCAGAGAAAAGCTGTGGGGAAAATGGAAATTTACAGGACCTGAAATGTACGTATTTCCAATACTATATCAAAGGTGACTTTGAATCTCTGAATTCCATAAAATCATAATGTATGTTTTTCCAATATAATGTTAGAGGTGACTCGTGACTCGGACTTGGACTCGAACTTTGTGACTCGTGACTCGGACTCGGACTCGACCTGGAGGACTCGGGACTCGGACTTCGCCTCGAGAAATGTGACTCGTACTCGGACTTGGACTCGATGTTTCATGACTCGAATACAAGTCTGAGCTTAACACACAAATTTGATTCTTTACTTTTGACAGTGCCTGTTTTCCCCCCCAATGTTTCCCATTGTGTATATGGAATTTTTGCTTGATAAAACCTTTTACTAAGCTCACTTTCTTATAATTTTATCTGGTAGTTTTTTTTTTATTAAGGAGTAGGGCTTTGCTATAGAATAGTACAGGGGTGAGTCTTTATCATTAGTGTATTTTGATATCTATGTATATTTTAATGCTCGTTTTTATTAATGACTTCTGTGATTTAAACTGTGATGTTAACTTTTTTCAAATCATTTTAATGTACATTAAACCGCAATTCGGCTTTCTGGTCGCCAGTGTTTGATAATAAATAACAATAATACTTATAATATATAAATAGTCCATCGATGAATTTTTCTGAGATCATTTTTTTTTGCAACTTTCTACTCCTCTTAAACGAAAACCATTTGTCATCACGTTTTGGTTAATTTTATGGAAAAGTGCACTTCTTTAATAAACATTTCCAATTTTCCATACTTTTCTGGATAACCGAGGGCGCTGTTGCTATGATGTCAGGAAGACAATGTGCAGTTTATGGGTTTTCTGTCGTGAACCCAAAATTTACTCATATAAGTGAAAACATCATTTTCTAGTTGCTCAATTTGCTTACTGCCACATGTACTGGCACAACAATGAATCACCAAAGAAAAGAAAAATTATGACAGTCAAATATCCAAAATTCGTGCAGCTTTTTGTGCTGAAATAGCTGTATGAGGTTTCTATTGCAAAATGGCACACCCGACAAAACGAGGATTGAAAAGTAGGTTAAATTGGACACTAGAGGTGCCTTTAAATTTTCAAATTAAAGAGTACAGTAAAATCCGAGTGAATTGCTGGATAAAAAACATATATTTTAAAAAAATGAATCGGTATGGTTCATTATTTGAAATAATTATAGTTTAACGGGGGGGGGGGGGTAATTTTTTGAATGCAATCCTTGAAATTGCAAATTTTTGTCCCCGAACACTATTTCAAATTTTCATTTTGCCATTTTCAAGGGTATTTTTGTGCCTTTTTGTTCTTATGCAAAAGCCAATTGCCATAAGTGTGATGTCATTTCAGGCAGAAACCTCAATGTAACTGCTATTTCAGCACCAAAACTTGCCAGAATTTTGGATACTACAACGGTAGATTTTCTGTCCTTTTGTGATTCGTTGTTGCATCAGTACATGGCAGTAAGCCAGTGAGCAAACTTTTCTCACAAATGTTTTGAATGAGCATATTATTGGGCTCACAATTTGAATATCATCAAATCATCAGCGCCCTAAGTTGTCCGGAAAAAGCATGGAATTTTTTTAATGTCTTAAAGAAGTGCACTTTTCAATAAAATTACATAAAAAAGGATGTAAAATAGTTGTCATACATTTAAGAGTAGAAAGTTGTACAAAGTATGTGCCTAAGATCGATATCTTTGCATGGACGTATGTGACCCCTTTAAAATCCGATCATGCATGCTGGTCAGTTTCTTGAGAGAGTAACCTGGCGCCGATTTTATGGATGGGGCAGATGAAATATTTGAAATCATTAAATTTGCCAAAAGGCTTCAAAACCCGTAACGTCCCGCGGTCCCATGCATGATATACGCATTGAGATGTTCCGTTCGTCCTCTTCAACAAATTCCTAAAATATTTGTATGTTTTATTTAAACGAAAAAAAAACCCAACAAATAGAAGTCTTTTTTTGGCGTTTCAACTAAAACCTCAGAAACAGGTAAAGATTGGGTTGGTTTGCGCAATAGACCCAGCGAATTTACTACTTCCCGGTTCCTAAATTAGCGAGTGATTGTTTACGCCAAAATAAGATTTTTTGTAATCGAAAATCGTAAAGTGATTTCAGTCCATCATTACAACGTCGGCGGATTTTAAATTTTCGTTCGATGTCTTGTGTAAAAGTGAATAACTTTTGTTTTACTACAAATAAACACTATTTTCTTTATACTTTAGGCGTCTAAAACAACCACAAAAGGCTTTTTATTCTGGGCTAGGTTTTGCGCTTCTAACGTGCAAAAAGATCGGCCTGAATGTACTGTCGGGCGGTACGAAAAACAAAATTGTTCCCCCCCCCCGTTGTTTCACTTTCAGTTGAAAAGTTGATTTCTTTTGTTTTATTAGAAATATAGTACTTTAAAAACAAATACATTTTGGGGTCACACTCGACGGCACGAAAGTAGGCCTACATCTTTAATGTAAGGGTCATTTGGGCCACTGAAATTTTTTTTTTTTTAAGGAAAGAATGTTGCAACCTGACGCTTCTTTTTTTTGCAAAAATGTTGATACAAAGACATGAATCTGGGACTGAGAAACATTTCCAATTTTGTTAGGAAATGTTCTTGACTCTCCATAGACTTTGTACACAACCGCTGAAGTAGCATCAGGTTGCAACATTCTTTCCTTTTTTTGATGTGATTTCAATGTTTAGCCTATCTTTATGCCTCGTGTATTTTGGGTTTAATCCTATTCCAAAAAAAAAAAATTGAATATCAAGATTAAAAATAGCCATAAATATTGATATACATGTATAATACCGTCTTGTACGATTTAATATTATGCGCATAATTTAAATTTTCAAGCAGCATACAAATTATTGAAATGGGGTGGGACCGCAGATATAGATATGATTCATGTGGATTACACACTGATGAGTGTTCTGCCTAGTAATGCTGCATGAATGCCGAGTGTGCAGTACACTAGTAAAGCAATGTCTCATCAAACAATAAAAGTTTACTGCCCGTCTTAATTTGCATATCAATAGATTGCTTATCGTTAATTGGCCTATTGTAAGCACGTGACATCTGTTGGCTGGCGACGTCAGTTGAATGACGTTGTAAACAAGAGAACAGCCAGCGTGTATCCATAGAAACCCCAGGCAAATTCCATAGTGTGTACAGCGCATGCATTGCCATTAGCGCCACACACACCAAGCCGCATAATCGCCGCACACAGCTGCCATTTTGGATTCATAATTTGTAAAGCAGACGTGGAAATGATCATCGAAAACTCAGGCTAATGTGTGTTGAAATGGTGGAGATCGGTAGCATTGTGGACTGATTAAGTTGAACTTGATGTCCAAGCAGAACATGATCGATGCAACGATGGTGGATACCTACTCGATTTCGAGAAAGCCGAATGTGAATTTACAGGGGGCATCACGGACTCGGACGCTGGCGACTGGCGAACCGCTGTACCCGGCGCACATCACGGACAACACGGCCCGGACTGTTGTTGGTAACGTAAACCATGCCCAACATGTGGAACTACCACCGATCAAAAGCCACACGATCGGTGGCTCGAAGGTGCAGAAACCCAGTGAGAACATTCCAAATGGCATCCAGGTTCAACAGTTATTTGAACCGGACGACAACCATAACTACAAAAGACAGGTCCAAGCTTCGAAACAAGTTGCCAACGGTGTCGTGGCAAATCATGCCCGTCGACCGTCAAGTGACAATAGCTCGGACTCCAAAAGCAACTCTGCGAAGCATCGCTCATTACCAATGACACCCGAAGAGGCTATGAAATTGTACATGCACAAACTCACTTCCTACGAGCACCACGAGATCTTCAACACACCACAGATTTATTTTGTTGGACCAAATGCAAAGAAGCGGCAAGGAGTCATCGGAGGAGCGAATAACTGTGGATATGATGATGACCAAGGGTCGTATATCCATGTCCAGCACGATCATGTTGCATACAGATATGAGGTTCTCAAGATTCTAGGCAAAGGAAGCTTCGGTCAAGTGGTCAAAGTCTATGACCATAAAACCAACCAGCACATTGCCATCAAGATGGTACGCAATGAGAAACGATTCCATCGACAAGCACAGGAAGAGATCCGCATCTTGGAACACCTCAAGAAACAAGACAAGGACAATAACATGAACATCATTCACATAATTGACAGCTTCACCTTCCGCAACCATATATGCATCAGTTTCGAGTTGCTCAGCATGAATCTCTATGAATTGATCAAGAAGAACAAATTCCAGGGATTCAGCCTGCAGTTGGTGCGCAAATTTGCCCACTCGTTGCTGCAGTGTCTAGATGCCCTTCATCGAAATCGCATCATCCACTGTGACATGAAGCCGGAAAACATCCTGCTGAAGCAGCAGGGGCGTAGCGGCATCAAAGTGATCGACTTCGGATCGAGTTGCTACGAACATCAGCGCATCTACACCTACATCCAGAGCCGCTTCTATCGTGCTCCCGAAGTCATTCTTGGTGCTCGGTACGGCATGCCCATCGACATGTGGAGTCTCGGATGTATCCTGGCGGAGTTACTCACTGGCTACCCTCTACTACCAGGAGAAGATGAGGGAGATCAGCTAGCCACTGTGATTGAGCTCATGGGAATGCCTCCACAAAGGCTAATTGAGCAGTCCAAACGCGCCAAGAACTTCATCAACTCCAAGGGTCATCCGCGCTACTGTACTGTCACCACCCTCCCAGATGGTACGACAGTCCTTAATGGTGGACGATCGAGGAGAGGCAAGGTTCGGGGTCCACCTGGCAGTAAAGATCTAGTGAAGGCTCTCAAGGGCTGTGATGATCCCCTCTTCATTGATTTCTTGAAGAGATGTCTCGATTGGGATCCCCAAAGTCGTATGACACCTAGTCAGGCACTACGTCATGCTTGGCTGCGCAGACGGCTTCCCAAACCACCTACAACCGATGCAACTTCTGCGAAGCACAAGAGGCATGGCTCCTCCACTGTTGCGAAGCTTCCACCCACTGGACAGAACATGAGTGCGAAGAACCGCCAAGCTGCAGACCAGTCGACGCGTACAGTCCTACCGAAAATTGTCACATAGAAATAGGACTAAGTCTAGGATGATCACAGACACCGATGAATTCAGCACACTGCACTAAGCATGCAAAGTGTGATCTTTTTGTGGCAAGACGTTTGTCATTAACCAAAGACCAACTGTCTATTTAAAAAGTGTGTGTTTTTGGGGAATCTTTTGGGGAACTTTCGTCAGATCGAGAATAATTTGATGTGCCGAATGTTCAGCAGATTTCTTTTGTTCTGTTTAAGGAACAAGATTCATATGGTGTTGATATTTTTTTTCAGGACATGGAAAATATTGAGTGATTTTTAACTACCGCTTTTATTATTATTATTTTTTTAATCCTTCGTCACCGATGCTATGAAGGTTTTAACTGATTTTTAAGAACTTCCGTTTTTAATTGAAGCCAAAATGAAAGATTATGCCATTCAAAAGACGTGACTTGAAATCAAACAGAGAATGCCGTACATAGAACGTACTCTGCAGTTGTATAAAATCGTGTACAAACTGTATAAACTTTGTAGATATGAATATATTTTTATGTGCACTTTTTACCTGATTCCTTGTTTGAAAGAGAAATGTTAGGCATTCTTTGTTTGGCCAATAAGCTTTTCATACTTTTAATTGGTGATGATACATTCCCAAAAGTGTTTTAAGCCACAAGCTATTTTTAAGACCAAATGTTTTATTGAAACATGCTTCAAGACACCAAAATGATTTTTTTTATCAATGAATTTTCCTAAAATGGATTCACATTAGCGTGCATTTGATTTAGATCGTTCTTGAACCTGTGAACATGTGCATTTATCGTGATAACCCTGTCTAGTTAAAGAACAGAAAATTCCAATTTGATGTGTCATTGTTTTTGTTTTCAAATTTGCACACTACTTCAGGGACACTAAGAGTCTTTTACAGTGAAAGAATTATAGAGAGTTTAGACACAAATGATTTTGACCGCATGCGTATACATTGTACATGCATGTAACTGCGCACAGCAGTTGTTATTCACAGTTCCGAAGCATTGTGTACCCCACTAACAACAATCCATTGTATACCGTTGGAGGATTTACTATTGTCCGGTCCATTCAGACTGAACAATACTCGCAGCTAACCGTAAGTAACTGGCTCAAGGGCTAGGCTTATATGCATATTGTGTCTGATGTTTTTTTATATGACACCTACAACCACTATCAATGAATTTGGTGAAATCAAGGTTGCACATGGCTCTGCAAAATCTTTGTTGTATTTGAAATGTACTCTGTCCACTTTTTATGGATAAGCCTTTTTTTTCCTCTCAATGTCAAGTCGGGTGAAGGATTCAGTATTGAATATTACTGGGGTCACATAGTTCAAGGGCTTTTTTTTTACTTGAAGACTAGAAATCACCAAAATACAATGACTTATCCTGAGGGATTTTGTGATTAACTGTATTGAATATGTACTAAATGGACAAGTAAATGAAAACTCAAAAGCTATTTAATCCGTGATTATGGATATTGGATGGAGAAAGGGCTTAGTATGAGTACAGGTCTATTATGTTCAGGGCTTTTTGTTTTGAAGTTGTCTTGTTTTGTGAGAATTTGTGAATGTGTTCCATCCCTGATTTATCATTTACACCAGGTTGGAATTCATGTAATACGGACCATTTTGAAGGGGAAAAAAAAGCAAGAAAATATGATGCAGGTTTAGAAATATTTTAAATGCCGTGTTGTGTGTCAAACATTAAACCTGCACCCAAACATTTGACATTGTACTAAATTTTCACTCTTTCTCAAGATAATTTTTCACTTTTTTTATGGAAATAACGCGCACAAATTCAGTCTTGGAAAAAGGAACAGATGAGCTAATTCATGTTCTCTGCGTAGCCTTTCAGGAGATCAGCTTATTCCTGTGAAATCAAAATTCCATCACTGCTAACTTGATATGCACAGGGTTACCCTAGCAACGGGCACTCGTTACCGTGACAATACTCCCCCTGAGACTTTTTGTTTCAGATTGCGAGAGCAAACATGGTGGCGCATACAGAAAATTCAAGGTCATGTTCATGCACGTTGATTGTAAAATGAAATTCTATGTGGTGATTACTATAAAAACGGCAGATACCTAAGAATACTAATAAAATTAAGTACTGTATTTCATGAATTTGGCTGCAATCGTGAGTTATCATGGCGAAATGTTGTATAAATCACATCATGATAGTTTGGTTTACACCTTTTTCCCCCCATGGTTAGGCAGTCGGGAAGAGTAAGACCTCGGATGTAAATATCAACAGCCCTTTCATGCTGTTATTTCCTTTCATTTCCAGTATTCATTAACTTCCTTAAACTCTGCTTGAATGAAAACCCACACACAATCCATGTACCTTTGCACCAAAAAAGTGAAAAAAATATGTAAGCATTTATCAAATACACTTTTATTGGAAAATATCAAATTGAAATTTTGTTTCATCATCAAGAAATGTGCAAACATTTAGCAGTGGTTATTCATATTTAGTGTTCTACATGTTGTACATGTGATGCACTTCGTTCAAGTTTCATGCAACTATGTCGCAGTAAATTATTTGTGCTCTGTTCGTAGACATACTTCTGCCTTAAAACCAAAGAAAATATGGTGTACTGTGTACATGTTCGTTGCGTCATTCACTACCGAAATAAATTCGAAAAAACGCCAACTTTGTAGTTCATTTGAAGAAATGTCGGGAGGTATGCTAACTATGGTAATGACACTCTAACCATTGTTTGCATACAGTATATAAAAATACATCCTGGCTTTACAATTTTTTTTCAACTTTGCTCCCAAATTTTGCAGCCCTGTGAAGCAATTTGCACCTACATGTAGCAACTGTGGGCAGATAAGCGTGCCAAATCTTAGCAAAGGTCAAGTACATGCATTTCAACAATGCCGGTTTTCGTTGTTGTGTGGGTCTCCATGATTGGGTACAGCAAAACTGTGACTCTAAAAATATATACCCACACAGGAACTTTTTTGAAGTATATTTGGTGTTTTCTCTCTTGCTTTTTGCAAAGTATTAGTGGGTAAATGTGTGTGGTTTGTTTAACAACGTGGTGTGCGGATAATTTTGAAATTGTAAACAGTTTGAGCACACCTGTGCTTTTTTTCAGCTGTCCGTCCAAATAAATGCAAGATATTTTGGGTCTGTAAATGATAACATGTGTGCCGGTTGTGTACAAAATTTTGCACGAAATTGATTCTTTTTTTTGTATAGGTGCAAAAATTGTGGAATCTTTCGATTCCCTACGTTGTGGTACAAACAGTACTGAACCTCATACTATGACTAGCCTAGTTTATTTTCATGCAGTTGGTTGCCTGTACACACACATGAATCTGAATCTGAACTGTAAATGGAATATAATAAAAAGTGAACATGACTGCAAAAAGATATGATGGACACGTACATTGTTTTGTTTTTATTTGTCGGAATTCTGCTTTGAAGTCTCCGTTCATGTGTAGATATTTATGTTTGAAACATGCAAGATATTAGTCGAACATCTGATATTCTAGCATGCAAATGTTATGTGACCCCGCGCCAGCACATTAGCTATTTGCGAATAACCTATACCCTTTGCAAGTTTAAATTTGAATAACGTCTGGTACACTGACTTGCTCATAATGCTTGGCACAGAATTCTCCAGATCAAAAACGCTGTTGCTGTATCACATGATTCGGGGCAAGCTCTTGCATAGTTACGTAAGAGACGCTCAGCACCACTACATTGTTTACAATGGTTGAGAATGGCACAAAGACACCAGACCATGCAGGAGCTGGGGGTTGCTAGGGTAAGGCTTGCCCCGAATCACGTGATATGGTATCAGCCTCTTTGGTCTGGAGAATTCAGAGTTAAAATGTGCCAAGCATTCGACTGATTCGAGCAAGTCTGGATACCAGATGTTACTCCAATTTAATTCGCAAATGGCTTATCGGAGACAACTTTAGAAATTGTGACGTCACTTCGATCAGAACTATGCATAGCTGTTGATTGGTCAATTTGGCTACCATGTTTTGTAATACAACAAACCTGTTACGGAAGACCTGATACTGATAGAAGGCACCTGCGGAATGGTCAGAATCTGGAGATCAAGGCGCAGTCTTGTTTTGCATAATCAATTGTCAAATCTGCCCGCATGTCATAGAACAAGGGGATATTCTACACACAAGGAAGGTATGGGCTGTGTAACCAAAACAGGGGCTAGTCTTGGTTCAAGACAGGATTCTAGATTATCATTCCTTTAAGTGCAAGCCAGTCAATCCCGTCTTGCCTGAACCAAGTCTAGGAACAGGCTAGCCAATGGAGAGACGAAACCATAGTCCAGCGGATAATGTGCTATAAACACCGTACCAATGAATTGCGATCTTTTTCTTAAAAGCGTTAAACTGTACAGGGACGATTATATATTCATGAGAGAAAAAAAATGTTTCAGATGTGGAGCCATTGCAAACTTCCCTTCATGGGCGTGGCAGCCATTTTTAAAATGGGGGGGGGCGTAACAATTGTGCCCTCAAATCCGCTTGAATACATTGGAATAGAGGGATACCAACGAATATGCCCATTTAGCCCTATTCAGATATGCGGGACACAAGAGGAGGGGCTTCTTGGATTGGTAGTTTAAGGGTTAATATACAAAAGAATCCAAACCAAACTATAGCGCCCTCCTTTTCTGTCCATTACAATGTACATGTATATCTAAAAAAATAACCCAAACTAACAATTAACAGAGTGAAGGATGAAATGAAGCAGCGGACCGGATGGGTCATTCAAAGTGCAGGGTCCCTCAAAGAATGTTCTGATACGTATACATGTACATTGTAGTGGGAAGGATATAAAGGTATTTTTTTTTTTAAATAGATGCAACTATAGCAATGGCCAACTTTCTTATCCATGCATTTTGCAATCAATGTGACAGCTCGACAGGTCAAGGATGTTTTGGTTTATTGCTCGGATTTTCTCCATACATAAATAATACAGCCTTCCCCGGATCATGCCATTGGCTAACTCGAATACTGCACACCGTTTCGCAGCAAGAGAGCTTCGCCGGTGAATAGGTCTTTGTACTTTTATTTATACGCATGAATGGACACCTTGTTATTTAATTGCCATTGAATGAATAACTAAACCCGCACACACTGAAGGCGCTCGGTGGAAGCCTTTATCGGATTATTTTTTTTTAATGAGTTTCCTCATATTCCACAAGTTATTAACACATTTTTTGTTCTTGAAAGGAAGATACAGAAATACACCACGCCATTATTGGTGGCGCGCCGGCGGATGCCAGAGAGAATGTTGACAATTTTACGACCACAAAGGAGTTTTTTTTTTGGGGGGGGGGGTGTTTAAAAATTAATAAGGTCCCACTTTCTCAATATCGATATACATGTACATGTAATTAACACAGAGCGGTTCTCGTAACTGCATTGCAGCCAACCGCGCAGACGTTCATTGTTAACATGGAGAAAAATCCAGAGTCTCCTTTTCTGAGACATCATCATACAAGATTGTAGTTGGTTCACAATAAAAACCGTTCAGGATCCGCTTTGGACAAAACATCTTTAGCACCCACTTTGAAAAAGTCCTGGTTCCTCTTCTAGAGAGTTTCACTTATGCCATACTTCACCAAGATGCGTGCTTTGATAGTTCCAAGGTCTCCAGTAATATAATATTGTTTCATTCCGCCATGGATATGATAAGTTTATCCCTCCCTGAAATTGATGCCTGCCAACCAAATCTCCGTTAGACTGGAACTTGCAGTGAGAAAAAAAACAACACCGCCGAAGAAAGGTCTTACGACCCCCCTATTAATTGTCGGGAGCACTTACCATTTTTAATAAGCAACCCCCCCCCCCCAAAACAACCCATTTATATACATGTACAAATGTATACATACACACATTTCCGAAATCTTCCCCTAAAACGTAAAATTTCGAAACCCCCAGCGCCCCACCACCGCTCATTGATGCGCCATTGTTACTGTATCACAGTCCTGTGCAGTTAATGCATGCAGAAAGACATTAATAGCACGCGCTCTCAATGCCAATGAATTTAGAAAAACACTTTTTCACAGCCGCAAAAATGTTAATGAGCTGTCATTATTCCATAGGAATATCTCAGTGCAACCACTTCCTCTCTCTGGCTCAGACTATAAAAACATTTACGGGCATTAATACAGCGTTTAACAATGCACATTGCTAATGTAAACTGTAATATTATATTGCACGTACTTTGGGACAAGATATTAGATATACCATTTGTACTTCCGTTAATTGTCATGGTTAACACTTTTACCGTGGCTATTTTTATTTTTTACCTACCTGTCCCAAAGTTGCCGGTGTACATGTATTTTCAGAATGCATTTTCATGTACATTTTTCTTTATACAATTTATCTAATAGGCATATACAGACATGTTCGTGTCTTTGGAAGTGGGGAGGGACAAAAACAGACCACATAGGCCTATGACACGTGAATTGTTAAACAAATATGAATGGGGGGGGGGGGGGGGGGTTCAGACCCGCGGGTGGACCTCAAAAACAGGCCTACGTCCTCCAAGGGATCCAGAACACAACATTTTTTGGGATTCTAGTTGCTCTGTGGTGCGATTTGAGGCAATTTCTGACCACTTCAACCAATGTTTTTTGAGGAAAAGATGGTGGTGTACTAATTGCCTGCCATTATTGCGACGTCACATAAAAAAAATATTGGGTTCGTTTTCTTGGGGGGGGGGTCCATGGCCCCATTTGCCCACCCCCCCAAGGATCCGCCCATGACGTCCCTAAAGATCATACCGCATGGTCTTTAAAAAACTGACTTTTTTCTCTTAAGAACTTTTCAATTTGAATATACATTTGGAGCGTCTGCAACCCTTTGAAAAGGGACTTTTATTTTGTGCAAAAATACCCCCCCCCCCCCCTGCGAGAGCAAACTTATTGTCTGGCAGCCAAATGAGCCAATAATTCGAATTATGTGAAGAAATAATTTAATAACTACATGTCGGTCACTCTTCTTTTGTTCAATGTCTTATTCAAAATTAATAACTTTTATACTATAAGAAAATAGCAATTGAAAAAGACCCGTCCGTTTTTGGGATAGACCTCGAAAATATAGAGCAAGGGCAGTACACAAAGCCAATTCACCTTCTCAGAAAATCTAAAAAGCACCATCACCAAATCTGATTTATTTGTAAATTGATGGCATGCATTATTGATGTCATCGTGCAGTTGATGTTATCATCATACATCTGCAGTATTCCCAGCAAAGGCTACAGTTGAATCCAGGGAAGTCGGATGACTAATTAACAATGGAATGGCTTGCTGTCATCCAGACACACCCAACTTAGAAGCGTAGCAAGCAAGAAAATGCAAATACATGTAATGTGCACACGCACAAAGCATCCACACATAGTAAATTATTACACGTATACAGTATTTTGGGCGCGGTTGTCATTGTAGAAAGAAGCTTGCGTGCATATTGATTGTGCGCGAACAAACGACATGAAAATATTTCCATTACGCGAATAATTATGACAGTAATATAATAAAGTCTGCAATATTTGTTTGTCTTTTACTATTTGCTAATGGGTGGGTGGGTCCGTAATTGCTACAGCTGACTAGTGACAGGGCTAATGACCGAAGAGCGGGCAAACGGCGGGGGGGGGGGGTGGCAATTCCAAACAAAGACCATTACGAACAAAATCGTTGAGGGGGCAAAGAATCTTGAGTCCGCACTCGTTATGTCTTCATAATAAATTGTTACATCATCAATTGATCCCCTGGAAAGTATAAATTGAAAACTTTATATATACGGTAAAACAGCATGATTTTATTACGGATTTTACCATAGAGCAAGGAACAGAATAATTGGTCTTGTGATTTTCACACAATGCCATGATCGCCAATACAACTCTCAATCTTACATTTAAAAATGGCCTCCAAATAGCCTCTTTAAGTGCACATCCTTTTTTTAATCTAATTATTTTTTTGTTTTAGATATTGCCATATAACCCCCTCACTGTAAAAGGGTTTAGCGACCCCGGCGCGGTCCATACTGATGCGATTGCTATGCACGAGTAAGTGGGCGACGCCCAGGCCTATTTGTTTCGCATGTGCTTCTATTATGATGTATAGGAACCATTAGAAATGGTGCGGATACGGAATACGCATAATGTGGCTCGGGAAAAAACCTAAACTATCGCCAATTTGTGTGCTATTTCACCAAACCCAAGTCTTAAAAATAATTGTTTTGTGAAAAGCTTATTTCCCCATGTAGTGTATACCACGAAAATGATAATTTAACAATGTACCGGTAATACTAAAATGTGAAATACATGTATTTGGAAGAATTAAGTGTCTCTGATGAATACAGACGCATGAAATTTGGCATGTTGTTTTACGTGCACTGGATTTTTGCCCATTGCCCCAAATAGCCGCCATCAGCTGTCAAGCAGGGGCGGATCCAGGAATTTGTGTTTTTATCGGATTTGATTAGTTAGTTTGTTGGTTGGTTGATTGGTTTGTCTGTTAACACGATAACTCAATAAGTTATTGACGGAATATTAGGTTTGTAGGGGTGGTCCTTGGCAAAGTGCAAATCGATTACATCTTGGAAGTGATCTTGATCTGGATCCACTGATCTTCACCATTTATGCGAGTTTTTCTTTTGGGTGCATGTACTGACAATAAGTATGATGGCGGGGAATTGTTAAGCCTTTGCGGAGGTTTGCGTTTTCTATAGTTATACCATAATTGTTATATATTTTTGGGGTGTCAGAGCGGTGGGGGTGACCGCCCCGGAAAATCACCGTCCCAACCACCCCTGGATCCGCGCCTGTCAAGTCCACTGTATGCGGAAGGAGAATGTTGGTGTACATGTACATTGTATATACATGTAGGTACCTATACATTGGTATAATGCAAAATATTTTCAGTTATCGGTGACCACTTTTACCATTGAAACCGATTCTCAAACACTATACATGTAGTAATCATAGAATATGTTTTTTCGTATATTGGCCTAAAACGGAAAATGCATTTTTGTGAGTAAAAAAAATAACCTGAAGACTAAAATACATGAAGCCTGATGGTAATGTTACAGATGCCTGGTATTTTCGTGCAATAAGACGTAGTTTTAAAAAAAGTTCAACAATACAATACCTGCCACTTCAATAAAATAAGACAATGCCCCTTTCCATTTACCAATTATCAAGGATTGCGGGATTTCTAAATCACTGAAACATTATGATAGCAGAAAGGGTACAAGTTCCGTTTGCTGCAGCTGATGTACATGTGATCTAAAGTTTTGAATGGGGAAACCAACATTTGGTTCCTCCATTCAAAATAGATCACATGTAAAGTATACTTAATGCGCATCATCCGCATTCATCCCTTTTCATGAAAGAATCGTCCATGATCCTCGGGCGTTCTTTTCTGGTTTCATACAGGCATGGGCGTCGCCAGGATTTTTTCCAGGGGGGGGGGAAGCAAAATTTCCCCAAAAATTCCTTAACTTTTTCATTATATTCTCAATTTATCATTTTTCCGAGCGTGAGCAGGGGAGCATTTGCCCTACCCCCCATCAGATTAACAGCAATGTGGCTTCGCACCTCTTTTTTTTTTTTTTTTTGTTCTTTTTTCCTTTTTTTTCGTTTTCCAGGGGGGGGGGGCAAGCGCCCCCCCCCCTCGCAACGCCCATGCATACAGGTACTGTACCACTGCAGACAGGACTAAAGTTCTGAGCTTCTTGTTTTGACTTTTTACCAGCACTGATCGATATGTTGGTGTCGCAAGAATCGATCCAGCCACAAACGTTATTGACAAACCGTCAACAAAAAGTCGGCAGGTAAATTTAAGCAGTCAATATGGCCATCAGGTTTGGATATATCGTAACACTAACACTTGACTTAGTGTATTCCGTTTATCTTCGTCGCCTTGTTTCCATACCGACATCGAACGGTCGCCGACTTTTGTTGTCAAGATTAAGCCGGCAACAGTCTTCGCGCCCGATCTGCAACTATTTTAATCCCCGAATGATCGATTTTTAATCACGTTTATTTGCTGTTGCGAGACTCAGCAGAGGCAGGTGCCAATTTCGAATAGGTTGGGGTTTAGGAATGAAACTCGAGGGACGATCAAACATTCTTCTAAAGAACGGAAATTTGTGTGGCCCAGTGTCGACGCGCGCCAGCGAAGTTGCCGACGGCGACGCGTCATGGCATTTTCATGTCACATGAGGGCGCATTCAATCTCATCAGATCGAGACCTAGATGCACAGCCCTACATACAAAGTTATTTACAAGCAACAATCTACTTCATTTCCTTTAATTAATTTTGTCTTTATTTCACAAAATGACACAAGTTCTATGTAAATATCACTGTAGCAACTGTGTATTCTGCATGCCACCACTATACTGTTCTAAGTGTAGTTTATTCATAGAGCAGCCTTGCTCTATGGTTTAATTAAGGTCTATTCCAACTGCATTACATAACGTAAGAAGTCAAGCATTTTAGAACTATAAAGAAACCAAATCGCATGTTCTGCAAATGAGGTTAAAAAAGAAAAGCCACAATCTTTTGGGCAACTGTTACTAAGTTCAGTTCAAAACAAAACAAAAACCCCAAAACATCACACAGACCTACAATTTGAGAGGGGGTAAGTAGGGGAAGCTGTACAAAAGTTTATAAGAGTGATTTTTTCCCCACTTCTCATATATTTAGTTATGCAAATATCTAGTGGTTGTTTACATTGGCTGCTGACTCTACTCTGAAATGGCGACTGCTTACTGTCGGACACCCATACTTCACAGCAAAAACAGATACATGTAGTGTGTAATGCACTACTTGACTAGAAACTGACGCAGATTTAGTTTTTTATTACATCTCGTACATTTATGAACCAGTAACGCTTGTTTCATTGGTCGATGTTCCCAGCGCTTCAGGGGAGCAAATGTATGATACTGGGCACACGCGATGCAAGTACTCTAGCAGCAGTGGTAATTTTTTTACAATATAGGAGTGTGAGGGGGTGGGGACAAACAGCTTGGGAAATACTGAAGGAGGGGGGGGGGGTTACTGAATATGTTTTGAGATGTAATGAAACAAACACAACATGGTTTGCCTTAGGGGAAGAAAGTGTGACATAACTGGTCCCTCAATGTCGGCCGATTCTGACTACCTCGCTCCCTTTCACGCCAGGAGTCAGTCATAATCAGCCAGCACCTTAGGATCAGCAATTTCACACTTATTCTCTTTAAACCATGTTGCATTGTATATCCAAACGGACTGACCTCGTGTACATATATACAGGTCGCATTGTTATATAAAGGTGATATCTAAAGCCATGTCCACATTGGACTTTTTTGGAGGAAAAACCACCGAGCCAATGGTTACTTTTGCTGTCTTAAATCCAGTGTAAACAGCCTTGAAAATTTTCCGCTTGGTTACTTTTTCCATCTGATTGGTGGCCGTTGATCACGTTCATTATTTGTCATACGTTATGATAAATGAAGATATAGTTTGGTCAACTGCACTGTCTCTGTAAACATTTTCCTGTGTCAAAAGTCACAGTGCCGACCCTGGTAAGATTTTACCCATTCGGATTTTACCAAAGTCTTGATAAAATCCCCCCCCCAAAAAAAACAGTCTAATGCCGGCACGGCTTTACTGTCTTGAATTAAAGTGAGTATACTTATACTACTACGCCAAGTAAAAAAGACATGTACTGGCATTACGGAGAAGTCACACTGGCACAATGTGCTGGAGCTCTCAGCGTTTGCTTAATTTGTCTTTAAAAGTTTCTCCAGTCTTGCATAAAACCTCGTCTGCACTTTTCTGGAATCTTACTTTGCAGTCAACCTTCATGTCCCTGTAAATGAAACTGCAAAAAAACAAAAAAATAAGGTGAGATGATAGCAAACATGCATGTAATGACTACATGTACATGGCGTGATTACGTATTCTGGCTGCTTATAACGAATGATTTCTCATGCTCAATAAATATGAATGGACATACCGGTACATGCAAGTGGTTTCTTTCTGTTTTGTTAACATTAGATTAACCCTAACCCTCTTGAGTAATTTACTAGGAACCTTCCTCACTCTTGCAAAATCTAACACCAAATGGTAAACTCGACACCCAAACTGTTGGACTCTGATTATGGTGGCATGCCTGACCCCATGTAAAGCATAATCAGTTCACCAGTGCAGTACTCACTCCAACAGATTCCAACAAAACATGGATTGTGAAGGGTTGGGGTGGTTTGGTTTGCGTGCAAGCGGTTGAACGACGCAATACGGTACATTTTGCTTTGACAAACATCCACATTTGCTCCCAAGTTTTATGTACAATTACATGTACACCGAGCGCTGGTGGCCAAAATAATAATAATGATAACGTTTATAACGCTCGTTTTCCAAAGGTTACAAAGCGCACCAAAGACTTCTCTGATAGTCTGAAGAAAAAAAAACCCCAAAAAATGAACATTTACATGAATTAAGCAAACAAGTAGGTCTTAAGTGAGGATTTAAACATGGATACTGAGGTGGAGCATCAGAGTCAGACTGATTGTGGGATGGAGTTCCAGATGCTTGGGCCGTAACATATGACTAGACTGAACAATCTTTAGTGGACCCCACTGTGTTCATTACAGTGATGATCTACTGTACTAGTTTTGTCGTTTACTTACAACTTCCTCCAACATCTGAGTTGATGATGACCGTCATCAACCACTGACCTGTCTAGCATTTCTTAAACCTTGAACACCTATCTTTGCAATGCAAAAACTCTATTATGCAACCAGACTAGACTTGTCTTCAAGCAATTTGCAAGTCGGTAACTCTTGATTTTAGGTTTGCAGAAAATCCTCAGTATACAGTCTGTTCAATCAAAAATCCGAGTTTTCAGTTTAAGTTTGATTTGTTATTAAGTACTTTTTCTATTAACCACCTCGCGCCGGGATTATTTTTGCCCCAAAATTTAGATATTTGCAAAGGCAAAACTTGCCAGCCAACTTCTGATACACAGCCAAACGCCACAAATACTGATTCACAAGAGTCATTTCAACAGTATTTGTACGATATTTCTTGCCGAAAACTTGTAACGGGGTATGTTTCAATACTCGGGGGTGGGCACTGGAGCGGAATATTCAGTGTGCACTGAATAGGATACATTGTCGGGACTGTTGTGGCTACTCACAACAGTCTGTGAAGAACGCAAATGCCCACTGCTTGGAATGCATTTGTGGCACGGAGTGAGAGGAACGTTTCTGTGAATGGGCACAGAATGGCAATGGTACTCCAGCATCCTATAATATCCGTGTTCTGTCCTTTTCAATCAGGTACTCGTGTGCTGATGTGTTTGCAATTGGTGAACATCGAGTGGAAGCTACAGCTTGGCTGGGACCAAGTCACCAAGACCTCCTTGACTTGATACGATATAAGACCCAGCATGATCCAGCTTCATACTCGAGACTTGTGCTTTGCAGCTTGTCAAAATTACTAGCTGGATAGTCATGCGATAACAAGTTGTGACTACGCAACAAGTCGCGACTACTTGCCTTGTCACTGGGTTTTTATGGGATACGAAGCGATCACAGATGAAACTGGCATTCATGTTTATAGGGGGGGAAAAAATCGGAATATAGGCCGAACAAAAAATATGTGTCTGAAATGTGAGCCGCGCTGCAGTTACACATGTACATGAACATGTACATCCTACAATACACTTCATGGCCAATTTCCGGACACCGCCTCCTGTTTTATTTTAGATCCAAAGTTCCAAATGAAAATTTTACGATGAGAAAAATATTCAGTGTTTTCATAAAATTGAAAAGCCTGAATTACAGTCAGAGTGACAGACTCATCAACAAAGAAGTTCACTGCTTACTTGCAAAATGAGACTTGAGGTAGGGGTGTGAGTGACTACTGATAAAAATAGCTGAAAACAGCTGAAAATGGTGTAAAAAAAAGCTGAACTTTGGAAATCTCTTATACTTTTTTACACAGCAAGTGAGGGAAAAAGCTGGAAAAAAAGTGAAAAAAAGCTGAAATCCAACACACAAAAAAGCTGAAATCAGCTTTTAAAGCTATTTCACACCCTGAGGGTTTACATGGTGCACATGAAAAATGAATTGCAGGTGGATGGTAACACCATGTGAATGATATCCCTTTGTGAGTTGTGTGGTTCTGAGAAAAACCAGTTGGTTTAACTCCACATTTCAAGCCGTATGCTCGGTTCCTCATCAGCAGACTCTTGAGAAAGTCGAGGAAAAAGTCCGAAAGACAAGGGCACCATTCATGACACCATTCAATCGTGTCCATGATTCAACAAACTCCACTGGAGTAATTGCAGAATACCCCGCCACTCGGAAATACACCCCTAAATTCTCTGGCTACGAGGTTGGAATCACTGGAAAAGAAACAATTCAAGTCCATGCCAGCTACGCGGATACTGAGTGGGGGCCCATTATTTGAGAACGAAGCAACACAAAAGGAATGGGAGTTGCTGAAAAAAATTCTAAGTCCAAACCAACCACCCTGTTGGCGGCTACGCGGATACGGAGTGGGAGTTCCCGAATATGCTTGAGAACGAAGCAACACAAAAGGAATGGGAGTTGCTGAAAAAATTCTAAGTCCAAAACCAACTACCCTGTTGGCGGCTACGTGGTTACGAAGTGGGAGTGCAATGGAGCATGACGCATAGTACATACAAGTAGCGCTGAGAATGTTTATTGAGGTCAACCAACCGTGACCTCGTAGCCGGCTACGAGGTGGATAGATCGAGTGGCGGGGTATTCTGCAATTGTGCCACTCCACTGACGTACATGAGAAAAATCGGGCATTATCGTCTTTTTCTTGCAAGTGAAAAGTATCACTTTATGCTCTCTTCGCAATCCTCAAGATAATCATCGTGATTTTTAAAGCAGTGTATTTTGTACAACTAAATCATAACCACCCCCTCCTAAAATGGCACAACATTTTGGTTTTAATAAATTGGATTGTCCATGTGGCTACCCACAGCTGGCCAGCCATAAACACAAGACCTAGCTAGCGGGTGGTCAGGTGGCACCGTTGCATTATGTTCATGCACGCACCACACACTGTATTACCGTGTGACGCAGTGATTTTTCCATGTCACGGGTTAATGTGTATCCTTCTATCAAGCCAAAAAAAGGCTCCGATCAGCGTTGGCCTAGGTGTTTCTACGGTATAAACACTCCATTTACGACCGGTGAAAGACTTCAAAATGATTATTTAAATGAAATCACATACAGGGTGAGTCAAAAGAAAAGGAAACCCAAATGGCAGGACCAATTCTTTTAATGAAGTTCTGCATGTAGCAGTAGTACTATCAAAATCAAGGACATGAAAGCCCAATTAATGATCTTTCTTTTAGTACAAGAATCATTCAAATCACTCATGTACGTTTCAACTAGTCGCAACACCATGATTAGTCACTTTGGGATGTACACTGATCTTCTGATAGACCTCCCCCATGAATGTCCCAACCAACTAGTGAACTAGTATATTTACACATATAGACTGGCAATGTGGTCACTAGTGCACGTCTATGCACCCCGAGGGACTGTGAGTGACCAGAAGAGGGTGCCATTTCCCAAGGCTGAAGTGCTACGTATCTTCAAGCAAACATGAATCCTCGATCCTGATTGGTCAATCCATGGAAACAGTGTGGTATTATCCCATATGCATGATATACCACAGTCCATTTTGCACTCGGTATATCGTCCTGTGTTCTATATGACACAGACGCACCATATTATTCCGTGTTCCACTTGCACTTTTGGGATAACTAATAATACCATGTAATAGAAGGACTTACAGGGTACCAAATTTCTTACCATGATTTATGAAATATAGTGTTGAAAACACTTCCTTTACTGTTCGTTGTTTGAATGCTAGTCTCACCTGTAGAATTTTAACTCATTCCCCACTGCGACAACAGACCAAATGCTTACACTGCAAGTTCTGACAACCACTTGCAGTGTTGGCATAGGGTCCTTCGGAGATGTTATCGCAGTAGAAGAACTCCTCGTGGTCCAGGCTGGGGCAAGCCGCTGCCAACTGGTTCAGACCGGCTGAGGTCACGTTCACGCAGCCGGAGAGGTCCAGATGCTTCAGGTGACGCTGGCCACCGTTGGTGGCTAGGTACCTGATGGAATAATGCAGAATGCAAAATTTGTTCAGATTTGAAGGGCCTTGAAAATTACCATGCCAGATGGATGTTTTTCGTCAGTGTGAATTATCAACCCTAACCCTCGTCGATCCTCCAAAATCAACCAGGCCGTTTTGGAGAATTCTGGAGGAAATTGAGGCTGTGTGCCATTTTAGTTCAGCTGAGTTAGGAGGATGTATTGCACATTACGTGCATGCATGATTTCGTCAGTAGCACTCAGTATTTCCGAAAATCAGTCAATTGACTGATAGTTGGAAATCTACTCCACTCCTTGATTTCTTCTAAATGACAGCATGCCAGATGGAATAATTTCACGGGATGTTTAGTATATTTAAAGGTTATATACAACATTTGCGAACATCAAAAAAACAAAACTACCAAATTATTATGAAATATCTTACTTGACTGTACGTGAATAATATTCTCAAGCATCCTGTGAAATCATGGCACCTGGTGTGCCTTCATTTTCATGAAAAGCGGAATTTGGTATCAATTTCCAACGATGGTTGGCCGACCATCATTGGAAAAAATGGACTTTTCTCAAATACTGTCTCCAATTAACCAAATTTAGTTAGTCCACATTTTGTTTGCATTCTGTTACAAATCCATGAATGGGTGCAAGCCAACTTGTCTGGTTCCCTGACCTGACAATTCCCAACGTCTATTAATTGCTCCGTTTTGTTTGAAGCAGTGTCAAGGAACCAGACAACAAGAACAGCATTTTTTTCCTTGTTTTTTTTCAAAAACCCAAAACTTCTAACAGGCCAGAGTAACAACATTTGCTATAAAATACTTACCCCCTAAATCCATCCATTTCTAAAAATAACAGCACAAGCAAATGTGGTGCGATCAAGCTACATGAGTCATTTGTCAACCGTGGTCAATTTTTTTTTATTACAGACTTCAAAATAGCACAACCTCAGCATTACTGATATGAAAACGGGATGCGGATACCATCTTTAGTTAAAAAATTATGGAAGTCAGAACACCAAGTAATGTGATGAAGTGATGTGATGAAGTGATGTGATGTGATGTGGTCCTATTTTGGCCTGTATCTCCAAATGAAAATTCCCGACGAACGACTCATTTAGCCTGATCGCATCACAAATGCTGTGTATTATCTTTAACCCGAGTAAGCTTTTTGATAATAATTTTGGGATACATGTAAATGAAAGATTCTATATGCCTTTAGAAATGCACCGTTTGTCAATTCCTCACCTTAGCCCTGCATCAGTGATTTTGTAACAACCAGCCAGACTAAGGAATTCCAGTCGACTGGATTGATTAACAGTTTGGTGATCAATGCTCTCACATGATCTGTCCGATATCAAGATGTCGCAGCAACTAGTCCTATGGGCATCATCAGACCCATTTACATTGCCACAACAACTTTCTGTCCTGTAGGATGTGTCGGGTGCCTGACTACTTCCTTGACAAACGCTATGCCTTTCATTCACACCGCCACGCTGTCGTCCTGTTCGGCACAATCCAGCTCCCGGTCTGGTACCTTGACCCGTGTGGTTTAAGTGCACCTCATAGGAGTCGGAGCTCACTGTCCTTTTGGCGCACTGAGATTTGGGTTTGCCATTTTTGTCCTTTGAGAGCTCGTCGATCGAGACGACTCCACAGCTGTATCTACCACAGCCCCCTCTGGAGCAAGACTGTCCTTCAATGGTTTCGCCATTTGGCTCTTCGTTTACCAGAGGGGCCGAGATAGCAACAGAGAGCCGTTTGAGGGTTGCGTCAGTCATACTGGTGCATCCAGAAAGATTCAGATACTTGAGATGTTTCCCAGTGCCATTCTTACCGAACCTGTTTACAATTAAAAAAGTCATACATGAGTCAATAAATATCACACCTATTGACCGTAACTCCCTTTTTTTGGCTAGGAACCTTTGTAGTTGAGCTCTTTTCCAAGTCCAACAAATATATTAAAAACCGAGCTACGTGTACATGGTACAGTAGGAATTAAACCTTAGAAGCTAGATAGAGTGGTCTGATTATTTAGGATTTTGTTTATGGACAGGACACACAGGCATGCTGAAAACTGTCCCAAGGCTTTGCAAAAGGAGTCCAATGCTGACTTGAGCTCCTTAATTGTACATTTTCAGCTAAGTGATAAACAGGCTTTTAAGGATACTAGTTCTACCCCACCCATCTTTAAGACGACTCATTTCACTGTCATTTTTGGATGGGATTCTTACCCTTTGAATGCAATATCGGAGACCTTTGTGAGTGACAAGTCCAAGTGTTTCAGGTTGGGAGTGTTGGACAGCAATCTGTAAACCTAGACAGGGAGAGAAAAAAGATGGTTAAAGGTAGGGTAGATCATTTGTCATTTGTACATTTTATTTCATTTGAAGCAACAAAGTGCTTATAATGTAAAGATGGGTGCTTAACAACAAACCTGATGAGGTTTTAGCTCAGTAAATTCCAAGAAAACATTATTCTGGGATCTCAGTTTCAATTCAAAAGTTGCCAAGTCATGTTTTGATTTGCGTCCCAAATCAGAGCCCAGGACCCGTTCTCATTCAGATAATTGCAGCTACATGATGTCACACGCTGAACTGACGAATAATAGCAACCGCGCGCGTGTGCCTCTTGTCAACGCTTGCGCGCACCCATTCATAGATTCGCATGGGGAATTGTAAGTATACTTGCGATTGACTTGTGAGGACTTGTGATAGACTTGTGGGGACTAGTGAAGACTTGTGATGGACTAGTGAAGACTTGTGATGGACTTGTGGGGACTAGTGAAGACTTGTCATGGACTTGTGGGGACTTGTGATAGACTTGTGGGGACTTGTGATAGACTTGTGGGTACTAGTGAAGACTTGTCATGGACTTGTGGGGACCTGTGGTAGACTTGTGGGGACTAGTGAAGACTTGTGATAGACTTGTGGGGACTTGTGATAGACTTGTGGGGACTAGTGAAGACTTGTGATGGACTTGTGGGGACCTGTGATAGACTTGTGGGGACCTGTGATAGACTTGTGATAGACTTGTGGGGACTAGTGAAGACTTGTGATAGACTTGTGGGGACTTGTGATAGACTTGTGGGGACTAGTGAAGACATGTGATGGACTTGTGGGGACCTGTGATAGACTTGTGGGGACTTGTGATAGACTTGTGGGGACTTGTGATAGACTTGTGGGGACTAGTGAAGACTTGTGATGGACTTGTGGGGATTTGTGCACACTTGCAATGGCCTTGTGAGGACTTGTGATGGCCTTGACTTGACAACACTGCCACGGATACCATCAACTCCTTACCACAGCATTATTGAGCCCTTTGCTCTGTGACAGCATCAGCGTCTCGACTCCGCGTCCGACCATCGGAATCAGGTACTTGGAGATCCCGTCCAGCATCTTGGCTTCGCGACGGATGCGCAGCACCGACCGGCTGACTTCATAACTGTCCCTCTCGTCGCTGTACCCCGAGGACTCAGATTCGTCAAAGTCGGCGTCTTCGTCCACGGTCACATAAGTCCCTTCGTCGTCATCCTGAACAATGTCTTCAACATCTTCGGAGTTGGTAGGAACAGAGCTCCAGTCACCTAATAGTGAAAGATACATGTACACACACATACAGTTAGTTTGCATCGATTAAATCTCTCAGGAAAAAAAAAAAATCAAGAAAAGCTTTACAATGATGCCAACCCCAACCGTATTCTGGAAAGAAACCCTGCTTAAGGCAGCAACATGCACAACTTGTCAAAATGACAAGCCTGCTCAGTGTAGCAAGATCCATCAGCTCAAAAATCTCAAGGCAAAGCTGCCTTTTCAGCATACCTTCTTTGCCTTTTGATAAATTTAGTGCACGGTGGGATCCAGTACAGCATTGCTGAACTGCACTGCAACAATGCAATGCATGATTCGTGACTGGAACTTCCGAAACGATGGTGGTTTCTTTTCGAAAATAGCGAATGTGTGTGGGCAAACAAATGAATACCGACAACGGAAAAGGTGCAAGCGTTTTTGAGGTAAAAAGGTTGTTGAAAGGCTTTTGTTTTGTTTTGGTCAAGTTGCAAATAAAAACTTTAGGGTTAGAACGACACAAAAAAAAAGGGTTGGTCGGGTAACTGGAAGCAAAAAAATATATATATTTTTTTGCCTTAGTCATGTGGAAATCACTAGAGCGTAAAAACTGGACCACAACTTTTCAACTAGATTTTCACTGCCAAGGAGTGATCAAAATCAAAGGTGTTGTGTGTAAAGTTTGTTCCTTGAACTTTGCTCTTGTATGTGAATGTGATGTAAACATCCAGGCTGTATGTGCAAAAATAAGAAAGTTCTGCCTGCTTGTTGATTTGGTTCCAGTTATCAAAGTGAAAGCCATTTCACCACATGAACAAATGGCACTCCATACCTCAAATTGTGCGTGGATACTTCTGAAACATTTTTCTTAAATTTTTGTAATGGTAACACTGTGGATAAACTACATCATTAGAAGTATCCAAAAACACTCTTTCAGCTGGTATATGGTTGATATATATGGGCGGCCAAACACATGGACATGCCAGCTTGCTGAAAGGCAGTGAATAAATCTGTGTTGAGGGTGTTCTGTGTGTGGTTTCCTGGTCGACTAAGTCGCCTATGGTAAGCATCAGGGGGTAGTTCCTTGTCTACAAAAGTCACCCATGGCAAGGAAAGGGTTAACAGGGTGGGTACCTGATGAAAATCTGATGGGGGTCAGGGGTTGACTGCTAACCATGTTTTACCTTGAGCCCATCTGACAGGGAGAATATTCTTCCACAGAGCCCCATCCATGGCAAGCTGACTCCACTGGGAATTGACCTGCGCACAGCGGCACAGCTCCTTGGGGTTCAAGTAGGAGAAGATTTGCAGCAGGACCTCCGACGGCAAGCCTGCTATCTTGTCCTGTGACGCGTCCTGAACCTCTTCGGCCTTGACTTCATCCACTTTCTCTGCTCAGTTCAAATCATCCAAGAAACAACAAGTAAGGTGTGTTTACAAACACAAATGTCCCGCAACCGTGACTGTTTCCATGACATAACACATACTCTTTTAACATCAACTTACATGTACCTTGGTCACATGGAACATTCATTGACAGCATTAGTGTCTTCTGTAGGTTTTAAATGAATTGATCCCTAATCCCTATGATCTCAGAATAAATACAAGATTTCTATTGTTTTAGCCACTGTGACCTTGACCCTTGACCTTTCGACCCCTAATGTGATAGGCCTATTTGGATTACCAAGAACGATCCACAAACCAAATTTGAAGTTCACTTGTAAAGTATTTCTCAAGTTATTGCGCTGACAAAATTTCTTTTGTTTTAGCCACTGTGACCTTGACCCTTGACCTTTTGGCCCCAAATGCAATAGGCTTCTTAGGATTGCCAAGGACAATCCACAAACCAAATTTGAAGTTCATATGTAAAGTGTATCTCAAGTTATCACGCTGACAAGTTTCTTTTGTTTTTTGCCACTGTGACCTTGACCCTTGACCTTTTGGCCCCAAATGCAAAAGGCTTCTTAGGATTGCCAAGGACAATCCACAAACCAAATTTGAAGTTCATATGTAAAGTATTTCTCAAGTTATCGCGCTGACAAAATTTCTTTTGTTTGAGTCATTGTGACCTTGACCCTTGACCTTTGGGCCCCAAATGCAAAAGGCTTCTTACGATTGCCAAGGACAATCCACAAACCAAATTTGAAGTTCATATGTAAAGTATTTCTCAAGTTATCGCGCTGACAAAATTTCTATTGTTTCAGCCACTGTGACCTTGACCTTTGACGTTTCGGCCCCAAATGCAAAAGGCTTCTTAGGATTACCAAGGATAATCCACAAACCAAACTTGAAGTTCATATGTTAAGTATTTCTCAAGTTATCGCGCTGACAAGATTTGTCCGGACACACACACACACACACACACCCACCCACGCACCCACATACCCACCCACCCACCCACCCACGGAAGGACAAGGCGGAAACAGTATGCCCCTTCGGCTTCGCCGCGGGGCATAAAAATAGGGAAACGGGCTTGGGTGAATTTCAATTCAAATAAGGTTTAACAAAGAAACTGATTTTTTTAAAAAATATTTGAAATGTTTCATGCTTTTCCTGACCAGCTGTTACTGTGATGTTTAAGATTTTATATAAAGTTCGCCCCTTTGCTTGACTTTCGTGTTATCGAACAACAATGAATCACTAAAAGCAAAGAATTTACCATAGCAAATTAAATGTATCTGCGCCTTACCAAATGTCTCATCCAGATCCGATTCCTTGTCATTCTCGGAGCAATATTTGGTGTGGAGGGCGTGCTTCTGTAGCACATCATAGCGAATGCGCTTCAGCTCCTCATAGGTGAAGTACTTCATCAGCAACGGCTGGAAACACTGAAAATTGAAGAAGAATTGAGCGTGCAAGTTTACCTCAGAAACTGGCAAGACTTTAACCCTAACCCTGCCAGACGCAGCACAGTGCATCAGGTGGAAAAGTCTGGTGCACTTTGATGGAAAATGCTACCAACACCAGTGCAGAAACCGGCCACTTCTGAGACACTGAGAGCTAGTCCCATGGAACAATGCCAGAGTTGTATCCTGCTGCGTTGGGGGACCACAGACTCTGAGGCAGTGTTGCCTTGAGGCTTTTGGCCTGATGGATCTTGCTACACTGGGCAGGCTTGTCACTTAGACAGGTGTTGCATGTTGCTGCGTTTGGCAGGGTTTCTAGCCAAAATACCCTGGAGGGTTAGGGTTAAGAGAATATGGCACTTATAGGCACATCGTATAGGAGCTACGACGTGTATCATCTAGGGCTGTGCATCAGAACCGGGTACCCGGCACTTCTGATATCAGGAACCGATCCAGATTATAGAATCAAGTACCCGTAATGAACTTTAAAATATATCACTTCATAACCTCTCGGACACTGAAAAAGAAATGTTTTGAATGTCACTTGTGCAGAATTTTCAAATGAAAACCAGGCTACATGGAAAAGCAAAACAGATTCACGTGTGTTACACTTGTGAAAATGCAATTCACACCATAAAGCTACATGTATTGAGCTCACTGTACACACTTGTATCTTGCTGTATTGACCCACCGATGTGGCAGTATTATCGTGAGGACCTTTATAAACAATCTATACAGCAACGTCCAAGACTTACATTTTGGGGTTGTTCTTTGACAGGTCATGTTTTTTATTTAGAATTTAATTCATGGTTACTTGTCTATATTATTGGTTGCTGTTGCTCTTAGCGCCATGATCTAGATGGATTGGCGCTATAGAAATCCTTTATTATTATCATTATTGTGTACCTCAATCCCGTAGTCTACGTAAATGCACATCCCTAATAACGTCCAATATTTTACATTTTTTTTAATTTCCTGACTGGGCTTATCTAGGCTAGGGTAATAATTGGTGCCATGTTAGAAAAGAGGCAGTACAATTTACAACATTTTACAATATTACAAATTGATGACTATAATAACATTGAAAATGTAACCTCAACCTCCGTCTCCTCAGATTGGGTATTCAATCCTGCCTGATTCCAAGGGTTTAATCCAGAAAATATTTGTTCTAGGGCTTTCCTTCCACTACTTCATTGTCTTCTCTCAACAGGTTTCTTCAGGCTCGCGAGCTACATTGCCATGGGCGTCTTGAAGAATCCTTGGTTTCATTACCAATAATAAATAAAAATGAATTATATACCTCCTCCTCTTCCTGCATGTGAGGCAAGAAGTCCTTAGTGAAGACTTCCAGGGCGTCGCTGATATTCCTACCGATGGTGACCATCTCGCTGGGGGAGTGACAGTGCTCCGTTTTGTTGCATCCTTCCTCCAGCAGGCCTTGCATCTCACTCAGACGATTGTCTGAGTGGATCTTGTACACAGCTTGGTTCTCAATCTGTATATGAAAATTGCAAAGACTGTAAATGTAGAGTTTGTGATCAAGGTCATGAACCTGTGCTGTAGTCTAATTCATAACAAGCCAGTCACAAGTACAGTCACAAGTATGCGAATCTAAAGTCTGTAAATCTCAAGTTCGTAAATCACAAGTCCGTTTCCTAGAATGATAGGCTTGGGCGATTCCAGGTCGGAATTGAATATAATCGATTCCAAAGATGGGATCAGAATCACGATTCCACTTTTTGAGGAATCGATTCCCAAGTTGTAACAATTCAATTTTTCCCAAGGATCAGGCCTGGCTCCATTAGTGACCGTCCCTCTCTGGCTGCCAATGTCAACAAGGCCTGCCCAGCAGTCAGAATAAATCAGGTGACCAATTTTCAACAGCTGAGGGCTCCTTACCTTAAGAAAGCAGGATTGACTGGCTGTGATTGTTATGAAACCCGACAAAGCTACGCTTTGGCTGCAGGAGACTGGCAAGCCGGCTGTGCGTACCAGTGATCTGCTTTTGTCTATTGATGGAAGTTGATCGTCACAGTGCATACAAAAAAATATGGTCTGACTGTTGGTGACTAGCCTGTGTCAAAGGCATGGCAGGGGAACAGGATTGAATTTTGGGCTGTCTGTGACTCATGAAACAAAGGAGGGTAAGGGTTAGGGGAACATGAAACAATTCCAGTCTCGGACCAAGACTAATATATTTAGTACACAACCACACACCTTGAGATAATCCAGCCTGTGTCTGAGTTTCAGCATGATGCACTCATTCTCAATGCACTCATGAGTTTTGAATTCCCTGAAGGTGGATCTCAGACTCCACAGCAATCCTCGCAGCTCGCCATAGTTGGAGAAATCCGTCGCAGTCAACTGTATCAAAGAAACAAAAGCCAAATGCGTTTCAAAAGTGCAACTTCTGTAGGGCCACATCGCAGAAAGAAGGTCTTGATCTCTTCCTGTCTAAATTTTGGTGCCCATTTTGATTATAATCTTTCACATTACCCCTCGTATTAGGCCATCAGCCCGGGGGGTAGGTCGGTATCAAATGAGGGGAATAATGGTCATTGTGATTTTTGGCAAGGTATGTACCCCTGTAGTTGGAGAATATGTGACAGCATTGCAGCAGTGGCAGCTTTTTGGGTGTTAAAAAAAAAAGGCCCCAAAACATGCTTGTTACGGCATATAATTAATCCGGTTCAAGCACATTGGCGGTCATTTTGAAAAAAAAAACAAAACAATTAAAAGAGATAACACCCAAAACAACTACCACCACTCACACTGTAAAGCTATCACACATTTTCCAATTATAGAATAAGATGTGTATACCATGCCAAAAATGGCTATGAACATTGCTCTTTTCAATCATTTGATACCGGTGGCACAACTTTTGACCAAAACTGATAGCCTATAGATATGCAAACATACATTCTGTGCCAAGTTGTCCTTGCAGTCAAAATCAATCAAGTGACTGTTTTCAACAGTTAAAAGCCCCCAGCCTACATAAAGCAGGATTGACTGGCTGTGACTGTTTATGTAACTTGATACAGCTATGATTTGACTGTAGATGATTGATAAGCCAGCTGTGCCTACCACTTGCCTGTTTTTGTCTATTGACTGAATTTGACTAGTCACAGTGCTTGCTTGAAATATGATCGGACTGTTGGTGACTAGCCTGTGTAAAAGGCATGGCAGGGGAAGAGGATTGAAGGTTTTGACTGTCTATGACTGATCAGATAGCAGGAGGCTTAATACTCCCCAACCAGACTGGGACCTTGAGTGCAGAAACATGCAAAACAAAATCAGGCCAACTTAACTTACTCTTTAATTAGCCGACAAAATGTTCATGAGGCAAAGACAAGGTCCTCAGTTTTTCACCAGCCAAGTTGGAGGTCTCAATTCAATTTTATAAAAGGAGACCTTTCTTAACCCTAACATCTTAAGGGCTCACTGGGGGTCAAGGACCAAATACCACAGAATAATACATGTGTTGTGCACACTTGTATGGAAAGAAATGCAAACTACAGGTTACTACTGAGTAGTATTTTGTAGCTTTAGGTGAGGTTAAGGTTAAACAATTTGCACCCGAGACTTGATGCAAAGTGATTTCAATTTGAAGCCTATTAAAGACTAGACTGGTACATATCCATCTTTTGAAAAGATTGACCCTTCAGTAGTCTGGTGGCATGACTATGGACAGAATGTATACTGTAGAAATAGAGACTAGGTACATGTGTACTAGATAGATAGTTCTTTAATTGATGCAGTACTAATTGGGTGCTGGACTGGTTGTTTCATGTGCCAGTCTATTTTCTTGTGTTGCATGTTTTCACTATCTTAAGTTTTGGGACTCTCACCATGCTCAATACACATTATTGAGAGTCCCAAATTTTGGGACCACTGTCCAATATAAAATCAACTACCGTATTCATATATTTGACTCACCAACCAAAACAGCTTGCAATGTTGTAAAGCAACAAGAATGTCTTGTAAAGAGGTCAGGGTTTTAAATATACAGAGAAATTATGGGGTAAAATGACGACCATGACAAATGGTGGAAAACATATTGCAACCTGACGCCACTTCAGCGGTTGTGAACACAGTTTATGAGTCTGACTATGGACATAATGGAGTGGAGAGTCATTTCGTAACAAAAGTGGAAATGTTTCTCACTGCTCAGTCCCAGATCCATGCCTTATCATCATTTTTGCAATGACTGACCTTCACTGAGAATGAGATGATATATGAAGAAAAAAGTGGCATCAACATTTATTCAAAACATTCTTTCCATCATTCCAACGTTAACATGCCTGATTATCAGTGCATTTGATATCGTGTCATGCGTGTTCGGTCCTACTTAAATGCGTCAACAAGCGTCAACTGGCGTCAACAAACTTCAACTGGCATCAACCCAGCATCAACTAATTTTCTGAAAATCAAAAACATCTTTATATGGTAGAAATGGCAACAAAGAACACCTTAACTCTTTCGCTACGGAATTAAATTTACCTTTTTCGTCCCAACTGGACGTAATTAAAAGCTGAAAATTAACCGAGCGTCAATGTGGGCGCCGCCATCTTTGAATGTATCTCCGTAAACAAACTGCTCACAATAACAAAAAGCGCACACCGGCCAGACGGAGAGCCGCTGGCAGCGGCTCAAACTAGGGTCAGAGGTTATACGATATAAATTATGTAGATATGGCCCACGTCATGGGGACATCATGTTTATTCATGGCGACGCAACCGAGCCGCTGCCAGCGGCTCTCCGTACGACCTGTACAATTTGTATGTGCCGCTGTGAGTGGCTCGCCGTAGCGAAAGAGTTAAGCATATGTATACATACATGTAAATGAAAGCAAAAACTATTTCAAAAGTTTTTTTTTTTCAACGCGAATCTTACAATGACTCTGTTGAGTTTGTGTTGGCTGAGTTTTTGTTTACATGACGCTAGCCGTACTACGCATGCGTGGAGTGTACAGAGCCATACTACGCATGCGCGAAGTGTACAGTGCAATCTAAACAAGATGGCAGCCCATACTACTCAACCGACAAACTCGTCGTAGGTTTCGCGCTAGAAAACAACTTTTTAACTAATTTGAACTTTAATTGACATGCAGAAGATGTTCTTTATTGTTTTTTCTACCAAATAAAGCTATTTTTAATGTTTAAAAGCATATACAAAATTGGTTGATGCTTGATGACGACCGTTGACGCTTGTTGACGCATTTAGGACCCTGTGTGTGTAGCACCAGTCATGCCAGTCGATGCCAGTGGCAGTGCCGGGTCCTACTAAACTGCGTCAACAAGCGTCAACGGTCGTCAACGGTCATCAACAAATTTTGTATAAGCTTTTGAACAT
Source organism: Patiria pectinifera (assembly GCA_029964075.1). Classification (NCBI taxonomy): domain Eukaryota; kingdom Metazoa; phylum Echinodermata; class Asteroidea; order Valvatida; family Asterinidae; genus Patiria; species Patiria pectinifera. The sequence goes on along the minus strand of CM057149.1, from coordinate 27,855,727 downwards.
TAAAAGTAGCTTTATATGGTAGAAAGAGTAATAAAGAACATCTTCTGCATATCAATTAAAGTTAAAATTATTTTAAAACTTGGGCACAATTGCAGAATACCCCACCACTCGATCTATCCACCTCGTAGCCGGCTACGAGGTCACAGTTGGTTGACCTCAATAAACATTCTCAGCGCTACTTGTATGTACTATGCGTCATGCTCCATTGCACTCCCACTTCGTAGCCGCCAACAGGGTACATGTAGTTGGTTTGGACTTAGAATTTTTTCAGCAACTCCCATTCCTTTTGTGTTGCTTGTTCTTTATTACTCTTTCTACCATATAAAGCTACTTTTAATGTTCAAAAGCTTATACAAAATTTGTTGATGATGCTTGTTGACGACCGTTGACGCTTGTTGACGCAGTTTAGTAGGACCCGCAGTACATGATACATGGTGGGGTGACGCTTCACCCCATTTCCACGTCGCCCCATGTCACTTCGCCCCTAACCACTTTGCCCCATCCCCACTTCGCCCCATCCGCACTTCGCCCCATCCCCGCTTCGCCCCATCCCCACTTCGCCCCATCCCCGCTTCGCCCCATCCCCACTTCGCCCTAGCCCCACTAGTGTGGCCGTCGGTATGCTGCGCTGAACCTCTGGCCACACACCGTGGTACCGCGTGCTACTGAGGACGAAGTTTCCTAAAATCTGCGGTCCGTTTCTTACATTCTCGGTTTCTTACTTTCTTATGATTGTATTCTATGATGTCTCACCTATCACTTCTGGGATGCTTAGGTCTAATGATGTTCCATTTTCCGAGATATTCTTCAATTTTTCTGGAGCCCATATCAATATGCACTCGTGAAACGTCTGACGGTGATGGCAGCCATTTTGAATGTGACAAGAGATGACCTCAAGCTGTGACGTCGCGTTTATGCAAATTGCTTGTCGAGCGCGTGGCGCGAGTTGCAAATGCGACGGCTGTTTCCTGTGCCATAGATCCTGAATAGAGATCAGTGCACGTGGCCCCCTGACGATAAATGCATGGTAAAGGAAACAGCCGTCGCATTTGCAGATTGAAGAATATCTCGGAAAATGGAACATCATTAGACATAAGCATCCCAGAAGTGATAGGTGAGACATCATAGAATACAACCATAAGAAAGTAAGAAACCGAGAATGTAAGAAACAGACCGCAGATTTTAGGAAACTTCGTCCTCAGTAGCACGCGGTACCACGGTGTGTGGCCAGAGGTTCAGCGCAGCATATCGACGGCCACACTAGTGGGGCCACACTTCGCCCCATCCCCACTTCGCCCCATGTACATGTACATGTAGATTGGTTTCTCCAAGAGTGAAATTAGGATGTCAAAGGTCGTTCTCAGATAAGTGGGAGACGGGTTGGTATAGCCGGGTTGGGAACAAAGTTGGATCGATTACTTCAAGCTTTTTCTTTTTTCTCGGTAGGGGAGAGTGATAGATACAGCTTGAGAGGTTGGTTATGAATTGTTTATTTGATCAATGTTGGTGGGCTAATTCTTTCCGTTGTTTAGCAATTAGTGAATCTGTTGGAATTGTTTTTAAGCCAATAATTAATGAAATAGATGAGGTGAGGATTTTTTTTTTTTTACATGTAACAGCTGGGGCGAAGTGGGGATGGGGCGAAGTGGAGATGGGGCGAAGTGGGAATGGGGCGAAGTGGGAATGGGGCGAAGTGGGGATGGGGCGATGTGGGGATGGGGCGAAGTGGGGATGGGGCGAAGTGGTTAGGGGCGAAGTGACATGGGGCTACGTGGAAATGGGGCGAAGTGTCCGACATTCAAATGTACACATTTTTACAAACATGACAAAACGAATGTTGGACAACTCGTACCCGAGACAACTCGTACCCGGGACAACTCGTACCTGGGCAACTCGTACCCGGGACAACTCGTACCCGGGACAACTCGTACCCGGGACAACTCGTACCCGGGACAACTCGTACCCGAGACAACTCGTACCCGTCTGAAAATAAAACACTGTGCAGCGTACTCGTATCTGTGCCTTACTTGTGCCGACTGTTATCATACTTATTTTCAACCAATTATTATTCAATTATTTTATTTCCCTTTTTCATTTTTAAATAGAGAAGAAGTTTTTCATTTAAATAGGTCTCTCTGTTGTTGGCCTGAAGATTTTTTTTTTTTAATACTGTTTTATTTTCATTCCGTTTCAGAAACTCTGATGCAATCTCTTTTTGGGAATTATGTGGATAGAGACTGGAATAAACCGATGAAGACTTTGCAGGCTTCTGCAGCGATGGAGAAGAATAGCGTACCTGAAAAGGGAAAAGCATTTTTATATATTATTGCAATTATTATTATTTTTTTAATACTGTTTTATTTTTGTTCTGTTTCAGAAACATTGACGCAATCTCTTTTTGGAATATGTGGTGGCTCTGAAAAGAGCCGTTTGGTTTGATGTTGGTGTGGCTCTGAAAAGAGCCGTTTGGTTTGATGTTTTTACTGGAGTGGTCCGGTCAGGAACTTGCATGCCGCCAAGAAGCTGGATGTCTCGATCTCCCCAACCTGGTACCGGTCCCACAGCTTGAAGAGGCGCCCCTGGACCGTCCGGACTTGTCGTCGCTGGTTACGCTGGATCTTGGCTTCCTTGACCAGCTTCATCTGGACCTTCACCAGCGATGCTTCTTGATGGAGCAGCTTGATGACACAGTAGAGTTGCACGTTGTGTCGCCCCGCCCTCCCGTTGATTCTGCGGTGCCACCCCTCCACATCGTTGTTAGTACGGATGCTCCGCATGAATACGGACCAGTTGTCAGGCCCCCAGATGGTGCTTTCCAGCCATGTCGCCCTGATGTAGTTGCAGAGGTTGATGAGAGTAGCGTTGGCTGCTCGCTAAACATGGCATCTCATGCTACTTATACAAGGCTAACAATAATAATTAAGTGGCTTTTCAATTATTTCACATAGGCAAAGATTGACACGCTACTCGGATTGTTGATGGTATGATGATTTGTGTTGATTGAGTTATCCCCGTAAAATAAAACCCCATGAAATGAAAGACAAAATTAATGTCATAAAAACTGTAGAAGGTGACATAATTATGTAACATTTCATAATGACTCGGTACACTTATTTAGTAATGCAATAACTGAAGATCAAATAAGTTACGAGCAAACTCTGCCCTAGTAGCTGGCGTTATAGCCCTGCAAACGGGAACACAATGACGCGTGAAACATGGCATCTCACGCTACTAACTAAGCTAACAATTCTAATTAAGTGACTTTTGAATTATTTCACATAATTATGCAAAAGACTGACACGCTACTGGGATTGTTGATGGTTATCAAAATAAATGTCATACAAAGTGTAGAATCAAAATTAATGTCATAAAAAGTGCAGAAGGTGACATATGTAACATTTTTATAATTTTAATGAATCGGTCCACTTATTTTAGAAATAAGTTTTCGCAATAAATGAAGATCAAATAAGTTAAGAAGCTCATGATTGCTATAGCTCCTTCAGCGAATTCGGCGAACTCCGCGATCATCGGCCAGCTGCCAGAATCTCTCCAGAACAATCTCTTGCTTGTCACCACTGGCAATTCCCCAAAACTCAACGGTTTTTGGTTTTCCACATCTTCGGATTTGTCAATTACATCTAACTGAAAAGGAACAGAAAAGTAAATGGTAAGAAAAGTACAAGGTACGAATCGTCCCGGGTACGAGTCGTCCCGGGTACGAGTTGTCCCGGGTACGAGTCGTCTCGGGTACGAGTTGTCCCGGGTCACAAATTTGGGGTACGAGTCGTCTCGGGTACGAGTTGTCCCGGGTACGAGTTGTCCCTGTCACGCCCCAACTATCGCATCGGTCCCAACTATAGTTGGGACTGTCCCAACTATAGTGCGGCAGTTGGGTCGGCCCAACTATAGTTAGGACTGGAGTTGCGCCGGATGCTTCATGCTTGATAGATCTTGTTGGATTAAATGTTCCGCGGCGCTGGCACTGTGTATTCGTCGTGCATGCATGCCGCAAGGCTGGCCGGTCACGTGGTACTGCCTAGTTGGATGAGTTGTCCAGCTGCTGGGTTTTATTGTCCAGCAACATTTTGCAAAATTCAAACTGAGATTGCCATGGCCGGCCAACTATAGATGGGCCCCACCCATAGCTAATGTCAAAGGTCCCAAGTCGGACATGTAAGCAGAGCTGTAGAGAATGTTTTATAGTCGTACATCAATGTAAACTATAGTTGGGACTGCCAAATAAAAATATTGCGGTGGCCCAACTACAGATGGTCCCCACCCATAGATCATTTCATTGGTCCCCAGTAAAGTCAGATGTGTATTAGAGTTGTAGGGAATGTTTTATAATCGTACAACAATGTACACTATAGTTGGGACCGCAAAATAAAAAGATTGGGGTGGCCCAACTATAGATTAGCCCCATCAATAGCTAATTTCAGTGGTCCCCAGTAAAGTCAGACGTGTATCAGAGCTGTAGGGAACGTTTTATGGTTGTACATCAATGTAAACTATAGTTGGGACACCGCAAAATAAAAAGATCGGAGTGGCCCAACTATAGATGGGCCAGCCCAACAATGGAACTTACAGTTGGGACCGTCCCAACTATAGTTGGGACAGGCCCAACTATAGTTGGGCCAGCCCAACTGTGGAACTACAGTTGGGACGGGCCCAACTATAGTTGGGACAGGCCCAACTATAGTTGGGACCGATGCGATAGTTGGGGCGTGACAGCCCGATACCGACAAAACAGGTTCACAAAACCACCCCGACTCATACCACGAATTTCGTGTCAATGGGACCCACCTTGTCCGAATATATACGGACCAACTCTTTCATACGACTATGTGGTCCAGAAAAAACGTCCACTTCCTGCGGAGCGGGTGCCATTTTTAATGATAACTAGAAATTAAACACGGAGAAGTAACAACTTTTGCGCCATTCGTCCATCGATCATGTCGATATCATGGCGATATTGGTCTAGTCATCGCCGCATCACATAATGCTATGTCAATCCGGAATCCGGAGATCAGACCATCTTTCGTGAAGTTTATTGACCTTTTACTTACGTCACCGCTACAGTAAATAATGAAACGCGCCCTCTTGCGATCTCGGTTACATTCATGCTGTGCGTCCATAGTAACCACACAATAAACATTCACAAAACGATACATGCGACCCAGCTGATCTGTGTCTGTGATATCTCCTGCGCATAATCTGGTACTTTTTGAAGCCATTTCTGAGACATAAAACTGTTGGCGTTTACTCCTCATTTCTGACGTACCCTGCTAAAATAAATCAAGCAGCATGAGGGAACTTTTCGACGTGCAACGCCAGAACTTCTGGACCGAGTCCATCCACAAGGAAGCGTACACGCGCTTGGCCTGGCACGAGAAATACAGCAAGGAGTTCGCCAGGGAGTCACGCCAGGGCATCGCCCGCAAGCACCGGCCCAACATGGTGCCCAAAGTCGCTGCCGCCGTGAAGCCCCCCAAACCCGCCGAGAAGTCGCAGAGTTTGGCCGAGTTGGCGGCCAAAAAAGAAGCCCGAAAGAAAGACTTGGCGGCCATAGAGGACCCTGACGCCTTGCTGGTCGAAATGAGATCTGTAACACCGGTGGTCAAAGACCAGCTTTACAAGGGCTTCAGCAAGGAGGGCACTGGCCGGTATGCCTACCTGCAGATCAGGAAGTTGAAGAAACCTGAGAGCAAATATGATTTTCCCATCACTAGCTCGTGGGAGTACGGCTGGCGCTTGGACGATGTGGTCAAGGAATTCAGGGCACCAGCATTTGGCCGGTCCCGCATCGTCAAGGACTCCTTCTACCGCACCAATGGAATCTTCTAACACTGATGCCTTCCTATTCAAGATGTCACCAGACTTTGTCCACATCTTCACAGCAGCTCGGACAATCTAATGCAACGCCACATCACCCACCGAAGACTAAACGTTAAAAGCTGCTTACCTTTTTAGAAAAGTGCAGCCAATTTGTGATTTTTTACCATTTTGCATATTCAGAACAATTATACATAATTTATATTTGCATAATCATGTGTCATGTAATACACTCTGAGTGTAATTTCTTTTTGCAGACTTAATCAAAATCAACGATATGAGCAAATGTTTTAAATGCAACCACCGCCTAAAACCAGTGGCTTCCATTTGATTGATGTCAAGATTGTGTGTTACATGAATATTGTTCATTTTCAAGATTAGATAGTGTACGACCATAATCATGATTGCACAAGCTACAAAACACTTTGGGGTTCTTTCTGTATTTTGAATATGCAAAAGTAGGCGCAAGATGAAGTTTAGCACTTTTCCTGTCAGAAAGGAGAAGATGAGGTCATTCATAATTATAACTTTTGCAAAAGTTCTTCATTTTATTACAAGCTTTGTATTAAACTGTAGGAGCAGTATTAGTTCACATAACCAAGCAATAGACAGACAAAGGTTACTGCAAAAGTAAATCTTACAAACTTGACAGTATTCATCCACATGTACTAAATTCTGTGGTTGTAGAGTTTTATTTCACTGTCCAGGTTATCCTAATCATTGTAGTTTTAATGTTAACTGGCCTACGCTGTGGACAAGTTCACCAATGTTATCAGTTTACATTCACTGCATATGTGTGGCAACACTGTAGTGCCCTATCTAAAATGCATACCTTGCCCACCGAAGGATCAAACAGGGAGATCAAAGTCTATTATGTACCAACAAATTATGGCTGCCTGTGATTGATGATCATCTTGATCATGATACGCACGTATCAGTTGCTTCACATGGCAAAAAATTGTAGAATAATTGGAGTTTTTTTTAGAGGGGGTGGGTGGGTGGGGGGGGGGGTTGAGTAAGGGTGATGCCAGCAGATAGAGTCAGATATGTAATAACTGCTCAAGTCTCAAGTTGGCATGGATGACATTCTTTCTTCTTAAGTGGTGCAATTTTGTACTTATGTATTGAATTTAATGGAAGTGCCTTTTTATAGCAGTGCCATTATTAATGGTGTACATGTAGGCCCGATGTCAATTGGTGCTTCGCTCGACCTTATTTTTATGCTTTATAAATTATTGGGAAAAATCCGAATGATACACAATGTATACGTTTTTCATTATTAACTGTTTGTATATACATGTGTTCAGTGAACTTAACTAGAATTTGAAATTTAATTTTTTTTTACAGTATACTTTGGTACATTTACTATAGGAGAAAATGCATAAACACTTAATTTGATTGCATTAGAAGTTCTGCCTTGCTAAAGTACATGTAGTGTCTTCTCTGAATAAGTGTTGTATGTAGAGGAACATTTTGGTTGAACCTCCAATTTATGCATTTTGAATAACAACTGTTATTTCTCTAAATGTTTTTCAATATAAGATAAAGTTCAGGTACTCAGACGGTGTTCTTTTAAAAACTTTTGAGTATGCTGTTTTGATCAATAAAATAATTGTGAAAAAGGAGTGAATAGTGTGTCCTCATGGGTTGAGAAATAAGCACTGCTCTGCAGTGAAGTTGTATGGACTACACTGTGTACACGTATTCTAATGAAAACAGTAGTCTTGTTCCCAGACGATTTGGATTTTATTCCCCATGTACAGCAGGTCTGTGACAAGCGAGGTCGCTATCAATAAGACATGAATCAATACAGTCTTGGCAATATTGGCAACGCTACCCAGAGAATTCCGAGCATACCTCACGTGCGCTGTATATGGATCTGATTCCTGATTCATCGTGTTGATAGAGACCACTGCCGCCGCAGCTTAACCCCATTTGTCACGGGAATTCCAGGCTAATAATAGGGAAACAAAAAATCACAGCAGGTTCAGGGCGGATCCGGGGGGGGGGGGGCGGGGCAACGGGTCATGGCCCCTCAAAAAACGAACCCAATTTTTTTGATAAAGTGACATCGCAATAATTATGTACACCACCATCTTTTCCTGAAAAAAATGGTCAAAGTGGTCACAAATTGCCTCAGATCGCACCACAGAGCATCTAGAATCCAATGTTCGGGGTCCTTAAGCGGACCGTGAACCCCACGCCGTAAATTTCTCGTGACCCACTTTTTTGGGGACCAAAATTTTTTGCCCCCTCCCCAAAAAATCTAGTACATGTACTTTGAAATGACGGGTGCGGAGGGGAGGAGGGGGGGGGGGTGTTCTTGGAAATTTTTTTCAGAATCTGAAGGGAGGAGGGAACAACATAAAGAGGTACTCTTGAAAACGCGCAAAAAATAAAAAATACATCGTAGAAAGCCAGTGCAGGCGAGGTTTACAGGCGTTCATTAAAAACATATGTAATCCCCCAAATATAATTTTTTTTAAACAAATTAAATATCATTTTTTGGGGTTGGAATAAAACATACAAATTGAAATTCATCAAGAGAAAACAAAAACCGAACTATTGAAGAGCACGGTTTATGCGACTTGAAGGGGGGGGGGGGCATTGCTCCAGTGGCGTAGCCAGGAATTTTTCAGTGGGGGGCGCTGGGGGGCTGGAACATTTCATGGGGGCGTCATGTAGATCAATGATAATTTTTTTAGAAACTAAAAATCTCAGTGGGGGGCGACTGGGGGGCGACAAGGCTGTCGCCCTCCCACCCCCCACCCCCCCTCCCCCCGGTGGCTACGCCACTGCACTGCTCCACAACTGTTTTGCTTGGTCACAAAAGGAAAGTGGAGGAGATGCCACTTGCGGGAAAATAATTCCTTCAGATGAATTGGTCAGCTTCACTCAAAGCCCACTAGAGGGCGGTATGCACTGGAATAATCCACTGGCAAAACACACACAATATTAGTTGGTACAGCATGATTTCCCAGATGGGAAAATCACGGTGATTCAAACTTATTATATTTTTTAAACGAACCAAGTCCAACAAAAATAGGCCTACTATTACTCTCAGTGGAATGTCAATTATGAACCCAAGATGACCTGCCTCTGGACGGATACATCTGACACCAGGGGGCGCTGTTGGGGAGCACCGATAATCTCTCGCTATCTTTCATTGGACGACTTCCGACGACTTCCGCTAATTGTTACTTTTTCTGCAACCAAGTATGGTCAACGACCATAATACGCATTCGTCAGTTGGTTACGGAATGGTTCTCGGAATAAACTTGCTTCTTTAAAAATAAAACCCTCCAGAGATCCATGAATGGGAATAAAAGGGTGAAATTTATTTTATCGACCACCAGGACTTACCGGTAATTAAACACAATTTAGGGAAGAAACCTCACTTTTTGGGAATTAATTATGCATAAAAAGACTGCATCTTGACATCCAGATTGTAACCAGCGCGCGGGCACCTTCTATCGGGTATCCGTAAACCGTTGTTGTTTTACAAAACATAGCAGCCAAATTGACCAATCAAGAGCTTAGTCCACATTTCTGATCGAATGACTTTGCATAAAAATCGACTCCAATTGGCTGGCGCGTGGGGTCGCATAAAATGTGTATGCTATACAAAGCTTAGCTCGTGTGGCTCTGCACACGCAATTATTATGAATGATCCTCAGACTACCTCTTTTGTAGCCAGTTTCGCGTTTAACCAATAAGTTAAGTACATGCACTAAGTTAAAACCCCTCCTACTGTTTGATTAGCCGCAGACAGTCAGAAATTCAATCCACTTCCCCGCCAAGGGCGGATCCAGAACACAATTTTGAGGGGGGGGGGGGGCAACAAAAAATGTTGGTCCCCCAAAAAGTGGGTCCAAAAATACGGCGTGGGAATCGGGGCCGGCCCGCTTCATAATTCACGACCTAGTGCCCATTTTAAGGGCCCCGAAATTGTTTGTATTCTAGATGCTCTGTGTTGCGATTTGAGGCAATTTCTGACCACTTTAACCAATATTTTTTTCGCAAAAGGTGGTGGTGTGTGCAGTGCCTGCCTTTAATGATAAAAAATGGGTTCTTTTTTTGGGGGGGGGGGGGGAAGGGGGTTGGCCCTTGTTGCCCCCGGATCCGCCCTAGTTCCCCGCCCATAACTTATACACGGGCTAGTTACCAACAGTCAGATCATAATTCTTGTATATAAGCAAGTCTGTTACTTACGAAAGCCCATTAGCGCCACTGCAATTGTATATGTTACAGCTTATGTAATTCGTTATTACGGATTATTAATTCGTTATTACGGATTATTTAATTCTCTATTACGGATTATTAATTCGTTATTACGGATTACTAATTCGTTATTACGGATTATTTAATTCTCTTTTACGGATTATTAATTCGTTATTACGAATTTAGTCTGATGTTCTCACACGTAGAGAGCACGTGACCAGGGGCCTATGTATATAGCGCCGCTAGGCGGCGCTATCTTTGCATACGTTTGCTTTACACCGGCACCACTCCTGTGCCATACTTGCCGAGTAATGACTCAGAACGTATGAGTAATTTGTAATAACGAATTAATAATCCGTAATAACGAATTAAATAATCCNTTATAACGAATTAGTTATCCGTAATAACAAATTAAATAATCCGTTATAACGAATTAATAATCCGTAATAAAGAAGTAATAATCCGTTATAACGAATTAATAATCCGTTATTACGAATTAACAATCCGTTATTACGAATTAGTAATCCGTAATAACGAATTAAATAATCCGTTATAACGAATTAATAATCCGTAATAACGAATTCATTAATCCGTAATAACGAATTAATAATCCGTTATAACGAATTAGTAATCCGTAATAACGAATTAAATAATCCGTTATAACGAATTAATAATCCGTAATAACGAATTCATTAATCCGTAATAACGAATTAATAATCCGTAATAACGAATTAATAATCCGTAATAACGAATTAATAATCCGTAATAACGAATTAATAATCCGTAATAACGAATAAATAATCCGTAATAACGAATTAAATAATCCGTTATAACGAATTAGTAATCCGTAATTACGAATTAAATAATCCGTAATAACGAATTAATAATCCGTTATAACGAATTAGTAATCCGTAATAACGAATTAATAATCCGTAATAACGAATTAAATAATCCGCAACATATATACTTGCAGTGGCGCTAATGGGCTTTCGTAGTTACTAGTCAAGTTCCACCAACAAACAAAGTTTATAATGGTTGATACAGCTGGCTTATCATCCTCATACAGTGAAAACATAGCTGTACCAAGTCACAGCCAGTCAATCCTGCTTTTTCAAACGGAGGGGGGGGGGGGCATCACCAAAAAGGGGCACTTCCTCCGTAAAAGGCACATTTTTTTTTGGTACATCCATGCTGAAGTTTCGACACGTTTAATTTGGGGGCTGGTACTATCTTCCAAAATAGGGGCGCTCTTCATAACCGGCCATTATGCAAACTATGCATTATGGGCCCATTCGCTCTTTTCACACTTCCGCCATGGGCATGCAGAGCCTTGATCTGGCAACTTTACTCAATAGATATACATGTAGCCGGTTCAGTGATTCCCGTGTCGGGGTTCAGATCACTGAACCAGCTATTTTTATTGTGCAAAGTTGCCAGATCGAGGCTGTGCATGCCCAATGGCGGAGTGTGAAAAGAGCGAATGGGCGCCTCATAAGGGTTTTGGGGATTGGTTTTTCATATTCCTCATTCATATCAGAACTCCCTAAACCATTTTGGGAAATGGTTACTGAAAACAAATTATCCGAAATTTTAGGACCACTTTTGTTTTCATTTCGAGGGGGCACATTAACGGGGGCTCATTTATTATGTCCGCAAGACTGCACGTGGGCAAATATGGGAGCAAGTCCTTCCCCCCTCCCCCCGGTTCCGCCGCCCCTGAAGTCACTTTTTTTGACTGCTTGGATAGTTTAGTCTTTATCGTTAACTTCTACCGTGCAATTAACCAACATCGTCTCATCCTACGGATGACGTCCCCGCACTCTTTGCGAAACCGCCTGTTGGCCAAGCCGTAGATGAAGGGATTCACCACATTGTTCAGGTAGAAGAGTTCCATGGACACATCTGCGCCATCCGGGTACGTCACATCGAAGAATTTCAACAAGGTTACAACCCAGTAAGGCAGCCAGGACAGTAGGAACACCAGGCTGGTGACGAAGAGCATGGTGGTCGTGCGCCGCTGCAGTACCGAAGAATTGGATTGTCTCCGTTTGAAGCATGGCCTCCGGACTGGGTTTGGCAGTGACACCGCCATGCCACCACTCACTGTAGATACCGAAACGCTTGGGTGGTTAACCGACCCAGTCGGCTGAATTTCGACACCCTGGCCTTCCCGCGAATGTGTCGGTTTGCTATTATGGTTGCCGGCACTCGCACTAGTTTCGTGTTTGGCAACTGTTTCGCGACCATTATTTTGAAGAGGCTGATTTTTAGTGTCCAGGGTTGACACGGTTACAACAGTTGGAAACCGCTGTTGTGTAGATTCACCGCTAACTGACATGGAAACCGATCCAACGCGAACGTGCCTCCGTATGGTCAAGAACACTTTGCTGTAACACACCGATACCATGAAGAGTGCAATGACGAATGTGGTGACTCGCAATGAGTAAAACACCGTAGACAGAACCTCCAAAAATTGGTCGCCCCTCGCGATGTCAATAATGTAGAGTGAGGTGTGTCCAGTTGATGCGAGGGCGAAGACGCAAGCTAGAGCTCTCTTGGTCCGTTGCGGTGTCATGAGGCGGCATTTTGGGCGGCAGACACAGTCATAGCGATCAAACGCGATCAGTGCCGTGATCAAAACGGACATACCGATCCATACACGGTTCAGAAAATTGAACGTGTCCATCCAAAACTCCGGCACTGTCACACGGGCCAGACACATGGAGTGAGACCCCACACCGTACAGGCGAAGCAAGCAGACCACCAAGTCGACCAGAGCCAGCCCCTGGACTAGAATGTCCGTGGTGGACTTGTGGATCTTGCCCCTGTACACACCCAGAACGAGCGAGTTACCCGGCACGCCCAGGCAGAAGATCAAGACAGAGTAAGCTAGAAGAGTGGCAGACTTTCCCACGCCTACGCCGTCGTCACCGTCGCATTGAACTAAGAAGTCTGAGTTGAATGTCGCATTCATTGCTGCACCCACTTTATCTCATGTGCTGCACCTACTTTATCTCATTCGACGAGAACGGGATCTCAAGAGATTTATAGGATCCCATTCAATGAACGGTTCGGAATGATATCACATTGGCGGCGGATTCATTAGTAACAAAATAATTACACGCAGAATGGGCTTCTCGTGAAGCAAACGATAAACTCTTTTGGTGGGAATAAAGAGTTGATATTTTGGTCGCAAAATTCGTTGCACCGTAACGCAGAAACAGAACCTCAGTAAATATCTTAAACTCATCGTGTACTGAGACACACGACCGTAGTGATCATTACAGGGTGCATGCACTGAAGACAAGAGACCAGACAGCAGACCTCTGGGGACCCAATTAAATGAATCGCAAAGATGGATGTGTGCACTTACCTAAGATTGCCTGCCGGCGCTGTATTTTTTCACTTAGTGAGCGTGCAGGTAAGACCAAAGAAGCACGACGTTAATATTTCACAGTGTGAAACCGTGAAAAAGAAGACACCGCTCAAATTAAGTGTGTCCTTCCCCTAAAAACATCACCACAGCCGCTGCCAGTGGTCTTGTATCAAGCACGTCCGCTACTAATGAACTTTTCTGTTACTAAGTGATGCTGCTTATAATGGTTGACTTTTGAATGCGAAGGTTCATTAAATGACAAGAACTACAAGGGACATTTGCATGAGACACAACATGAGGGCGCTAATTTGGTTTTAGTAAAAGAAAAGATACACGAAACATTTCACCCTGAAGACTTTAACCAAACGATTTACGCAAATAACACCCTCCTATTATTTTCTCACATTATGTGCCTATTCTAATGACGAGTGGCGCACGCTAGAACCGGGGGAGGGGGAGGGTGTGATACCATAATTGTCACAAAACTTAAACATTTTTTTTAAACACCCAAACTGGATATAGCCAGGGACTGTTCTGCCGTGACATCCAGACATTTACCATTATCGACACCTTGCAGGGTTGGTCAGTTCCAAGGTTACTATACAACTCTCCCAGAAATGTCGCGGGAAAATCATTATTACAGCCCGGGCCCGTTCATTCGTGGCAGGTGGAACCTGTTAGTGACATACTCCTGATTTGGAACAGAGTCCCCTAAACCCAAAAAAATCGAAATCGAGCATATGTCTTTCTAGGCTGTTTCATAGTATCTAAGACCGAAGTTCATTACCAAAAAGATTTTGAAACTGGTAGTATTTTGGGGGGTATGACTCCACTCGTGTCACCCCCTCTGCCGTGCTGTGACACCAAATAGCCCCACCACCGAAATTAATTAGTGTATAGTTTCTAATGAGCTGAAACTCCACAAAGGCGGATCCGGGTGGGGGGGGGGGCAATGGGAGCCATGGCCCCGCCCCCCCCCCCGCACCAAACAAAAAACCGAACCCAATTTATTATTTTTTTTAGTGATGTCACCATCTTTTCCTTCAAAAATAAAATGGTCAAAGTGATCAGAAATTGCCTCAGATCGCACCACAGAGCATTTAGAAACCCACTTTAATGTCAGGGTCCTAGCGGGCCTCGAACCCCACGCCGTAATTTTTTTGACCCATTTTTTTTTGGGGGGGGCGACCAAATTGTTTTTGCCCCCCCCCCAAATATTGTGTTCTGGATTCGCCCTTGAAACTCCAAAAAAGTTAGTTCTTTGCACTGTGCTTAGGATTTCGAGCAGTTTTGTTGCTTCAAACGAGGCGGTACAAAATCACGACCTTACCAACTGAGCTATCGCACTGCTCGACAAATCCTGGAAACTCATTGTGATATAAATTATACCTGCGTGCGTATCATAAAAGTATCATAGAGGGCGCTCAAAAACCATGCACATGGATGTATTTTGGGAAAAGAGAATTCGCGTCCGGACAGGTGTAGCATGAATATCCGACTCCATGAAATGTGTACTCATTGGTAGTACTGCGCACGCGTGAGTACAATACTATGCTATTTTTAGGATCGTTTCGGGAGAGTGACCTGTCACGTGCGAGGGATCAACCATAATAGGGAAAAAGGGGTCCGATTTTCATAGGAGTCGGATTTTCATGTGACACCGGTACCTTGAGAGTACAGAAAACGAAAAGGAATGGGGAGTGATCTAATATGCATAAGCCCAAATTAGACGCATGCGCAACAATGTTTGCAAAACCGGTATTCGAATGCAAAGCTGTAATACTTGCAAAGTTGTAATACTTGAGTTGTATAATACAATATATGGCCGAGTAAAGTGTTAACCCACCGACCCACCGACCCACCGACCCACCGACCCACCGACCCACCGACCCACCGACCCACCGACCCACCCACCAACCAGCCAACATAATCAGCTGAAGTCCACGGCGTGTTTTTAAAGTACACTTAAAATGAGTCATCAACTGTGTGAAGACAAGAAAACGCGTCAACTAGTGTCATTCTAACAGAGCTTAATCTTACTGATAATTTTCTTGCAGTCTTTCCTGAACCGTCTGTTGGCAAGTCCGTAAATCATCGGTTTCACGGCGTTGTTGACGTAAAGAGTTACGGAGAGCTGTCCGAGGATCATATGGAACACTAGGCCGTATAGTCAGGTGGCATATGGTCGGAATCGTGACCGACTGGTCCAAAGCACCAAACTTGGCAGATAGATTCTTATAGCCCTAGAGAAGATATTTAGAAGAGGTGACACCTGAAATTCTTTTGGGAAGGGTGCCTAATTTACATAAATCGTTAATCCCTGCCGTGTAATATATTTATTCCCATATTTGGGTATATTTTAATTATTTTATTTTTTTTGAAAAGTGTATTTTGGTGATTCTACTTGCATATTCTTACTTCAATAACATTTTGTAAAACATATAAGTGACTGAATAATTAGGAGGACATAGTAAAGAACCAAAATGGCTACTATTTTACCCTAAAGTTACGCGCAGTTACCTTTTCCTCAGATATCATCAACTAGTCTCGCCAAACGTGGGTATTGGTGAGCTTCAAATTCACAAAGTTACTTACTGGCATAGTTACCCTAACATAAATAAGTGGGAAATCAAGTGAATATTGATAACATCTTGATGTTTAGCCCAAAAGACCAAAAAAGGGGAGAAAATGTGGTGTCCGTAAATTGGGCTAGTACGGGAAGGGTAACGTGGGGACTTGAACAAGTTCAACGAAATCCCCCTAAATAAGAGATTATTGTTGTTTACAATAATTTTGTCTACGCCAAAACGTTTCCTCAACAATAATTTTGGGAATTTCCTTGAACTTGTTCCAGTGTTCCATGTTAGGCAACCCTTCACCTACTTGTTAGCCCAATTCATGGACACCTCGTTTTTTCCCAGTTTTTGTTTTCTGGGCTTAATATCACAATGTTATCATTGTTCACATGATTTTGCATGAGGTTTTAATAGGGTAACTGTACCAGTAAGCTACTTGGGGAATTTGAAGTTCATCAATGCTGATGTTTGGCAAGACTAATTGATGATATCTGGAGACAAGGTAAATGCGCGCAATTTTAGGGCATAATAGTAGCCATTTTGGATCGTTACTATGTCCTCATAATTATTCAGTCACTTATATGTTTTGGAAAATGTTATTTAAGTAAAGATAAGTAAGTAGAATCCTCAAAATACACTTTTCAAAAAAAAGAAAAGAAATATACCCATATATGGGAATAAATATATTACACGACAGGGATTAACGATTTATGCAAATTAGGCACCCTTCCCAAAAGAATTTCAGGTGTCACCCCTTCTAAATATCTTCTCTAGGTCTATAAGAATCTATCTGCCAAGTTTGGTGCTTTGGACCAGTCGGTCACGATCTTGACGAAAATTAGATCTAAGCCACCTGACTAGTAGTAGGAAGCACGTTTGTTGACGGTCACTATTGCTATTCTCAACACGATATTCTGTATCCTCATAGAGCTATATTAAATTACTATCCTGTACATGCAAAAATACATGTTTGGTCAAAGTCGCTTGTGGTTGACTGGCCCATCTTTCTTCCGTTGTCGTCAAGGGTCGATTCGTCGATTTCGTGGCTCGGTGCTCCTTTGCTTTGTGCCACTCTACTGGCATCAGCTGCCGTGCTCGAGCATAGTTTATCGATGAACTTCGACACGGAAGCGACAGTAGGAATTTTCGGTTCGACATTTATGTATACGGAATCCTGTAGCCTTGTCGACCATTCATCGGCTAATCGGGAGACGCTGCAATCTCGAGTGGTACTTTTGATGCCGACTTTGGTGTGTTTCTTGATGGCTGTGTAGACTTTGCCGTAACACAGGGCGATCATCACGAGCGCCACGACTAATCAAATGACCTGGAATGCCAACTTCAACAGACGCTCCATGGCGGGAGTGTCTCTCGACAAAACTGTGTTAAAATTCTCCTTGTAAGAATGTCTAAAAAGACCAGCGGCTGTTCCGACTGCAATGTGTTTATCTGGTGAGCTAGAAGCAAGCACTCTGGCGACTATCTCCGCAACGGAGACGTCGTCGAACACCTTACGACCCACTGTAGTCTAGGCCTGCAAATCATATGAAAACTGAAACATACCTTTGTAGAAATCAATAAGAACAACCTCATTGTCATAAGACCACACTGTTCTAGCTACAACCGTCATTTCTTGATGAGAAAAACTTTAGTGGTGACGAAAAAATGGCTACCGTTAAAAAACTTTTCGGCAGTGTGAAACAGGACGTTATCCCGTCTGTGCAATCTGATTGGGGGTTGCCTCCGAAAGTTGCCTCAAAGTAGAAACCCATTCTACTCGAAATTTACGTTGCCTCCGAGTTGCCAGCGTATTGCTGTCGGATCGCATGACATGACACACAAGGCAATCTGTGAGCAACCACATTGCCAGCAAATTTTATTGCCTCAAAATTGCCCGAAAATTGCCCCGTGTGGAATCGGCTTTAAAACATTGGACCACAGCACCTCACTACTTGGTTTTATAACTATTGCGTTTTCATATAGAAACTTGCCGATAAACGAAGACAATTCAAGTGCTTGTACAAATTAACCCTTTTTTTAGTGAGCTGTTCTGAAGGAAATTACCGAGCTTGGTACCAAACCAAACGAAGCACAGGTCTCATTTAGTGTGCACATGAACTGTTTTTGGAGCTAGCGCAATTGAATCGCTGTATGTGCCTTCGCTCACGTGCAGTCTTTCTCATCTCTGTTAATTAAATTAGAGACGCTGAGAGGATCTTTAAAAAATTAAGAATCAATAATTTCCTTTGTTCTTTTTTTCTTTCCTTTTTTTTTTTTAATGAGGCTGAACAAGAACGATTGTGCATGATGTAAAAGCTAGCTATTTGAGAGTATAACACCTGACATAATGCACAAATAAAGAACACGTTGAACAAAAAATTTACATATACATGTACTTTTTCACACTTCCATTGCTATAATGAAGAAAGTACGAGCTTTCTAATGGATATACAGTTCAGATAAGAGTCTGTTCTGAGTCGGGGCTGTTCTGGTGTGACATCCAAGACTTTACCATTACCGACAACCTGCAGGGTTGGCCAGTCCCCAGGTTACCGCCACTCTCCAAAATTTCGCAGGAACATGCATGCATTTGGCCCATTCATTTGTGCACATTTTGTGCCACGTGGAACCATTTAGTGCCCCCCCCCCCCTCATGACTTGGAATAGAGTTCCCCTAAAATAAAATCAAAATCGAATAAATGACTTTCTAGGCTGTTTCATAGAATGTAAGACCCAAGTTCATTACCAAAAAGGTTTTGAAACTTATATTTTGTATTTTTTTGGGGGGGGGGGTAACACCATATGTGTTCCCCCTGCTATGCTGTGACACCAAAGAGCCCCACCTCTGAAATTAATTAATTAATTAATTAATGTATAGTTCTTATGCACCGTGCTTAGGAATTTGAGCTGTTTTGTAGCTTGAAATGACAAAAGCGCACACACACAAAATGTAATGATCCTTTGTACATTTAAAGATGCAGACAATATTCAGATGAAAACGCTTTGGTTCGAAAGAAGAGAGCTTAACCACGTCATGGTCTAAAAGGGGATTTTTTTTTTGGACAAACAAAATCAGCTCTAAAGTACTCAGGGCAGTACTTACACTACTGTATCAATGAACGATTTGTATTGGCTGAGGACAAGTGCATTTTGGAATGGTTTATACACCCTTGTTTCGTTTTCCAATAAAGACAGAGCAGCTGATGGTCTAAGTTAAAAGAAAGCACCTCTCCTTATCTTTTACCAGTAATTCTGCTTTAACCTCATAGTCTACAGTTATCATTCATTCATAATAATGTTAAAACACTGCATAATACCAACTGATTCACAATTGTATAGGCTGTATCTTCATTAACAATCATAGCAATAGCAGGGAAACTGAACTACGCCGTATGCTTCGTACCTTCAATATTATACAAATAATGAATGTTTGTGAGTGCAATGTAAAGAATAATTTCGCTGAGTGGAATGGAACATTTCATCTGTCACCGAATGAAATTATTCTTTCCATTGCACGAACGTGAAACATTCATTATTCGTTTTATATGACACCTGGAAAAATCCTTCTTTATATGACACCTGGAAAAATCCTTCTCATCTGATTGGTTGACTTTTAATAGCCAATTTATTCAGGTTAAAAACTGTTTAAAAGTTCGACAAGTTCATCATATTAAATTTATGCAAACTGTTCAACAGGCTGTCAACAATCATATTAAAGCTATAGTCCATCATTTGTAATCTGTGCATTTTGTTCGTTTGAAGCAACAACAGTGCTCAAAATCTAAAGAAGGATACTGAACAACTAACCTAATGAAGTTTCAGCTCAGCTTCAGCTGTATATTCCGAGAAAAACAGCATTCTAGGATCTCAATTTCAAATCAAAAGTTGCTGAATCATGTTTTTAATTGCGCCTGAATTCAGCGTCCGAGACTCGTTCTCGCTGAGCCGATTGCAGCTACGCGATGTTGCGCAGCGATCCGACGAATTATAGCAGCTGCGCGCACGTGTGCGTCGTGCCAATGATTGCGCGCTTCGCCGAATAACAAAACGAACTACTAATTTAAATTTTCCTACGGTGCGTCTTAAGAAGCACCGTTGGAAAGGCCTTCTTTCGTTGATTAATTCAAAATGACAGCTTGCCAGAAAGAATAATTTCACAGGGAATTTAGTCCCCTTACTATCTTTCAACCAAGTGTGTTTTTCAACAATAATTACGCCAGCCACTTTTCGGATAGCTGCAAATGATGGACTATAGCTTTAAATTTATCTCAATTTAAAGCTATAGTCCATCTTTTTGTAATTAGTGCATTTTGTTCGTTTGAAGCAACAAAAGTGTTCAAAATCTAATGAAGGATACTGAACAACTTACTTGATGAAGTTTCAGCTCAGCTTCAGTTTCATATTCCGAGAAAATTAGCATTCTAGGATCTCAATTTAAAATCAAAAGTTGCTAAATCATGTTTCGAATTGTTTTGAATTGCAGCTTTACGCGAGGTTGCGCACTGATCCAACGAATTATAGCAACCGCGCGCGCTTGTGCGTCGTTCCAATGCTTGTGCGCGCTGCGCCGAATAACAAAACGAACAACTAATTTAAATTTTCCTACGGTGCTTCTTAAGAAGCACCGTTGGAAATGCCTTCTTTCGTTGATTTCTTCAAAATGAGAGCTTGCCAGAAAGGATAATTTCACAGGGAGTTTAGTCCCCTTACTATCTTTCAACCAGTATGTTTTTCAACAATAATTACGCCGGTTACTTTTTTGGATAGCTGCAAATGATGGACTCGGGCTTTAAAACAGCGCCACCACCAGCAGCAGTGACACCGTGCAACGGAAGTTCTATTCAGCGTGCAATAGAACTTCCATCGCATGCACTGTGCGCTGCGCGCTACCCGCGCGCCATGCGTTGGGACGAATAATTCAATGACATGTGATCAACGGTCCACCAATCAGATGACGGGGATTTATTGAGGTGTTGTATAATACTCATAGAGCTCAACCTCGTCCCCAGTGCTTACTTTATTTCCAACCGCGTTTCCAATAGTAAACCCTGGATAGGAAACTTTCTTCCTGTATCCTGATTGGATACCGCAATTGGCTAGTAATGGATTTTTATCGTGTACTTGGTGCTATATATTCACAACGTGCAGTACGTGTTTTCGCGATCAGATCCAGGCACCAGACTGTTTCTCATTTGCATACGTGTGCAAAAATCTTGCACATGCAAATGATCCAATACCAGGGTGAGAGAGCAGGTAGTGGTGGGCGCGTACTGCTCGACACCCTGGGGACGAGGTTGCATAGAGCTATATTAAATTACTAACATGAACAGTATAGACTAATTGACCTATCGCGGCAGAATCGCGTTAGAATCGAAATATTGGCCAATTACATGATAAACAAAATAATGGACGCCAAACGCGCAACATCTGAGACAAACAAAACTTAAGGGCCTGTCACATTATATGCGATCTCATAGGAGACCTTACGGCGACCAAAAATATTTCATAAATTTAACAATCGCAGCGAGGACGCAAGAAAATGACAACTTTCTGTCTCAAAGAAGCTCAAGGTACGCTCATACTGTGCTCTTCCCGCGCTTACGATGCGCTCAACTCGCTCTCTATCTAGTCGCTGCCGCCGCGCTGTCACTGCGCTCACACTGCGCTCTGCTCGCTGTTGATACGTCCTAGAAGCTCGCGTCGCGCTTTCTATTCGACCAAAATACGCTCATGTGACGTCACTTGCGCTGTATAAATACCAAGACAAAACGGTCAATACACAGTCCAGTTTCAAGATTATTCTACAAGTTCATCGCAGTCGAGTTACTTTCTCATGGAGACTACATCAACTGTCTTGCGCCTAGGCTGCCTCAATGCCACTTCAATGTCGCACGATTCACGCTCGCACAGCGCCCGAGTTGCGACATTACGGTGCCCTGGCCAGAGCGCAGAGGTGTTGCGATTGTTTTGAGCATGTTCAAAGACCTTGGCGCTCATCGGAGACCATTAAGACCCTCTGGCGCCCATCTGGCGACCTATGTAGTTGTCGCTGCGATCTAGTAGTTGTTGTTGCGCCCCAGCTATTTTTCAAGGACGCAGTGAGAGCACATATAAGAACGCAGACAGTGTGACAGGGCCTTTAGTGTACACAAATTCCATAGGGTTGTCTAAGGGGCGTGGCTTACTCGCAAACGGCGATAGTTCAATATTAACAGTCTACAACATCTCTTGTGTTCGTGGTCTATCACTAGTGGCAGTTCTGTTCATTTCATGTTTTTTGTGTGTGTCAAAATGTGGGGTGCTATATAGGAAAACTTACAATTTACGAATTCAACTGCGTGAAGACAACCAACACGTTTAATGTTGTTATTCTAACAGAGCTTAATTTGACTGAGAACTGCCTTGCAGTCCTTCCTGAACCGTCTGTTGGCAAGTCCGTAAATCAGCGGATTCACGGCGTTGTTGACGTAAAGAGTTACGGAGAGCGGTCCGATGATCATACTGAACACTGGGTCGTAGTAGGAGGCAAACACAGCGGCAAGTAGCATCCAGTAGGGTAGCCAGGTCAGGAGAAACACAACGCTGGTGATGAAGAGCATCCTGGTTGTCTTTCGCTGTAAAATTGCTGCGTTGGCTTTCGGTGGTGCGCGTCCTGCATTACTTTGTCTTTGTTGACGGTCACTATTGCTATTCTCAACACGATATTCTGTGTCCTGTACATGTAAATGTGTGGTCAAAGTCACTTGTTGTTGACCGGCATATCTTTTCCCATTTTCGTCAGGGCCAGGGGTGGATTCGTAAATTTCGTGGCTTGGTGCTCCTTTATTTTGTGCCACTCTACTGGCATCAGCTTCCGTGCTCGAGCATGGTTTGCTGATGAACGTCGACACGGAAGCGACGGTAGGAGTCGGTCCGACATTTGTGATAACGGAATCCTGTAGCCTTGTCGACCATTCATCGGCTAATCGAGAGACGCTGCAATCTCGAGTGGTACTTTTGACGCCGACTTTGGTGTGTTTCTTGATGGTCATGTAGACTTTGCCGTAACACAGGGCGATCATCACGAGCGCCACGACGAAGCAAATGACCTGGAATGCCCACTTCAAACGGCTCAATGACTGCCTGCTGGCAGGGGTTGTGGGTATGAAGGCAGGAATATTGATGACCAGTGAGAATGCAAATGCCGCAAAAGCTGATATCTTGCCGCGTTTGTGGGTGAAGAACCGGCGGTGTGGCCGGCATACGCAGTCGTAGCGGTCCGCTGCGATCACAGCAGTCATCATAATCGACGTACCGATGGCTGTTGTCCCAAGAGCCCAAATATAAAATGTGAACTGCGGAACCTCATTGCCAGCCATATCAGCAACCTTATCATAAATACGATGCACAGCCAGCACGCAGACTGCCAGATCGGCCCAGGCTAAGCCCATGATGAAAACATGGGTACTGGTTTTTAGAGTCTTTGTCCAGTAGACACGGAGTATAATGCAGTTACCGGGCACGCCGAATAAGAAAATGACGCTCTGCACAATCAGCTGGAATATGTTTCCAATCGTGTCAGACAGGCCTGAATCCGACTCTTCGTTTTCAAAAATAGCCGTGGAATTCGGCACTGAAGTATTCTCCATGGCTGTTTTTTTCTCAACAAATCTGTGTTCAAATTTCCCTTCTTAAGTTGTCTACGAAGATAGCGGATGATACGACTGTAACATTACTGGTGCGCCAGAAAAAACACATTGGCAGCTATTTTCCGCCGCATTACCTATTATACTTGAGACGCATTGCGCTGATGATGTGATCGACCCAATTACACATCTTGCCGTGTGGAGGTTGACCAATCACCGACGGCCATGCGCGTGCGAAATTCGTTAATTATCAGCGATGAATAGAGCCTGGAAGGGACAGGTCACGTGGCGATCTTCCGGAACCCTCGCGCTGCCCTACATGGGCATTTTACACTACATTGTGTATCAAAAAGAATATGTATAACGGAATGCCAGACGTAGATTTTAAACCAACATTGTATAGGTATGGTTTGAAAGATACGCCTTTATACTTTCAACTGAGGCATCAAACGTCCAAATCTGATATTTTCTGACAGAGTTATGAGTAATTTTCCAAGAGAGGTCAAATTGACCATGGGACCAATTTTCAATTTTAGGCATTTGGGATGAAGGTAGCCTAACCGCCCCTGTGTGGATAATTGCCTGACCGACAAAAAATGTGTTTGCGAGTAAACACTATTCTAAACACCCAATGCTATCTGTGTGTAAACATGTTTACAAACTTTACATGTTTAACATTTTTAGCATGAGGTGATAGCAAGAAAGTGTTTAGAGCTGTGTTTACTTGCCAAACCACACAGAGGTAATTAGGCTCAGTGTCCCAATGCCTAAAATTGAAAACTTGGTCCCATGGTCAATTTGACCTCTCTTGGAAAATTACTCATACCTCTGTTAAAAAGTATCGATTGGGACGTTGGATGTCTCATTTTAAAGTGGAAAGGCGTATCTTTTAAACCATACCTATATTATCTCTGTTGGTTACACATTCTACATCTTGCATTCCGTTATATTTTGTTTGTATTTTTTTATACACACTGTATAGGTTAAACTTTCAAATGCTATAATGTTCGGCAGAGTGATTTCTTACTGTAGTACCCAAGAAACACCTCTGTTAGAATTTATCTAATTATTATTTCAGCAAAAAATTGAGGACAAAAATCACTTGAAATGGGTAAAAAAAACACCCGAATTTTATGTACGACCTTTCATATCCGACATTGTCGTTCCCAGGTCTCCTTGATCGTGCACGTTTGTTTGCATGTCGTGTACTTGCCTGAGAACGAGAATGTGTAACGTTGCGGAGATTTACTCCCCAACAGTCGATGGGTTCTAGATTTGGTGGGGCTGGCTTGAGCAAATCCTGGGTTCAATCCCGTGACGGTCAACAGTTTTTTTCTTGTTAATAACGAGTCCTTTAAGTTTATTCACACAATTTGAAAACCCTAAAAGACAGCTAGGTCTCCTATTTCAATGTCGGTTGTCACATCATGACCACGACACAATTCAGAAACTCTCATCTACGTACATCGATTTAGGGGTATGAACCCGTAAGCTGCATTAGTCCGCATCATGTATTTATAGATTTTCGGAAATGAGAGGGCAATTTTGGCCTGATATTTCTTTTTCATGTCAGGCGATTTATCAGTTTCCATAAATTGATATGCTGGTGACAAGTTTACAAAGGCCTTTTTTTACGGGGAGACAATCTTAAGAAATCAATGAACCAAAAAAAATGCAACTTCTGAAATGTGTGGACATAAATTTTCCTATCGAAGGGTTCTGGAAGCGCGCCACCAGGGGTGAACTTTCAGGCTCCATTGAATATAGCGGCTTCGCAAACGTTTCTTTTTTGTGTGTGTTTTGAACATGCATCTCCTGAGAACTGGGAGTATTCTCTCAACATCCTTGTAAATACTTGGAATCATTAAGCATTGCGTGTTGATCTAGAAACTAGCTGACAGATGAAGACAATTCAAATGCTGATATAAAAATTAACCTTTTTCGTGAGCTCGTCTGAAGGAAATTACCGTGCTTTGCACCAAATCAAAAAGCAGTGCAGGTCTCTGTGAGATAATTTAATCAGGATATGTACAGGAACTGTTTATGGAGGCACAATTAAATCACAGTATATGGTGCCATCGCTCACCTTGTGTCTTTCCCGCCTTTATTAATTAAATTGGGGACGCTGGCAAGGATCATAATAAAATTCAGCATCAAATTTTTCCTTTGTTCTTTTGTTATGAGGCTGAACAAGAACGATTGTGTAAGGTGTTTACGACTGAAAATTTGCGCGAAGTTTCCATTGTCGATAGACATAAGGTGTAATGAAGTCAAATTTATCATATCAAAATGGTACGCTATTTCAGAGTAGCAAATGACATAATGTATAAATAAAGATCGCTTTGAACAAAAGATTCACATAAACTTTTCCACACTTGCATTGACGAAATGACAAACTTTGTAATGGACAGTTCAGAGCAGAGAGTATCAAAATGGAAAATTTATTTAACTTCTCTCGCAGAACTAATTTTATCCTGGAAAAGCTATAGAAATAGCATTATCGGAATAGATCTTTCCAACATCATCTTTCTCAGAATAGATATATAAATAGTGACTTTGGATGCAAAAAAAAACAAACCAAAGTCGCAAATGGTTTATCATTCGTGAAAAAGCACTCCAAATTAAGCGGGAATCGAGAACTGCCCAAATCTTGCACGATGTGACACAAGATGAGTTCGTGCCGGGTCGGGGAAATTGCAAGAAATAAGGTGAGACAGTAAGATGCATTAGGGATGAGGTATTGCACCCACAGGCAGACTGCTTCAGACAGCCATTAGACTACGGGAGAAGACGGAGCAAAGCACACGAGCCCTGGATCAGTAAAACCATTCACGATTTGCAAACCAAGGAAGACATGTCCATCTTATCAGGGGCGGATCCAGGAAGTTTTGCAGGGGGGTGGGGGTGGGTTCATGTAGGCAGTTTGTTTTCTCCGGACACTTTGCCTCCGTAAAATCAGAAGGTGGGGGGGGGGGTGTCGTGGGAGGATCGTTTTCAACAAATCTGACGAACATAAAGACTATATTACTAAATAGTGTACAAATACCCCGTAACACAGCTGCCTCTGTCCGAATTTTGTGCACAGGCGGATATTAATCCCAGTCAGCCGCTTACTGGTGTAATGATAATAGTAAATTGGAGCAAATGATAAATGGAATGTTAAAGTTTTTTAAATGTATACTCTAATTTCCTTTGAATGCAGGAAAACGCATCGTAGATCTCAACATTTTGAGGGGGCATGCCTCCAGACCCACTAGCAAGGCGTGCCTCACTCAAAACCCCTTCATATAGCCCCTCCCCTGGCTCTTTGAGCGAAGAAGCGTTAGCGAGTCAGGCGCGGATCCACGTTGGGGGGGGGGGGGTGTCAAACCCCCAGCTCTGTACAAAAAACAAAACAAAAAAAATCATAGAAATTCCTTAAAAATAATCCGAACCCCCCCCCCCCTGCTCTGACACCCAAACAATTATACTGGTAATAATGTCCGCCTGTTCACATATAATACGAACATAGCCAGCTTGGTTTAGGGGTATTTGTACACTATTCTGTACTAATAATCGTCGGATTTGAACAGCGCCCCATTTAAAGTATGGTACGAGCCCCCCCCCCCTCAAATTTTCGGAAGCCAAGTGTCTGGAGGAAAAAAAACCCTGTCTGCATTTCAATCTGTTTTGCTGATGAACCCCCCCCCTGCTAAAAATCCTTGATCCGCCCCTGCAAGTCTACGTCTCTACGTGTTGAAACACGGAATTGACCCGTTTTCCCCGACTGCAGATTGGATGGCTTTTTTACCAGCGCCGTAAAATTGCTCCCTTTTCGCTTTCTGCCCAGAGAGACCTATTCTTTCTTTGGTGTTAACCACATTCAAAAAGCCGCAACTCTTGCAGCAAACATCGGATATCAAATTTCAAAACTCCTGCCTTGAAACTCAATCGAATCACATTTTTATCAGTGCACAAAGGAAGCTCTACTTCCGATATAATATAAGAATTCTGGTGAAGCAGTAATTACGTTTTCATGACAGTGACTCTGAATAAAAGCCAGAGACTAATTTAATGTTTTTAGATGTTTATCAACACGTAATTACTTTTCCTTTAGAAGTCTGAACAATATCTCTGCAGTAATTTCTTTCGAAGGATTTCTATATCGTGTTTCAGTCTGTGCGCTTTGTGAAATTTTCTGCATGAATTTTTAAATCTAATTATACTGTATAGTTACAGCTCGACTTGTTCGGAGCGAAGGCTGCACATCAATTTGAAATATTTTCTCCGCCATTGAAGATACATCTATAGGATCATTTGATTTGAGTGCATTTGTGTTTCGTTTGAAGCAACAAACTTGTTCAACATCCTAAGAAAACAACATCATTAGAACTGACCCGTTGAAGTTCCAGCTCAGTGCAGACTATGTGACAAACCAGTTAAAACCTGGGCCTTATTCACGTGTCGGCCATATTGGATTGAGAATGAGGTAAAATCTTCATTTTTGGAATTTAGAAATGAAAGCAATGGCGTTACAAATTAATACCAGTCTGCTCTGATGAATAATTTTAAATTTGAGATTAAACATGCTCTTATGTTATAAGCCACATTTTAAAAAAAGTGAGGCTATAGTGAATATAGTCTGGCACCCATCCCATTCAACAGTTCACAATTTACACTCAGGGAACACGACAAAAATGGCCGACTTGTGCAGAAGGCCCGTTGCAAAATGTTTGGTCTCGCTAGTGCATTTCATTGCTATAGCTTGGTTTTCAAAATGTTCCTTTTCACATTCTGAACCCCACGCACTCGTGCACAATTCGTAAAACTGCTTTCGAGACAAGTCATGACTCTCATTCAGATGGTATTGTGCATTACATCAGGGTCACACAGTATTGTACAGTACATCAGTATTTAATAAATATCGTCAAATTAAAAAAAAATGTATCCGTGGGCAAATGTAATAAAAACAATGTTCAGTGATTGTTTCTTCTACGCAACCCATTGTCTTTATGCACGAGTCGGGCATATTACATTGCAAGCGAGGTAGAATCTTCATTTTTGAAACTTACGATGAGAAATGAAAGCAATGACATAATGTGAACTACAAATAGTCAGGAGAAATCTACTGTGCATAAATGCCTTCCTTTCAGCGACCACATGAGGGCGCTAACATCGAGCTATCTTGTCTGCCTTGCGTGTGTTGAAAAAGCACCCCTTAAATATATATTTTGGCTGTTATTGTTGCTATGTGACGAATAACGTACCATTACAAGTGAAGGCAATGTTAAATCAATCTTTCGTGTCATTTCAGTTGATTTCACAGTGACGCAAGTAACCAAAACAGTCTGCTCGGATGAATTATTTTAAATTTGTGATTAAACATACCTTAAGTTTTAAAGGGAAGATACAACATTTGCAAACATCCAAAAACGAAATGATAACATTATCACAAAATACCTTACTGGATCGTTAGGGAATGACAGTCTAAACCATCCTGTAAAATCGTGGTAAAATCCTGTAAAAGACGTTCCCCAAAGTTTATAAATTGCTCCGTTTCATCTTAATTCGGGCCAGGGAACCTGACTACAAGAACACGATTGGTTTTCTTGTTTTTTCCAGCATCTACAAGCCCAAAACGTGAAACAAGTCAGTTTAACAATATTTGCTATGAAATACTAATCCTCCAAATCCCTTTATTTCCGACAATTGCAGCAAAAGCAAATGTTGTACATTCCCTTTAAGCCACATCATGGTAAAAAAGACTTGAAAGTGAGGCTAGAATGCATAAATAGTCTGGCACCATTCCATTTATAAAAAAACATTCAGGGAACACGATCAAAATGGCTTCCTCGAAAAGTAGGTCCATTTCAGGCAAAATGATAATAAAATTAGATGTGGTACCGCTACCAATCCTTTCTCTAATCTGAGCAAAATGGCTCTCGTGAAATCGTTAGGTCCGTTTCTAGGTAATTGGCAATATTCCCAATTGCCCTTAAATAACGCTCAAGCCTCATCATTTTCAACATCCCCATGTCATCACCAGTGCCCCGATCATCATTACTCTTGCAAACACCGCTAATGCGCAATCACCTTTGATTAATGACACAATCAAAACGACATAATCACCATATGAGTCTCATTTAATTCTTGGTAATATGCAACCCGGATCCACGTGTAGCCATTTGATATTATTTTCTATATCCACGCATCCATTAGGGGTAACTCAACCTGCGTTGCGACTAAATTGGAACACGAATGTTTACCTTCACTTAGGCGATTCACTTTGTATTTTGATACCGGTTTCGATAATTACTGACGTGGAAAGCAGCGCTGGCTGTTCCCCAAATACAGTTGTGCAAGCAGATATCCTTAATTTCTCATAAACAATTTAACATTAGTATTTGATCTTGATGGGGCATATTAACTATACTCTTGTGTATATTCAGTAAAAAATGCTATGGAAATCCGTTCACGCAAACCAGAGAACAAATTATAAAAGGCTGTGGGGTTTTCACCCATTCCAATGGGATGGGATTTACACAGTTAACTGAAATTACATCAGAGTGAAAAGGCCCATGACAATCTGATGCAATGATATCACTACCTGTGTAAATCCCATTGGAATGGGTGAAAAACCCATAGCCTTTTGCAATCTGTTAGATCTCTGGTTTGCATGAACGGATTTCCATGGTATTTTCACTGATTACACACAAGGGTATAATTAATATGCTCCATCAATATGAAACACTCGTGTGAAGCAGTTTTTGATAGAATAAAATGATATCTGCTTGCATACATTTTTTAGGGTCACCCTGTATAGGCCCAAAGAATATAAAGAGATGTGAAGTTATTTTGAACGTAAATTGATGCATAATGTGATATCATTTCAACGTCATCCGTTAAGATTATTTAAATTGTTACATTGCTAATCACAATTCGACCACAAGTCAATCAAAAGTCAAATTATAGGCCTACGATTCGTATTTGTGACTTGGATAATGTCAATGAAATGGCTGTTGTCACAATCACTTAAGGCCGAATGACTTTCGGACGACTTGAGATTGGCTGGCAACGACAATGACTCGGTACTCAGACTTCCCCTATGTAGATACAGGCTGTCTCAAAAGAACAAAAACCCGAACCCTAAAAGCGTCCTGTTTTTCACAACTTAAAAAAAAATGCATCGCAAATATCTATACATACTTAGAGAGTATATTCCATTATCTTTTCAACACCGAAAACATCTTTGCGATTCCAATTAGAGCCGATTGTTCAATCTGTCCACGGTCTCAATTGTCATTTGTTAGAAACTATTAAGGATTTGGGGTGAGGGTAGTTTTGCTTTCTGTAATTTTGAATATTTCTTGCTTTAGTTTGTTCATTTTGAAATTTAAAGAACTGTTATCTTCTTAGATGTTACTTTGTTGCTCTGTCTCTGCTCTTGCTAGCCTTTTTCAGTATTTTTATTGCGGCAGTCAAAATATCTGTCGCCGTGGACAAAATGAAAAAGCGGTACTTGATTTCAAGTGGCCATAACTCCGAAATACTTACCCGATTGAAAAGATGTTTTTGTTGTTGAAAAGCTAATGGACTACCTCACTAAACATGCATTTGCGATGCATTTTTTTTAAAAGAACGTTAAAAAGAGGACACTTTGAGGCTTCGATTTTTGTTTAGACACCCTGTAGGTAGACTGTAAAAGAAATCTGTAATTTTCATCAAAAGTAAGCGGTTAAGCGTCACCAGACATTTGGCTGTTTTTTACTTTTACATCTAGAGTTATGAATTGTTTTTGCAGAACAAAAAATAGTTTTCTCACTTCAGTTGTAAAAAATAATTTTCTAGTGTAAGTTGTCATTACCACATTAATATGCAATTTGCATTGACAACTTTTTTTTTGTTGATTGAAGTAAATTCTTTGGCAATCTGGCAAATTCTCTTACCAATCAGGTTTTACAGTGTAACACGCGACAACTGTAATAATAGCTACAAGCTCAAAATCTCAATACAAGAAAATGTCCCCCCTTTTCTCTTCTTCTAAATCTCCACCCACAAATTGCCTGGACTTACAAGACCAGTCTCCAAACAAATACATTAATATCGATGGCTCGCAGTATCACGATGGCTAATTGAAGGTTCTAGCAACGTCCCAACTTCCGGAAAACATCTCTACAATCTTTGCGGAACCTTTTGTTGGCCAGGCCATAAATAAACGGATTGACGGCATGATTTAGGTAGAGAAGATTAAGGAGATACAGGAGCAAATCGGAATTCACGCCAAATATATTACACAAGGAAAAGATCCAGTAGGGCAGCCACGATAACAGGAATACCACACTGGTGATGAACAGCATGACGGTGGTTCGACGCTGCAGTGTCGGTGTTGCCTGTCTACGCCCGATGTGCGGTGGTAATAAGCGGAATGGCCGTGTAAGCGCTCGTCTTTGCCGATTCTCGCTTATGTTCGCCTCAACATTGGCAACTCCTCTACTCGACCGTGGCATATCACTGCTTTGGGCCGTCTCACGGTTGTTTGATAAGCGTGTCTGAACCCTGAATAATTTGATGTCAATATTTGAAGTTGGGAGAGCAGACAAGTCGTTCACGTGCACGAACATCATCGCCGACACAGTTGCAATGGCTAAAGAAGCCAACGCTGCTCGACCTTGCTGAGCACTTCTTGCCGGTGCGGCCCCGACTTGAACGTGTTTCCGTATGGTCAAGTACACATTTCTGTAGAACACCAAAATAGTCACCAGGGCAGTTGCAAACACCATGATCTGCAGCGCGTTCATCACAACAATCAGAGGTGGTGGGGCATCGGCGCCTAGATATGTGTGCACGTAAAGCGGCGTGTTGGCTGCTACGGAAGCTGAAAGGGCTGCCAAAAGGGCTTTCCGGGCCCGTGCGTACGTCATGATGCGCCGGTTGGGACGGCAGATACAGTCGTAGCGATCCACTGCGATCACAGCGGTTATCAGGATAGAGGTACCGATGATCGTGTTGTTCCAACAGTCGAACCGACTGTAGATATTCGGCACATCGGCACCGGTCAGAGGCGCCGAGTACCAAGTGATGTCGTACGGTCGTGTCAGGCAGACTATCAGGTCCGAGAGGGCCAGCCCCATTATGAGAACATTGGTGCTGGACTTGTGGGATTTGCCCCAGTACACGCGGAGGATGAGGCAGTTGCCGGGAACTCCCAGTATCACGACCAGAAGAAAGTAAACCAGGAGGATGGTTGTTTCCGTGCGGCCAGGTCTAACCACTGAGGTCGAGACAGGTGTCGTGTTCAGATAAGCTGCATCCATTCTGTAATAGGTGACGACTATGCTCCCCTGGATAAGACTTTACCAATACAAAATTGCCAAGCTGCAGTGAAAATCAGCGCATTCAGAAACTGGTCTAAATTCGAGTACACAACTCCGAAATATATACTAAACTTAAGTGATACTGATAATTTGACATGTTGTTGTCATTCCAAAGTGAGCCCGTGACTGTTGTTTTAGTGACAGAGGATCATCTTAACTTCAGCTTCAAATCTCTAGAAGTAAATCAAACTCTTTAAGGCAGGCCCACAATCGCCAGATGCACAAACAGATCGGCCAAGAAGATGCGCCTCCTTGCACGCGTGGAAGATGAATGTACACCATTAAGGATCAAGACGGATGAAGTGAATGCATTCCGAGCGTTGCTTGTACACCATACCTAACATCAGACTTAGTTGTGCCATTTGTATCAACCATTCTGTTGGCGTTGTTAACAACATGCCCACTTTTATATGATCTTTTGTCGGGAGACACCTTGTTTAATTGAATGCCGCCGTCAGAACATATCCCCAATCAATCACTTTACACCTATATTCCCGCTCGAGGCACGTGAGATTGTTTACAAGACTGGTGCTTAATCGTGCATCCTGTCCATGGCAACTTTGCCATTCGCTAGGTCACTTAACCAAACAGATCATTGCAAATAAATCGGGTTGCTTTCAGGATAAATTGGGTCTAGGGACATTATCTTTACTTAATATTGCCGGGTAGTGACTTATAAACTAAACAACCGAAGCAGAGGGAACACAACCGTCGGTAATGCTCTCGTAACTCCGTGAGGAGTCCTTGGGGCGCCAGGGGCGGATCCAGTATTTTCCAAAGGGGGGGGGGTGTGAAATGTATAACATGCAGCAAATGGTGAAGGCAATTGTTACGCCTACGCCGAAGGCCAAGGGGAGGGAAGCTATGTGATTAAAAGTAATGCAAGCGTGTAGAGCGAAGGCGTAACGGCGTGGGGAAAATGCTGGATTCTAGATGCTCTGTGGTGCGATCTCAGGCATGCAATATCTGAACACTTTAACCAATTTTGTTTTAAGCGAAAGATCATCACTTAAACATCATTTTCTAGTTTGGAGTAATTGAATCAGTTATCCTGAGGTGGTGTGTCCATACCATTTCATTTCCCTTTTTTGACCGCCGTCAAGATGCCGTCATGTGGGCCTATGTACTCTCTGATCGTCGTGCGCACATCTTCGTTGGAGACAGGACTGACCAATTGGAATGTGGTCTTGGTATGAGATGCTCATGGTTGTGCGGCAGCACATAATCTCCATCGTTTGAATTCTCCTCTGCAGCAGCTCTGCTGTAAGAGTCCATGTCTTGCAAAATGGAAAATACCGGCACAAACAGGAGTCATATCTAACGCTTCAGTGTGATGTTGTTGTCCCTCCATGTTCTTCAGCCCTGCCAATGCTGCTGTTGTCTGAGCTGCTCTAAAAGAAATTCTGACAACACGTGTTTCTGCTTAAACAAAAAACCCTTTCACACCCATGTGCGTTGTAGATCGCCATAATGTTTAAAACCAGCGCGGGACCTGTGTTGTTGATGTACCTGGCGTGGTGCGGCTCCTAGCGTATAACGCACTTTGATTTTTTCGCCTCTTGTGTCTTGCTAGAGCGAACTTTTTACCTCAAATTTTACAGTGAGTGAAATTTCATCAAGCTCTCCCGTTTATAAATCATAAATCGTAAGTTCACCTACCAATTGTAAAGTAAGCAGAGACATTTTGCTTTGGCGCGATTTTCCGATTTTTATTTTGAAGTCAAAGTGCACAATGAACCCTTTCAAAATGCGCCCCAAAATAAGAAAATACTTTTCTGACAAACTTGTAGTTGGGTAGAACTATATGAGTGTGGAAAGGTATGGTTAATCAAAATGTGTCAACTTAACCCCATGGGCCCGGCAAGCGGTCATGGCCGCGGTCGCTAATCCTCATTGGAATGCAGTTGCCAGCTGTGGTACGCCGTGGCGCACGGCTAGTGGGTAGTTCCACAGCTGCTGCTTTTGTGCAGTCCACACAAAGGCTGTGCAGTCATGCGGGCCACTTGCTCTATGTGTGGAGGAATGTCCCCATTATAACCCGTGCTTAATGGGTTAAAAAAGTATTAGACGCTAAGTTTGGAATTTTTTCTCCAAAATTTGGTCAAGTGCGCCACGTTCAGTTTCTTCATATTATGAGTGCGTTCGTTTAGCTCACCCGGGTCGACACGGGTAAAGGCAGACGGGTCGGCCACGAGAGCGGGACTAATATTCATATTTCCTATTGGTACAGAAGCCGTCGCCTGGGTGGATTTAACGGATGACAAAACACAGGTAGGAAGTGTTTAAGACCGGCCAGAAATGAAGGTGGTCCCTGAATGACATTGAATTTCCGCTTGCGAAAATTTACATTTCAAGGTTTGTAAGTTCAGAAGTTCGAGAGAAAAATGTAAATGTTTACAAAGTGAAACTTTTGTTTGGAGGGGAAAACAATCACTGCTCCGTTCATAGAAATAACCCCAACATATCGATAGCATTTTCTACGTCTTGGAATTTGGACCAAAAAAGGGTATTTATGAGTGGGAATAATAGTGTGGTGGAGGTATAGTCGCCGATAAGGCCCAAAAAAGTCTCCGGTTTCTGGTATGCGCGCGCGTCGCCATGCGCGTCGGCAAAATTAAAACGTTTTTTTCCCAATGTAAGATGATGTCTCAAAACCGCCAAACTCACTGGTTTGACTGGAATCCCTCTGCTGCACAATTTTAACGTGTTTCTTTGATGGGGTTGCGATCGAGTATAAGCTTTATGTGGCCACTCTGGGCTCCCATACGTTTTGCACTAAATTTAGTCGGCCGTCATTTGCAGTCATCAGCCGACATAAAAGCCACGTCGCCGCACCACTTTTGGGGCAAGCTCCATACCAGAAACTGGAAAATTATCGGCGACCAGCTCCTACACCCGGTTTTAAACCAGACGTTTGAAACTGCTGTCCCACGCAGGGCATGTTTTTGTTTCACACGGATCCGGATCGCAATCAGTGATCCGACACGTCGATAGCTGCTCCGGATCACGTTTTAACGGATCCTGCGCGCGGGTCGGATTCGCAAGATCAAAGATGGCGACGTGCGCGACGGACGGAGAGAACAAGTGTGTTTTTTAGTAGATTTGAAGCATGAAATGAGCTTTTGTGATAATTTATCTTCATAATTCTTTTAGAAAGTATTTTCTTGATTAAAAATAGTACGATTGATTTCCTTTTCTTAAACTATTCATATTTCATCATAAATAAAGCCCTTCTACGTACAAAATCTGAAGTAGACGACATTCGTGTGCGCCTATAGGATTCGACGCGCGAGAGTGTTCCCTTGTTTTCGCACGGCGCTGGATCGCATGATCTCGATCAGGATCTGGGATGAAGCAAAGAGGCCCTATTATTCCCTTAATAAAGGAAATTCAGACCCGGGGCAAAAAGCAATCGTGACGAACACACTCAGCATGTGTAGTCTCCCTATCAGTCGATCGCGTCTTCGCCACTCGGTTGAAAAAGCTAAGGGAAGGAGGGAGATATAACCTTGTCAAAATTGATTTGAAAATGATGAAACTCCGTCTGGAATTTCCGAACATCGAACTATATGGAACACTTTACTTTAGTAATTTTTTGGGACGGACAGACATCAGACCATCTGACCGACCGACCAACCGACCACCAAGTGACATGTAGATACTCCTGCCAGCGCTTTAACATCGCACCCCGCCCACCTTTAGGGGACATTTCCTCCTTCTGGAAACCATCCAACCACTACACAAAATGACGTCCACTTTGTTCGAGGAAGATGTTGTACAGCGCAAGTGCGAGTGCACAGTAAGCTCTGGCCGTGTTGCAAGAGGTCTTGCATGAAAGTCTTGCATGAAATCGATGAAAATGATCCCTGCCAGAGCTGAACAAATTCGATGCCAAAAAAATGCGACACCGATGGCACATTTGGAACACCATACGTTTGGTCAATTTTCCGGGGACAGACACAAAGACGGACAGACCATCCAACCGACCGACCGATCGACCACCTATTGACATGTAGAAATAGAAGCTCCTGCCAGAGCTAACAATAAACAGAACCCCAAAAAGAAATTTACATTTCCAGTAAGGAATATTGACTCAAAAATCTACGATAAGCGAAAATCTAGATGAAAGCTTATTTTGTTTTAAGAGTGCGTGCAACAACTTGTCGATTTGTGTTTGTTTTTCTCACATATTTTAATCCGGTGTAGTGTGAAATTAGGACTTACGGAAAAACTGGCTCATTGGTCGTAATTTGCACATGCCTCAGTCACTACGTGTGAGGTTTTGAATACAAAATAATAGGGTAACATTAATGGGATCAAATTTCCAAATTTTATGTGACATCGTATCAAGGCTTTGTAATCACAAAAAATGTATCGAACAAACGATATTCCACGAGCGAAACTTGAATTCCTCGAAGTTGAAGACGTGGCTTGTCATACGTGGGCGATGGGCCATCCGGGAATCCAATAACAAACCTCACTACAACAACATAAAAGAGACAACGTTGGCAGTAATTGTCGTGTAATGAAAGCTGCGCCACAGAAGAAGGCGACAGGCGTCACATTTCCCACTGAAGTCAAAGCTTTCAATCAACCTCGGTAAAAGTAATGCATCCATTAACGACCCACGCATGTCAATACTTTCCCTTAAAGGCAATTTCGAACATCGTAAAAAAAATCTCATTGAAAAGCGTGTTGAGCATTAAAGGCTGCCGCTGTCTGGTGTAGCGTAGACTTGAATACAAGTCGGTAATTGTCGGGTTTTCTTAGCCCGCCGCGCGCCGCACCGCATGCGATAAGATATGGACGAATACCGCATACCGTTTAGCCTTTAGTCAAGTCCCACGCGCCTATACCCGGACCATCCGGACACGTAACGCACCCTGGATGCTGGCACGTAAAAAGACTAGCACGAGCGGCAAAGCCGCGAGGGCCTTTACTATCTCGTGGAACTAATCACTAATTCATTTATTCACGTAATATAAATCAAGCAATATAAACCAATCATCTAACGGTGGTTTGCGGTTACCAGCAACAGCACCAGCGCCATGGCGCGCGTGCTGTCTGGCGCCAGACGACGGCTGATTTACGTTAGTAATTAATTCTGCATTTTCATTGGTCAATTCACAACGGGTAATGCATTATGCATGTCTACCAAATCGGTAGACAAATGTAAAGAAAAACATAAGCGTTCTCCACGAGATGGTAAAGGCCCTCGCGGCTACGCCGCTCGTCCTAGTCTTTTTACGTGTCGGCATCCGGGGTGCGTCACGTGTCCGGGTAAGCGCGTGGGACTTGACTAAAGGCTACATACCGTTCCGCACATGTACCGTCAAGGCCGGATTATCAAATAGGCACAGTAGGCAATGTGCCTTGAGTCTTCGAACAATTTGTGGGCCTACGAAAATACCGCAGTACCTATAGTGACGCCTATCCACACACGCAGAGAATTTAAAAACAAAGTTTGATGGTCTCTCCCTCAGAATCTTAGATTTCACCAACTGACGCTGAATAAAATGGAGGCACAGGCCTACATGCATGTAGGCCATCTATTTTACCTCCATGGTAGGTCTAACGTAATAAATCTGTCGTTCTGAAGCACGGTGTCGACCATGGACGTCGATCTGTGGGGGACGGGGGGACATGTCGTCCCCCCAAACCATTTTAAAATATTGTGGCCTACATTTGATTCTATAGCTCAGAATAGCTGATTCAATGACTTCAAACTCGAAAATGATGTTTAATGATTATCTTTTGCAGAAAGGAAAATTGGTTAAAGTGGTCAGAAATTGCCCCAGATTGCACCACAGAGCGTCTAGAATCTATTTTTTTCCGGGCCCTTTAAGCGGGCCCACAACCCCATGCCGTTAAGGCTTCGCACTCGGCGCATTACTTCTGATCAAGATGCGATTGTATGTACCACCCTATAATTTTCACAAGCGATTGACACCCTTGGTACCAAGAGGCACTTTTTAGAGTAGGATCTATACCAGTTTGCCCTGGATTGATATGTACAGTGCTTTGTACTTTAAATCAACATAAATTGGTACCGGTGCCTATAGGGCGGAGTATAGGGGACTACGGTACACTGGTGCCGAGGGCCTACGAAACACATCATCTGGGCCTGCTTGGGTATTGGTACCATTACGCGGGGTGGAATGTGCATCCTAGACCCCGATATACGTGTTCGTCGAATTGACACGTCGAAACTCAGCAATATATAATTATAACGTGATAGACAGTGCAGCGGTAGTAGACATGAACAAAACACGGTTGTCTAGCGACTTGTCATCAAGTCAATATACCTCGTCCCCTTGTTGAGTTGTTAGAGCATTAATTAATTTGGAGATGAATTGGTAATCACTGAGGGGGAAGAGCCATCAATAAACCCGCAGAATTTTCGTTCTGAGTAAAATTTTTAATTGCTGTCCAGCCAACCATGTGTGTTGAACGAGGCGTGCAGGTCTTAAGCGTCAAGCGACGGCTGAAGCGTGATAATAAAAGCTTGTCGGTCGATTTTCTGATGTAGATCGGCCATGAGCAACAGAGCATTTTAATCAAAAAAGCTTGCAAACCCATTAATGTTTGCAAGCTCGGCTGGTTAATTAAAAGATTTCTGCATCGCGATAGATCATCGCGTTAACAATGTCATCATCAGCAGAAGAACGACGTTGACTAGAGCCATAAAAAAGGCCTATTTGTCTGCAATCTAAATATGCAAAGATTAAACATGTGATGTGAAAAAATTAAACATGTTAAGTGAAAGGCGACATGTACTCAATAAACTTATATAGGCAAAATTAAACTTTGCCCTCTTTTTGTAACGTGTTGGCATAATATGTGTTTTTATTGCATATTCTTAATTGATACCTTTCGCTCTGTGATCTTCTAGTTTGCGATCTGGGCTTTTTTTATTACTCTTACTCTTTTCTAAAGTAGCTTTATCTTAAACGTGTCTCATTACATAAATGTCTGCTTTTTATGCAAAAAAAGTGATCAATATGGTTTTTTAGGAGCTTCTTTGTGGCCAAATCTTGTGGCAAACAGTTTTCGTATGTTTTTCTTCATTATTGGAACAAATACACTTTACTGAATTCGGACGAACAACTTCATTACATGAACTGGTTTCCAACTCCTTTGCTCACATTTCACAAATGCTTGCTTAATGGTGAATCGAATGACCAAACTGACGCTACGTGAAGCTCCGGTGAATTTGAATAACCCAATATGACATTGTAATGTGAATTTGAAAAAATGAATCGTTGAAAAGTACCATCGCATGCTTTACATTTAAATTGAACGATCTATTTAGTTACTTGAATGTTGATCTAAACGTGCATCCAAGTTCGTGCGAAAATAGGTGATTCGTCATCAATTTGCCTGCCAAATCTATTAAACTGAGCGGGAAATCCTATATTATTGAAGGGCGTGGCTCCAATGGAGGCTCCCTATCTTCAGAAAATGTTTGAGGTTATACTGCCTTTGCCTTTTCCTAACATGTAGCGATTAAAACATCTTCTTTAAGACTTGTTTACAGTCTTGCCTAAAACGTCGATTTGCAAGTCCGTAAAGTAACGGATTGATGGCGTTGTTTATGTAAAGAGTTACGTTGATGCGCGCGAGCACAAGCAAGACACTCTCGTGCACTTTCCAAGTGCTGTAAGTATTCACAATCTCCAAAATGACCGATAGCCAGTACGGCAGCCATGCAATCAAGAATACAACACTGGTCAGGAGAAGCATTCTCGTCGTCTTGCGTTGCAGGGACGAAGTGCCACCTGGTCTCGGGTCTAGCCGGCTGTCCCGCCTGGAGTTACCAGTGACTGCCTGGTTTGTCCGACGGGAGCGCTGCGCAGACCCTCGGCCGTCCGTGGCGCGTTCTCTCCAGTGTGTCTCTACCGCGAGCTCCGTGTCGGATTTACCTGGAGATTTCCAAGCCATAGGTTCCGACGAATTGGAAACCCAGGGGTTATTGGCGACAGAGTGTGACACGGATATCATCTCAAGGCCCTGTCGATGTGGGCTGGCAGGTCTTGGCGAACTCGCCGATTCGTACTGCAGAGTCGGAATTGTACGGTCCCCCGAAGTCGACGCCCAAACGCCCACCTGAACGTGCCGACGAATGGTCCTGTAAACCTTAGAGTAGCACAGCACTATCATCGTCAGAGCGGAGATGTAACACAGACTCTGAAAACTATAAAGCACCACCATGTTAACGTCTGAGTTTTTGAAAATACTTACAATGAAAGGGATATGGATGGCCGCACAGTACGTAACAGAGCAGCAGAAGGCGATTTTGGCGCGTTTGGTGCTAAAAAGTCGTCCAGTGTTCGAGCGACAGACACAGTCGTAACGATCAAAGGCGATGACTCCCGTCAGAGTGACCGAAGACGCTACAGCTGTCTGCAGAAAGAAATGCAGGGAGATTAAAACTGCCTCAGGCGTCTTCTCGACAAGAACGATAACATACACTGCGATTCTCAACGATAGGAAAACACAACTGAACAGGTCGACCCAGGCCAGGCCCAGGATCAAAATGTGGGTGCTGGTCTTGCGACGTTTGACCCAGTACACGAGGAGAATAAGACAGTTGCCCGGAATGCCGAAGACCATGCAGAGTACGCACAGCACCAGGCTAACAATGTAGAAAGCGGAGTCGTCCATGTCGACAGAACTCCACCGAAATCTCGTCTGCTCGCGTCACTGTGTTACCTGAGAATGACGGTCCCTCGTGCACGTTTCTCATTGAATGCACAGTCGTGGTGTTCATGGCAACCCATTAGAACGTAATGGGTCTATATAAGCCGTTGTCAACCGCATCACTAACGTGCCCGTTTCGTGTCATTACAGTTTGAGCGCTCCGATCGTCAATCTCGGACCATTTGGGGATCACTAAAATACACGATCTCTGTTCCACATGACGCTAATTTGTGTTGAGTGCAAGTTACCAAAGCGATGTCAGAATTTGAACAGACTGGATGGATCAAAGATGAGCTGCGCGTCCGGATACCGGATATGGGACTGTGGATCAAATCGCCAAAGCTCATAGTGCTGCCCCATAAAACATGAGTGTTTAAAAACATTACGCGATAGGGACAACAACGTGATGAAAGGCGTCTTTTTACAGGGTTCCAAAAGGAAGTGTACATCCTCTGGATAGTCACGGCTTGATTGATGCCACATAACAAAAAAAACCTTCAGCAATATGGTTTCGAAGGCGAAAGCGTGCGGGTTGTCAAGCAAAGGTAATCCGATTAGACGCTGTAACAAAGCAGTGAAATTCGTAAACCCCCAAAACATGGTTTTTTGAACGTTGTGTTTCTCAGAAAATATGCTCAGTATTCAGAAAATATGCTCAGTATGATTGAAATGTTAAATTATAACGGAAGAAATAATTCTAAACTTCATGTCAGTGAAAAAAAAATCGCCGTTATCGATGCTGAAACGTCAATACTGGTTACTGGTAATGCTGACCTTCAAGTCTGGAAGATGTGGTTAGAAAACTTCCCCAAATGTAATTATATCAATTTCTGGGAATCTACTCAAGTTGTTATTTTACGAGTAGTTGAACACTTATATCATCTAAGCACATTACGAATGTCAGCTTAATTGGTTGTTGCTAACGCTTGCGTTATACCTTGAACCATCTCTAAGGAAAATTTCGACAAAGATTTTTTGCCACCCTCCCACATGCATTGTTCAGCAAAGCGCCGTATGCGCTACGGTTAACTGATTTCGGCCCGGTAACACAAGACGATGGGCATATTAGCATATTCATTAGCGTCACCTGGCGTGACTGGGCGTGGGTCTCGGTATCGACCAATGGAAGCCGGCAAAAAGGGTGATATTTATCAACTAATAACTCGTGAAGGAGGTTTTTATGCAATTTTTTACTGCACACCATAATGGATATAAACCTTATTGATATTTGTGAGGCTTTAAAAGACTGGCAGACACTGCTAACGCCAGTGTTACAACTTTCAAATATGCACGAGCGAGGCCTATTTTTCCAATTTCAACAAAAAGTAAAGACCACATCACAACGATTTTTAGCACATACTGGGATCCTTATAAGGGAAATAAACCTTGAAAGTTGCATGAAGATACAGTCTTCCAGTGGGAGGAATTAATTTTCAAAGATTTCGCCCATCAACGTGAGCGCGAATTTGTATCCTTGTGGAGACATTTCCACAATAGGGAACAAAATATTCTATAAGTCTCCACAGGGCAATTTCTACAGATGACTAGGTCTCCACAAGGTTTTCACGAAATAGATAAATGGATTTTACTCAAAAACTAGGAATTTCCAAAGTGGGTTGATATGTCGCAAATGGAAGAGTTTTAGAAAAGGATATAAGTCCGAATTTCAGCCAAGGAAATTAATTCTGGTTAAAATAAGAGCATTTTGAAACTTCACTTTCAAACTCAAAAACTTTACTACACGAGAACAAAGAAATGTCTCCACAGGGATACAAATTTGAGAATGTGTGTGTGCATGTAGTTTTATTCAAAATAAAGTGTTACGTAACCTTTAGAAATCGCCCTTCGCAACCATATGGGCGCCTTATCAGTACTTGAAGTGATGCGAGAAATGGTGCAGTTTTCGCCGGCCATTAACATAATAAGCAGGTTGTCCAAATTCAGATACACGTGTCTTACCATGTTACACATTAACAGGGCTGAGTTAAAGCTCGCGGAAAGATATTTCAAAGTCACGTCGGGGAAGACTTAAAAACAATTAAAATTACCATTTAAAAAATAGCATTATTGATTGCAATGGACACTTATACCCACGCATGAAAAAGCCGTCGCCAGTCTGACAATAATCACATGAACATATGAAGCAAATAGTCGCCTTGAAAATGACGTTGCTTTGGCAACCAAATGCAAAACCCAATCCAGTCTCGAAAACAAACATGCTGGATGCTGCAAACCAATCAATGATTACAAACTCGGCCGGCTACTAAAAGCTTTCTGCATCCCAATAGATCATTGCATTTCAATCTCCCAATCAGCAAGAAAAGCGTCCTTGAAAAGAACCACAAAAAAAATGTTGGTCTATTTTTGTTTTACCTCATTTTCATTTAACCGAAATGTGAAAGGTTCAATGTGAACC
This sequence comes from Patiria pectinifera, assembly GCA_029964075.1. Lineage (NCBI taxonomy): Eukaryota > Metazoa > Echinodermata > Asteroidea > Valvatida > Asterinidae > Patiria > Patiria pectinifera. The sequence continues at coordinate 27,811,628 of CM057149.1, read as the reverse complement.
TTACAACTTTTCCAAAGAAAAACAGTTAAAATCAGAATTTAATTGTATATAATGTAATGTATTATTAGAACGGCCATGCCTAAAAGACCCAAGGTAACTTTCTGTACAGACAAATAAAATTAAAACTACTTTAAATTTCTGCTATCAGATGATTAATTTCTGGATTTAGCCCTCCTTGTACGATCTGAAGAAACCAGAAATTCTCTATACATTGAGACCTATACTTTATTGAAATGCTTTAATGATACGATGAATTTTAAAACGTTTTGGATCAAGAAAAAAACGCCTCATGTATTAAAATATGGAGAATGATATAATAATGATGAATTCTACTAGGCCTACATGTATATACAGAGTGTGCCCAATCATCAATTAAGTGAAAGGGTTTACATTTTTACTTGGGCCACTCTCACGTGTCATGTCACCAACCTATGCATATTCAACCCATATGCAGTGTTTTACTCAGATTCAGCATGTCAAGGTGAGAGTGGCCCAAGTAAAATTTACACCCTTTCACTTAATGGATTGTATTTCTGGATCTAGGGACCCAAATGGAATGGGGTGAAAAGTAGTGGATCGATCAGTCAGGCATTAATGTAACATATAGTTTCATTGAAGAAAAAAATATAAAACAGTTATACCTACTTGTTTTCTGAATGTTGCACTTTTTTCAGCACACTCCGTGCATTGCATTTTAACGGAGTACCCTGAAGCAACACATTTCGCAGCCAGCATAAACTGAACAGGAACAAGGCCTGTTTCAGATGTCGTGCTTACGCCGTGTCAAATAAAATTTAATTTAGCGAGACGTTAGCACGGCATTAGCGCGGCAGTGGTTTCAAACGTCGAACTTCATTACAAACGCCTAGTCGAATTTAAATACATCCAACATCGCGGACGAACAGTCAAACCAAAAAACCCCGTGATTTTGTGCACTTAATCAGTTAGAATTGCACGAAGAAAACGAATTTTGCCGGAGGAAAGCTATAGGTGTCCCTTATTGTAGTCCTTTTGGTTTCAACGCCTAATGAGAATGTTACGCTAATTCCCCATCTGCCTATGGATGCACCCCTGTAATAACAATTCCCATAGATACCAATGCTAAATACTTCAAAATTCTTGTTTAAATTACTCAGAACTCTCACAGGTATTTAAGCTGTACAGAAAAAAGTTATGATCAACATGTCATCTGTTCATTTTCTTTTAAATTTTTGGTAGGTTGACCATTGACTTTTTGAGAAATTCTCACCCAAAAAAGACGTCTCCTATTTTTCCAAAAGCGGAAAAGTACAGAGCCTTCTTTAAAAAAAACCCCGATCCCTCCACAACATTGCAAAATAGCGCCAGTGTAGAGTCCTATTGCATCCAAAAGGCTCAGAACTGGAAGCCCTAAGTCCGGGCCAGAGTTTCATTGACATATCTCTTCAATTCCCCAATTTTATGGCTCTCAGAACTCTCTAATATGGACTATTTTGAGTGTATAACTTTAATTCATGAGCTCTGCGGATAGGATTAGGCCCATTTACAGGTGTGCACCCCTATGATTCTTGAAAAATATCCATGCAGGTCGCTATATTTGTTGATGCGTTTGTTAGTTGATTATTTCTTTACTTGTACACACGTCTCGAGCATGCGCATTCCTAATTATACACGATGTTCACGGCACTAGCAAGACGCGCGGTTTCAAACGTCGTGCTACTGCAGTGCCCAAGTTGGCCGGCCAACTTCGAATTGAAATTGTATTCGACACGACAGTCGAATCGGGGCTGCCAATTCTGAGCATTTTGGATACAATTGGGCTCGAAAGTGGCGCTATTTTGCCATGTTGTGGAGGGATTGTTTTTCAAGATGGCTACTTATGGGAAAAAAAAGGGGTCGTCTTCTTTGGTTGAGAATTTCATGAAAAGTCAATGGTCAACCAAATGGAAAGAAAATGAAAGATGACATATTGATCATCATTTTTCTATGCAGCTTTATACCTGTGAGAGTTCTGAATATATTAAAAAGCAAAAAGTTCTCATCGGGCCATGACAACAAAAGGACTACAATAATGGACACTGGTAAAACTTTCTTCCGTTAATAAGTACTTGAGGAGTACCTGTTGAGGCAAAATTCGTTTTTATCATGCAACTCTTATTGATTAAGAGCACAAAATCATATTTGTTGTTGTGACTGTTGGTACGCCATGTTGGATTTATTTAAATTCGACTGGGCGTTTGTAATTGAGTTCGACGTTTGAAACCACTGCCGCGCTTATGCTTATGGAACTTTGTCACTCATTGCTTGTCCCCATCCAGGAGTAAATGGGTACCTGTGAAGGCAGAGTAGGTTGTTGTGATTGATTTTAGGCGCCTTGCGCCTTAATGGCTGCGTCGAGCTGTAGGCCTAAACTCCCCAAGGAGCTGAGGTTGTGTTTGGAAGGTTTCAGTGGCCCAATGATCGAGGTAAATAATAACGTAAAGCTCTTTGATCTTACTTAAAAGCGCTATACAAGTACCCGTTATTGTTGATGGGCGTGGCTCCAATGAAGGCTCCCTATTTTCAGAAAATGTTAAAGGTTAATCTGCCTTTTCCTAACATGCACTGATTAAAACATCTTCTTTAAGACTTGTTTACAGTCTTGCCTAAAACGTCGATTTGCAAGTCCGTAAAGTAACGGATTGATGGCGTTGTTTATGTAGATACTCGGCTTGATGCGCGCGAGCACAAGCAAGACACCCTTGTGCACTTTCAACGTGCTAAAAGTATCCAAAAGACTAAAAACGACCCATAGCCAGTACGGCAGCCATGCGATCAAGAATGCGACACTGGTCAGGAGAAGCATTCTCGTCGTCTTGCGTTGCAGGGACGAAGTGCCACCTAGTCTCGGGTCTAGCCGGCTGTTCCTCCTGGAGTTACCAGTGACTGCCTGGTTTGTCCGACGGGAGCGCTGCGTAGTCCCTCGGCCGTTCGTGGAGCGTTCTTTCCTGTGCGTCTCTACCGCGAGCTCCGTGTCGGATTTACCCGGAGATTTCCAAGCCATAGGTTCCGACGAACTGGAAACCCCGGGGTTATTGGCGACAGAGTGTGACACGGAAATCATCTCAAGGCCCTGTCGATGTCGGCTGGCAGGTCTTGGCGAACTCGCCGATTCGTACTGCAGAGTCGGATTTGTACGGTCCCCCGAAGTCGACGCCCAAACGCCCACCTGAACGTGCCGACGAATGGTCTTGTATACCTTGGAGTAACACAGAACTATCATCGTCAGAGCGGAGATGTAACACAGACTCTGAAAACTATAAAGCGCCACCGTGCTAGCGTCTGAGTTTCTGTAAATGCTTACAATAAAAGGGATGTTGATGGCCGCACAGTACGTAACCGAGCAGCAGATGGCGATTTTGGCACGTTTGGTGCTGAAAAGTCGTCTGTACGAACGACAGACACAGTCGTAACGATCAAAGGCGATGACTCCCGTCAGAGTGACCGAAGACGCTACAGCTGTCTGCAAAAAGAAATGAAGGAAGGTTAAAACTCCTCCAGGCTTCTTCCCGACAATAATAGTAACATACGATGCGATTCTCAACGACAGGAAAACACAACTGAACAGGTCGGCCCAGGCCAGGCCCAGGATCAAAATGTGGGTGCTGGTCTTGCGACGTTTGTCCCAGTACACGCGGAGAATCAGACAGTTGCCCGGAATGCCGAAGACCATGCAGAGTACGCACAGCACCAGGCTGAAAATGTAGAAGGCGGAGTCCTCCATGTCGACAACAAATCCACCAAAATCTCGTCTGCTCGCGCCAGTGCGTTGCATGAGAGTGGCGGTCCTTGGTACACGTTTCACGGTGAATGCACAGTCCTAGTGTTCAGTGCATCCCATTAGGACGGTAATGGGTCTAAGCCGTTGTCAACCTCATCACTTTTACGTGCCCGTTTCGTGTCATTACAGTTTGAGTGTTCTGATCGTTCATCTCTGACCATTATGGTTATTGGAGATCACTTAAATGCACGCAACGATCTCTGTTCCACATGATGCTAATTTGTGTTGACTGCAAGTTACCAAAGAGACCTCAGAATTTGAACAGGCTGGATGGATCAAAGTTGAGCTGCGCGTCCGGATACCGGATATTGGACTGTGCATCAAAGCGCCAAAGCTCATAGTGCTACCCATAAAATACAACAGGTGTATTTATTAACATCACGCTATAGGGACAACAACGTGGTGAAAGGCATGTTTTAACAGGGTTCCAAAAGAACTGTACGTGCTCTGGATATCGACGACTTGATAGATGTGACGCAAAAGAGAAAAAAAATATTGTCAGCGCTTTGAAAGGGTGCAGGACATCGAATACTTATTAACATAACAAGCAGGTTGTCCAACTTCAGTTACACTTACACTCAGTGTCTTACTTGTTACACATTAACAGAGCTGAGTTGTAGCTCCAGGAAAGATGACTGCACTGTTTCGAAGTCACGTCTGGAAGACTTAAAAGCAAACACAAATTACAATTTTTTTTGATAGGATTAATAATGCTGTTGTAAATAAACCCCCTAATCCCAGACAATAAGTTCGTGTTTTTTTCTACATATTATACATATTAACATTGCCGCCTCTACGCCAGTAGCGGATCTAGGGGGAGGGGGATTGCAACACCCCCCTTCAGCGGCTGACTAAAGCTATGAAACTAGTGAAATGGGGCAACAAAGATAATAAATGAAATGCTAAAGTTCCAACGTTTATTCTTGAATTGCCATGGAATGTAGGAGAAATCACTGTAGATTTCATTTTTTTTACGGGGGCATGCCCCCGGAGCCCTTGTAGGGCGTCCGCACGCCCCACACTCAACCCCCTTAATGTCAACCCCCCCCCCCCGTTTACAGAAAGCTAGATTCACCCCTGCATGCAGCTCATTTCGTATTCCACCCCAAGCACGACATGTACACCCGATCATGCTCTAATGCTCTAAGTGCATTAATGATATGACTCAAGCACAACGTCTACACCAACCAAACGAAGTCTGCACGCGCCTGTGGGATGTGCCTTCATATTAATTTCCAATTTTCTACTGGTCGGCCTCGAGAGAATGATTGTGAACACGAGACGGGCTTTCGAACTCCACTTTTATGTCGAGGACCATCTTGTGGTGCATCGATCAATGATGATTGATAGTGTCTGTTGAAAATTATAACTAGGGACAGACAGTGGGGTGCCTGGCCATGCTTTCAATCAGTGCTTCTTTTTGTAGCGGTGTTGGGGTACGAAGGAATCGATCCTTTACGGCGTAAGATCGCATACATTGTAATGTTCTAATCTTACCCGTCCAACATGATTACAAAATGGACAAGTGAGGACTGTTTTTTAGGAGGATAGCATTTATTCACGAGTCGGCCATATTTAATTAAAAGCGACGTAGGCTCTCCTTTTTGGAATTTGCGAGTAGAAATGAACGCATATAAATACAAGTTCATAACAAATTCATCCCAGTCGGCTCTGATGAATAATTTGAAATTTGTTATTAAAGAAACCCTTATATTTTGAGCCACATTAAAAAAAAAGAAGAGAGCATTGGCATGCACTCCAATTATAAAGTAGTCTGGCACCGTCCCATTCAACAGTTTACATTTTATAAAATAGATTCAGGGAACACGATAGAAAAGTCTTCTTCGTGAATTATATCTATTGGATAATTTACACTGAACGTTAAAATACGTAATATACACACACGTTTGGAATAAAAGCACCAAATGCACAATGTAAATCCATTGCTTGCCATTGCGGGATCGAATAAAAATACAGCAAGCAAGCTTCAATTTTTGTCTCTGGAAAATCCGTCGAATGAGATCGATCAGTGTCAGTGTCTTTCCTGAAGCATATACATGTACAACCAGAGGCCTCTCTATGCATGTTGCCCACGCTTAAAAGGACTACGGTGGCCCGATTAGGGCACTTTGATGTCAACCTTTCCAATGTCAACATTCAACCTTTCCAATGCCTCTACTTAAATTCTACCTTAAACGAAAATATAACTGACATTAAATAAATATGTTCTTTTCCCACTCAACTAACGTCTTGTCGTATATTAGCCTAGCTGCTGGGAATAGTGAGGACTCCGTATACTTTATTTAAAAGTTCCAAGGAGCATTGTTCACTTCACGACGGAACATGGTCGAAGGGCGATATCAAGTATGGTACAGGGTTTTAACTATGGAAATAAGAAGATACAATTCTGAATCGTGAAAATACACGACAGAACGTTGACATTAAGCATGATCCATGGTCAACATTGACAAGATTGACATGGTGACAAAGTCACATCAGCAAGGACAAACGCAAACACTGCGAAATTAAGCAACGCGTGTAAGGTGCATACTGCGAGGGTGAAACATTGATATTCGAACATTAATATTGGAAAGGTTAACATTAACATGTCCTCTCCCGCGAATTAGTTCACTGATCAGTGCATTACCCCGTCTTTCCCCGAAGCCTAATTGCTGTCTGAATTAATATATTTGTGAACGCATCACCTCATCCCCATAGTATCTTACCGTCTCATGCTATTAGTTGCAATCCTCCCGACCCAGCACGAACGCCTCTTGTGTCGCAGTGTGAAATGTGGGCAATTCATGATCCCACATTAGCTTAGAGTGCTTTTCCACGAATGATGAACCATTTGCCATATCTTTTTTTTTGGCCCATTTTGAGAAGGACGATATATTATGAAGATTTGTGGGGAAAACTATTCAGATATTTTTATTTTAGGTTTTCAAGGATAAATATATCTTTCATTTTGATGCACCCTTTGCCGTGGTGTATCGATTTAGAAAGCTTGTCATTTCATCCTGAAAACAATGCATGTGTAGAAAAATTAGTATACATTCTTTGTCCATAGGGTTCTTGTTTACATCTTAACATGTCGGTTGCAACTCTGAAAAAGCTAACAATTTTTTTAGGGTAGATTTGACGTCAACACACCTTTGGTCTATTGACAATGGAGGCTTCGCACAACTTTGCCGTCGTGACTACCTAACACAATCATTCTTGTTTCACAAGGAAAAAGAAAAAAAAAGGCATAACAAGCTTCCAACTTGGTCCCGAATTTTATTACAATTCTTCCTAGCGTCTCCAATTTAATTATTAAACAGAGATACGAAGAAGAAAAAAAACCCACCAGGTCAGCAGAGGCATTACATACCGCGATTCAATTGTGAAAAAAACCCAGTTACTGGACACACGTTTCCTCTATGTTGTGAGAACATGCATCTCCTGAGAACTGGGAGCATTTTATCAACATCTTTGTAAATACCTGGCTTTAGAATTGCGTGTTTATCTACGTGCCGACAGACGAAGAAAATATAAGTGTTTTTTTTCGTGAGCAGAGGAGACCTGCACTGTCGGCACGTAGATAAACACGCAATGCTAAAGCCAGGTATTTACAAAGATGCTGATAAAATGCTCCTAGTTCTCAGGAGATGCATGTTCTCACAAAATAGAGGAAACGTTACGAAGCCGCTATACACGCATCGCTAAAATTAAGCGAATTTCAAACGCTCGTGACTGTAATTGGCCAACCTCCCTTCATGCACAAATTAGATTGGGGACACGTACAATTGGTAATGCTTCCATATATTAGGTAATGCTGAGGAGATAGTTGCCAGAGACCTATACAAGCATCACTGAAAATAATCGAATTCTACACGCGTATGACCGTGATTGGCAAACCTCCCCATACACACCAAGGCAAATTAGATTGATCACACGTACAGTGGGTAACGCTTCCGTATAATAGGTAATGCTGCGGAGATAGTTGCCAGTGCTTTCTTCTGGCGCACCAGTATAGACAGACATATTACAGTCGTAACATCCGCTGTTCTTCTTCACGCAACATTTTAATTCAAGTTTGTTAAGAGAAATTCCAGCCATGGAGAATTTTTCAGTGCAGAATTCCACCTCTATTTTTGAAGACGCAGAGTCGGATTCAGGCCTGTCTGACACGGTGGGAGACCTATTCCAGCTGATTGTGCAGAGCGTCATTTTCTTATTCGGCGTGCCCGGTAACTGCCTCATACTCCGTGTCTACTGGACAAAGACTCTAAAAACCAGCACCCATGTTCTGATCATGGCCTTAGCCTGGGCCGATCTGGCCGTCTGTGTGTTGGCTGTACATCGTATTTATGAAAAGGTTGCTTCCATGGCTGACTTTGAAGTCCCGGAGTTCACATTTATTATTTGGGCTCTTCAGACAACAGCCATCGCTACGTCGGTTATGATGACTGCTGTGATCGCAACGGACCGCTACGACTGCGTATGCCGGCCACACCGCCGGTTCTTCACCCACAAACGCGGCAAGATAGCAGCTTGGGCAGCATTCGTATTCTCACTGGTCATCAATATTCCTGCCTTCATTCCGAGAACCCCTGGATCCAGCGACCAGTCGTTGCGCCTGTTGAGGTATGCATTTCGGGTCATTTGCTTCGTCGTGGCGCTCGTGATGATCGCCCTGTGTTACGGCAAAGTCTACATGACCATCAAGAAACACACCAAAGTCGGCGTCAAAAGTACCACTGGAGATCGCAGCGTCTCTCGATTAGCCGACGAATGGTCGACAAGGCTACATGATTCCGTAATCACAAATGTGGGACCGAACATTTCTACCGTCTCTTCTGTGTCGACGTTCATCAGTAAACCATGCTCGAGCGCGGTAGCTGATGCCAGTAGAATGGCACAAAGCAAGGGAGCACCGAGCCACGAAATCGACGAATCAAATCTTGAAGAAAGTGGGGAAAGATGGGCCAATCACCCACAAGCGACTTTGACTAAACATGTAGTTGTCTCGAGGGATACAGAAAATAGTGTTGAGAATGGGAATGCTCATACTCGCCAACACCAAGGTAATGCAGGACGCGCGCCACCAAAGGCAGATGCGGCAGTTTTACAGCGTAAGACAACCAGGATGCTCTTCATCACCAGCGTTGTGTTTCTCCTGACCTGGCTACCCTACTGGATTCTTCTTGCCGCTTCTCTTGCTTCATACTACGACCCAGTGTTCAGCATGATCCTCGGGCAGCTCTCCGTAACTCTTTACGTCAACAACGCCGTGAATCCGCTGATTTACGGACTTGCCAACAGACGGTTCAGAAAAGACTGCAAGACAATTCTCAGTAAGATTAAGTTCTGTTAGAATGACTCAAGTCAACGCGTTTTGTTGTCTTCATGCAGTTGATGTCTAATTGTATCTGTACCCAGAAGACACCTATGTGTCGAATTGAAATTCAAAAATCAATAACAAACCCGCCACCCCGGGTTTTGCGCCCGGGAGTCTACCAAATGGCGTTCGGTTCTTACTTGTTCAGGTATGATTTCCAAATATCCACAAACATATCGGTCCGTCATGTTCGAGACGTCAAAAGAGATTCAGGCCCTCTTTGGTTGACATAGCTCACGTGTCGGTTAACCTTTCTCGTGGAGGCTTTTACTGTTCAGGTCTCGTGTGCATTGCACTTCTCCAATAGTATAATGGCTGCCCGAAGTGGTCGCGCTTTGAACGCATCACCTTATCTTAGAGTGTTTACTGGCTCTTTTTAGCAGTTGAAATTTCCCAGACCCGGCACAAACTCAACTTGCTTCGAAATGAAACATTCGCGCAGTTCTCCCTGCTAAACTTGGAGGGTTGTCTGTACATAAATAGGGAACAATTTGCGGCATTCGCGCGCCTTTTCCTGCTTTTTTGTATCCGATTCACTGTTTCTGATAGTAATTTGTAAGAAGAATAATATGATTTTGAAGATTTACGGAAAGATAAAGATCCAGATTAAATTTAAGTTGTAGGTTTTTAGGGGTATAATAATTTATGTTTGGTGATGAAAATTCAATAGAACTTTCATTTTGATGCACTCTTTTCTAAACTGTATGGATTAGAAGTTGTCTTTTTATGCTTGAAACAATAATATGGCACAGCAGCGTATATTTCTTGTTCGTGTTATTTACTTGCACCCTTATGTCAGTTGCCACTCTGCAATTGTGTTTTTTTAAATATTATTTTCTAAAGATAACTTTGACGTCAACACACCTCCGTTCTATTGACAATGGAAACGTCGCGCAACTTAGCCGTCGTAAACCCCTTGTGCAATCGGTCATGTTGAAAAAAGAAAGAAAACTTCACAAGCTTCAAGCTTGGTTCTTTTTTTTTTTTTTTAAAGATTGTTCTCGGCGTCTCCGATTTAATAAGCAGAGATGTATGTGCGGAAATCAGGTGAGCGATGTATATACTATATACTGCGATTCAATTGTGCTCCAACATATGTTCCTGTGCACACCCGGATTAAATTAACTCACAGAAACTTGCCCTGCTTTTGGTTTGGTTCATAGCTCGTTAATTTCCTTCAGTCAGACCAGCTCACGAATAAAGGTTAATTTTTATAAACACATGAATTGTAGAACGCCATGGTCCAGTGGTTACGGCGTTTGACTCATGTACGATGGTGCGTGGGTTCGAACCCGGCCAGGAACAGGGTGTTTGTGCCCTTGGGCAAGACACTTAGCAACAATTGCCTCTCTCCACACAGGAGTATAAATGGGTACATGTGAGGGTCGAGGACCGATTGAGCGCTGATATCGGCTGCCGCGTGGTCCCATGGCCTGATGAACGGGGTAATATTGTAAAGCGCTTTGAGATCGTTGATACGATGGAAAGCGCTATATAAACACAATTATTATTATAATTGTCTTCGTCTATCGGCCAAAAAAGACAAGGAAGTTCCGAGAATGCACCCAGTGCTCGGGAGATGCATGTTCAGAAGAAAAAGGGTTAACGGCCACGAAGCCACTTGATACAATAAATCACTGATGATCAACGAATTTGGCACGCGCATGGCCGGGATTGGCCATCCAACATATAATTATAGGTAATGCTAACGAAAGAGTTGCCAGAATGTCTTCTTGTGGTGCACCAGTATAGGTAAACATTGTTACAGTCGTAAAATTCTGTATCTTCTTATGACAACGTAACGTGGAGAAGTTTAACACAAGTTTTACGAGAGAAATTCCAGCCATGGAGATCACGTTGGGGCCGAATTCCACATTTCTTTTTGAAAACACAAGAGTCTGATTCAGGCCTGTCTGACACGGTTGGAAACCGACAGCTGATTGTGCAGAGCGTCATTTTCTTATTCGGCGTGCCCGGTAACTGCCTCATACTCCGTGTCTACTGGACAAAGACTCTAACAACCAGCACCCATGTTCTAATCACGGCCTTAGCTTGGGTGGCATTTGTATTCTCACTGGTCATTAATATTCCTGCTGGATCGAGCAACCAGTCCTTGCTCCTGTTGAGGTTGGCATTCCAGGTCATTTGCTTCGTCGTGGAGCTCGTGATGATCACCCTGTGTTACGGCAAAGTCTACTAAAGCCGACGTATAAAGTACATGGGCGTCGCGAGGATTTTTCTAGAGGGGGCAAAACATATTTTTTCCAAAAAGTTCCTGTATTTCTCAACATATTCTCAATTTATCAGTTTTAGAGGGGGGCCGGGACATTTTGCCCCCCAACCCATTAAATTTACACCACGAAAGATCAAAACAGACGTTGTCCGTCATCTTCGTTACATTTATCCGGTTGTTACTGTGACGTTAGTTCAGTTAAACCACGCCCACTGGCCATTTAGTAGCATTGGAACCATTGGAACCGGAAGCGAACGCAACTTGAGTGTTTATCCAATGGGCGCTCGTAATCAGTAGTGCGCGCGAGTGTATGACGTTTTTACTAATTACGAACCAAATGAGTCAAAGAGAGAAAGAGCTTGCCACATAAACGGAGTATTTGATTTACCTTTTATTAATTGTAATTCATATGAAGATTTTTTTTTTACCTGTGAGTCAAGTGGTATCCGTTGCTCAAAAATGAATCACAAAAGCCGCCACTCCCGGGTTTTGCGCTAGAAAATCGGTATCGGTTCTCACTTGTTCAGGTATGCTTTCTTAATACCTATAAACCTGTCATGTTCGTGACGTTTAAAAAAAGACACCGTTCCCTTTTGGTTGTCATAGTTCATATGTCGGTTTGCCTTTCTCGTGAAGGCTTTTACTGATCAGGTCTCGTGTGCATTGCTCTTCTCCAAAAGCCTTATGGCTGTCAGAGGTGGTATCAGTTTGAACGTATCACCTTATCACAGAGTGTTTTATGCTGTCTCATCTTAGCAGTTGCAATGGCCTTGTCTCGGCACAGACTCAACTTGCTTCGAAATGAAAGATTCGCTCAGTTCTTGCTGCCTAGCTGGGAGGGTTTCTCCTAAAATTATATACATTTTGCGGCATTTACCTTTTTTTCTGCAGACTTTTTTTTCCTTTCTACATCCGAACCACTTTTTATGATATTCCATTTCTAAGTAGGAATGCAATTGTGAAGATTTATGGAAATATTTATTCAAATTATCTCGAATAATTTGAGTCTGTGATGAAAATTAAATATATCTTTCATTTTGATGCACTCCTCTCCAAACTGTATGTATTAGAAAGTGTCATGTCAACCTTAAAACAATAATAGGGCAGACCAGCGTAGAGATTTCTTGTTTGTGTTATTTATTTGGACCTGATGTCAGTTTTTACTCTGCAATAGTTTATTGATATAGTATTTTTAAAGGTAAATTGACGACAACGGACCTTTCACAAAAACCCTTTCACAATCGGTCTTGTTCAGCCTTATAGCAAAAAGGGGAAAATAAAAAATACAAAGGAAAAGAAAAAACTTCGAAGCTTCAAACTCTGTTCCTACTATTCTGATTATTCCTCCCGGCGTCTCCAATTTAATACGCAGAGATACGCAATAAAAAACAAATAAAAAAACCAGGTGATCGATGACACAACAAACCGCGATTGTTCCCCCAAAACAGTTCCTATACAAACCAAAATTAAATTACCTCACAGAAACCTGCCCTGATTTTGGTTTGGTACAAAGCTCAATAATTTCCTACAGCCAGACGAGCTCATGAACAAAAGGGTTAATTTCCACCAGCATATGAACCGTCTTCGTTTATCAATGTTTCTAGATAAACACGCGATGCTTAAAAAGCCAAGTATTCACGAGGATGTTGAGGGAACGCTCCCAGAGAAATGCCTATAACAGCACACAAAAAAGGAGAGAAACGGTTACGAATTTGCTACTACAATGCATCACTCATAATAATCGAATTTGGCACGAGAAATCGAATTTCTGACGTGCATGACCATGACCGTCACACCTCCCAATACATGTACCCAGCAAGAAAATTGGGTCGATCACACTTCACCGATGTGTGCAGCGTTACGTATAATGGATAATGCTCCGAAGATAGTTGCCAGAGCGTCTCGTATGCCGCACCAGTATAGACGGACATTATTACAGTCGAAACATCCACTATCTTCTTAGACCACTTAACAAGCAGACTTTTAGCACACGTTTGTGGTGATAAATTTCAGTAATGGAGACTGACACTCCGGTGCAGAATTCCACCTCTATTTTTGAAAACACAGACTCGGATTCAGGCCTGTCTGACACGGTTTCAAACATAGCCCAGCTGATTGTGCAGAGCTTCATTTTCTTATTCGGCGTGCCCGGTAACTGCCTCATACTCCGTGTCTACTGGACAAAGACTCTAAAAACCAGCACCCATGTTTTCATCATGGCCTTAGCCTGGGCCGATCTGGCAGTCTGCGTGTTGACTGTGCAAAATATCTATTATACGATTGCTTATATGGCTACCTATGAGGTCACAGAGTTTACATTTATTATCTCGGCTCTTCAGTCAATAGCCATCAGTACATCAATTATGATGACTGGTGTGATCGCAGCGGACCGCTACGACTGCGTATGCCGGCCACACCGCCGGTTCTTCACCCACAAACGCGGCAAGATAGCAGCTTTGGCGGCATTCGTATTCTCACTGTTCATCAATATTCCTGCCTTCATCCCCCAAACCCCTGGATCCATCAACCAGTCGTTTCTCCTTCTGCGGTTGGCATTCCAGGTCATTTGCTTCGTCGTGGCGCTCGTGATGATCGCCCTGTGTTACGGCAAAGTCTACACGACCATCAAGAAACACACCAAAGTCGGCGTCAAAAATACCACTCGAGATTGCAGCGTCTCTCGATTAGCCGACGAATGCTCGACAAGGCTGCAGGGTTCCGTGTTCTCAAATATCGAACCGAGAATTCCTGCCGTTGCTTCCGTGTCGACGCTCATCAGTAAACCACGTACGAGCATGGCAGCTGATGGCAGTAGAATGGCACAAAGCAAAGGAGAACCAGGCCTTGACGAAAGCGGGAAAAGATGGGTCAGTCACCAACAATCGAATTTGACGAAACATGTTCTTGTGTCGAGGGATACAGAATCTCGTGTTGTGAACGGGACCAATGACACTCGACAACACCACGATAACGCTGGACGCGCACCACCAAAGGCAGATGCAGCAGTTTTACAGCGTAAGACAACCAGGATGCTCTTCATCACCAGCGTTGTGTTTCTCCTGACCTGGCTACCCTACTGGATCCGTGTTACCGGTACATTTGCCTCCTACTCCGACCCAGTGTTCCATATGATCCTCGGCAACCTCTCCGTAACTCTATTCGTCAACAACGCCGTGAACCCGCTGATCTACGGACTTGCCAACAGGCGATTCAGGAAAGACTGCAAGACAGTTCTCAGTAGGATTAAGCTCCGTTAGGATTAACGCGATTCGTTGTCTTCAAGCACTTGATGTCTTATTTGTAAGTGCATAGACACAATTTTGAGGAAAATATAGAATGAACAGAACTGACAGAACATGAACACAAGAGGTATTGTATATACTTTAATTTTATCAGGACCTGGCCAATGAGGGCTTCCTAGGGCCGGGGTTGGGGAAGAGGGGCAGCACCTTGTTTCCCATCCAGCTTTCCATATACGACAGCCGATTTTCCTAAAATTTGCCAGGAATGTTGGTTGGCCGCTAATCCAAAAAATATTAACAAGAGGGCGCTTCCCCATGTTTAGCTATTGTTTTTTTCGAAACAGTATATTTCGTGTAAATTGTACATTTCATCGAAACTGTTGCAATTTCATAGATAGAAGGCTCTATACGCTTTTGTTTGGCAAAATCACAGTTTATTTATTTTGTCCCAAAAGTTCGACCACATTCGGCACTAATGGCGTACTTAGGATAGTTTTGTGAAGGCTTTGCATTTATAAGTATACCGAAAAAAATATTGTGCAGAAAGAGTGAAGTTGCTTTTTTTCGCGCCAATGTCGGTCATATTGGTTTCCTAGCAAGCATTTTACTGTTTAGGGGATCACGAAGTTTAGTCTTAAATGATACTTGATATGTATATACTGGCAAAGCAAACATGGTTTGGCTCACAAAAATGTTGATTAAGCGCATTTGAACCTGGGGACACCTCGAGAATTTCTCAGAAGATCCCGGATGTGGTTGTTTACCATTACGTCTCACGCTGAACGCGTCAATGGCTGACGGTTATTGATGGAAAATTCTCACACTACACTTTAGATAGCGCACAGTAACTTGGCGACGCGTCAGTCACCACTGACCGGAGAAAAGGTACCATTTTTTCGCCGATGAAATTTAACATACTTTTTACAAAAATCTGCAACCGTCCTGCTGTCTTCTGTAATTTGTTTTTCTCCCCAATGGTTCATCGTGGCTTGGATAGAACACCAAGATTGGTGGAATTCGAGGTGAGGTCTTTCCATTAGTAGCCCGTATTTTTGACAAGCTTTGTTCATTGCCACCGTACTTTTTCGTCACGGTTTACGTTTGCTTCGGTCGGCTCTATTCGTTGACAGGCTGACCTTATTTTTACAGAGTACGGCACACCGCACAAGACACTATTACTCGCTTCACAATGAAAAAATCGCACATTTTATCCCTGCTTTATCTGCTTACTTTCTGTTTATCCGACTCAATGTTTATGATCGTCCATTTCTTAGTAGGATTATGATAAGTTTTGACGGATAATATGAGTGAACTTCGGTGACATTTTGATGCACTCTTTCCACTGATGCACTGAATCGTTAAGAAAGTGTCGTTTGAAGCTTGGTACTGTAACCGGGCACGGCGAGGTTTAATCTGCTCCTTTCTCAGGTACCCCTTCACCGGCAAAGAGAGTACAGTCGGGGGTGACCGACCGACGCCATCTTGCCTGACTGCGATATTGCCGCAACTGCGTGCTGTACATAGTATAAATCCCCAATGTACGTGCGGCAAACAAAAGGAACGGTGCATGTCAACCAGCTAAATGTCCCGCCCATGGGACGTCGTTGCTAGGTTAAAGGGCGCCCTCTGGTAGTGCACGGAGCCCATAGGGTAGGTGCCGCGGGTTGTGATAGGGTTAATCACGGTGACTCTTTGTACTTTTCAAGCAAGTTCAATAATATGGAAGAAACGGTAGGATTCTGGAAAACGAAAGAGCTTAATTTTGCCGAATTGGAGAACATTGTGGACAATAAAGATGCCTCCTGTACTAAAAAAAAGTTGTCCACAAACAATTGTATTTACAAACGAGTTACTGTCTTGCAAACGATCTGAACTTTTCGGATGTTGAGCAATATTCTTCTTCTGGTGAGCTACACAAGTTTTTCCGCAGATGTTTAACCCGCGAGGTGCATACTGCAACGGGAAAATTCGGCAACTGAATATGTATGAGGTATAGTAAAACAAATATAACATGGTTTATTTCGGGTGGACAGTCGATATTAGCTCCCCTCGGTATTGGAAGATGATAGTTTGTCAACTTCCAATACTTCGGGGAGTATATATCGACTGTCCACCCTCAAACCATGTTATATTTGTATACTGTCTCATCTTAGCAGTTGAAATTTCCTGGACTCCGCACAAAATCAACTTGCTTCACAGTGAAAGATTCGCGCAGTTCTTCCTGCTTAACTTGGAGGGTTTCTCCTAATGGTAAACATTTGCGGCATTTGTTTCTGCTGATTTTTTTTTATCGGAGTCACTTTTAATGCTATTCCATTTTTAGGTAGGAATGTGATTATGAAGATTTACGGACAGATATATTTAGATTATCAGGGATAATTTGAGTTTGTGATAGAAATTAAATAAATCTGTCATTTTGATGCACTCTTCTCCAAAACGTTTGGTGTCATGTCAACCTTACAAATGTTGAACTTATGTCAGTTGCTACTCGGCAATAGTTTATTGATATTAATTTCTAAAGTAAATTTGACGACAACAAACCTTTGGTCTATTTACAATGGTGACTTCGCGCATCTTCGCCGTCAGAAAAACTCTTACACAATCGTTCTTGTTCAGCCTCAAAAAGGGGAAAAGAAAAAAAGAAAAGAACATAATAATAATAATAATAATAATAATAATAATAATAATGGAGTCTTATATAGCGCACGTATCTACCAACAATTAGGTACTCAAGGCGCTGGAAATTATGTCAATTATTAAAGAAAGGTAAATAAAGTTTATGAGAAACATGAGACCCATTATATAGCACCTTATAATGGTTTACAAGGTGCTGCGGCGCACATTGCAGCCACTGCCAGAAACACCGGGGCAAACCCCTTCATAGGAAAAAGATTAAAAAAAAAAAGCTTCACAAGTTTCAAACCCTTTTCTGATTATTCTTGCAATTTTCCCCAGCGTCTCCAATTTAATAAGCAGAGGTAAGAAAAAAAAACAGGTGATCGACGACATCACATACCGCGATTCAATTGTTCCCGATCCCCCCTCCTAAAAGGAGTTCCTATACACACCAAAATTAAATTACCTCACAGAAACCTGCCCTGATTTTGGTTTGGTACAAAGCTCGATAATTTTCTACAGTCAGACTAGCTCATGGGAAAAACGGAGTTAATTTCTATCAGTACAAGAACTAAGAAGTAAACACGCAATGCTTGAAGCCAGATATTTACAAGGATGTTGAGATCATGCTGACAGAGAGATGCCAACAGCAAAAAAAAGAAGAGAGAAACCGTTGCAAAACTGCTACATACAATGCATCACTGATAATAATCGAATTTCGGACGCGCACAACCATGATTGGCCAACCTCCCAGTACATGTAGACAGCAAGAAAATTTGGTCGATCAGGTCTCTCCGCTGCGCGCCGCGTAACGTATAATAGGTAATGTTGCGGAGATAGTTGCCAGAGTGCTTGCTTCTGGCGCACCAGTATAGACAGACATTATTACAGTCGTAACATCCACTATCTTGTTGGACAACTTAACAAGCAGACTTGTCGACAAATTTGTCGACAGAAACTTCATCCATGGAGACGCACACTTCAATGCCGAATACCTCCTCTATTTTTGAAAAAAACAACAGAGTTGGATTCAGGCCTGTCACACACGGTTGGAAACCTATTCCAGCTGATTGTGCAGAGCGTCATGTTCTTATTCATATAAAATGAACATAACTGATAGAACCTGAACAGAAGAAGTGTCGTATAGACTTGTAACTTTATCAGGACCTGGGAATCTAGGTCTTCTCAGGGTACCGGGTCGGGGGGGGGGGGAGCAGCACCTTGTGCCCATCCTAATTTCCATATTCGGCAGCGAATTTTCCAAAAATTTGGCAGAAAAAGAACAACAAGAGGGTGTTTTACCATATTTTCCCAATTTGTTTTTCGTCGAAAACAGTACATTTCGCGTAAATTCTACATCTATTTTATCCAATAGCTTTCGAATTTGATACAAATTTTCTTCGGGTTAATACTCATCCAACTGAACAACGTCTGGAATCCAAAATCACTGATATAAGGCGCTATACACATTTTTGTTTGGCAAAATCAAATTATATTTATTTTGTTCCAAACACTAATGACGTGTTTTGTATTTTTAAATATACTAAAACAAAGAAATATTGTACAGAAAAAGTGATTTTTTTTGCGCCAATGACGGTCATATTGGTTTCCCAGCATGCATTTTGGTTGGTCAAGTGACCATGAACTTTAGTCTGAAGTCGATATTTGATAGTGTCGGGAAAATAAAACCTGGTTCTGACTCACCAAAATGTTTTCATACATGCTGACTCCCAATAAAAGTTAGGAAAAGTCACAACATTTCAATGTCTTGTACACGTTCTATGGGGATTGTGGGGGAGGAAATGTGAAGGGATGTTGAGGGTTATCAATAGGATTACGGGATGCATTGTGTAGAGATTATGTAAGAATTTTTTTTATCATTTACAATAACATCTTTATTCGCCCAAATTTATGGCGCAAGATAAAACAAACACACTAATATAAAAAGAAAGACATGCAAAGATTACAAAGGGGAAACAAATTGAGTCAATTGACACAGATGTCATTAATTATTTCGTTGTCATTAAAAATTTCACATTGAACAACGCCGTCTCCAACATCAATCATGTCCCTAAGTATAGAAACATTTGATTTCACACTTAGGGGTACACAATCAAAACCATGTATTTCGGGAGTCCTTCAGTTCAGTAAACTTGTTACCGAAAACCGAACCCTGTGCCCTGTTGTTTAATGGAACCGGCGAAGTGCAAAAGGTCGCTTTTAAATCATCTCGTTTACCGATGGGCATTTTCAAAATAAACAAACAATGACAGTATTTCAGTGTTTGGTGTTATGTTTGAGCACGTTCTGTGGGATTTATTTTGAAATTGTAACACTGGTGTTTGCAATATCTGTCAATCTTTCCAAGCCTCACGAATATTAATAAGATTCCTATCCATTATGGTGTGCAGTAAAAATTTGCATAAAAGCCTCCTTCACGAGTTATTAATTGATAATATCACCTTTTTTGCTGGCTTCCATTGGTCGATACCGAGACCCACGCCAAGTCATGCCGAATGACGCTAATGAATATATAAATTTGCGCTTCGTGATTGTGTTGCCGGGCCGAAATCAATCAACCATAGCGCCTACGGCACTATAGAATCTTGCTGAATTTCATGCAAGTGCATTGGGCGGCAAAAAATCCTCGTCAAAGTTTTTGTTGGAGATAGTTAAGGCTGTAACACTAGCGTTTGCAAAAACAGATTAAGCTGAAATTCAGAATATACTTAGATGATATAAGTGTTCAACTACTCGTAAAATAACAACTTACGTACATTCCTAGAAATTGAGATAAATACATAGATTTGGGGAAGATTCCGAACGATTCCAGACTTGAAGGTCAGCTATACCAGTAACCAGTATTGACGTTTCGGTATCGATGACGGCGATTTTTCACTGACACAAAGTACAGATTTTCTTCTTCCGTCATAATTTAACATTTAAATCATACTGAGCATATTTTCTGAAAAACACAACGTTCAAAAGGCCATGTTTTTCGGGTTCACGAATTTCACTGCTCTGTTTCAGCGTCTAAGTATGTAATCGGATTAGCTTTGCTTGACAAACGGCACGCTTTGGCGTTTGCAACCACACGGCTGGTAGGATGCTGAAGTGGCCTGTGTGTGCTCAGAAGGATGGTGAACACAAAGCAGAGGGCCAAGGGTATAGGGGACCCATAGGTCAGAAAGGCAAGAAACGGATGAAATCGTTTATATAACTACTCATCCCCTCATTTCTTGCCCTTCTGTTGCTCATTTTACGCATTTCACATCCGGTAATCCTCTTATCTAATGACAGCCCTCCACATCCCCCCACATTCTCTCCACATTCCCTCCACAACAATCCCCATAGAACGTGTACAAAGAGAAGCGGGGCATTATACTTATACTGACCCGATGTAATACTTGCTTATGTTATTTTTTTACCGAGTCACTGTTAGTGATAGTACATTTCTTATTGTGATTATGATTATGAAAATTTATCCAGAATAGATTTGAGTTGTAGGTTTTTACAGAAAATTTCAGTTCGGTGATATTTTAATGCAAAGTGTATCGATTAGAAAGTGTCGTTTCAAACATAAAACAGTAACAGGGCACAGCAGCGTATTGATTTCTTGCTCGAGTTATTTATTTGCACCTTATGTCAGTTATTTGCCACTCTGAATATATCTCATGGATATAACCTTTGAAGACAATTTTGACGCCAACAAACCTATGTTCTAGTTACAATGGTGATCTTGCGTTACCTTGCCGTCGTAAAAACCTTAGCCGCCTCGTAGCAAAAGAGGGGGGAAAATAACAAAGGAAACGAAAAATTCACAATTTTCAAACTGGGTCCTGAATTTTATTATGATCCTTCCCGATGTCTCCAGATTCAATTTACAGAGATGAGAAAGACATCAGAAGAGCGAATGTGCTCCCAAAATAGTCCCTGCACATATCAAGATTAAATTATCTCACAAGGACCTGCCCTGCTTTTGGTTTGGCACGAAGCTGAATAATTTCCTTCAGTCAGACCAGCTCACGCAGGAAAGGTTCATTTCTATAAGCGCCCGAATTGTCTTCGTCTATCGGCAAGTTTCAAGATAAACACGCAATGCCTAATAAAGCCAAAAAGATATTTAGAGAATGCCCCCAGTTCTCGGGAGATGCAGGTCTATAACAAAAAAAAGAAACGATCACGAAGCCGCTACATACATGTATCGCTGATAATAAACGAATTTGCACGCGAATGACCACGATTGGCCAACCTTCCTTTACGCACAAAAAAAAATCTTAAATTTGATTGATCACACGTACAATAGGCAATGATTACGTATAATAGGAAACGCTGCGGAAATAGCTGCCACGGTGCTTTCTTCTGGCACACCAGTACAGACAGACATATTGCAGTCGTAACATTCGCTCTCCTTCTAAGTTAAATAACAAGGAGAATTTTAATACAAGTTGGTCGAGAAAAACTCCAGCCATGGTCAACAATCCGATGCCAAATTCCACCTCTTGTTTTGAAAACACAGAATCGGATTCAGCCCTGTCTAACACGGTTGGAGACCTAATCGGGCTGATTGTGCAGAGCGTCATTTTCTTATTCGGTGTGCCTGGTAACTGCCTCATACTCCGTGTCTACTGGACAAAGACTCTAACAACCAGCACCCATGTTTTCATCATGGGCTTAGCCTGGGCCGATCTGGCCGTCTGCTTGCTGGCTGTGAATCGTATTTATTGTAAGGTTGCTTCCATGGCTAGTCATGAGGTCCCAGAGCTCACATATATTATCTTGGCTCTTCAGTCAACAGCCATCAGTACATCGATTATGATGACTGCTGTGATCGCAGCGGACCGCTACGACTGCATATGCCGGCCACAGCGCCGGTTCTTCACCCACAAACGCGGCAAGATAGCAGCGTGGGCAGCATTCGTATTCTCACTGGTCGTAAGTATTCCTGCCTACATACCCAGAACCCCTGGATCCAGCGACCAGTCATTGGACCTTTTGGCGTTGGCATTTGAGGTTATGTGCTTTGTCGTGGCGCTCGTGATGATCGCCCTGTGTTACGGTAAAATCTACACAACTATCAAGAAACACACCAAAGTCGGCGTCAAAAGTACCACTCGAGATTGCAGCGTCTCTCGAATAGTCAACAATTGCTCGACAAGACTACAGGATTCCGTATTCACAAATGACGAACCGAACATTCTTAACGTCGCTTCCGTGTTGACGTTCATCAGTAAACCATGCTCGAGCAATGCAGCTGATAGCAGCAGAATAGCACAAAACAATGGAGCACCGAACCACGAAACCAACGTATCGACCCTTGGCGAAAGTGGGAAAAGACGGCCCAGTCACCCACAATCGACTTTGACGAAACATGTCCTTGTGTCGAAGGATACAGAAAATCGTGTTGTGGACGGGACCAATGACACGCGACAACACCAAGGCAATGCAGGACGCGCACCACCAAAGGCAGATGCAGCAGTTTTACAGCGTAAGACAACCAGGATGCTCTTCATCACCAGCGTTGTGTTTCTCCTGACCTGGCTACCCTACTGGATCCTTGCTGTTGGTAAGTTCGCTTCCTACTCCGACCCAGTGTTCCATATGATCCTCGAGCAGCTCTCCATTACCGCTTACGTCAACAACGCCGTGAATCCACTGATTTACGGACTTGCCAACAGACGGTTCAGGAAAGACTGCAAGACAATTCTCAGTAAGATTAAGTTCTGTAAGAATGACACTAATTAACGGGATTCGTTGTCTTCATGCAGTTGATGTGTTAATAATGTAAGTGTACCTACGAAGAAAGCATGTTTGACAAAAACAAAATCAAAATAAGTGACAGACATTGAGGAAAAGAGGTGTTGTTGACTTCCAGCCCTATCAAGACCGGGATACTTGGGTCTTCTCACGACCGGTGGGGCACACGTTGATCCCCTACTATCCATGTGCGGCTGTTGATTTTACTAAACTTTGGCAGGAATGTTGGTTGGTTATTATAACATGACGTCATTTGTGTGCGCTGCGGTAACGACAAGAGGGCGTTTGACTTTGTATTTGCCTTTTATTGTTTTTGCTTACTTGTATTTGTAATTTATTAAAAGTCTATTAAAATTGATGTTGGTTCTTTGATTCATCCATTTCTGAATATCTTTGAATGTCATAGCTCACGTGTCGGATTGCCTTTCTCGTGAAGGCGTTCACTGATCAGGTCTCGTGTGCATTGCTCTTCTCCCATAGCCTAATGCCTATCGGGAAAAGTCTCACTGTGAACGTAACACCTTATCTCAGAGTACTTTACTGTCTCGTCTTAGCAGCTGCAGTTTCCAAGACCCGGCACAATCTCAACTTGCTTCGAAACGAAAGACTTGCGCAGTTCACCCTGCTTTAACTTTGAGGGTTGTCTGTACATAAATAGCGAACAATTTGCGGCATAAGTGCGCCTTTGCATGCTTTTTTGTATCCGATTCACTGTTTCTTAGAAGAATTATGATTTTGAAGATTTACGGAAAGATAAAGATCGAGATTAAATTTAAGTTGTAGATTTTATGGATATGGTAATTTGAGTTTGGTGATAGAAAGTCAAAAGAACTTTCATTTGATGCATTATCCCAAATACGGGCTACATTCTGTCTACGCAACTGCGCATAGCTGTGGGGAGGCCAAAATGGCTAGACTTACTTCCAGCCAATATATACCAGTTCCCACCATTATAACAAGTGATCTTTGTTATCATTTTATTTCATTTCGTGACTTGAAAAGGGTCATGAATCACAGTCAGTACCTGACTCGGTGTGTACTTTTAGAAACTTTAATTCTGCCAATCGGCAAGCTTTTCGTAGTGACTACTTTCTGCTGTGAGCTAGTACCAAGTTTTTGAAGCAGAAGATCCCGATCTGAAATAATCTCCCTTTAAGGATATTTGGCAGTCCGCATTTGACTTGTTATTTCCACTTGTACAAGTACAACCCTCTCAACGACTATCGTTTAGAGCTGCATGGATGACTTCGGGTTTATAAGCGTCAAGCTACAATAAACAAAATCACTATGTAAATAGAAATAAGACTTCGACCAGGTTTCTTCTTTCATATAAACTCTGGACCAAGATGAACACCAGAGTGAGATAGGTAATTTGATTCCTTCTAGCCATGTGATGGTGTCCTCGTCGAGTGTAAGTGTTTTTGTGCTAGCATTTGTAATAGTTTTTTTGTTGTTGAAATGTTTGAATATTAATTATTTTTGGGGGTACCGGTGAGCAAATGTAATTTACTTGATTGATCGATAAAGTATTTCAATGCAGTTCAAATCAATTCAATCAAAATATGCCACGATAAAATTTCTATACACACCAATATTAAATTATCTCACAGAAACCTGCTCTGATTTTGAAAGCTCGATAATTTCCTTCACTCAGACCAGCTCACGAAAAAAGAAGAGGTTAATATCTATAAGCACTTGAATTGTCTTCGTCTATTGGCACGCTTTTCACGCAATGCTTAAAAAGCCTAGTATTGACCAGGATATTTATAGAATGCTGCCAGTCTTCGTAGATGTGTGTTCCCAATAAAATAAGATCAAAGGTTTCAAAGCCGATAATTATAATGCTTCGCTGATTTATATAAACGACATTGGCACGCGCGTGACCGTAATTTGCCAACCCACCTCTCAAAACACGTCAGGAAAATTCTTAATGGGGCCGATCACAATACGTAGTCTCCGCTGTGCGTCGCATTAAGTAAAGGTAATGCTGTGGAGATAGTGCGGGAGTTCTTTCTTCTGGCCCATCAGTATAGATAGACGCATACAATTGTAACATCTGCTGTTCTTTTGAGACACCCTAAAATTAAGAATTTTAACACAAGTTGAGAGAAACTCAAGCCATGGAGAATACTTCAGTGCCGAATTCCACCTCCATTTTTGAAAACACTGAGTCGGATTTAAGACTGTCTGACACGGTTGGAGACCTATTCCAGCTGATTGTGCAGAGCGTCATTTTCTTATTCGGCGTGCCCGGTAACTGCCTGATACTCCGTGTCTACTGGACAAAGACTCTAAAAACCAGTACCCATGTTCTGATCATGGCCTTAGCCTGGGCCGATCTGACCGTCTGCTTGCTGGCTGTGAATCGTATTTATTATAAGGTTGCTTCCATGGCTGGTCATGAGGTCCCAGAGCTCACATATATTATCTTGGCTCTTCAGTCAATAGCCATCAGCACGTCGATTATGTTAACTGCTGTGATCGCAGCGGACCGCTACGACTGCATATGCCGGCCACAGCGCCGGTTCTTCACCCACAAGCGCGGCAAGATAGCAGCTTGGGCAGCAGTTGTATTCTCACTGGTCATCAATATTCCTGCCTTCTTCCCGAGAACCCCTGGATCCAGCGACCAGTCATTGCGTCTGTTGAGGTATGCATTCCGGGTAATTTGCTTCGTCGTGGCGCTTGTGATGATTGCCGTGTGTTACGGCAAAGTCTACATGACCATCAAGAAACACACCAAAGTCGGCGTCAAAAGTACCATTCCAGATTGCAGCGTCTCTCGATTAGCCGAGGATTGCCCGACGAGGCTGCAGGATTCCGCAGTCACAAAAGTCGACGCAAACATTCCGACCGTGGCGTCCGTGTCGACGTTCATCAATAAACCATGCTCGAGCAAGTCAGCTGATGGCAGCAGAATGGCACAAAGCAAAGGAGCAACAAGGCACGAAATCGACGCATTAAGCGTCAGTCACCCACAAGCGACTTTGACCAAACATGTACTTGTGTCGATGGATACAGAATCACGCAAACCCCAAGGTAATGCAGGACGCGCACCACCCAATGAAGATACAGCACTTTTACAGCGTAAGACAACCAGAATGCTCTTCATCACCAGCGTTGTGTTTCTCCTGACCTGGCTACCCTATTGGATCCGTGTTGCCGCTACGTTTGCTTCCTACTCCGACCCAGTGTTCCATATGATCCTCGGGCTGCTCTACGTAACTTTTTACGTCAACAATGCCGTGAACCCGCTGATCTACGGACTTGCCAACAGGCGATTCAGGAAAGACTGCAATAAAGTTTTCAGTAAGATTAAGCTCCGTTAGAATGACACTATGGCTAATGCGATTCGTTGTCTTCAAGCACTTCGTCACCGACACCACGAACTGACACCCGGTGGTCAGCGTTGCAGAAATACAAATCGGAGAAAAACGCTTTTAAAGGTTTGACAAGAATTTACTCAGTAAAATAATCCATCTATCTTAGAGGTTTTAGTATCACTTAACGTGGAAATGCTTTAACTACTCAATTATAAACGTTAAATTGTGAAAATATGCTTAGTTAATTAGCAATTAAATGATTAAGATGGGTGTCAGTTCGTGGAAACGAACATTTATGTGTTTTGGGAGAGTGCGCGCATGCAATAGCGTTAGAGAGTGTCAGTTCGTGAAAACGAAAATTGACGTAATTTGGGAGAGTGCGCGCACACACTGCGTATGCGTGCGCGCACTCTCCAAAAGCACGTCAATTTTCGTTTTCACGAACTGACACTCTAACGCTATTGCATGTGCGCACTCTCCGAAAACACGCAAATTTTGGTTTTCACGAACTGACACCCTGTGCAGAGTCACTTCGTGGTAACAAAAAATTATTTTTTTAGATGATTTTAGCAATTTTAACTTCGTCATGTTCAACTACATGATGCAAACTGCTAATATCGGCAAAAAAAGAACATTTTAATTTTTAATTTTTTTGTACACATGTGATGCAGAGGGTGTCAGTTCGTGGTGTCGGTGACGACTTGATGTCTTATTTGTAAGTGCTTTGACACAATTTTGACAAAAATATGAAATGAACAGAACTGACAGAGCATGAACACAAGAGGTGTAAAACAAATTGTATAGACTCTTAACTTTATCACGACCTGGGTATTTATGGCTTCTTAGGGCCGGGGGAGGGGGCAGCACCTTGTTCCTTATCCTAGTTTCGATATACGGCCGCCGATTTTCCTTAAATTTTGCAAGGAATGTTAGTTTGCCGCTAATCCAAAAAATGACAACAAGAGGGCGCTTTCCCATGTTTTCGCAATGTTTTTTTTCCCGAGACAGTATATTTCGTGTAAATTGTACATTTCATCCAAACGCTTGCAAATTTGATACAAACTTTCTTCGTGTTAATACTCATCAAACATCATAGATAGAAGGCCTCTATATACGCTTGTGTTAGGAAAAATCACATTTTATTGATTTTGTTCCAAACGTTCGACCACATTCGGCACTAATGACGTAGTTATGATTGTCTTGTGAATGCTTTGCATTTATAATAATACCATATTGTGCAGAAAGAGTGAATTGTCTTTTTCGCGCCAATTGCGGTCATATTGGCTTTCCAGCTTGCATTGTAATTGTTTAGGTGACTTCGAAGTTTACTCTTAAGTTGATACTTGATATACGGGCAAAGAAAATTGTTTGGCTAAAAAACGTTGATTAAACGCATTTTAACCGGATTTTAATATGGACCTGCGGACATCTCGTGATTTTTGAGAAGATCCTGGATGTGGTTGTTTACGATACCGTCACACGCTGAACGCGGAAGTGGCTGGCGGTTATTAGCGGAAATTCTCATACTACACTTACATAGCAAACAGTATTAATAATAATTTGGCGTCGCGTCACTCTCGATTCCACCACCGACCGGAGAAAAGGCAACATTTTCGCCGATGAAATTAAAAATCACAAAAATCTTCAACCGTCCTGGTGTCTTCTGTAATGTTTTCTCCCCAATGCCTCATCGTGGTGAAGATTGTGGGATTCGAGGTGACATTACTAGCACACTCCCGTAAAAAGTGGGCCGGCAGCCATTCTACACAAAAAACTCCAAGCACCGTGGGGTTTTGTGCACAAACCCTATCACTCGGCCGATCACACTAAATTGACTTCGGCAAAACCGCAAGCCTCATCATAAAGAATAAGTTAACCGGACCAACTTTTACGAGAGTGTGTTCCTAATGGAACATACTCTCTCTTCCTTTCCAGTTATTAAATAGCCCGTATAGTTTTGACAAGATTTGTTCATTGCCACCGTGCTTTTTCGTAACGGTTTACGTTTGCTTCGGTCGGCTCTATTCGTTGACAGGCTGACCTTACTTTTACAGAGTACGGCACACCGCACAAGACACTATTACTCGCTTCACAATGAAAAAAGTCGCACTGTAATCCTTACTTTATCGGGAAAGTTTTTCATAATTGGTAAACAGTTTTCGATATTTGCATGTTTTTGCTTACTTACTTTGTATCCGACTCAATATTTATGAACGTCCAGTAGTTCTTAGTAGGGTAATGATTATGAAGATTTATCCTTAATAAATTTGAGTTGTACGTTTTGACGGATAATATGAGTAAACTTCGGTCATGTTTTGATGCAATCTTTTCCACTGATGCACTGTATCGATAAGAAAGTGTCGTTTCAAGTTTTATACAGTTACAGGGCACAGTTCGTGTTATTTATTTGCACCTTATTTTCAGTTACCACTCTGAAATAGCTCACTGATATAACTTTTTAAAGATAAATTTGACTCCAACAAACCTTATGTCTATTTACAATGGCGACTTCGCGCAACCTCACCGTCTTAAAAGCCTTACGAAATTCTTGTTCAGCCTCATAGCAAAAAGGGGAAAAGAAAAGAAAATAACAAAGGAAAAGACAAAAATCACAACAAGCAAAAAGGTGCTTCATAATGGGTCTCATATGTTCGTATACTTCATTTACCTGGCTTTGGTTGCATTCTCCCCCAGCGCTTTGTATCCTCTGGCAAAAAGCGCTATATAAATACAGTTATTACTACTATTACTGTAATAGGGCGACAGGTTTTGCGAACTCCGTCCACAATAGGGCGACACACCTTATTGAGGCGACAAAATAACTGTCGCCCTTTTATGAAAACGACCCTTAGGACAAGGAATTTTGCTGTCGCTAACCATCTAGATCGATTCCTCATGGTCCAATTAGTATAAATATTAAATTTCGTGGAAAAAACATAAGGTAAACTTGGGTTAGGTGACAGTTTAGGTTTGTGCACAAGTCTATGGGAAAGTCACCCTATTGCAGCAAAAACAGTTATTATTATTATTATTATTATTATCATGATCCTTCCCGGCGCCTCCAATTCAATTAAAGAAGATAGGACAGACTTCAGATGAGCGATGGCACCATATACCGCGCTTCAATTGAGCCCCCAAACAGTTCATGTACATGTCCAGATTAAATTACCTCACAGAGACCTGCCCTGCTTTTGGTTTGGTACAAAGCTCAATAATTTCCTCTAGTCAGACCAGCTCACGAAAAAATGTCAATGTCGATGAGTGGCTGAATTGTCTTCATCTATCGCCACGTTTCTAGTTAAAGAGGCAATGATTAATATACAAGGATGTCTCCTTGATAAGAGAAACGGTTACAAAGCCCCTACACACAAAGCATCACTGATACTTGGCCAACCTCCCTTTACACGTTTGTTAAATTGGAATGATCACACGAAGTGACGTACACCATGCAACGCTTACTTATATAGGTAATGCTGCGCAGATGCTTTCTTCAGGTGCGCCAGTATAGACTGACATAATAGAGTCGTTACATTCGGTCTCCTGAGCCAACTTACCAGAACAATTTTTAACGTAAGTTTGTCGAGAGAAACTCCAGCCATGGAGAACACTCCAGTGCCTAATTCTACCTCGTTTTTTGAAAACACCAAATCAGATTCAGGCCCGTCTGATACGATGGGAATTATATTCGAGCTGATTGTGCAGAGCGTCATTTTCTTATTCGGCGTGCCTGGTAACTGCCTCATACTCCGTGTCTACTGGACAAAGACTCTAAAAACCAGTACCCATGTTCTGATCATGGCCTTAGCCTGGAATGATCTGGCCGTCTGCGCACTGGCTGTGCATCGTATTTATTATCAGGTTGCTTCCATGGCTGACTATGAGGCCCCGGAGTTCACATTTATTATCGGGGGTCTTGAGGATATAGCCATCGGTACGTCGGTTATGATGACTGCTGTGATCGCAGCGGACCGCTACGACTGCATATGCCGGCCACACCGCCGGTTCTTCACCCACAAACGCGGCAAGATAGCAGCTTGGGCAGCATTCGTATTCTCACTGGTCTTCAATATTCCTGCCTTCATACCCAGAACCCCTGGATCCAGCGACCAGTCCTTGGACCTTTGGGAGTTGGCATTCGAGGTCATTTACTTCGTCGTGGCACTCGTGATGATCGCCCTGTGTTACGGCAAAGTCTACATGACCATCAAGAAGCACAGCAAAGTCGACTTCGAAAACACCACTCGAGATTGCTGCGTCTCTCGATTAGGGGACAAATGCTCGACACGGCTTCAGGATTCCGTATTCGTAAATGTCGAGCCGAACATTCCTACTGTCGCTTCCGTGTCGACGTTGATCAGTAAACCATGCTCGAGCACGGCAGCTGATGCCAGTAGAGTGGCACAAAGCAAGGGAGCACCGAACGACGAAATCGACGAATTTGCCCTTGACGAAAGCGGGAAAAGATGGGCTAGTCAACCAAGAGCGACTTTGACTAAACTTGTTCTTGTGCCAGAGGATACAGAATATGGTCTTGAGATTAAGAACAGTGACCCTCGCAAAGCCCAAGGTAATGCAGAGCGCGCACCACCAAAGGCAGATTCAGCAGTTTTACAGCGTAAGACAACCAGGATGCTCTTCATCACCAGCGTTGTGTTTCTCCTGACCTGGCTACCCTACTGGATTCGTGTTGCCGCTACGTTTGCTTCCTACTCTGACCCAATGTTCAATGCTATCATGGAACAGCTCTCCGTAACTTTTTACGTCAACAATGCAGTTAATCCGCTCATTTACGGACTTGCCAACAGGCGGTTCAGGAAAGACTGCAAGACAGTTCTTAGTAAGATGCGGCTCTGTTAGAATTACACTAGTTAACGCGTTTTGTTGTCATCAGCATGATGTCTTAAGAAATTTATTGTAAAAGAACCTTTTAAAATGATTTTCATTCAAAGGTTAAACAAACAAAGGTACTGTAAGAGCTTGTTATATTTTAGGTGATATAAATATTTATCTGTTAAAATATAGTAGTCAGTCTTCAAATGGAACTTTTGTTAGTGAACTTATTATTAGTCTTTCTGAGTACAATTCTGTTCCTGTGATTTTATGGCCATTTGGAAATGACTGAGCTAATTTTTTTTACTGATCGATATTATTTTCACAAAATAGAGTAAATCGAAAAGTGGCCTTCTTTATTATAAAAGTGATCTTTGCTATTCTATTTCATTACGTGACTTTAAAAGGGTCAAGATTCACAGTCAGTCCCTGACTCGGTGTGTGTACTTTGAAATGCCATGTGTTCAGAAGCAGATTACATGACCCCAATGACTTCAAGCCCAACCTCGTCCTCAGGGTGTCGAGCAGTACGCGCCCAGCACTACCTGCTCTCTCACCCTGGTATTGGATTATTTGCATGTGCAAGATATTTGAACACGTATGCAAATGAGGAATAGTCTGGTGCCTACATTTGCGTTACATTAGCGTTTGTTTTGTATGCGGTGTCTGGGATAAAAACAGCATCAATTCGTCGCGCCGTGAGTTATGAAAACACGATTGTTTTCGAGGTTAAAATGTTACAATCTTATCCTGCCAAATTACGCAGTGTTACATTTCATATTAATATGAACAAACTGGAAAGGAGTATTTCTGAGAAAGCGTGGACGTTATATAATTACAATGATCGTGAAAACACGTAATGCACGTTGGAAATAACAGCACCAAGTACACGACATAAATCCATTACGGTATCGAATCAGGATGACGGAAGAAATTTTCCTATCCAGGTCTTACAATTTGAAACGAGGTTGGAAATAAAGTAAGCACTGGGGACGAGGTTGCTTCAAGCTCGACTATGAAGTTTAGTGATCTTTTGCTAAAATCAAAATGGTTAAAGTGGTCGGAAATTGCCTCAGATCGCAGCACAGTGCATCTGGCGCTTAATTTAGTCCCCCGGGGCCCTAAGTGGGCCTCCAACTTCAGGCCGCTAGGCTTCGCACTGGTTCTGATCAAGATACACAAGCATGTCGCCCCCACTTTTGAGAAGCGATTGACGCCCTTAGTGCCAACAGGCTTTTAGAGCTAGGACCTATACCAGTTTATCCTGGCTAGATTTGTACAGTGCTTTGTACTTTAATAGCATCACCATGACTTTGGTGCCGGTTCCTAGGGCGCAGTAGGGCTTACGGAACACTGGTGCTAATATACGCCAACGAAACACTTCATCCTTGCCTGTAGCACCTGAAGCTTACTAAGCTGAGATCGGAACATATATTGGCCCGCATTGGCAGGGGAGGGGAGTTTCCTTATTCACACGAGATCGAGAGCGAAGAAGAGGAACTGGACGTTCATAAAAACACACATAAAATACGTTACGTAAATAGAGCGCAGTTATAATTGGCGTGCTGAAAAGGCCCTCTACAACGGAAAGGAAAAAACCCGTAAACAATAACCCTCTGTACTAATTACGTCACGCAATGTTTACCGCAGTGCATTGTGGGATTGAGTGGGGGTCGCTGCACCGCGATCGCTACAGAAAACATGTAGTATTGTTGATGTACCCTAACGTGGCGCGGCCCCCAACGTGGCGCACTTTGATTTTTCGCCTGTAGCGCCTACCTAGATGAAAAGTTTTAACTGAAATTTTACAGAAAGTGAAATTTCATCAAGTTCTAAACACTCCTGTTCATAAATCCTGAGTTTATTTACCTCTAACAAATTTAGAAGAAAAAAATTATTTTGGCGTGATTTTCCGATATTTTTTTCAAGTGCAAAGTGAACCCTTTGAAAATGCCCCGAAAAATAGGAAAATGATTTTCTGACAAACATCTGGCCGGGTATGTAAGTAGAGATAATAATTATTTATCAGAGTTTATCAAGTTTACAGAAATTCTTGAATGTTAATTTGGAATTTTCAGAGATTTATTCAAGTGCGCCACGTTAGAGAACACTCCGCCAATTTGTGCCCAATTTCCGGACGCCACCGTTTTTGAATTTCAGATAAAATTTTATGAAACTGAAATTGTTCCCAGAGGTTAAATAGCACGCATTAATAAGGTAAAAGTACTAGTATTTTACTGCATGAATTTGAGGTTTGTCAACAAAGAGGTTTGGCAACACTGTACGAGGAAAGTCGGGTAAGCTTCGAAGTGCGCCACGTTAGGGAACACGACTATATGGGTCTGGTTTTCTTTAATTTGCGAAAGCTATCGAAAATGAACCTTTTTTTCAAGGAAAGAAACAAAACACAGTCTCTGCATGAAGCCTATAATGCAATATTCAACAAAATCAGTGAAACAGTCAATTTGCGAAATCCAAAAGGAAACATAATTATAAAGAGGTCAGCGAATCTGAAAAAAATGGTACCTGATCTTCCGCGATTGCATCCACTTAGACCATTACAGTCTCACTCTGCCACCGTTATACAATTTTAAGCAGCAACTCTCTGATATATCAGTAGCTCTTATTTCTCCATCAATGTGAAACCTGGTCCATCACCTTTAGCAGTTCCATGATATTTGCAACCAGAAATAATTGTGGAAAAAATTACAGACCCGGATTATTAATAGGATAGAAGGCACTGTGCCCAGGGCCTTCGAAAAATTTGGGGGGCTACGAACAAATCGGAAGGGAATGCTACTCAGGCAGAGATGGATCAAATCAATAACTTGGTACGACAGGCCGCAAGGGTGATCGGTGGTCGGTCAGGAATTAGTAGACTCGGAGTTGAATCGGACTCTTCCAGATAGAGAGGGCTCCCTTCAGTGTTTACGACGCTGTTTCAGAAAGTTCTCTCGCCACTTGGTGGAAGTAAAGAAGAAGAAACAAAGACCGAATCACATGAAAGACAAACAATTCAGAACTGAGTCAAAGCAGACTTCTTCATGTTCTTCATCGGCCAGCATTGATTTATTGATCGATCATTCATTGAGGTTTTCCCGCCAACCAGTAGCTCCGTTTCAGCTCAACACAGTCCCCATACACGGTCTATCACCGTTGTTTGGAAATTCAGATATTATTCGATTTCATACGACGAGAGTCATCCATTACAGTCAAGTGTGACAGGTGCGAAAAATGACCCTCCCCCCCTTTACTTTTTTGTATTTCTTGTATATTTAGTTTCTTTAAGTAAGGGACTATTTCTTTAGCACATTATCCATCCACCCATAAACCATGCTCGAGCACAGAAGCTGATGTCAGTATAATGGCACAAAGCAAGGGAGCACCGAGCCACGAAATCGACGAATCGACTCTTGACGAAAGCGAGAAAATATGGGCTGGTCAACCTCAAGCGACTTTGACCAAACATGTAGTTGTGTCGAAGGATACAGAATCTCACAACGCGAGATGGAACCAATGATACGCGACAACACCAAGGTAACGTTGGACGCGCACCACCAAAGGCAGATGCAGCAGTTTTACAGCGCAAGACAACCAGAATACTCTTCATCACCAGCGTTGTGTTTCTCCTGACCTGGCTACCCTACTCGATTCTTCTTGCCGCTTCTCTTGCTTCATACTACAACCCAGCGTTTTATATTATCTTTAAGCATCTCACCGTTACGGTTTACGTCAACAACGCCGTGAATCCACTGATTTACGGACTTGCCAACAGACGGTTCAGGAAAGACTGCAAGACAATTCTCAGTAAGATTAAGTTCTGTTAAAATGACATTAGTTAACGCAATTTGAAGTACTTATGAAGTTGATGTGTTAATTGTAAGTTTACCTAAGAAGGCAGCATTTTTTTTTAAAAGAAGAAAATGAACATAACTGATAGCACATGAACACAAGCGGTGTTAAAGACACGAGGAGGGGGTTATTTCGCGTCTTCTCAAGGCCGCCCCAATCCTATTTCCTATATTCGGCATCCAATTTTTCTAACATTTGGCAAAAATGTTGTTTGGCCTGTATTCCACAATATGACGTAATTTGGGGGTGCGCTGCTGTGACAAGAAAGCGCTTTGCTAAATTTTTGCCATTTTTGGGTCAAAAACAGAATAATTGACCGATGTTTTCATACATCTGTTATCAAAATGCTTTCAAATTTGAAACAAATATTATTTGGGTCAAAATTCATCCAACTAAATAGTTTTTGACATCAACAATTACCTAAAGAGGGCGCTGTACACACTGATTTGGCAAAATCACCATTTTTGTTCCAAAAATGTCTACATGTTCTTGTCTAAATGATTTGCGTCCAGTTGCATTGACCTCTGTGCAGATTTTTGTACTTAATTCTTTCTATTCCATGCAGTTTGCACATTGGAAAGACAGAAGTACCGACGATGCTTTCTTAAGTCGTATTAGAACAACTGTGTTCTCATTTAGATAAAGCAAGTCAAGGGCACTCTACAGGTTATTTTTTTTTAATTTCCCATCGGCGTTCAACACAATACAGATACATCTTCTTTGTCAAAAGCTTTCAAACCTGGACAGTGTACCTCATTCGGTAATAACCTTCATCTTGAATTATCTCACTGATCGCACTCAATTTGTTAGAATTAGTTTGGGCGAATCGAAGGTGCATTCAGATACAACTTATTCAAGCACTGGAATTCCGCAAGGGACTGTACTTGCTCCAGAACTCCACATTGTATACTGCAGATTGTCGAAGCACTGATGAGTCGTGTTCCTTGGTTAAATTTGCTGATGATTCGGCTGTGGTAGGATTTATAAAGCATGATGATGATAGTGTTCCAATTGACCGGTTTGTGAATAAGTGTGATTGAAAGTATTGAGAAATTAATGTCCACAAGACCAAGGAAATGTTGATTTATTTTCGGGTTAAAAAGACTGAACCGATGTCTGTTCAAATCAAGGGCAGTGAGGTTGAAAGGGTATCTAAATACAAGTGTGTGGGTGTGGTAATAGATGACAAGTTCATGTGGCATGATCATGTGGATTACATTTTCGGAAGGATAACACCCCATCTGTACTGTCTTTGGAAGAGGAATTCATTCAAGAACCTTTCGATTTTAGCAACTTTTTCTAAGTCAATCTCATTTACTGTATAGAATAACTGCCTAGTCAGCTGGGCGAGAATGCTGCTCTGACAGAGAAAGATCAAATCAATAAGTTGGTGCGACAGGCCGCAGAGGTGATCGCTGGTCGGTCAGGAAAGAGGTATAGACTCGGTGTTGAATCTGAATCTTTCAGATAGAGCGGTCGCCCTTCAAATTTTATGGTGTTGTTTCGGAAAGTTCTCTCGCCACTTGGCGGCGCTGTTTATCCTTACCATCATGGCTGCTTCTGCAGGTTTTTACCGTAAATGTTCCCAGACTTACATCAGAAATAATCCATTTCTATAATAATTGAATGGGCAAGTATGATTAGCATTAATGTAGATGATAATGTAAAGATTCTTTTGTGGTATAGTATAAGTGATCAGTGTTGCCATGTAGGGGAAATTTCGGGGATTTTTCATGGGTTATTTGTGTAACACGGGCAATTAATGTATTCTCTCTTCACATACATACATCCATTTTTATTATCACATTTAATGATTCGTGTTATTGTTAATTGCTTGTTGATTGTTAATGCATGTACAATTGTATTGTATTGTTGTAGAACAAAGAAAGAAAGAGCCAGAAAAGACAGAAGAGAAAAAAGAAACAAAGACTGAATCACAAGAGAGACAAACCAAGAACTGAGTCAAAGAAATTCTTCATGGTCTTTGTCGGCCAGCATTGATTGATTGATCGACCGTTTTTTGAGGTTTCCCGCAAACCAGTAGCTCAGTTTCCGACCAACACAGTCCCCACACTCGGTCCATCACCGTGGTTTGGAAATTAGATAAATTCTTCGGTTTGATATGATGAGAGTCATCCATTACATGAAATCTGACTAACAGGACAAATCACTCCGCGTAGGGGTAGGATGAAACTGCCGATACCTGAGACAAAAACACGACACCCGCGCGCGGTCCTTTTCACCCTGATCCATCTCATTTCATAATTCCAATTTTAAAAGTTAGTTTTTATATTTAAGAATGACTGAAAGTGACAGTGACGTCTTTTGATATGTTTTAATTATATCTAACATTCTATAAATGTTAAATTTGAATAGTAGTGTAATTTTATTGCTTTTGGGGATAGCATTGTATTTCTTTTTGTGAAATTGATAGATATTATATTGTTTTTTAGCGGTGAGCAAATATAATTTCCTTGCTCGATCGAATAAAGTATTTTAATTCTATTAAAATTAACTCATTTTATAAACTACGATTAAATTGGGCGGCCAAACGAATATCGACCAAACAATAGTTCCCACACACACCCAGATAAAATTACTTCACAGAAATCTCCTCCTGAATTTTGGTACAAAGCTCGATAATTTCTAACAGTGAGAATAGCTCACGAAAAATAAGGTTAATTTCCTCAAGCAAATGAATTGTCTTCGCTTATCGGCAAGATTCTAGATAAACAGGCAGTGCTTCGAAAGCCAAGGCTGTTGAGAAAATCCTGCAGGTTCTCAGGAGATGCATGTTTATATAAGGGAAGACGATAAAAGGTTACGAAGCCGATACTTATAATGGACCGTTGATAATAAACAACTTAGGCATTCATGACCATGATTGGCCAACCATACGTGTACACAGCAACAAAATGCTAAATGCGGCCGATCACAATACGTCGTCTCCGCTGTGCGTCGCATTAATGATAATAGGTAACACTGCGGAGATAGTTGCCATTGCTTTCATGTAGTGCACCAGATATTGACAGACACTTTACAATTTCAACATTTTCTGTCCTTTTGAGACACCCTAACAAGGACAATTTTATGAAAGTTGTGATGAGAGAAACTCCAGTCATGGAGAATACTTCAGTGTCGAATTCCACCTCAATTTTTGAAAACACAGACTCGGATTCAGGCCTGTCTGACACGGCTGGAAACATAATTTGGTTATTTGTGCAGAGCGTCATTTTCTTATTCGGCGTGCCTGGTAACTGCCTCATACTTCGTGTCTACTGGACAAAGACTTTGAAGACCAGTACCCATGTTCTGATCATGGCCTTAGCCTGGGCCGATCTGGTCGCCTGTTTGCTGGCTGTGCATCGTATTTATGGTAAGGTTGCTGAAATGGCTAGATATGAGGTTCCGGTGTTCTCATTTATTATCCACGCTTTTGATTCAACAGCCATCGGTACGTCGGTTATGTTGTCTTCTGTGATCGCAGCGGACCGCTACGACTGCATATGCCGGCCACACCGCCGGTTCTTCACCCACAAACGCGGCAAGATAGCAGCTCGGGCAGCATTTGTATTCTCACTGGTCATCAATGTTCCTGCCTTTATCCCCGGAACCCTTGCTAGCGGGCAGTCGTTGGAACTTTCGACAAAGGCATTCCAAGTCATTTGCTTCGTCGTGGCGCTCGTGATGATCGCCCTGTGTTACTGCAAAGTCTACACAGCCATCAAGAAACACACCAAAGTCAACATCAAAAGTACCACTAGAAATTGCAGCATCTCTCGATTAGCCGACGAATGCTCGACAAGGCCACATGACTCCGTATTGAAAAATGTCAAACCGAACATTCCTGCCGTCACCTCCGTGTCGACGTTCATCTGTAAACCATGCTCGAATGCAGCAGCTGATGCCAGCAGAATCGTAGAATGCACGGGAGTGCCAAACCACGAATTCGACGAATCGACTTTTGACGAAAGCGGGAAAAGATGGGCCAGTCACCCACAAGCGACTTTGACCACACATGAACTTGCGTCAAAGGATACACAATCTCGTGTTGAGAAGAATGACAGTTATCCTCGCCAACACCAAGATAACGCTGGACGCGCACCACCAAAGGCAGATGCAGCAGTTTTACAGCGCAAGACAACCAGGATGCTCTTCATCACCAGCGTTGTGTTTCTCCTGACCTGGCTTCCCTACTGGATCCGTGTTGCGGCTGTATTTGCTTCCTACAACGACTCAGTGTTGCATTTGATCCTCCGGCAGCTCTCCGTAACTCTTTACGTCAACAACGCAGTGAATCCACTGATTTACGGACTTGCCAACAGACGGTTCAGGAAAGACTGCAAGGCAGTTCTCAGTAAGATTAGGCTCTGTTAAAACGACACTAGTTAACGCGTTTTGTTGTCTCAATTGTGAGTGTACCTTGACTACACCATTTTGGCAAGCAGAAAATAAACAGAAATTATATTTATGAAGACAAGAGGTGTTGTAAACTTTAGCCCTATCGCGACCGGAGCATTTGGGTCTACTGATGCGGCACCTGATTTTTTTTCGACCGATTTTCTCGTCGGTGTTGTACAATATGACGTTGCGGTGCCGTCACAACAAGAGGTAGCTTAACTATTTTGGCCCATTTTTGGTCAAAATCAGTAGTATTGACATTTCTTTTACATTTTTCATCAAAATTGTTTTTCAAATTTGGCACAAATGTTCTTCGGGTCAATTCTTTTGGCATCCAACGTTACCGACAGTGGGCGGTATACTCACTTTTCTTCTTAAATCAAGATCCCCTTTTTTGTGTCACAAAATTTGAATTTTTCAACCACATTTGGCACCAATCGAATGCTTTGCAGTTTGCATTGATAGGTCTCCTTAAACAAAGACAATTGTGCAGAGAAGGTGACATTTGTTTTACACCAATGTTGGCTATATTAATTTCACAATGTGTATTATAATTGGTGACTTGACCATGAATTTTAGTCTAAGGTAGATACATAATAATAATAATTATAGAGAAATTTATAAAGCGCAGACAATCGCAGAAAAATCCACCTCAAGGCGCTTAAACAAAGAATAGACATACAAACTGTATTATTTAAGTTAAAAAACTAATTCCAATAAAACCTTTAGACAATACAAAAACAATTCAAAAAGCTGCATGGGGGGCCAACAATCTAACATTTAAAAAGCGATTTACAACACACAAGCAAACATACTATATAAAAACAGGAATAAATAGGTATTTGCCAATAAAGTACAACGATCAAACCTTTGTACATGGAAAACACCAGACAGACAGTCGTCGTGAGCCCGGCAGAAGGGCATATGAGCATATACCCTTATGCAATAGCGCGTAATGACCAAAATGTTCCCAGCAAAAGGGCATATGCAGAAAAATGCCTCCATATTAATGAAATTTAAACATTTTCGTCAAAATGCGCGCGGGGGAACATTGGAACCTTTTAATGCAATTTTCTTGGAAATGATTTTTGTGTCAGAACGCTCATATGCCCTTCTGCCGGACACCCGACGCAATAATACTACTGTAACGCAATGCATTTTATAGAGAGTGCTCTTTAATTCTTTACTGGTAGCCAGCGGAGTGCGCGTCCACTCACCCAGGTGTATGGGGTCACCAGCCAATAGCCCCAGTGTATATAAGAACTCAGCTTCGCTCTCTTTCTGCTGTGGCTGTAAACCGAGCGCGGTCTCATGAAGTGTTCTCGCACTGCTCTAATCAATCAACCAATCAAAGCAATCAACCAATAACCTATCACCTGCAGTCGCAATGGAGGGAGCCTCATACTTTGTGTGAGTGTAATTGACAAATGATTCCTGCACCATAATCCAGATAATTAAGTAATCTCTGAGGCTATAAGGTAAGTGATTGAATACATGATCACGTAGGCGAGGCACCTACAATCCTGGCCAAATCTCGCTGGGCCCCCAACCACCCAGCCCCCGTTCAATGTTGTCTCTCATTGAGCGGTGTGGGCTCCATCCCCTGAAGAGAACAACATTGACCAGGGGAGCGGGGGAGTTGGTGACCGTTGGAGGCTAAGGGTATTTCCAAGTGTCCCAACCATTTTGGCCGGGATTGTCTGAATGTACAATAGCCTTGATATTGGATTAAAATATTGCGCGTAGTACGCGCTCAAATAATAATACACACACGCGCGCGCGCTGGTATGTGGTCAATGCACACGATTCACCATTACGGTACGGTGCACCATGTCATTTTGGCCAATATTTTTTTTTACAAAATACAGATTGCTTTCGACGTGAAAGCCGTATTAGGATACACAAACAACGTGTCATCTTCTTCAATTAGGTTTTTAACCCTCATTTGGACGAAAATTCATCCAAAACTACGGTTCACCGCTGTAAATTATATAACAAGCAGAGTGACTCACTCCATTCCTTTATATTTTGGTTTGGATGGATCACCGATGGATTTTTCGGCAAATAAACGTAACGAGTGAATACAAACAAATTGCCAAGTATTGTATGTTGTTTGTGTATCCTAATGAGCCTTTCAACTTAAACACAAACTGTATTTTGTACAGTTGTTGGCCAAACTGGCATGGTGAACCGTCACGGTGAACCGTTACGATGCACGCAACAATAAAGTTGTGATTTTAAAGAATTGGAACATTTGTATTTTTAATTTCCATTTTTGTATTACTGTCAATCATTATTATCTGGCCTAAGTATTTGTTCTTTCATTCAATCTTCGGCCACCATTTCATATTTTGGAAACAAAACTCAAGAAAACAGCTCCCAAAACGGCATGTCATGCATATTTTGAACAATGCAAAAATTCAGACAATCCTGGCCAAATCTCGCTGGGCCCCAACCCCCCAGCCCCCGTTCACAGTTGTCTCTCATTGCGCGGTGTGTGCTCCATCCGCTGAAGAGAACAACATTGACCAGGGGAGCGGGGGAGTTGGTGACCGTTGGAGGCTAAGGGTATTTCCAAGTGTCCCAACCATATTGGCCGGGATTGTATAGGTAGACTGAAACTGGAATAAGGAATAAATCACCAAAGCTAAGGGTAGGCGCAAATCAGTGTCCAGTGTCCCATTCCTTCCCCGAGATATCCCCCCGTCTGTGTCAGCGGCCCAGTGAGTGGAGTGAGTGAGTCATAGGGTGTTGTTTTGTGGTAGTCTGCTGCGGGCGTGGCGGTAAATCTCCGCCGAAACGGATCTGCGTACCCGACCGTAGAGGCTAGGACGTTCGCCGCTACTCGCCGGGGCAGTCGTCCGAGGCAGTACCGCTACACTACTAATTCACTGCATTAAAATACTGTTTAAAAAGATGAGTCTTTAGACGACTCTTGAACAAATCAAGTGTCATCGAGTCCTTGATATATGATGGCAAACTGTTCCAGAGAGAGGGAGCAGCAGCACTGAATGCTCTGCCACCGTCCGTGGAGGTCCGTGGAGGTAGAGAGGGTGCCTGCAACATCACGAGCAATGCACACCGTAGTTGGCGAGTGGGCCGATAATGATGTACCAGCTCTTGCAAGTAGGATGGTGCCAGTCCGTGCACTGCTTTAAATGTGAGGATGAGAGTTTTGTAGATGATTCGCTGTGACACTGGGAGCCAATGAAGTCATATTAGGATTGGGGTTATGTATGGTGGCCCTGAAGGGACATTACACATCAAGATTTCTGCGCAGAAATCTGCGATGTCGCACATTTTATCGCAGAAATCTGCGCAGATTTCTGCGATGTCGCACATTTTATCGCAGAAATATGCGCAGATTTCTGCGATGTCGCACATTTTATCGCAGAAATCTGCGCAGATTTCTGCGATGTCGTACATTTTGTTGCACATTTTATCGCAGAAATCTGCGCAGATTTCTGCGATAAAATGTGCGACATCGCAGAAATCTGCGCAGATTTCTGCGATAACATGTGCGACATCGCAGAAATCTGCGCAGAAATGTGCGATAAAATGTGCGACATCGCAGAAATCTGCGCAGAAATCTGCGATAAAATGTGCAACATCGCAGAAATCTGCGATAAAATGTGCGACATCGCAGAAATCTGCGCAGATTTCTGCGATAAAATGTGCAACAAAATGTACGACATCGCAGAAATCTGCGCAGATTTCTGCGATAAAATGTGCGACATCGCAGAAATCTGCGCAGATTTCTGCGATAAAATGTGCGACATCGCAGAAATCTGCGCAGATTTCTGCGATAAAATGTGCGACATCGCAGATTTCTGCGCAGAAATCTTGATGTGTGATGTCCCTTCAGGGCCACCATAATTTACACATGGCGCCTCATAGAAAACGTGTTCGCGCGCCCACGCGCTCGCAGAAATCTGCGATAAAATGTGCGACATCGCAGAAATCTGTGCAGAAATCTGCGATAAAATGTGCGACATCGCAGAAATCTGCGCAGAAATGTGCGATAAAATGTGCAACATCGCAGAAATCTGCGCAGAAATGTGCGATAAAATGTGCGACATCGCAGAAATCTGCGCAGATTTCTGCGATAAAATGTGCGACATCGCAGAAATCTGCACAGAAATGTGCGATAAAATGTGCGACATCGCAGAAATCTGCGCAGATTTCTCATGCGATAAAATGTGCGACATCGCAGAAATCTGCGCAGATTTCTCATGCGATAAAATGTGCAACATCGCAGAAATCTGCGCAGAAATGTGCGATAAAATGTGCGACATCGCAGAAATCTGCGCAGATTTCTGCGATAAAATGTGCGACATCGCAGAAATCTGCGCAGAAATCTTGATGTGTGATGTCCCTTCAGGGCCACCATAGTTATGTGTTCGCTTCGCTTGCAGCGACAAACCAATCTGGCTGCAGCATTTTGCAGACGTTGCAGTCCCTGTATCTCATTAGTCGGGAGGCCATTTTTTTTGTACAAAAAGCAGCGTTTTTGATACAGTTTCCATAAATTTTTCATCCAAATGTTTTGAAATTTGGTACAAATATTTTTTTAGTTTGATGAGTTTTGACAACTCATCAAACTGAACAAGTTTTGGCTGAAAAATTACCGATAGAGGGCGCTGCACCCACTGTTTTGGCAAAATCATAATTTTTGTGATTTTGTCCAAACCTTTGATTTTTTTCAACCACAATCGGCACTAATGAAGTATGTTAATGTTATGAATGCTTGGAATTTATAAGTACCCGAAAATAACCCCAAGTAACCCCAAAGAAAATTGGGCAAAAACGTGAAAACAAGCTCTTGCACCTAGCGGCCACATAAGTTTCCTGAGCATGTATTGCAGTTGGTCACGTGACCATGGATTTTATTCCAAAGTGGATGCTTGATAGGTTCGGGCAAAAAAAACAAATGGTTTGACTCACAAAAGTGCATACTTTTCATTTTTGACAAAAAATACAAAGTGACCAAATGTTATGATTACCGTCAGTTGCCATTGTAACGACGGACATCCTATGGCGTATATTTGGTA
The DNA here is from genome assembly GCA_029964075.1 of Patiria pectinifera. Taxonomy (NCBI): domain Eukaryota; kingdom Metazoa; phylum Echinodermata; class Asteroidea; order Valvatida; family Asterinidae; genus Patiria; species Patiria pectinifera. The sequence goes on along the minus strand of CM057149.1, from coordinate 27,767,141 downwards.
CCATGCTGACCCCCGATAACAGTTAGAACAAGTCACTAAATTTCATGCCGATCGGCCTAAACGTTCCGGGACTATTATAAGAAGTTTAATAGGGATGCACATTGTGCCCTGGTCCTGATAGGGATAATCACGGTGACTCTTTGTACTTTATGAATGTTAAATAATGTGGAAGGAAGGGTAGGAATCTGGAAAACGAAAGATCAAAATAGAAGTCGTAGCTCATCTTCGTTATATCTTAATGGGTCAAAGAGAGATCTTGCCACATAAGCGGAGAACTTTAATAATTTGCCTTTTTAAAATTGAAATTCGAATGAAGATTTACCTGTGAGTCCAGTGGTATCCATTGCTCGAAATTGAATAGCAAGCCTACCACTCCCAGGTTAAGCGCTTGGTATGCTTTCTTAATATCTGTCGGTTCATCGCATACGTTATGTCAAAAGGATGCCCGACTCCTTTGTCTGTCATAGCTCACGTGTCGGTTTGCCTTTCTTGTGAAGGCGTTCACTGATCAGGTCTCGTTTGCATTGCTCTTCTCTCATAGCCTTATGGATGTCTGAAATGGTCTCACTTTGAACGTATCACCTTATCTTAGAGTGTTTCTCTGTCTCATCTTATAAGTTGAAATTTCCCTGGAACAAACTGAACTTGAAACGTTCACGCCGTTCTCCCTGCTTAACAAGGAAAGTTTTCCAAGCTGCGGTATTTGTATTTTTCTATGTATTTTCTTGTTATTCCGACTCACTGTTTGTGATAGTCCATTTCTTAGAAGGATTATGATTATGAAGATTTGTCCAGAATAAATTTGAGTTGTAGGTTTGACGGACAATTTCAATTCGGTGATATTTTCTTGCATCTTTTTCCAAACTATATCGATTAGAAAGTGTCATTTTTAGCTTGAAACAGTAACACGGCGCAGCAGCGTATATATTGCACTTTGTGTCAGTTGCCTCTCTGAAATAGCTCATTGATATCACTCTTTACGATAAATTCGACGTCAACACACCTTAGGCCTGTTGACAATGGTGACTTCGTACAACTTCTTCGTTGTATACAATCGTTCTTGCTCAGCTTCATAACAACAACAAAAAAAGAAAAGGAAGCAGGAACAAAGGAAAGAGAGGAAAAAGTCACAAGCTTTAAACTTGGTCCTGAGTTTGATTACGATCCTTCTCGACGTCTTCAATTTAATTAACAGAGATGGGGAAGACACCAGGTGAGTGATAGCACCATATACCGCGATTCAATTGTTCTCCCCAAAAAAATCCTGTGTACATCCAGATCAAATTATCTCACAGAGACATGCGCTATTTCGGTTTTGGTACAGAACGTGATTATTTCCTTCAGACCAGCTCTAGAAATAATTAATTTTTAGATACTTGACTTGAATCTATCACCAAATATGACAGAATGTCCCAGCCCTCGACAGATGCAGTTTTAAATCAAATAAAAGAGAAAGGGAATATGAAGCCATTAAATACAATGCATCGCTGAAAATAAACGAAATTGGCATGCGCATGTCTGTGATTGGCCGCCCTCCCAGTACACAGCAAAAAGGTAAAATTGGGTTGGTCACGTCGTCTCCTCTGTGCGTCGCAATTACGTATAAAAGGTAATGCGGCGGAGATAGTTGCTTTCTTCTGGCGCACGCACCTGTCCAGCAGACAACACTCAAATGTCACATCCGCTGTTTTTCTGAGCCAACTTAAGAGGGAGAGTTTCACATAGGTTTGTCGACAAAATCTTAAGCCATGGAGCACACACAAGAGCCGAATTCAACCTCTATTTCTGAAAACACACCATCTGATTTAGTCCTGACTGCCACCGTTGGAAACCTATTCAGGTTGATTGTGCAAAGCATCGTTTTCCTTTTCGGCGTGCCCGGTAACTGCCTCATACTCCGTGTCTACTGGACAAAGACTCTAAAAACCAGCACCCATGTATTCATCATTGCCTTAGCCTGGGCCGATCTGGCTGCCTGCGTGCTCGCTGTGCATTCTATTTATCATACGGTGGCTCAAATCACCGGCAATGAGGTCCATGAGTTCACATTTGTTTTCTCAGCTTTTCAGGGAATAACCCACGGCACGTCGGTTATGATGACTGCTGTGATCGCAGCGGACCGCTACGACTGCATATGCCGGCCACACCGCCGGTTCTTCACCCACAAACGCGGCAAGATATCAGCTTGGGCAGCATTTGTATTCTCACTTGTCATCAATATTCCTGGCTTAATCCCCAGAACACCTGGATCGAGTTACCGGTCCTTGGACCTTTTGAGGTTGTCATTCCAAGTCATTTGCTTCGTCGTGGCGCTCGTGATGATCGCCCTGTGTTACGGCAAAGTCTACATGACCATCAAGAAACACACCAAAGTCGGCGTCAAAAGTACCACTCGAGATTGCAGATTAGCGGACCAATGTTCGACAAGGCCACACGATTCCGTGCTCACAAATGTTGAACCGAACATTTCTGCCATCTCTTCCGTATCGACGTTAACCAAACCATGCTCGAGTACGGCAGCTGATGCCAGTAGAATGGTAGAAAGCAAGGGAGCACCAGGCCACGAAATCGACGAATCGACCTTTGACGAAAGCGGGAAAAGATGTCACCCACAAGCGAATTTGACAAAAAATTGTCTTGTGTCGAAGGATAAAGACCCTCGTGTTGTAAATGGTACCAATGACACTCGACAACATCAAGGTTACACTGGACGCGCACCACCAAAGACAAATGCAGCAGTCTTACAGCGTAAGACAACCAGGATGCTCTTCATCACCAGCGTTGTGTTTCTCCTGACCTGGCTACCCTACTGGATCCGTGTTGCCGCTACGATTGCTTCCTACTCCGACCCAGTGTTCAAAACGATCCTCCAGCAGCTCTCCGTCACTCTTTACGTCAACAACGCTGTGAATCCGCTGATTTACGGACTAGCCAACAGACGGTTCAGGAAAGACTGCAAGGCAGTTCTCAGTAAGATTAAGCTCTGCTATAGATAGAGACTAGTTGATGCGCTTCGTTGACTTTACGCATTTGATGTTTGAAGTGTAAGTGCATGTACATTTAAGACACACTTTTTTACAAAAATATATAATAAACAGAACATCAGAACATGAACACCAGAGGTGTCCTACAGGGTGAGTCACAAGAAAACGAAACCCAAATGTTGGACCATTGTTTTAGGGAATTTCTAAATGTAGCATTTTTAAAATCTAGAATATGAAAGCCCAATTCTTAAGCTGTCTTTTAGTACAAGAATTATTCAAATCACTTTGGTAATTTTTAAGGTACAGATTCAAACACAACGACCGCTTTAAGGTACAGAATTCAAACACAACCACCGGTTTAAGGTTCTGCCCACGAATCACAAAAAAATAAAAAAAATCAGTGTTCTTTCAACAAAACGAAAAGAAATCACATAGGGATGTGTGTGAATTGTTTTCGTTTTGCTGAAAGAACGCACACCTTTTTGTGATCCGTGGACAGAACTTTAAAACGTTGGTTGTGTTTAAAAGTACATGTCTTTTTTTGTTTGAATGATATTTGTACTAGAAAAAAAGGTGATGAATGGGCTTTCCTAGATTTTGAGAGTGCTACATGCAGAACTTCAATAAAACAGTAGTCCCAACATTTTGGGTTTCGTTTTTTTTTTACTCACCCTGTAGCGACTTTCAATTTTATGAAGACCTGGGTATTTTGGGCTGCTCATTTCCATGTGCAGCAGCCGTATTTATTAAAATTTGGCCGCTAACCCACAAAAATGACAACAAGAGGTGCTTTACCATATTTTGGGTTATTTTTGGTTGAAAACAGTATTTTTCTCGCAATTTTTACACTTTTAATTCAAATTCTTTCAAATTATATACAAACTTTCTTCCAACTGAACAACATTTGGCATCCAAAATCAACGACAGACCACAAAAATCCGGGCGCTATAACAAGTTTTGTTTTGCAAAATCGTATTTTTCCAATTTTGTCCAGAAATGAGATTTTTTTCCATGTTATGAATGAAGTTTCATGAATGTTTTGGATTTATAAAAACCCCAAAACAAAGAAACACATTGTGCATTTTTTCCCGCACCCATATTGGTTTCCCAGCATGCATTGTTGTTGGTCACGTGGACATGAATTTTAGTCGAAAGTGGATACTTGATGAATTCAGGCAAAGAAAACATGGTTTTGACCCACAAAAAAAAAAATGCATTTTTTTATTGTATTTAATTCAAAATGACCGGTTTATAATAATCATTTCGCTTGTAATGGTAACGACTGACATCTTATAGCGTAGTTTTGGTAGCATGCTGCACTGGGCCCCATTAAACTTAGGATAAGTGACCATGCCGATCAGCCTAAGCGTTCCGGAACTATTACAAGAAGTTGAATAAGGAGGCACATTGTGTTGTTGTGATAGTATGGAATGAATGGTAAGATTCTTGTCTTCGATATATCTCAATGAGTCAAAGAGAGAGCTGGCCACATACGGCTTTCTTGATTTGCCTTTTATTCAATTTAAGTCGAATGAAGGTGTATTTATCTGTGAGTCAAGTAGTAATGCGTCGAAAATAATTGCACAATCGTTCTTGTTCAGCCTCATAAAAGAGGGGGGTTCAAAGGTAAAGGAAAATATTAACAAGCTTCAAACCAGCTTTTGATTTTCATTACAGCTCTTCCTGGAGTCTCCAATTTAATTATCAGAGATAGAAAAAAACATCAGGTGAGCGATGGCACCATGTACCGCGATTCAATTACGCCAAACAAAACCAGTTCCTGTACACACACAGATTAAATGTATACCTCGCAGAGACTTGCGCTGCTTTTGGTTTGGCACAAATCGCGATAATTTCCTGCAGTACTGTACACGCAAATGGGTCAATTTTTTATATTTTAAAAGCTTAAGTTGAAAGTGTAGTGTTCAATAGGATAACGGTTCCTATTCACTGGAGATTCATGTCAACAAACAAGGAGAAAGCAACACAAAGCTGCTACGTACAGTGCTTTGCTGATCATGAGCGAGATTTGGCACGCGCATGACCATGATTGGTCAACCTAGTTCCAATACACAGCAAGAAATGTTAAATCACATCGACAACACGGTCAACATGGGTTGACCACATCGTCTCCGTTGTACGTCGCATTACATATAAATATAGGCAATAGGTAATGCTGCGGAGATAGCTGGCGGAGTGCTTACGCCTGGCGGACCTGGATAGACGGACAACATTACAAAGTAACGTCCGCTGTTCGTCTGAGCCAACTTTATGAGGATACTTTTAACATCAGTTTGTAGGGAGAAACCCCAGCCATGGAAAACACTTCATTGCTGAATTCCACGTCTGCTTTTGAAAACACAGACTCGTATTCAGGCCTGTCTGAAACGGTTGGAAACATATTCCAGCTGATTGTACACAGCATTGCTATCCTTTTCGGCACACCTGGCAACTGCCTCATACTCCGTGTCTACTGGACAAAGACTCTGAAAACCAGTACCCATGTTCTGATCATGGCCTTAGCCTGGGCCGATCTGACCGTCTGCGTGCTGGCTGTGCATCGTATTTATGATAAGGCTGCTGAAATGGCTGGCTACGAGGTCCAGGAATTCTATTATATTATATTGGCTCTTGAGACAACAGCCATCGGTTCGTCGGTTATGATGACTGCTGTGATCGCAGCGGACCGCTACTACTGCATACGCCGGTCACACCGCCGGTTCTTCACCCACAAACGTGGCAAGATAGCAGCTTGGGCAGCATTCGTATTCTCACTGGTCATCAATATTCCTGCCATCATCCCAAAAACCTCTGCCAGCGGGCAGTCATTGGAACTTTTGCAGTTAGCATTTCAGGCCATTTGCTTCGTCGTTGCGCTCGTGATGATCGCCCTGTGTTACGGCTGCTTCTGCAAGTTTTTTTTAACCGTAAATGTTCCCAGAATTATATCAGAAATGATCCATTTCTATAATAATTGACTGGGCGAGTATGATTAGCATTAATGTAGATGATAATGTAAAGATTCTTTTGTGGTATAGTATAAGTGATCTGTGTTGCCATTTAGAGGAAATTTTGGGGATTTTTCATGGGCTATTGGTGTAACACGGGCAATTAATGTATTCTATCTTCACATACAATATATCCATTGTTTATGATCAAATTGAATGATTCATGTTATTGTTAATTACTTTTTGATTGTTAATGCATGTACAATTGTATTGTATTGTTGTAGAACAAAGAAAGAAAGATCCAGAAAAGACAGAAGAGAAGAAAGAAACAAAGACTGAATTACAAGAAAGACAAACCAAGAACTGAGTCAAAGAAATTCTTCATGGTCTTTGTCGGCCAGCATTGATTTATTGATCGACCGTTTTTGAGGTTTCCCGCAAACCAGTAGCTCAGTTTCCGACCAACACAGTCCCCATACTCGGTCCATCACCGTGGTTTGGAAATTAGATATATTCTTTGGTTTGATATGATGAGAGTCATCCATTGCATGAAATCTGACTAACCGGACAAGATACTCCGCGTAGGGGTAGGATGAAACTGCCGATACCTGAGACAAAAACACGACACCCGCGATCACTTTTACCCTGATCCATCTCATTTCATAATTCCAATTTTAAAAGCTAGTTTTTATATTCAAGAATGACTGAAAGTAACAGTGACGTCTTTTGATATGTTTTAATTATATCTAACATTCTATAATGTTAAATTTTAATAGTAGTGTAATTTTACTGCTTTTGGGGATAGCATTGTATTTCTTTTTGTGAAATTGGTATATAATATTTTTTTATTTTTTTTACCGGTGAGCAAATATAATTTCCTTGCTGGATCAAATAAAGTATTTGAATTCAATTAAAATCAACTCATTTTATATACTACGATTAAATTGGGCGGCCAAACGAATATCGACCAAACAATAGTTCCCACACACACCCATATAAAATTATTTCACAGAAATCTCCTTCTGAATTTTGGTCTGGTACAAAGCTCGATAATTTCCAACAGTGATAATAGCTCACGAAAAATAAGGTTAATTTCCACAAGCAAATGAATTGTCTTCGTTTATCGGCAAGTTTCTAGATAAACAGGCAGTGCTTCGAAAGACAAGGCCGTTGAGAAAATCCTGCAAGTTCTCAGGAGATGCATGTTTATATAAGGGTAGAAGATAAAAGGTTACGAAGCCAATACTTATAATGGACCGTTGATAATAAACAACTTAGGCATTCATGACCATGATTGGCCAACCTAGCTATCCCCCAATACATGTACATGTACACAGCAAGAAAATGCTAAATGCGGCCGATCACAATACGTCGTCTCCGCTGTGCGTCGCATTAAGGATAATAGGTAATGCTGCGGAGATAGTTGCCAGTGCTTTCATCTAGTGCACCAGTTATATACAGACACATTACAATTTCAACATTATCTGTTTTTTTGAGACACCGTAACAAGGAGAATTTTAACAAAGTTGTGATGAGAGAAACTCCAGTCATGGAGAATACTTCAGTGTCGAATTCCACCTCAATCTTTGAAAACACAGACTCGGATTCAGGCCTGTCTGACACGGCTGGAAACATATTTTGGTTATTTGTACAGAGCGTCATTTTCTTATTCGGCGTGCCTGGTAACTGCCTGATACTTCGTGTCTACTGGACAAAGACTTTGAAGACCAGTACCCATGTTCTGATCATGGCCTTAGCCTGGGCCGATCTGGCCGCCTGCTTGCTGGCTGTGCATCGTATTTATGGTAAGGTTGCTGAAATGGCTAGATATGAGGTTCCGGTGTTCTCATTTATTATCCACGCTTTTGATTCAACAGCCATCGGTACGTCGGTTATGTTGTCTTCTGTGATCGCAGCGGACCGCTACGACTGCATATGCCGGCCACACCGCCGGTTCTTCACCCACAAACGCGGCAAGATAGCAGCTCGGGCAGCATTTGTATTCTCACTGGTCATCAATGTTCCTGCCTTCATCCCCGGAACCCTTGCTAGCGGGCAGTCGTTGGAACTTTCGACAAAGGCATTCCAAGTCATTTGCTTCGTCGTGGCGCTCGTGATGATCGCCCTGTGTTACTGCAAAGTCTACACAGCCATCAAGAAACACACCAAAGTCGACGTCAAAAGTACCACTAGAAATTGCAGCGTCTCGATTAGCCGACGAATGCTCGACAATGCCACATGACTCCGTATTGAAAAATGTCAAACCGAACATTCCTGCCGTCACCTCCGTGTCGACGTTCATCTGTAAACCATGCTCGAGTGCAGCAGCTGATGCCAGCAGAGTCGTAGAATGCACGGGAGTGCCAAACCACGAATTCGACGAATCGACTTTTGACGAAAGCGGGAAAAGATGGGCCAGTCACCCACAAGCGACTTTGACCACACATGAACTTGCATCAAAGGATACACAATCTCGTGTTGAGAAGAATGACAGTTATCCCCGCCAACACCAAGATAACGCTGGACGCGCACCACCAAAGGCAGATGCAGCAGTTTTACAGCGCAAGACAACCAGGATGCTCTTCATCACCAGCGTTGTGTTTCTCCTGACCTGGCTACCCTACTGGATCCGTGTTGCGGCTGTGTTTGCTTCCTACAACGACTCAGTGTTGCATTTGATCCTCCGGCAGCTCTCCGTAACTCTTTACGTCAACAACGCAGTGAATCCGCTGATTTACGGACTTGCCAACAGACGGTTCAGGAAAGACTGCAAGACAGTTCTCAGAAAGATTAGGCTCTGTTAAAATGACACTAGTTAACGCGTTTTGTTGTCTTAATTGTGAGTGTACCTTAAATACACCATTTTTGACAAGCAGAAAATAAACAGAAATTATATTTATGAAGACAAGAGGTGTTGTAAACTTTAGCCCTATCGCGACCGGAGCGTTTGGGTCTACTGATGCGGCGCCCGATTTTTTTTCGACCGATTTTCTCGTCGGTGTTGTACAATATGACGTTGCGGTGCCGTCACAACAAGAGGTAGCTTAACTATTTTGGCCCATTTTTGGTCAAAATCAGTAGTATTGACATTTCTTTTACATTTTTCATCAAAATTGTTTTTCAAATTTGGCACAAATGTTCTTTGGGTCAATTCTTTTGGCATCCAACTTTACCGACAGTGGGCGGTATACTCACTTTTCTTCTTAAATCAAGATCCCCTTTTTTGTGTCCCAACATTTGAATTTTTCAACCAAATTTGGCACCAATCGAATGCTTTGCAGTTTGCATTGATAGGTCTCCTTAAACAAAGACAATTGTGCAGAGAAGGTGACATTTGTTTTGCACCAATGTTGGTTATATTAATTTCACAATGTGTATTATAATTGGTCACTTGACCATGAATTTTAGTCTAAAGTAGATACATAATAATAATAATAATAGAGAAATTTATAAAGCGCAGACAATCGCAGAAAAATCCACCTCAAGGCGCTTAAACAAAGAATAGACATACAAACTGTATTATTTAAGTTAAAAAACTAATTCCAATAGAACCTTCAGACAATACAAAAACAATTCAAAAAGCTGCATGGGGGGCCTACAATCTAACATTTAAAAAGCGATTTAGAACACACAAGCAAACATACTAGATAAAAACAGGAATAAATAGGTGTTTGCCAATAAAATACAACGATCAAACCTTTGTACATGGAAAACACCAGACAGACAGTCGTCGTGAGCTCGGCAGAAGGGCATATGAGCATATGCCCTTATGCAATAGCGAGTAATGACCAAAATGTTCCCAGCAAACGGGCATTTGCAGAAAAATGCCTCCATTTTAATGAAATTTAAACATTTTCGTCAAAATGCGCGCGGGGGAACATTGAAACCTTTTAATGCAATTTTCTTGGAAATGATTTTTGTGTCAGAACGCTCATATGCCCTTCTGCCGGACACCCGACGCAATAATACTACTGTAGCGCAATGCATTTTATAGAGAGTGCACTTTAATTCTTTACTGGTAGCCAGCGGAGTGCGCGTGCACTCACCCAGGTGTATGGGGGCACCAGCCAATAGCCCCAGTGTATATAAGCACTCAGCTTCGCTCTCTTTCTGCTGTGGCTGTAAACCGAGCGCGGTCTCATGAAGTGTTCTCGCACTGCTCTAATCAATCAACCAATCAAAGCAATCAACCAATAACCTATCACCTGCAGTCGCAATGGAGGGAGCCTCATACTTTGTGTGAGTGTAATTGACAAATGATTCCTGCACCATAATCCAGATAATTAAGTAATCTCTGAGGCTATAAGGTAAGTGATTGAATACATGATCACGTAGGCGAGGCACCAAGGTAGGCTGAAACTGGAATAAGGAATAAATCACCAAAGCTAAGGGTAGGCGCAAATCAGTGTCCAGTGTCCCATTCCTTCCCCGAGATATCCCCCCGTCTGTGTCAGCCCAGTGAGTGGAGTGAGTGAGTGATAGGGTGTTGTTTTTGGTAGTCTGCTGCGGGCCTGGCGGTGAATCTCCGCCGAAACGGATCTGCGTACCCGTACCCGACCGTAGAGGCTAGGCCGTTCGCCGCTACTCGCCGCTAATTCACTGCATTAAAATACTGTTTAAAAAGATGGGTCTTTAGACGACTCTTGAACAAATCAAGTGTCATCGAATCCTTGATATATGATGGCAAACTGTTCCAGAGAGAGGGAGCAGTAGCACTGAATGCTCTGCCAACGTACGTGGAGGTCCGTGGAGGTGGAGAGGGTGCCTGCAACATCACGAGCGATGCAGACCGTAGTTGGCGAGTGGGCCGATAATGATGTACCAGCTCCTGTAAGTAGGACGGTGCCAGTCCGTGCACTGCTTTAAATGTGAGGATGAGAGTTTTGTAGATGATTCGCTGTGACACTTGGGAGCCAATGAAGTCATTGTAGGATTGGGGTTATGTTTTCGCTTCGCTTGCAGCGACAAACCAATCTGGCTGCAGCATTTTGCAGACGTTGCAATCCCTGTATATCATTGGTCGGGAGGCCAAGAAAGCGCTTTGTTATATTTTTGCCATTTTTGGTACAAAAAACAGTGTTTTTGATACAGTTTCCATAAATGTTTCATACAAATGTTTTCAAATTTAGTACAATTTTTTTTTTTTTTTTCAGTTTGATGAGTTTTGACAACTCATCCAACTGAACAAATTTTGGCTGAAAAATTACCGATAGAGGGCGCTGTACCCACTGTTTTGGCAAAATCATAATTTTTTGTGATTTTGTCCAAACCTTTGATTTTTTTCAACCACAATCGGCACTAATGAAGTATGTTAGTGCTATGAATGCTTGGAATTTATAGTATCCCAAAATAACACCAAGTAACCCCAAAGAAAATTGTGCAAAAACGTGAAAACAGGCTCTTCCACCTAGCGGCCATATACGTTTCGTGAGCATGTATTGCAGTTGGTCACGTGATCATGGATTTTAGTCCAAAGTGGATGCTTGATAGGTTCGGGCCAAAAAAACAAATGGTTTTGACTCACAAAAGTGCGTACTTTTCATTAAAAAAAAATAAAATGCAAAGTGACCAAATGTTATGATTACCGTCAGTTGCCATTGTAACGACGGACATCCTATGGCGTATATTTGGTACCATGCTGACCCACGATAACATTTAGAACAAGTCACTAAATTTCATGCCGATCGGCCTAAACGTTCCGGAGCTTTTATAAGAAGTTTAACAGGGATGCACATTGTGCCCTGGTCCTGATAGGGATAATCACGGTGACTCTTTGTACTTTATGAATGTTAAATAATGTGGAAGGAAGGGTAGGAATCTGGAAAACGAAAGATAAAAATAGACGTCGTCCCTCATCTTCGTTACATCTTAATGAGTCAAAAAGAGATTTTGCCACATAAACGGAGTACTTGATTTGCCTTTTATTAATTGAAATTCGAATGAAAATTTACTTGTGAGTCCAGTGGTATCCATTGCTCGAAATTGAATAACAAGCCCACCACTCCCAGGTTAAGCGCTCGGTTGTCTTTCAAATTAGCAATCGGTTCTCACTTGTTCAGGTATGCTTTCTTAATATCTGCGAAAACGTCATGTCAAAAAGGACACCTGCCTCATGTGTCCGTCATAGCTCACGTGTCGGTTTGCCTTTCTCGTGGAGGCTTTTACTGATCAGGTCTCGTGTGCATTGCGCTTCTCCCATTGCCTAAAAATCTATCCGAAGTGGTCTCACTTTGAACGTATCACCTTATTTTAATTAAATTGTTTCTCTGTCTCATCTTATAAGTTGAAATTTCCCTGGCACAAACTGAAGTTAACTCTCCCTGCTTAACAAGTATAGTTTTCCAAGCTGCGGTGTTTGATTTTTTTCCCTGCTTATTTTCTTGTTATCCGACTCACTGTTTATGATAGTCCATTTCGTAGTAGGATTATGATTATGAATATTTTGTCACTAAACAAAACCCATTCGTGCTGCGTGTGGGATTATGATTATTAATTTGTCCAGAATAAATTTGAGTTGTAGGTTTGACGGACAATTTCAATTCGGTGATATTTTCTTGCATCTTTTTCCAAACTATATCGATTAGAAAGTGTCGTTTTTAGCTTGAAACAGTAACACGGCGCAGCAGCGTATATATTGCACATTATGTCAGTTGCCACTCTGAAATAGCTCTTTGATATCACTTTTTAAGAAAAATTTGACGTCAACACACCTAAGGCCTATTGACAATGGTGACATTGCGCAACTTCGCCGTTGTACACAATCGTACTTGCTCAGTGGCGTAGCCAAGAATTTTTCAGTGGGGGGCGGGGGCTGGAACATTCCATGGGGGCGGGGCGTTATGTAGATCAATAATAATTTTTTTTAGAAACTCAAAATCTCAGTGGGGGCGACAAGGTTTCACGGGTGTCGCCACTGTACTTGCTCAGCTTCATAACAACAACCACAGCAACCACAACAAAAGAAAACAGGAACAAATGAAAGAGAGAAAAAAGTCACAAGCTGTAAACTCGGTCCTGAATTTGATAATGATCCTTCTCGACGTCTCCAATTTAATTGACAGAGATGGGGAAGTGATGGCACCATATACCGCAATTCAATTGTTCTCCCAAAAAAAGACCTATGCACATCCAGATCAAATTACCTCACAGAGACATGCGCTATTTCGGTTTGGTACAGAGCGTGACTCCTTCAGACTGCTCAAGAAAAAAAAGTAATTTCTAGATACGCACTCGACTTGAATCTATCACCAAATATGATAGAATGTCCCAGTCCTCGGCAGATACAGTTTTTAAATTGAATAAAAGAGAAAGGAAATATGAAGCCATTAAATACAATGCATCGCTGAAAATAACGAAATGGCATGCACATGACCGTGATTGGCCGCCCTCCCAGTACACAGCAAAAAGGTAAAATTGGGTTGGTCACATCGTCTCCTCTGTCCGTCGCAATTACGTATAAAAGGTAATGCGGCGGAGGTAGTTGCTTTCTTCTGGCGCACGCACCTGTCCAGCAGACAACACTAAAATGTCACATCCGCAGTTCTTCTGAGCCAACTTAAGAAGGAGAGTTTCACATAGGTTTGTCGACAAAACCTTAAGCCATGCAGCACACGCAAGAGCCAAATTCCACCTCTATTTCTGAAAACATGTCTGATTTAGTCTTGACTGACACCGTTGAAAACCTATTCAAGTTGATTGTGCAAAGCATCGTTTTCCTATTTGGCGTGCCCGGTAACTGCCTCATACTCCGTGTCTACTGGACAAAGACTCTAAAAACCAGCACCCATGTATTTATCATGGCCTTAGCCTGGGCCGATCTGGCTGTCTGCGTGCTGGCTGTGTATTCTATTTATCATACGATGGCTAAAATCACCGGCAGTGAGGTCCATGAGTTCACATTTGTTTTCTCAGCTTTTCAGGGAATAACCCTCGGCACGTCGGTTATGATGACTGCTGTGATGGCAGCAGACCGCTACGACTGCATATGCCGGCCACACCGCCGGTTCTTCACCCACAAACGCGGCAAGATATCAGCTTGGGCAGCATTTGTATTCTCACTTGTCATCAACATTCCTGGCTTAATCCCCAGAACACCTGGATCGAGTTACCGGCCCTTGGACCTTTTGAGGTTGGCATTCCAAGTCATTTGCTTCGTCGTGGCGCTCGTCATGATCGCCCTGTGTTACGGCAAAGTCTACATGACCATCAAGAAACACACCAAAGTCGGCGTCAAAAGTATCATTCGAGGTTGCAGATTAGCGGACCAATGTTCGACAAGGCCACACGATTCCGTGCTCACAAATGTTGAACCGGGCATTTCTGCCATCTCTTCCGTATCGAGGTTAACCAAACCATGCTCGAGTACGGCAGCTGATGCCAGTAGAATGGTAGAAAGCAAGGGAGCACCAGGCCACGAAATCGACGAATCGACCTTTCACGAAAGCGGGAAAAGATGTGCCAGTCACCCACAAGCGAATTTGACAAAAAATTGTCTTGTGTCGAAGGATAAAGACCCTCGTGTTGTAAATGGTACCAATGACACTCGACAACATCAAGGTTACGCTGGACGCGCACCACCAAAGACAAATGCAGCAGTCTTACAGCGTAAGACAACCAGGATGCTCTTCATCACCAGCGTTGTGTTTCTCCTGACCTGGCTACCCTACTGGATCCGTGTTGCCGCTACGATTGCTTCCTACTACGACCCAGTGTTCCATATGATCCTCAGGCAGCTCTCCGTCACTCTTTACGTCAACAACGCTGTGAATCCACTGATTTACGGACTTGCCAACAGACGGTTCAGGAAAGACTGCAAGGCAGTTCTCAGTAAGATTAAGCTCTGCTATAGATAGACCCTAGTTGATGCGCTTCGTTGACTTTACGCATTTGATGTTTGAAGTGTAAGTACATGTACATTTAAGACACACTTTTTGACAAAAATATATAATAAACAGAACAACAGAACATGAACACAAGAGGTGTCCTACAGGATGAGTCACAAAAAAACGAAACCCAAATGTTGGACCATTGTTTAAGGGAATTTCTGAATGTAGCATTTTTTAAAATCTAGGATATGAAAGCCCAATTCTTAAGCTTTCTTTTAGTACAAGAATAATTCAAATCACTTTGGTAATTTTTAAGGTACAGATTCAAACACAACGACCGCTTTAAGGTACAGCATTCAAACACAACCACCGCTTTAAGGTTCTGCCCACGGATCACAAAAAAATAAAAAACAATCAGTGTTCTTTCAACAAAACGAAAAGAAATCACATATGGATGTGTGTGAATTGTTTTCGTTATGCTGAAAGAACGCACACCTTTTTTTGTGATCCGTGGACAGACCTTAAAACGTTGGTTGTGTTTAAAATTCCGTAAGTTGAAAAGTACATGAGTGATTTGAATGATTTTGTACTTGAAAAAAAGTGATGAATTGGACTTTCATATCCTAGATTTTGAAAGTGCTACATGCAGAACTTCAATAAAACAGTAGTCCCAACATTTGGGTTTCGTTGTTTTTTTTTTACTCACCCTGTATAGACTTTCAATTTTATGAAGACCCGGGTATTAAGGGCTGCTCGCGGCTGCGGGGCACATTGTTTCCCCATCCTCATTTCCATGTGCAGCAGCCGTATTTATTAAACTTTGGCCGCTAACCCACAAAAATGACAACAAGAGTCGCTTAACCATATTTTGGGTTATTTTTGGTTGAAAACAGTATTTTTCACGTAATTTCTACACTTTTTGTCCAAATTCTTTCAAATTATATACAAACTTTCTTCCAACTGAACAACATTTGGCATCCAAAATCAACGACAGACTACAAAAATCCGGGCGCCATAACAAGTTTTGTGTTGCAAAATCGTATTTTTGCAATTTTGTCCAGAAATGAGATTTTTTTTCCATGTTATGAAAGAAGTGTTATGAATGTTTCGGGTTGATGAGAACCTCAAAACAAAGAAACACATTGTGCATTTTTTCCCCGCACCCATATTGGTTTCCCAGCATGCATTGCTGTTGGTCACGTGGACATGAATTTTAGTCTAAAGTGGATACTTGATGGATTCAGGCAAAGAAAACACGGTTTTGACTCACAAAAAATGCATATTTTTGTTGTATTTAATTCAAAATGACCGGTTTATAATAATCATTTCGCTTGCAATGGTAACAACTGACATCTTATAGCGTAGTTGTGGTAGCATGCTGCACTGGGCCCCATTGAACTTAGGATAAGTGACCAAATTTCATGCCGATCCGCCTAAGCGTTCCGGAACTATTACAAGAAGTTGAATAAAGAGGCACATTGTGTTGTTGTGATAGTATGGAATGAATGGTAAGATTACTGTCTTCGATATATCTCAATGAGTCAAAGAGAGAGCTGGCCACATACGGCTTTCTTGATTTGCCTTTTATTCAATTTAAGTCAAATGAAGGTGTATTATCTGTTAGTCAAGTAGTAATGGGTCGAAAATAATTGCACAATCGTTCTTGGTCAGCCTCATAAAAGGGGGGGGGGGGTTCAAAGGTAAAGGAAAATATTAACAAGCTTCAAACCAGCTTTTGATTTTCATTACAGCTCTTCCTGGAGTCTCCAATTTAATTATCAGAGATAGAAAAACATCAGGTGAGCGATGGCACCATGTACCGCGATTCAATTACGCCAAACAAAACCAGTTCATGTACACACACAGATTAAATGTATACCTCGCAGAGACTTGCGCTGCTTTTGGTTTGGCACAAATCGCGATAATTTCCTGTAGTACTGTACACGCAAATGGGTCAATTTTTTATATTTTAAAAGCTTAAGTTGAAAGCGTAGTGTTCAATAGGATAACGGCTCCTATTCACTGGAGATTCATGTCAACAAACAAGGAGAAAGCAACACAAAGCTGCTACGTACAATGCTTTGCTGATCATGAGCGAGATTTGGCACGCGCATGACCATGATTGGTCAACCTAGTTCCAATACACAGCAAGAAATGTTAAATCACATCGTCAACACGGTCAACATGGGTTGACCACATCGTCTCCGTTGTACGTCGCATTACATATAAATATAGGCAATAGGTAATGCTGCGGAGACAGCTGGCGGAGTGCTTACGCCTGGCGGACCTGGATAGACTGACAACATTACAAAGTAACGTCCGCTGTTCGTCTGAGCCAACTTTATGAGGATACTTTTAACATCAGTTTGTAGGGAGAAACCCCAGCCATGGAAAACACTTCATTGCTGAATTCCACGTCTGCTTTTGAAAACACAGACTCGTATTCAGGCCTGTCTGAAACGGTTGGAAACATATTCCAGCTGATTGTACACAGCATTGCTATCCTTTTCGGCACACCTGGCAACTGCCTCATACTCCGTGTCTACTGGACAAAGACTCTGAAAACCAGTACCCATGTTCTGATCATGGCCTTAGCCTGGGCCGATCTGACCGTCTGCGTGCTGGATGTGCATCGTATTTATGATAAGGCTGCTGAAATGGCTGGCTACGAGGTCCAGAAGTTCTATTATATTATATTGGCTATTGAGACAACAGCCATCGGTTCGTCGGTTATGATGACTGCTGTGATCGCAGCGAACCGCTACTACTGCATATGCCGGCCACACAGCCGATTCTTCACCCACAAATGTGGCAAGATAGCAGCTTGGGCAGCATTCGTATTCTCACTGGTCACCAATATTCCTGCCATCATCCCAAAAACCTCTGCCAGCGGGCAGTCATTGGAACTTTTGCAGTTAGCATTTCAGGCCATTTGCTTCGTCGTTGCGCTCGTGATGATCGCCCTGTGTTACGGCAAAGTCTACACGACCATCAAGAAACACACCAAAGTCGACGTCAAAAATGCTACTCAAGATTGCGGCGTCTCGCGATTAGCCGAGGATTGCTCGACAAGGCTGCAGGATTCCGTATTAAAAAATGTCGAACAGAATATTCCTGCCTTGGCTTTCATGTCCACGACGTTCATAAAGAAACCATGCCCGAGCACGGACGCTGCTTTCAGCACAATGGCACAAAGCAAAGAAGCATCGAGCCACCAAATCAACGAATCAACCGTTGAAAAAAAGTGGGGAAAAATGGGCCACTCACCCATAAGCGACTTTGACCAAACATGTCCTTGTGTCAAAGACTACTGACTCTTGTAAAGTGAACGGAACCACTGACCCTCGCCCACACCAAGGTGCAGGACGCCCGAAACCAAAGCCAGACGCAGCAGTTTTACAGCGCAAGACAACCAGAATGTTCTTCATCACCAGCGTTGTTTTTCTCCTGACCTGGCTACCATACTGGATCCGTGTTGCCGCTACGATTGCTTCCTACTCCGACCCAGTGTTCAAAACGATCCTCCAGCAGCTCTCCGTCACTCTTTTTGTCAACAACGCCGTGAATCCGCTGATCTACGGACTAGCCTACAGGCGATTCAGGAAAGACTGCAAGGCAGTTCTCAGCAAGATAAAGATCTTTTAGAAAGACTCGGTTCGTTTTCTTTACGCATTTGATGTCTGAATTGTAAGCGTATACCTATAAGACACCGCTTTTGACAAAAACATAAAAAGAACAGAAATATAAATAGAACAAAGAAGGGGGGAGGGGGGGGGGGTTCCGCCATGATCCCCCATTCCATTTTTCATATTGGAAGGAATGTTGGTTGCCCGCTAATCCCCAAAATTGACAACCAGAGGGCGATTTACCATATTTTCGTTAATTTTTTTATCGAAAACAGTTTTTGTTGCATAATTTTTGGCATCCTGGTAGTACAATCACCGATAGTGGGCCTTATACACACTTTTGTTTTGCGAAATAACATTTTAAAAATTGTCCAAACAAAATCTGCACAAATGACGTACTTTGTTTGATGAATGCTTTGCGTTTATAAGTACCCCAAAACAAACAATTATTGTGCAGAAAAGGTAATTGTTGTCGCGCTAATGGCGGCCATATTGATTTCCCAGCATGCATTATAATCAGGTGACCATAAATGTCAGTCTAAAGTGGATACTTGATAGGCTAGGACACAAAAAATGACTCATACACTTAGACCACCATCTGAAGATTAAGGCCGAATCATGACGTCATACATATTTCCATTTGTTTAATAAAAAGTGACACAATTTTATGATTACCATATCGGTTTCCATGGTAAGCACCGACATCCTATAGCATATTTGGTACCATGCTGACCCCCGATAAAAGTTAGGAAAGTTCACCAAATTTCTTGCCGATCGGCCTGAGCATTAAGGAGCTATTTACAAGAAGTTTAATAAGGTCGCACATTGCGCCCACGCTCCTGATAGAGCTTTAGTAACTAGAACTCAGTAACTCATCACGGTAACTCTTCGTACTTTTCATGCAAGTTACATTATATCGTCACCGTTTTCACGAACAGCCACATACTATATATATTATGTTGATTTTGAAGAAAAGTGTTTTCGAGATAATCGCAAAAGAAGTTTCTCATATTTTAAAACTTCAAGAAATACTACTTTGCCACAACTTTGTGCAGCAAGGAAACCATCACACGATTCTACGAGAGCTGAAGTTTTACATGAACCTGGTAATAAGACTTAATACAGTAGTTAATTAGTAAAAATTAATTAGTAAAGATATGTGGCTCTTCGTGAAAACGCAAATTCAGGTTTCCGAGATATTGGCCCTTTCTGTTCAACGTGTATTTCTATAGGCGCGTGAGTAGCGCGCGCGCGCGAAAATGTAACAAAGATATGTGGCTTTTCGGGAAAACGCAAATCTCATTTGAACTACTTTTACGTATGTCCGTAAAATGGGTTTTGTACGCGTTCAAAGGGCCAAAATGTATGTGGCTCTTTGTGAAAACGCAAAATGCATTTATCGAGATTTCTGCCCCTTGCAACATTAATGTAACTTAGAAATTAATGATGTTTTGCTTACAGAAACATGTCAAAATGGTTAAGTACATTGTTTTAATGCGAAATATTGAAAAAAATCAAAATCGAAAAAAATTGTAATTTTGGACATATGTGGCTCTTCGTGAAAACGGTGACGATATGGAACGGTAGGCTTAAGGAAAACGAAAGATACAAATAGACGTCGTCCTTCGTCTCCGATACCTTCTAATGAGTCAAAGAGAGAGCTTGTCACATAAACTGATTGCTTGATTTATCCAGATTAAACTTCAGTTGTATGTTCCACGGATAATTTGAGTTTGTGATGCACTCTTTTCCGTATTGTATTGATAAGAAAGTGTCATTTCAACATTAAAACAAAAACTGGACATATAAGCATATAAATTACCCGTCGTGCTATTATTTGCACCTTTATGTCAATTGCTACTCTGAAATAGCTTATTGATATAACTTTGATGTCATAAAGTTGACGTCAAAAAACGTTTGCTTTATTGATAATAGAGACTTCGCGCAATACAGTATAAAGCCCGGTTCATACTCGGGCGAATTTCGCAGCGAATGTTTCATGACGTCAAATTCGCTTCGCATTCGCTTTCGCATGAAATATGAACCAGGCTTTATTTATACTGTACAATCGTTCTTGTTCGGCTTGTTCAGAGAAAAAGAGGAAAAAAAATTGTAAGCATGTGCAGGTTCCGAAATTCGCTTATTCACTTAGCGCGGTAAGTGACAGCACCACCAAGCGGTGACACCCCATTCCCCAACGTGCTGTGTCTCTCACCGCTGGCCAGCGCACCGCTCGCTTTTATCAGGTAACAATTCTCCTTTCTTACCGAATCATTATTTATGAATAAGTAATATTTGAATAAATTAGGGACTCTGGCACAATATAATGTAGTAGAGAGATTGAGTATTTAATTTACTATTAGTGTAAATTAGGATTTTCGTCCAGTTTTTCCGTTGCTACCGAAATTCGATGGGGCCCTCTTGCGTACACATTGAGAAAGTTTATTTGACATGTCACCTTGAATGACGGTGTTTTCATCATAATTACTGGTCAAAGGTTTCAAATTGTTGTTAAATTGATTATATTTGTGAGTAAAATTAACCAGTTCTCCCCTCAGTTAACTTAACTCATCCTTTTAACCATGTCACTTACAATTAGTTATTCCAAACCCCGCCCCTTTGAATGTGATTGGTTTGTTTTCCCTTATTCCTTATCCCTGATTGGCTGCAGGTTTCATGCAGCGTGGTCACGGCAAGGTCGAGTCACAAGAGGACGCACTCATTTTCCACCAATGGAAAAGGGGAGTGACTCAGACAAAATACATGCGCAGTTGGAACCGTCCACGGCGATTAATGCCAAGACTATCTATGACATAACAAGGGACGACTGCAGGTGGTCACATTAACAAAAGGGTGAATCTTTTCCAATAAGATCTTTTTCTTCTTCCTGTCAACATCTGTTTTTGCAGTGTTTAGTTATTCAGTTAGTATTGTCCAGTTTATTGTCTTTTGGTTGTCTTGTGTGGTTTGTTGTTTTGTTTTAGTTTTCTCGAAAATTGCTTGTACTGATGTATTGGATTACTATTGTTTTATACTCAATCTGTTATATTTTTGTGGGGTTTTTTGGTTGCATATTAAAATGGATAAAAATGAGAAAGTGAGCGTCACATAAAACTATAAGAGGGCACTGCAGCTTATTTATTTCTGATTCGTGCTGTTTATTTGCACCTTATGTCAGTTGCTTCTCTGAAAAAAGCTTAATGATTTTCCTCTTTTTTAAATTTAACGTTTGATTTTTTTAATTTCAAATGTGCACAATCGTTCTTGTTCAGCCTTATACAAAAGGGGAGAGTACAAAGGTGAACGAAAACAAATCACAAGCTTCAAACTTGCTTTTAAATTTGATTACAATTCTTCCCAGTGTCTCCAATTTAATTAGCAGAGATAGGAAAAACATCAGGTGAGCGATGGCACTATGTACCACAATTTAATAACGCCAAACCAAACCAGTGTCTGTACACATCCAGATTAAATTTATACCTCACAGTGACTTGCGCTGCGTTTGGTTTGGCACAAAGCACAATAACTTCCTTCAGGACAGCTCACAAAAAAAGGTTCATTTTTTTTCATATATTAAAACCTCAAGTTGAAAGCCAAGTTTCAATAGGATAATGATAGTAGACTCCTTTTAACTAGAGGTGCATGTTAAAAAAAGAGAAAATGCTATGAAGCTGCTACGTCCAAAGTGTTCCTGATAATGGATGAGTGGACACGTGCATGACCATGATTGGCCAATCTATAGCTCCCAATACACAGCAGGAAACTGTTAAAGCACATCTTCTTCTTCTTCTTCTTCTTCCTTATAAGTGCTACCTTCATATGGTTGAAGATAAATGCACTGCGTTGGGTGCATGCATTGTCAGACAACAGGAATTTGTACTGGTACAGTGCTGTATGTACAGGTGCAAGTAAAAATCTGGTGGTGCGGTTAATTCAAGCGGAGGTCCCCCAGCGCAGATCAAGTTGAAGGCGTTGAGGGATGGGTATGCAGCAGGATCAACTGGGAGGTTGTGCCACTCCCGGATGGTTCGTGGGAAGTATGAGCTGGCATACACTAATGATGTGGTGTGTGGGATAGTGAATCTGGAGCTGTGTTCTCTGGTAGGTGTAGATAAATGAGTAAGATAACTGCTCTAAGGGATGTCGATCAAGTTGTATCTGATCTTGTACATCATATGCAGGCGATTTTGGTTACGACGTTCCTGTAGTAAGGGCCAGTGAAGATGTTCTAACATGGCTGTAACACTGCTATAGTTCTTCCGTAATTGCCCATGACGAAACGAGCCGAGCTTCGTTGGACTTGCTTAAGCTGCCGTTGGGTATGTGGATCCTATGAAGCTGAAACAAATTCGACGGATGGACGAATGAAGGTGGTATCCAGCTTCTTTGACGTTCTGACATCGTCAACATGGTCAACTGGGTTGATCACATCGCCTCCGCTGTCTGTCGCATTACGTATACATGGATGCTGCATGTTTTATGCTGCGGAGAGAGTGTCAGAGTGCTTTCTTATTGCGCATTGGTATAGCACAGACAATATTACAATGTAATATCCACTGTTCTTCTGAGCCAAATTTTAAGGGAGAATTTCAACACAAGTTTGTCGAGAGAAACTCCAGCCATGGAGAACACTCCAGTGCCGAATTCTACCTCTTCTTTTGAAAACACAGAATCGGATTCAGGCCTGTATATCACGATTGGTGACCTATTCAAGCTGATTGTGGAGAGTGTAGTTTGCATATTTGGCGTGCCCGGTAACTGCCTCATACTCCGTGTCTACTGGCCAAAGACTCTAAAAACCAGTACCCATGTTTTCATCATGGCCTTAGCCTGGGCCGATCTGGCAGTCTGCGTGCTGCTGGCTTTGCAACTCGTTGGTGATAAGGTTGCTTATATGGCTAGCAATGAGGTCCCGGAGTTTAAATTTATTATCGAGGCTCTTGATTCAATAGCAATCGGTACGTCAATTATGTTGACTGCTGTGATCGCAGCGGACCGCTACGACTGCGTATGCCGGCCACACCGCCGGTTCTTCACCCACAAATGCGGCAAGATAGCAGCTTGGGCCGCATTCGTATTCTCACTGGTCATCAGTATTCCTGGCTTCATCCCCAGAACCCTTAGATCCAATTACCGGTCCTTGGACCTTTTGAGGTTGGCATTCCAGGTAATTTGCTTCGTCGTGGCGCTCGTGATGATCGCCCTGTGTTACGGCAAAGTCTACATGACCATCAAGAAACACACAAAGGTTGGCGTCAAAAGTACCACTCGAGATTGCAACGACTTTCGACAGGCGGACGAGCGTTCGACAAGGCTTCACGATTCCGTATTGAAAAATGTCGAACCGAACATTCCTGCGCGCGCTTCGGTTGCGACGATTACTAGTAAACCATGCTCGAATGCGGTAGTTGATGCTCGCATAATGAAGAAAGCAAGGGAGCACCAAGTCACGAAATACGTGTGGACGAATCAACTCTTGGGAAAAGATGGGCCAGTCACCCACCAGCGACTTTGATCAAACATGTACCTGTGGCAGAGGATAGAGAATCTCGCGTTGAGAATGGGAACAGTGACCCTCGACAACACCAAGGTAATGCCGGACGCGCACCACCAAAGACAGATGCGGCAGTTTTACAGCGTAAGACAACCAGGATGCTCTTTATCACCAGCGTTGTGTTTCTCCTGACCTGGCTACCCTACTGGATCCTTGTTGCCAGTACGTTTGCTTCATACCCCGACCCATATGATCATCCGGCGGCTCTATGTAACTGCTTACGTCAACAACGCCGTAAACCCGCTAATATACGGACTTGCCAACAGGCGGTTTAGGAAAGACTGCAAGGCAGTTCTCAGTAAGATTAAACTCTACTATAGATAGACACTATTTGAAGCGTTTCGTTGACTTTACGCATTTGATGTTTGAATAATTACATTTACATTTAAGACACAATTTTTGACAAAAATATATAAAAACAGAACGATAGAACATGAACACAACAGGCGTTGTATAGACTTTCAACTCTATGAGGACCCGGTATGTGGGCTTCTCGTCGCCACGGGGCACATTGTTCCCCCCATCTCATATCCATGCGCGGCAGCCACCTTATTACAATTTGGCCGCTAACCCACAAAAAATGACAACACGAGGCGCTCTACCATTTTTTGGGTAATTTTTGGTCAAAAACAGTATCTTTTTGCGTAATTTCTACATTTCTACATAATTCGTTATAGATTGGAGCCTAGCGTTCTGCCGCCTTTCAAACCCCCCCACCATATTGATAAAAAGAAAAGGGCAAATATTATTATACTCGAATCATACTCTAACGAAACTACTGACCGGAAAAAACTAACGATTTCGAATGTCCCGCGCTTCGAATTTGTCGACCATCTCCCACAATGCACCGGAAGCATTGCGCTGCCATCACAACAAGACGGCGCTTTCTTATATTGTTGCCATTCTTTCTTATATTGTTGCCGTTTTGATACAGTTTCTATAAATGTTTAATCCATTTTTTTTTCAAATTTGGTACAAATATTTTTTGGTCAGAACTCATTAAACTGGACAAGTTTTGGCCGCAAAAATATCGATAGAGGGCGCTTTACCCACTGTTTTGGCAAAGTCATAATTTTTGTGATTTTGTCCAAACCTTTGAATTTGTTTCAACCACAATTAGCACTAATGAAGTACATATGTTAGTGTTATGAATGCTTGGAATTTATAAGTACCCCAAAATCAAAGAAAATTGTTCTTGCTCCTAGCGGCCATATTGGTTTCCAAGCATGTATTGCAGCTGGTCGCGTGACCATGGATTTTAGACCAAAGTGGATGCTTGATAGGTTCGGGCAAAAAAACAAATGGTTTTGATTCACAAAAATGCATACTTTTCATTTGTTTAAATACAAAGTGACCAAATGTTATGATTACTGTCGGTTGTCATGGTAACGACGGACATCCTATGGCGTATATTTGGTACCACGCTGACCCCCGATAACAGTTAGAACAAGTCACTAAATTTCATGCCGATCGGCCTAAACGTTCCGGGACTATTATAAGAAGTTTAACAGGGATGCACATTGTGCCCTGGTCCTGATAGGGATAATCACGGTGACTCTTTGTACTTTATGAATGTTAAATAATGTGGAAGGAAGGGTAGGAATCTGGAAAACGAAAGATCAAAATAGAAGTCGTCCCTCATCTTCGTTACATCTTAATGGGTCAAAGAGAGATCTTGCCAAATAAGCGGAGAACTTTAATAATTTGCCTTTTTTAAATTTAAATTCGAATGAAGATTTACCTGTGAGTCCAGTGGTATCCATTGCTCAAAACTGAAAAGCAAGCCTACCACTCCCAGGTTAAGCGCTCTGTATGCTTTCTTAATATCTGTCGGTTCATCGCGTACGTTATGTCAAAAGGATGCCTGCCTCCTTTGTCTGTCATAGCTCACGAGTCGGTTTGCCTTTCTCGTGAAGGCGTTCACTGATCTGGTTTCGTTTGCATTGCTATTCTCTCATAGCCTTATGGATGTCTGAAATGGTCTCACTTTGAACGTATCACCTTATCTTAGAGTGTTTCTCTGTCTCATGGCACAAACTGAACTTGAAAGATTCGCGCCGTTCTCCCTGCTTAACAAGGAAAGTTTTCCAAGCTGCGGTATTTGTATTTTTCTATGTTTTTTCTTGTTATTCCGACTCACTGTTTGTGATAGTCCATTTCTTAGAAGGATTATGATTATGAATATTTGTCCAGAATAAATTTGAGTTGTAGGTTTGACGGACAATTTCAATTCGGTGATATTGTCTTGCATCTTTTTCCAAACTATATCGATTAGAAATTGTCATTTTTAGCTTGAAACAGTAACACGGCGCAGCAGCGTATATATTGCACTTTATGTCAGTTGCCACTCTGAAATAGCTCATTGATATCACTCTTTACGATAAATTCGACGTCAACACACCTTAGGCCTGTTGACAATGGTGACTTCGTACAACTTCTTCGTTGTATACAATCGTTCTTGCTCAGCTTCATAACAACAACACAGAATGAAAAGGAAGCATAAACAAAGGAAAGAGAGAAAAAAGTCACAAGCTTTAACCTTGGTCCTGAGTTTGATTACGATCCTTCTCGACGTCTTCAATTTAATTAACCGCGATTCAATTGTTCTCCCAAAAAAAAATCCTGTGTACATCCAGATCAAATTATCTCACAGAGACATGCGCTATTTCGGTTTGGTACAGAACGTGATTATTTGCTTCAGACCAGCTCTAGAAATAAAGTAAATTCTAGATACTTGACTTGAATCTATCACCAAATATGATAGAATGTCCCAGCCCTCGACGGATGCAGTTTTAAATCAAATAAAAGAGAAAGGGAATATGAAGCCATTAAATACAATGCATCGCTGAAAAAAACCCGAAATTGACATGCGCATGACCGTATTGGCCGCCCTCCCAGTACACAGCAAAAAGATAAAATTGGATTGGTCACGTCGCCTCCTCTGCGCGTCGCAATTACGTATAAAAGGTAATGCGGCGGAGATAGTTGCTTTCTTCTGACGCACGTACCTGTGCAGCAGACAACACTAAAATGTCACATCCGCTGTTCTCCTGAGCCAACTTAAGAAGGAGAGTTTCACATAGGTTTGTCGACAAAATCTTAAGCCATGGAGCAAACACAAGAGCCTAATTCAACCTCTTTTTCTGAAAACACACCATCTGATTTAGTCCTGACTGCCACCGTTGGAAACCTATTCAGGTTGATTGTGCAAAGCATCGTTTTCCTTTTCGGCGTGCCCGGTAACTGCCTCATACTCAGAGTCTATTGGACAAAGACTCTAAAAACCAGTACCCATGTTTTCATCATGGGCTTAGCATGGGCCGATCTGGCTGTCTGCGTACTGGATCTGCATCGTATCTATAGTTCGGTTGCCGAAATCACTGTCAATGAGGTCCACGAGTTCACATTCATTATTAAAGCTCTTGAGGGAATAGCCATAGGTACGTCGGTTATGATGACTGCTGTCATCGCAGCGGACCGCTACGACTGCATATGCCGGCCACACCGCCGGTTCTTCACCCACAAACGCGGCAAGATAGCAGCTTGGGCAGCATTCGTACTCTCACTAGTCATCAATATTCCTGGTTTCATTCCAATAACCCCTGGATCCAGCTACCGGTCCGTTGTCGTTTTGAGGTTGGTATTCCAGGTCATTTTCTTCGTCGTGGCGCTCGTGATGATCGCCCTGTGTTACGGCAAAGTCTACATGACTATCAAGGAACACACCAAAGTCGGCGTCAAAAGTACCACTCGAGATTGCAGCGTCTCACGATCAGCGGACGAATGTTCGACAAAGCAACAAGATTCCGTGTTCACAAATGTCGAACCGAACATTTCTGCCGTCGCTTCCGTATCAACGTTCATCAAACCATGCTCAAGTACGGCTGGAGATTCCAGCAGAATGGTAGAAAGCAAGGGAGTGCCAAGCCACGAAATAGATAAATCAACTCTTGACGAAAGTAGGAACAGATGGGCCAGTCACCCACAAGCAACTTTGACCAAACATGTCCTTGTGTCAAAGGATACACAATCTCGTGTAGCGAAGAGGAATACTGACACTACCCAACACCAAGGTAATGCAGGACGCGCACCACGAAAGACAAATGCAGCAGTTTTACAGCGTAAGACAACCAGGATGCTCTTCATCACCAGCGTTGTGTTTCTCCTGACCTGGCTACCCTACTGGATGCGTCTTGCCGCTACGATTGCTTCCTACTCCGACCCAGTGTTCAATACGATCATGCTGCCACTCTCCGTAACTCTTTACGTCAACAACGCCGTGAACCCGCTGATCTACGGACTTGCCAACAGACGGTTCCGGAAAGACTGCAAGACAATTCTCAGTAATATAAGGTTCTGTTTAGAATGACACTAGTTAATGCAATATGTTGTCTTCATGCAGTTAATGTGTTAATTGTAAGTACACCCAATACGAAGACGGCATATTTGAAAAAACAAAACCACGAACAGAAATGATATATGAACACAAGAGGCATGGCGTTGTAGGCTTTTAACCCTGTCAGGACCGGGGTATTGTAAGACTTTAAGCATCACCCCAATCCTAATTTTCATATGCGTTCGGAGCGACTACAAGAAGTTTAATACAGGGCACTTCACGGCGACTCTTTGCAATTTTCACGTAAGTTCAAAAATATTGAAGGAACGGTAGGTTTCTGTAAAACGTAAGATCGAAATATACGTCGTCCTTCGTCTTCGATACATTCTTATGAATCAAAGAGAGAGCTTGCCACATTAACTGATTACTTGTCTATCAAATGGGTAACAATTTGCGGCATGCGCCTTTCCCTACTTTGGTGTATCGGAGTCACTGTTTATGGTAGTGCACTTTTAAGTAGTTTATGATGACGGAGGTTTATTGAAGGCTGTTTATTGAAGGCTTTATCCAGATTAAATTTTAGTTGTAGGTTTTCACAGTTATTTGAGTTTGGTGATAGAAATTTAATTAATCTTTCATTCTTTTCCAAACTGTATTTATTAGAAAGTGAGTGTCATTTAAAACAACAATGAACTCCGTGCGCCAAAGAAAGAGGGCGCCCTTTTACCTAGCAACGACGTCCCATGGGCGGGACATTTAGCTGGTTGACGCGCACCGTTCCTTGTGTGTGACGCACGTACACCAGGCGATTTGTACTATGTACACGCAGTGGTACATGGTACGGCCGAGCGTCGCGGCAAAATTGCAGTCAGGCAAGATTGCGTCGGTCGGTCACGCCCAACTGTGCTGTCTTTGCCGGTGAGGGGGTACTTGTGAACGGAGCGGATGAGCACTGCAGCTTATTTATTTCTTGTTCAAGCTTTTCATTTGCACCTTATGTCAGTTTCTGTTGTGAAATAGCTTGTTGATTTTCCCCGTTTTAAAAATTTGACGTCAATACGTCTTTGGTCTATTGATTATAGACACTTTTTTACAGTCGAAAAAAATTGCACAATCATTCGTGTTCAGCCTTTCGAAATAAGGGGGGGGGGGTTTCCAAGGTAAAAAAAAATCAAAAGCTTCAAACTAGCTTTTGAATTTGATTACACTTCTTCTCAGCATCTACAATTTAATTATCAGAGATAGGAAAAACTGCGATTCAATTACGCCAAATAAAACCAGTTCCTGTACACACCCAGATTAAATTACCTCACAGAGACCTCACAGAGAATATTTCCTTCAGAACAGCTCTCCAAACAGGTTTATTTTTTTTTATATATATTAAAAGCTTAAGTTAAAAGCCAAGTTTTCAATAGGATAATGATAGTAGGCTCCTATTCACCGGAGATGCATGTTAAAAAATGAGAAAATATTATGAAGCTTCTACGTCCACAATGCTTTGCTGATAATGAATGTAGCTCCCAATACACAGCAAGAAAATGTCATTTCACTTGGCCGTTCACATGGCCAAGTGGATGTTGTCTACGCTGTCTGTCGCATTACGCATACATGTAGGCTGCATGTAATGCTGAGGAGAAAGAGTCAGAATGCTTTTTGCTAACCTACCAGTATAGACAGACAACATTACAATCTAACATGCGCTGTACGTCTGAGACAACTTAAAAAGGAGCATTTAAACACAAGTTTATCGAGAGAAACTACATCACAGCAATGGAGAACAACGCAGTGCCGAATTCCACCTCTTCTTTTGAAAACACAGAGACGGATTCAGGCCTGTCTGACACGGTTGGAAACATATTCGAGCTGATTGTGCAAAGCGTCATTTTCTTATTCGGCGTGCCTGGTAACTGCCTCATACTCCGTGTCTACTGGACAAAGACTCTAAAAACCAGCACCCATGTTCTGATTATGGCCTTAGCCTGGGCCGATCTGGCCGTCTGCGCCTTTGCTGTGCATCGTATTTATGATACGGTTGCTTCCATGATGGACAATACGGTCCCGAAGTTCACATTTATTATCTGGGCTCTTGAGACAACGGCCATCGGTACGTCGATTTTTTTGACTGGTGTGATCGCAGCGGACCGCTACGACTGCGTATGCCGGCCACACCGCCGGTTCTTCACCCACAAACGTGGCAAGATAGCAGCTGGGGCAGCATTCGTATTCTCACTGGTCATCAATATACCTGCCTTCATCCCCAAAACCCCTGGATCCATCAACCAGTCGCTTCTCCTTCTGCGGTTGGCATTCCGGGTCATTTGCTTCGTCGTTGCGCTCGTCATGATCGCCCTGTGTTACGGCAAGGTCTACATGACTATCAAGAAACACACCAAAGTCGGCGTCAAAAGTACCGTGACTCTAAATTGCAACGACTCTCGACTAGCGGACGAGTGTTCAACAAGGCTGCAGGATGCCGTATTGAAAAATGTCGTACCGAACATACCTGCCGCCGCTTCCGTGTCGTCGATCAGCAGTAAACCATGCTTGAACACGGTAGTGGATGTTAGCATAATGGTAGAAAGCAAGGGAGAACCAAGCCGCAAAATCGACGAATCCACTCTTGGGAAAAAATGGGCCAGTCACCCAAAAGCGACTTTGACCAAACATGTCCTTGCGTCGAAGGATACAGAATCTCGTGATGTGAACGGGACCAATGACACGCGACAACACCAAGGCAATGCAGGACGCACACCACCAAATGCAGATGCGGCAGTTTTACAGCGCAAGACAACCAGGATGCTCTTCATCACCAGCGTTGTGTTTCTCCTGACCTGGCTACCCTACTGGATGTCCGTTGCCGCTACGTTTGCTTCCTACTCCGACCCAGTGTTCCATATGATACTTGGGCAACTCTCCGTTACCCTTTACGCCAACAACGCCGTGAACCCGCTAATATACGGGCTTGCCAACAGACGGTTCAGGAAAGACTGCAAGGCAGTTCTCAGTAAAACAAAGCTCTGCTAGAACGACGCCAGTTTGGTTTATTGTCATCATGCAGTTGATGTCTTTATTGTAAGTGTCTACATCACTCTTTTTTGACAAAAGAAAACAAACCACAAAATGAAAACAAAATCTGATAAATCATCAACACAAGAGATGATGTAGATTTGTAACAACAGTGACCTTTTGTATGTCATGTAAAGTCAAAGAGACGATGCGCTGCCGATTCTTTAAATGAAAGACTACAACAAACGCTGTGTCTCTGTCTTCAATAAATCCGGAAGGTAATAATTTGCAAACAAAATGTATATAAAGTAAGTCCCAAAAAGTGTCCGTCAAACTATTTTGATATAACTACAAAACCATGAAGTCAATTTGAAATTTATTTGATTGTGCAGACACTCCTTATCCTTGGCCTAAACCCCTATGAGTTTCATTTAATTTGAGACACGCATCACTACAAAATTATACATTGATCACAACAACATTTTTGGACACTGTGAGGAAGTCCCTTGCCTTAATAAATTTCAGTGTTGTGTTATGTAAGCTGTTTTAACTCCCTCATGTTGTGGAAAGGGCTGCGGTTGGGATTGGAATCATTTGCCTGGCTATTAGTCATCAGTGCAAAACCTCAGTTTTAGCTCAAGGGCAAATGATTCCAAAACCCTTACCACGTCAGCCTTTTTTTCCACAACATGCAGGACTTCACACAGCTTACATTACACAGCATTAAAATTAATTAAGGCAAGGAACTTAGTCACAGTGTCCACAAACGTTGCTGTGATCAATTGACAAATGTGTAGTTACGCGTGACTGAAACTAAATGAAACTCATAGAAGTTTAGGCCTAGGATAAGGAGTAGGCTGTCTTTACAATAAAAAAAAATTGTCAAAATTGACTTCATGGTTCTGTAGTTATTTCAGAAATAGTCAAAATGTATGATGCCATAATTTACTCACAATCAAGTAGAATATTTCATGATATGTTGACAGTTTCATTTTTGAATATTTGCAAATGACGTCCATTATCTTGTATGAGTCAAAGAGAGGTCTACGGTTTAGGCTTCTTGATGTGCTTTTTATAATTTGAAATTGAACGAATTTAGATATTTACCTCTGATTCAAGTAGTAAAAATATGAATAACTTTAGACTTGTGTTTATCGGTTGCTCTATCTTTCTGGGGAAACAAAATAAGGATGTTTAAAACATTTCTAAAACGAACTTGTCCTCAGCCATTTCAATATGTCCTTGGTGCAATAATACATGTATTGTAAAGAGTATTAGCTAGACCTCGTGATTTGCAGATTTAAAAAAAATGAAAGTAACCTCTTTAGAACAGACGTGCAAATCATTTCTTGTCATTAAGCCCGAATCTTTAACCACGAAAACAAGCCTGGTTTCCGGGATGCTTCGCATCATTAACGAATCTAAGGAAACACCGCCTCTAGAACGATCGTGCCTGGACCTAAAAAACAAATAATTAAAGACTAAAATAGATGAAATGCAATGACTCTCTGAAATATCCATTAACGGCATGCCAGCGGCAAAGGCTTGTGATTATATTCAAAAGCATCTAGTGCACATATTTACGGACGAATAGCAACCTTAAACTAGCGCGGAAAAAATGCACCAAATGGTGTAATTAATCACTTCTAGAAACAACCATACGTTATGGTCAATACGTTCGGCTAATCGACTAATTCGACCACGTTCAACTAAATAAAAATTAATGGACTCTTCTGGTTGTTTTTAAGTTATCATAGAGGAGGAAATTCACTTGAAAACCCAATGGTCACGACCACAGATTGAGGGTGATTGTTAATATTGGGGCAATGGTTTATAACGCGCAACCAATGTTAGCTGCCCCTTTTTCACTTGTTCTGGTGCAAGCGTGAGCGGGGTTAGAAAGGCTCGTGCTTCGTTTCACAGTGTATGCCTTTATTTTCATTCTTGATGTTTGTAAACTGTTACCTTGATATGACATAATATTACTAGCACGTTATTCGTCTTTAAACCACAAGGAAGTGCAAGGAAAATTCTCAGTTGATGTTAATTTTTTTCGTAATTTGGAGGTTTGACGAGCATTGCTGCCAGAACTAAAAGGATGGATGACACCTTTCTCCTCAACAACTCTTTGGCATCATCGGCTGGTAATGATTTTCTTGATGCCGGCGTAGAAGCAGCGCTTCTGGTTTACTTTGTCTGTATCTTAGTTATCGGCGTACCCGGCAACTGCCTCATCCTCCGCGTGTACTGGGGCAAATCCCACAAGTCCAGCACCAATGTACTCATCATGGGGTTGGCCCTGGCTGACTTAATCGTCTGCCTGCTTCGAGTCTGGGACGTTGTATGCTACTCGATGCTTCTGTCCGGAATGGACATACCGGACCCCTACTTGCTACGCTTTAACTGCTTCGTGCGCACCTTCATCGGCACGTCAGTCCTGATTACCGCGGCCATTGCGTACGACCGTTATGACTGCGTGTGTCGCGGCAGCCGGCGCATCATGACGTACGGGAGAGCCAAGAAAGCCATCTTGACTTCCCTCGCAGCCTCCGTAATGGTCAACGTTCCGCTCTTTGTACACATATCAAGCGGCGGGAAGTTTGCCTCGCTCGAGCTTGTGGACAACACGCTTTGCGTGACTATATTTGCAGCCGTGCTGGTGTTGATAGCAGTCTGTTACAGCAAGGTATTTCTCACGGTGCGCAGACACGTTAGACTTGGGGTGCTATCCACGGGACTTGACAAGGATTCGCATTCCCAAAGGACAGTTGAAATTCGGACTCCACCCGCAAGTCCCACCACTTCAACCCTGGCGTTGCTGCAGGTAGCCATCACTAGCACACCATTCTCGAGCACCATGATCGTAGGACAAACAATGAACGAGAGTGCATCCGAAACTGTTCTCAACGAGGCTTCCGAAACGTCTCGTTATTCGGGGGACACCAACCTCAGTAGCGATCGCCTAACATCTTACACGGACACTATCATCTCGGTAAAACCTGTGACTCAGGATGTAGGCGCGCCTACGACTCCGAAAGTAGATGTACCAGAGATTCCAAATGTAGGTGTACCAAAGACTCCGGATAGAGGTGCACCAACAACTCCTTATGTAGGTGTAGTGAAAACTCCATGCTCAGTTGAACCAAAACATTCGGTTGAAGATGTACCAAAGACTCCGGGTGAAGGTGTTCCAAAGATTCTGGATGTAGGTGTGCCACAGGCTCCGGATGTAGGTATACCGAAGACTCCAGGTGAAGTTGCCCCAATGACTCCGGGTGAAGGTGTATCGAAGGCTCCGGGTGTAGGTATTCCACAGGTGTCGGATGTAGGTGTACCAAAGACTCCAGAACTAGGTGTACCAAAACCGACGCTAGCGCAGTCACTTCGGGTACCAAATCACAGACGCCGACAATCGACAGGACCGTCCCTCCAACGGCGAACAACCACCATGCTCTTTGTCACCAGCCTGATCTTCGTTCTGTCCTGGCTGCCGTACTGGACTGTTGTCGTTTCGCTTCACGTTCGCGACGAGAGATCGCTCGTCTTGGAAACGTTAGTGAACCTGTTGTTTCTCAACAACGCCATCAATCCGTTCATTTACGGCGTGGCTAACCGGCGGTTTCGGAAGGATTGTGGAGATGCTCTTCGAAACATGAAGCAATGCAGATGATAGAGACTTTATTTTCTTCGCTTTTAAATATCAGCATCTGAGCGGTTGCTGTACAACCCAAATTGATCGAAATCTCAGAACAAAGAGCTAAAACATGTTACTTCTCCTTTACGGGAACCTGACCAATGAACAAGTAAGTTGAAACATTGCTAATTGAAAAACAATTATACCCGATAGTGTATGTAGCAATCTCATTGAGTGATTGGTTACGGTACAATTAACTATTCAAAAGCGGTCAAAAACATATTTTAACTCTCTTGTGCACAACCTACTCGCTATTTACCACATTTGTGGTAAATAGCGGGTATGTAAGTTAAAGGTACGTGAGCCATTTATTCGAGGATTCTTTAGGAATTATTTATTTGAGTTGGAGGATTTTACAGGGAGGGAAGAAGGATTTCACTTGGACAATGCTTCACGTGTTACTTTCAAGCTGGGGTGCCACGATGTACAATTCTCCATTTTAAATATTATTTTCCAAAAATATTAACATGTTAATGTGAAAGCTCTGGGTAGCCCCGCTGATAAAGACTGGAGTTCCCAGTCCAAGTTGTCAGAAACTGTAAATGTTCGTGTTGAGCTCAAAGGTGGCCCATAGTTTAACCAGTTATCATTTCAAAACATTGTTCACCCCAAAGAAAAATTCCGATCAAAAATCAACGGGTATTATACTTCAATATTCTCCATGAATTGCATACACAGCGATGTGTATTCTACAATAAAAGTGGATGCATAGGGCCTATGAATGGACACACCCAATAATTAAGACCAGCCATCAACTTCGTTCTCAGGATGTCGGAAAGTACGCGCTCCCACCACTATTTGCTCTCTCACCCTGGTACTGGGTCATTTGCATATCCAAAATTATTGGATACTAATGCAAATTCGGCTCCCTGTGGGCGATGTGTTCTGGCGCACATTATTCATGTGGTCTGGTGATAATACTAAAATGTACAACTCGACACATTCACAGCAAAGTCTTTTGGTGCTTAACTCAATAGCTTGATTGGAAAATCCATGCATTGCGGGGCTTGTCATTTTGCTGTCTATATACGTACATGTAGGCCTGTATACGGTGAGTCGAATTTGATCATAAAAAGGTGCGAGTGTACAATAAGCTCTATCCGCCTTGCATGAAAGTCTTCAATGATATCTATCCAAATAATCCCTGCCTGAGCTTAAAAGTGCGACGCCCAAAAATGCGACACCGATTGCACATATGAAACACCATACTTCAGATTTATACCTAGATTAAAGCGATTTGTGATAAATATCACGTGACTATAACATTACTGCACATATTTTGCCTCCATTTACAAACTTTCCATAAACATCTTTCCGAATTGTTACAAAATGTTTTGATTAAGTATTGAATTTATTTTGCTTTTTTTTAAATTAAAATTTGGTGGCTTTAGGCTATTTGTGGGAAGCTTATAGGGCTTACTTTGGTTAATTTTCCGGGGACAGACAGACCGACCGATCACCAAGTGACATGTAAAAGCTCCTGTCAGAGCTTAAAAACTGAAGATATAGCAACCTTATATGTGGTGAAACAATTGGGATCATATTGATGTGCATACTCATTATGTGCGGGTCTTAATAATCATATTAAAGAGACAATTGCACATTTATATGGCTTTGATCGGGGACACTTACACACTCAACAAAAAGAAAGTCCCCCACCTATATTACTTTTTTCTGTAAATCAAAAACTACTGCGCACATTTTGCTTAAATTACGACTAATCAGTACAGACATTCAATAGCAATCCAGCCATACTCTTTGTTTGGCCATACAACAGTGATAATGTGTTCAAAATTATGCAAAAATAAGATGGAATTTTGCGTCGGGGTGATATAAATCAAATTAGGTTTTGCCCTTCACCGACGTTTTTTAAACACTGTATACTCAGTGTGTTACCTCCCGAGTGAATGTTGGGAAAGATCGAACCCACGACCTCCTGCTTTCTAGTGCAGATGTCTTACCACTCGAAGGGCAAAACCTAGTTTGACAAAATTATGCAATTTATGACAAATTTGCTATCGAAAACAGTTGCACTTTTGTATACCTGCAAGGTGAGTGTGAACAACAACATGCACGTATACAAAAGTTCAATTGTTATCGGTATCATTTGTCATCAATTGAATAATTTCGTAAACATTATCACTGTATTGGGCCAAATAAAGAGTTTGGCTCGATCGCTAAGGACTATCTTTAGTTTTTGAGTAAGACAAAAAATTATTGGAAGGGGGAACTTTCTTTGTTGGTTGAGTGTATTATTTGTAATACACTTGTCATCATACTATGGAACCTAGCGTAGTATTGCTGTACAATCAGAGCGCGAGTAAGGAGTTCCCACCCCAGGGTTTGAAATAAAGTAGCCCCTGGGGACGGGGTTGACAATTCGCATGACCTATTTCCTGCGATGGCGATGATGACTTTACTGTTAGTCATTTAATGGAGCCATGCACTCCTACAATAACGTGTTCTGCAGGCGAAATAAGTCACGCGTGCGGTGCGTGCGCGCGTGTTATTTAAGCAAAGTACCGGTACTCCTTGCGATCGACACGGACTGGACTTTGCGGCTTTTATTTCTGACAGTCTCAATAACAATTCCTAAATGGACCGACACGATATGATTCAAAGCTATTAAAAATTGTTTCTTATTCCTCACTCTTTCGATTTGGTTATTTGAAAAATAGTTAACTTGAGAACAAAAACCGTTTGCTCCGAAGTGATATCCTGCAAATTAATGTGATTGAGCCGTGTTCTCAGTTCAATAGAGAGTTGGTCAATGAGGGGTATCGCACTCTCAGGAGTGTGTCTTGTGGTTTCATCTAGATAATAAAAAGTTCCTAGATAATGTACCATTTTGTCGCCGTCTAGCACTCGACATACATGCTCTTATGGAAAAGATGTTGCTTTCCGACGCGCTTTAAATTTAACTGTTTGGATGAGTTATTACACCTGGTAAGACAGAATAAGAGAGGTCAAGCCCCTAGAGCTAAAAAAACATCGGGAGGCGGGAAGACGAACAAGAAGGAAGGAAGGTGAGCGTTGCGGTGCGAAATATCGAAGTTCGAGATTCCGATATGGAAGGGGCAGATTCCACAAACACTACGCGTACGCAGTCCGAAATGTACATGTTCATCCCTGGCAGAGGAGAATGCATCTTTTTAGTGGCTTTCTTCATCCTGGTCATGATAGTGGGATCCTTCGGTAACTGCCTGACTCTCTGCGTCTACTGCTCCAAATCGCACAGATCCAGCACCCATGTGCTGATCATAGGCCTGTCCGTGGCCGACCTCATCGTGTGTCTCCTCCGACCCTACGAAATTGCCTGGTACTCGTCGTCCCTAACCGAAGACCCCATACCCAGGCTGATTTTCGACGGCTTTAACTGTTTAGACCGCACATTCATCGCGACATCTTTCATGGCCACCGGCGTCATCGCGTTAGATCGTTACGATTGCGTGTGCCGTCCCATCCACCGGAAAATCATGACGTCTAGTCGGGCCAAAAGAGCCCTGTTGGCGATCTTGGCAGCATCCGTGGTCGGAAACACTCCTCTGTACTTACAAACGAGCCTGACAGAAAGCCCACCGTTGCTGGACATTATCATTTACATCTCCGTACTCGTTTTGTTTTTAGCCTCCCTGGCGACGATAACAGTGTGTTATAGCAAGGTCTTTCTGACGATACGGAGACACGTGAAAACTAGCCCCGAGTTGTATGGGATGCGGCAAGTTAGTTCTACTAGACAACACGCCACTGTGGAAGATGCATCTCTCTCCAATAAACCTCCGTTTGATATTGGCCTCGGGCCGGCTCCCGATATCCCATCTGTTGGACTATCATCAAGATGTCCCGGCAATTATCCAGGCAGGTGGGCCAATGCCCGGGGTTGTGGTGCTGGCGAGACCACAGCACGCCACCAGTTCATCATACCGAACGGACGAAGACGCGCCCCGGCACCGGTCCTGCAGCGGAAAACCACCACAATGTTATTCGTCACCAGCGTGGTGTTCCTGGTCGTCTGGTTGCCGTACGGGACCAATGCCATATTGGACGCCTTCGATGAAAAATCGGTCTTTATGAAGGTTCTGTCCAACATCCTTTATCTGAATAACGCCATCAATCCGTTCATCTATGGCCTCGCTAACCGTCGATTTCGGAAGGAGTGCAAGGACGTCCTCAGCAGAATGAGACTGTACTAGTCTCAGAATTTTGTTTTCTCATAATGTTGCTATTCTCACAATGGCCAACCTAGATCAATCTTTGTACTTGACTGATTGACCGACTAAATATACGGTCACTTCCTTATAAAGGCACGTAGGAACATTTTGCAATTACTGGACACGCACTAATACCAATTTAAAGAGCAAATCTTTGCTCACTGTGAAGATAGGACTGGTACAAAATAGCCCGTGAAATTATTCCGCCTGAAATGGTTTTTAAAAGACACCCCAAATACAAGTTCAACAAGTTATAGTTAATTTTTAAAAATGGTTTTGCCTTTCGCCGACGTATTATAAAATATTTCTTAAGAAATGTTGGTTGTCATGCACCTTTCCTAAGAGTTTGAGCAATTTCGTTGCTTCAAACGAGAACAAAGGCATAAACACCAAACGAGTCTCTAGTGTTCCGCAACTCTTAAGTGTGCGACAGTACACATTGTCAGTGCATTTAAAATAATGTTGATTAACTCAGTAATTTTATTTGTCAAATAATTCATACTCCACACGTTCCCAATTGAGACATACAAAGGTAGATAAAAAGCATCGTGAGTGCCCCTTTAACCCTGGTTGAACTTTTGACCAATAATTTCTGAGGCAAAGATCAGACCCAGGCCAACTCCCATGGGCTTTGTACGGTGGCCCTGGAACGACATTTTAATATTGACCTTTTTAATGTGAATCTTGTAACCTCTTAATATTGACGTTGTACCTTCGCAATTTGCATGTTGCACGCGGCTTAATATCGCTTTTTGGAAGTTGTTCCTTCTTAATGTGAATGTTCCAACTTGTTAATATTCACGTTCGATCTTGTCAATGTACACCGTTGATCATGCTTGATGTCAATGTTGCACCTTGCTTCTTCGCAATATGAACCATGTACCTTCGCATTGTGAACGTTTGACCTTGCATCTTGTTAATATCATTGTTGAACCGTCCTCCTTTGCAATGTGAATCATGCATTCTAAAAAGTACGAAGTCCTTGCCAAGCCCTATAGTTAGACAACCAGTTATGATGGAGCTTCAATCTGACGGCTGAATGCCCCATGCGACAGCTACCCCCACCTCGAGCCAAAGGTGAATCGGAAATGCTACCGTGCTCAAAACGCGGCGACAGAACGTTCCCGGCTCGGAAATCGAGGGACTCTGTATACGTTCGTCTCCATCATTTTATTAAATTCGCGGATATACAGATATAGTTCTGTGGAATACACAACAAAGGTCTATGATTGTGTGCGAGCAGATTCGGTGATTAATTAGGCAAAACAAGACCTTGAGATTCTGACCATTTAGCGGACGCCTTCTATCGGGTCTTCAGTGACCTGTTGTAGTATTACAAAAGCATGTCAGCCAAAACGACTAATCAACAGCATAGACCAACATTTCTGATAAAAAAAATGACGTCACAATTTGTATTGGCTGATGGCGCGTGGGGCGCATTCAACTTGCACTGCAGTTCCGTTGGACAAGGCCAAAACAAATAAGTCTCCGGTTTCTGGTATGGAGCTTGTCCAAAAAGTGGTGCGGCGACGCGGCTTTTTTTTTTTTTACCTGACTTTTTTGCTTCAAATGTCGGCTGATGACTGCAAATGGTGCCCGACTAAACTTAGTGCAAATATATGGGAGTCCAGAGAGGCCACATAAAGCTTATTCTCGATCATAACCCCATCTAAAAACACGTTAAAATTGTACAGTAGCAGGATTCCAGTCAAACTAGTGAGTTTGGCGGTTTTGAGACATCATCTTTCATTGAAAAAAAAACTTTTTCATTTTGCCGACGCGCATGGCTACGGCGACGCGCGCGCATACCAGAAACCAGAGACTTTTTTTTTTGGCCCAACGGGTAATACTCAGATTAGTTTACAGACGGGGGTCCGACACTCATTGTTTTTAAAAATAGTGGTCAAGTAACCCCTAACGCTTGCATTCAGTGGTCATGAATTCCCGTGGATGAATAGTTTACTATTATTGTTGATTGCTTTGTTTTGGACGGATGACACCATGACACCACGAATAGTGGGGTTTCAAATGAAACTTGAATTTTTTCTACCATTATCTATTACAGTTAGGTTTCTAATGATTAATCGACAGAAAAATGATGAGCAACATTGCTTGTACTTTTCAAAGATAAATGAATCACATCTGGCACCTTATAGTACAGACGTTGCAGTGGTTCACAATGTTCATAAAACCCAACGTTATTGACTTTTGTCTTAAAATCCAGCTTTGAATATAATACATGTATAATTATAGTTGAATTAGGGGCAACTTTTTCGAACGAGCTTTTGGTGTGAGCATTGATTAGAATTATACATCTGAATGTCTTCAAAGATTAACCTAATGTCACAAAGGACATTTTTCGATGTGCTACAAACGCGAAAATATAACGATGACATCAGGCCTACTCAAAGGGAGGGGCGTGGGACGCAAGAAGGGGGATGACCCCTCACTAGCCTCTTGTATCCCCATCTAGTTTTTGTGCACCCTGCTTTGATGAAGACAAAAGTAAACTTACAATTTTAGACGCAATCCCGCTCAAGTATATTTAACCTCAGTTTCGCCTCTGACATCGAAAACCGGACCATGATAATATGATCACAACAATATTGCAAGAAAATCCCGGGCCAGGAAAACAGAATTGACAAAAGGAACCGCACAAAGGGTAACCTTTCAATAAGGCATAATTACAACAGAATTGGTGCCTGTCATGCTTCGACTGGAAATCTGATTGTTTTCAAAGATCGAATGATAGCTTCGGCTGGCATTGAATTGCTATTTGTTGCACGCGCTGGTTTGAGTTCTCGTGAATGTAACTTGGTTGTGAACATAATAAGAAAGCACGGCACTGCTCTAAGTTGATTGATGACCTCCAAATAAACCTGTTCCCTACTATCGCAAAATGGAATTAAATAATACGCTTCCAATGCAGTCTAGTTCGTCTGTCGTTGTTAGTTTTGGAATTCGAGCAAAACAAACGAGATTCGTAGGTACGTAACGGTAGGTTGCCACGTGGCTTTTTTTGGGGTATATCTTCAGTTGATTTCATTAGGTTTAATTGGATCAGAAAGGTGACTTTAGGTTGGGGCTCTGAAATTGTGTTTTTATTTGTTTAATCGCATGGTCCTTTCCTTCTATCAGCCAGTCGGAACAGACAAACAGACTTACTGCTTCAAAAGTAACCCTGTGTTGGACAGTATCCGCCAGCGACCTCTCGTGCAAGTACTCCCGGCCCTTAATGGCGACACATAGAGAGGGACGTCACTCATAAGAAAATCGTGGCAAAAAACAATTTGACAGAGGCCCTAATTAATTTGGGGCTACCAGGTGATTTGTTTGCATTAGTTACATGAATGGGCTGGGCACTCTCACTCACTCTTATGATTTATGGATACCGGATAAGCATAAATATTCAAGCTTTCCTGCATTACCAATGTTGGGCAAATAAACAAAAATAAAAAAAACAAACAAAACATAAAGCTAGTTTTTCCTATTGTTCATGCAATCCTTGAAAATGCACCTTTGTGTCCCTTTAACCTTAGTTTCAATTTTCATTTTGACATTTGTAAGGGTATTTTGGTGCCTTTTTTTGGTTTTTATGCTAATGCGAATTTCCATATGCATGAGCAAAAGTGATGTGTAATATAATATATAAAAAACAAAACCTCAATGTTGATATTATAGTTAAAAAAAAAAAAATTTTTTATGGTCGTAAAATTTCTTTTTTCTTTTGTTTTTGTTGTCGTTAGTTGTGGCAGTAAGCCAATAAGCACATCTTCTCAGCAAATGCAAATGCTTTCAATTTTTTTTTTTTGGGTTTTTCAATTCAAAACCACTAATAAAATACAAAAAGTGTCTAAATGACATCACGACAACAGCGCCCTCAAATGTCCGGAGAAGCACGGATTTTTTTAAAAATGTTTAAAGAAGTGCACTTTTCAACAAAATTGACCGAAAAGGAATATCAATTAGTTTTCATACACTTAAGAGGATTAGAAAGTAGCACAGAATTTGTTGCTAAAAATGTTCACTTCATAAAATAGCTATAGCTCGTCATATAGCAAGCTCTAGCTAGCTAACTATTATAATGGAAGGGAACAGAAGGGGGGGGAACAGAAGGGTGTGTAGGCAAAAAAAACGAATGAAAATCAAAGAAAACGTTTTCCAATTCAAGATTTCAAATGGGGTGGGTGGGGGGGGGGGGGGAGGTGGTACGAATATCGGGCCGGTGCACGTGCCCCCTTCCCTCCCTTGACCTTGGACTTACGCCACTGGTTCATGGTTCATCAATGTACATTTTCGGCCTGTGTTCATCAATGTACATATTTGGTTTTGTGGTAAACTTCCCTCATTCTGTATTGAGGACTTTTCCTCTTTCTATAAGGCTTTGCTGTCTATCACTTTAGGCTCAACTGCCAGTGTAACATACTATTCTTTAGTAATGTTAAAACTTTGAAACTTGTTTTTATTGTCTTTAATGCACATACACAACTTGTTACATAATCATTGTAAAATGGTACCAAACAGGTAATTATAACAATAAAGAAAACAATAATAAGAAACAAAGCAGATGCTTAAGGTCTCAATTTTTGTTTTCTTTTTGTTTCCATTTAAGGGTATACGAGGTTGCCTTTCCAAGGGTTCATTTCAACTGCTCATATAAATTCATACATTGACGAATATACCCAGCACCAAGGGCGAATGCAGAACACTTTTTAGGGGGTGGGGGGAGCAAAGAATTTCGAATTCCCCAAAAGGTCCAAAAATCACGGCGTGGGGTTCGGGGCCCGCTGAAGGGACCCGAATTCTTTTTGAATTCTAGATGCCCTGTGGTGCAATCTCAGCCAATTTCTGACTACTTAACCATTTGTTTTTTTTAAAGTAAAGGATGGCGGTGTAGGCAGTGCCTGCATTTATTGCGACGTTACTTACAACAAAAAATTGGGTTTGTCCTTTTGGGGGGGGGGGGGGTACATGGCCTCCGTTGCCCCCCTGGATCCACCCTTGCCCAGCACGATATGTGACAGAAGAGTACCCCATGTTCTTATAACCCATATACACCCTAGACTATTGCTTACTAGCCACCCCCAGATATCTCATAGGAATTCCTGAGATTCTGGTAGCAGTGACGAACACAAGGGGGGGGGGGTCCCTCTGTCACATGCCTTGCTACATAATGCTGACGAAAGTCCATATTTTTTTCAATTAAAGATGTGTTCCCGTGTGTGTTTTTTTAGTTCAACTCGAAAAACGGATTTGTTTCTTTCAATTATTATTTTCCTATAGAAATATAAAAGTTCTTCAGTTTTGAACGAGACATCGAAGGAAAAAAATCCATCGATGTTTATTAATTGAATGATTTCTTCATAAAATTCAAATTGCTAGCTACCAGACAATTAATTCGGCTCTCGTGGGGCGGGTTGATATGGGCGCAAAATGAAAACCCTTTTTCAGAGAGTCGCAGAAACCCAAAATAAAGTATTTTTTTCAAAACGTACAGATTAAAAATGCGTTCGGAGAACAATTCTTTTTTGAAGAGCACGGTGTATCA
The DNA here is from genome assembly GCA_029964075.1 of Patiria pectinifera. Lineage (NCBI taxonomy): Eukaryota > Metazoa > Echinodermata > Asteroidea > Valvatida > Asterinidae > Patiria > Patiria pectinifera. Next base: position 27,722,409 of record CM057149.1, on the reverse strand, counting down.
TTTTCAAATTTCCAATGTTTCACATGATGTTTCAAAAGTTGGAGCTATAATTGAAACATGGTAATAATTAAATCAATATAGTTCAGCATTAGGGGCTCATTTCGCCCTTTGCTACACTCGTTTGCTTCTTTCCGATGTATCTTTACTGGACGTTGAAAAGGTCTTTGTCGCTTGAGGGCGATAGAGTGCCTGTTAACAAAAAAAGAGAAAAGAATAGATACGTGCTCAAAATAGTGAGACAGAGGTGAACAATGGAAGCAAGAAGATGTGGTTTGCACCTAACACAAGAATGTGCTTTATTAGAATTTTTTAACCATTTACTTTGTAACTGGTTCTCAGCTGAGATTTGCCTTACACATTATATTTATTATGCTATTAAAAGGAATACTTATACTGGTTAGCAGCGCCATATACTTGGGCCCAGGTTTGAAAACAAGTGGTGATCTACATTGCTCAATTTCAAGAAGATCTTAAGGACAGTCAAAAGCAAAGCGGTGTCTTTTTACGACTGCTAGCGACTGTCTGAGATCTTACCCTCGTGGCAGATCACCCCGGCATCTTGCGTGTGGTTGCACTGAGTCCTCTCCCAGCAGAACGACGGGCAGTCGGCGATCTCTCTCTCCGACCCGTCACAAGCCAGGCCGTCCATGAGGACGGGGCCCTGGCCCTGACCGAAGTGAGCGGCAGACTTGGCCTCCTCGGCGTCGGCGAAGCCCAACTGGTGACAGATGACCCGGGCGTCGGTCACGTCCCAGTCGTTGTCGCAGATCGTGCCCCAGCTGCCGTCCCGGTGGATCTCGACGCGGCCGCTGGTGCGATTCGGACCGCCGACCAACCGGACGGTATCTGTTTTAAGTGAGGGTTCGGGTTAACGTCCACGCAGTGGCAAAACCAGGGTTCAATTTGCAAGGAGGTGGTGCAGATTACTCATTTTGACCGATTACTCATGTGAGATGGATTGTAAACAAGCTTCTATCCTAGTTAATATTTCTACCACAGTAATGTTGATCACCACTGGTTTAAAACCCGCTCGCTTATTCATTAATTAAAGCGCCAGAGAGCCTAATACAACGTTTGATTACATGCCCTATTAGGTTTACAAGGTTGTGGGACTTTTAACCCCCTTTACACTGGGCTGCGACCTTTGTACCACCTTTGGACGACCCAAAAATGGCCAGGACGCTCAATGGTCGCCTAAACCCGGAAAATCCTGTTTTTATGTAACTGCTCCAGCGATCATTGTGCCTCCCTTGAACCACCAAAACTGCAATTTTCGGGCATTTTCATGTCGAGCTACGAGCGACCTGTGCATCCACTGAGCCACTTGCCTGCCTCCCCTGCGCTTCCCCTGTGCAACCTACGGCAACCAATGCCGAATGGAGGCACAGCGGTCGCCACAGTCATCGTTCAATGCACGCTATTGTTCGGCCAAAGGAGACATAAGGGAGGCAGAAGCATATCGCCAAAATTGACGGTAAAATTTGCAACAGAACGGATCTATTACGTGTCGACCATTGGCCGACCATTGTGCATCCATTCTGCAACCACGGCAATGCTTGTGCCTCGGTTCTGCCTCATTTGAGCCACATTAGCACCCAACCTCCTCGGCGATCTTTGTGCGACTGTTTTGAACATGTTCAACATTTTACGGCGACCATGGCGTCCATGGCGATGTCTGAACATCCTGTGTACCACCTTTGAACGACCTAGGCAACCATTCGGCCTCCTTTGAGCCTCCAACGACGACCTGGCCAGTTTTATGGTCGCACAAGGGATGCCTTAAGGTCGCAGCCCTGTGTGAAGGAGGTCTTAGCACTTTAATTTCTTTAATCAGTTTAATCTGTTTTCCTTTCTCTGTTTTTCTTGCATTGTTTTATTTTTTATTCTTGGAGTTTGTTACGAAAGACTACTATAGTCTCATAGCACTACTCACATCCTGAATCAATGTCGGCCAACCGTCATTTAAAAAAAAAATAGGGGGGAATCGAGAGCGTTTCTCTCTGGGACTGGCAGAGTACATATTTTGTACACTCAGTAAGTGTCAAAGACAGGGCGCCAGGAATTAAAGTTGAAAAGATGAGATTCATTTGTTGGTGCGTCTGCAAGCAGTAATGGATCTACGGGAGAGAAGGGGGGGGTCCAACCCACTGGGTCGCTATTTTTTTTTAAAGGAAAACATGCATAAAAAAGTAGTATATGCCCGCTACCCCATCCCCCACCGGACAGCTACTCACTTGAGCGAAAGATGGATCTACACATGGGAAGAGACACGATTGATCACGATCAATAGAAGTTGGAATTAATACTTCTCCAAAAACACTCACCCCAAGGACGACCCCAAGGACTTAGTGGTAAACGTTTTTGCTTACTTGGTTTGCAAATGACTCCGGCTTCTTGGGAGTTGTTACACTGGTGAGGGCTTGTGCAAATAAACGGGCAGTCGGCTAGCCGCCTCTCTGTCCCTTTACACGAGACTCGGTTCATGACGATCGGCAGCTCGCTCTCCCCGTAGACCGAGCCCGTCTTGGCCTCCATCGCCTCAAGGAAACCCAACTGGCGGCAGACAATGGCGGCCTCCTTGAAGTCCCAGCCCTGGTCGCAGATGGCGCCCCAGGCGTCATGATGGTAGATCTCCACTCGGCCGCTGAGGGCGTCGTCACCGTCCACCAGCCGGACTACGCTGTCTATCGTGAAATCAACCAAAATGTTCGATCAAGGCTACTAATTAATTGGTAAGCTAGCGATTGATTCATGATTCTTCTTCTTTCGAGTTCCTCCCATATAGCTTATGAGGGCAAACATTTTGTCAGCCATCTTCTTGAAGGTGGATCTAGGGACTGAGTCCCTAGATCCATCTTCTTGAAGGTGGATCTAGGGACTCAGTCCCTAGATCCACCTTCAAGAAGATGGCTGACAAAATGTTTTGGACTGGAGTCCCTGGGACTCCAGTCCAATTCAGCCGTTTGGAGGAGAGTATAGCCTAGGTGGCAGTCGTCAATTATGAGGCCTGTGTCCTCCGTGTGCCCCGGGGCCCCGGCTCACAATTTGAAGAAACCAAGAAAGGAGCTTTTTAATGTTTAGAACGCGTGGAGTCTACTTACGCCACTAATACACTACCATTTTTGCATTGTTTTTATAGTGATTTGTTTTTGGTAGATGTCTCCCATTCAAAATTGAATAACCTTTGCTAGACAAATACCAATTTAGAAATGAAAACTAAACTCGAAAATAGCGCAGTGAACGCAACTTTAAGGCTGCCGATACTAAATTGAAATGGGAGAATTTAAGTCGCGCATACCACTAAATGCATATCGTTAGGCATTGCAGGTGCCCCAGTGGGTGTTCTTTTTTAAATTGTTGTAATTTTATTAGTAACAATGAATTCCGAAAGGTTTCCCATGCTCATCCAAGCGATACAAAATCACTGCTCTCTTTCTCCGCCTTAACGCAATGTGTCTATTGATGTCAATTTTGGTTAATGCCACAAAGCAATCTTACCTCGGCAACCTAGGATTTCGAACTTCAGTCGGTATGTCGTCGTGCTCCAGGCAGTTGGTAAAATGCGAAGATATCTGGTCATGAGCACCACGGGAAAGGTGACGGTCACCTGTTGTCCATCCCCAGTATTTCCATTCAACTGAGCAAGAAAGATTTGAACATTTGGAAATCTTTGGTTCTTTTGAACTTTTGGTGCAGATGTTTTTTCTTCTTCAATATTACAAATTTAGCAGATGGGATGACGGTGCAACGAAAAGGAACAGCAAAAGTAACAGCTTCAAGTGAGAAATCTACACCAATCATCTGAAAAATAAAACCAGTGTTTCAACATGAAATGACAAGATAAAATGCGATTGCTAGATTTAGTAAGGAGTGGTAACATCAGAATTGCTTTCAGCACGAAGTAAATTCGATAAGGTTCTATTGACCAGTGGTTGATTCGTAATTTGAAGTACTTTAGAATCCGAGAGCTCAAGTCCTCTACAATGTTAATCAACACTATATGCTTAAACTTTGTGTCGAAAACAGCACAAGGCAAACATATTTTTTTATTTTTATAAAGTTCGTGGGTAACACCATGTGGAAAGATTCTCTTCTTAGAAGAAGTGTGGTTCTGAAAAGAACCGGTTGGTTGAGTGTAGAACTCATAAAAAAGCTTGTTCCAGAGAACGCCAAATTTTAATTTCAATTCTTGATTTAGAATCAGTCTACTGGAAGTCGTTTCATGCATGTGACATACACAATCACATTTCGAGGGGAACAGGGGGTGGGGTCGGTTTTATGATTCGAACCTTTGGCCTCCAAAACTCTAACTCGATATATTATTTCAATCACGTGATATGTTTTACGCATGCGTATTAGGGTGAGAGATTAAACCTGGTTGTAGGAGAGAAAAAGTGCTTCCCTTTACCTGTATAATTTCCCCTTCCGGGTCAGTTAAGCCCAACCAGTCGTCCGACTCGCCTGTGTTGCTGTACTGCACGGTGAAGGTCGACACGTAGTGCCTGCCCCCGGAGTGTCCCTGCATGATCAGACCGGTCACGGCCGTGTAATCACCGATGTCCACCTGAAACCACTGGCCTTCATGGGGGCGTGGCACCCACCCATCATTACCTGAGCCGGATTGGAATTGGTACAGGATTAGGTGAGTTATAATGAGGGAATTTATGCGCATGACATACCGTCACCGTCACCACGAAGTGACCTTAACCCCCGCAAAGTGGAAAATGTGTGTTTCGAGATACCAGCGATTTTAGTTGACGATGTTTTGAAACGGTGATCTGAATATCGTTTTAGCCTCAAAATTCATATTTTGTTACATTGTCTGAAAGCTGGGATCTGTATGATTTTTATTGAACAAAATAACTATTAATGAGTTATCGAACTAATTAACTATAAGTACACTTCGTGAAAACTCAAAAATCAGATAACGCTGTGATCGAGTTTTCACGAAGTGAGGCTAACCATGTGTATTAGCTTTTGGGTTAGTGCTACTTCGTGAAACCGCAAGAAGTGAGTCGCGCATATCACGTGACATTTGTGTTACTTCGTGAAAACGCAAAACCCGTTTTTGACGCGTGGCGTGCGGGCAGTTTACACGCGAAAGAATGGTATAGTACACTTCGTGGAAACGCATTTTCCGGTTTGACCCATTAAGTCACAAACGTTAATTAATGTTTAGTAATATTTTGACAAAACTAATTAACTCTGTGTATAGTAACTTCTTCAGGTAAAAGATTATGTGTAATTAATCAAAGATTAGGGAAAAAATCGTAATCGCAAAATATCGATTTTTCGATGTTAGTGTCACTTCGTGACGCGTGGTGACGGTGACGAAATATAGGTCTTTGCGCGGAATGTATTGCAATAAAAGCTATAGGCCCCACTTGCCAAACGAAATGGGTCACGCACTTGTAATGCGCTTAGCATGTCGAGCTGCACCCCAATTTATATTGTTATTTATATTCTTCCTCCATTGATGAGTATACCCAGCACGATATTTTGAGGATTCCCTGTCTCAGATTGAACCGTCAGCTCATGGTGCTTTTCATGTCTTGGAATGAAAACCTGACATGAATCCCCGTCGTAAATAGCCTGCACCTGGTCAGGACTGACGTCAAGTATTTCAATAATAATGGACTATTTACTAACACATCCCCTAGATGTCTCAAGAGAATTCCCGAGATTCTGGTAACACAATGACCAACACAGAAGGGGGAGGGGGAGGTTATCGTTCTACAAATGCATATGGGGGCCCAGCGTGTGTGCACAGTGATATCTTATTACTCGGAGTGGTGTATGCTCCGCGAGTCAGTCATGAAGTCTGTCAGTGTCTCAGTCAGTCAGTCAGAGGACAATAGGTTGGGCCTTCAGGACCAACAACACTATTGCTCCTGTGGTATGTATAGACAACGTACCAACGTTGAGTCGAGCTCTAGTTGGAGGGTAGGATGAGCTGTAAGTTGACGAAGCTGTGAGACTACTATCCGGGATAGCTCCGCTCTCCATGCCTAGAGGCCCACTGGTACACGGTGCCTCTGAAAAATGGAGGAATCATCAATAATTTTTAAAACAGTTTGTCGCAGATAACATTAGCAGTCTTAATGGTTTTTACGATACCGCACTGCAAGTCAACGACTGGCTTTAATTATGAGCTGAAAGAACGGCTCGTGACGTCGTTTAGAAAGAAAAAGTTTCCATTTTTTTACAGCAGAGACCACCATACCCTTCCCAGAAGTAAAATTGATAAGGGCAATATGCTTGTGAGGGGACGAATGGGGACAATTTTCCCAATTAACCTCAACTTCACCAAGTCCACGATAAAAAAAAAATCCTTTGTGGTAACCAATCAGAAGACGGGAAGCCCAATACCCTCCCAGACGTTCTAAGCGGGTTAGTGCACGACAAACGGTAAAGCCTTTGTACCGCAAACCTGACTCGCTCGGCAAATCACGGTCCAATATAAAAACCAGTGCGCACTGAAACATTGCACCGCTAAGGACATCTTGGAACCAAGACTTTCCCAGGATCTTATATTAAGACTGATGTTGAAATGAAGCGCAACCACGGAACGAGGTTGCCGTCATCTTGGACGTCAAATTCATCATACTGTGTACAAGTACAGAACATTGTCAATTGATCAGACGAACCAATGGTTGTGCCAAGATGTGCACTAAGAAGCTACGATGTCTTCTTTTAAATGTGTATTGAAACAAGGCCAGGATAACCTAGTCAAGCTGCACAAAGATTGTATTTAAATTGAACGGCTGTTCACTGCAAGTCTTTTCACGCATCTGGTCTAATGGGCCGGACTCAGCCCAATCTTTGGCGATCCGGGGTAATCCTAGACAATGGCACTACCCGGTTCACGAGTGACAGTCAGTGTGTCAGTGGGATAGGAACAAAGTGAACACTGGGCTCTGAGACCAGTAAAATAAATAGTCCCTCTCTTGTTCACACTAGAGGGCGGATCCAAGGAGGGGGGTGGGGGAAACGGGGCCCATACCCCCCCCTCCCGCCCTCAATAAAAAAGAGCCCATTTTTTTTTAAAGTGACGTCGCAAAAAAGGCAGCCACTGCGTATACACCATCATCTTTTGCTCGAAAACAAAATGGTTAAAGTGGTCAGAAATTGCCTCAGATCGCACCATCCACAGTGCATACAAAACACAAATATGTCGGGGCTCTTAAGCGGGCCCGAACCCCAGGCCTTCCTTTTTTTGGGGGGGGGGGGGTTGTTGTTGTTGTTGTTTTGTGTGTTCTGGATCCGCCCTTCTTGACACCCTTGTTGAGTTACCTGTTAATAGTGGAGTTCTATAGCCACCGTCTGATTCATCGCCAATGGAATGCGTCGATGACAACCCTGGATACAAAGAGGTGCAAAAACATGACACTGTGAATGACCAACAAAACACTTTCAAAACAAACCAAGCATCAGGCGCGGTTCTACGGGGGGGCTAGGGGGGGCTGTAGCTCCCCCCAAAATTGTGTCTAGCCCCCCCAAAATAAATTCCGTAAAAAAAAAAAAATGCATTAGCAAAAAGAAGGATTGTGATGTACATGCGAACGGTCTCCCCTTAAAGAAGAAATAGCCGTGACAAGGGTGCATTTTAGGAATGATTTTAGGATTTTATTGGCGCTCCCCATTGAAAATATGGCATGAGCCCCCACCTATTGATTTTCGGAGGCCTAAGTGTCTTGAAAAAATAACCGGTCTACATTTCAGCACGCCTCCCTGAAAAAAATTCTGGATCCACCGTGCTAGCCCCCCCAAAATATTGGTTCTAGAACCGCGCCTGCCAAGCATGTGTCATAATTATTGTGGAATTCTGTGTCGGCAAGTTAAAGTTATTGGACATCAGAATTACCCAAATGAAGGGTAAAAATTAATTACCATAGCCTATTCCATTGCCGACCGTTTACCTAGTTCAGTTGGCAAACACAAGGCAGGTAGCATCAAAAACTGGTAAGAAACCTCACACGATAATTTCACCTTTCTTGATAAAAAAGGAATTGGGTGTCAAACGACTGCAGAGGCACCACATTATTGTTTTATGCTTGTTCAGAAATTCCTTCACCCTACTCCTCAGTATTCCTATACAGCACATGTTCATATGGCAATTGTCGCTGGGGCATCATCGGCTTAAAATAATACAGGAGAGTCTTTCTTGAACACATTTTCACGGGACAGCGTAATTGGGGGGGGGGGGGGGGGGAGTGGACAATTTTACATGAAAACCTGGAAAAAAAAGATACATACCAAACAGGACAGTGATTACCAGTACAGTGAGCCCCACCTGACGACGTACCGATGCCATTTTGCCTCTGTGTAGTTCAACTCATTGACAAAGTAGAGTGGAAGTCAGCTTCTATATATCACTCTCACCCCCAATGGATCAGTGCATTAAGCCCCGCCCCATCAAGCTTTGACCAATCACAGCCGTGACTAATATCCGAGATGCGCGTACAAAGGTCCGACGCACGTGCACGTGTGTATGACGTGCGCGGTTGGAACAGGCAGCGTGGCATTGAAGAGAGGCACGTGGTGTTGCCCACGGCTGAAGTGGGCGGGGCTAATGGTTCAGTCAAATGGCTTTGCTAGTAACGAGATATAGCTCTCTGTGTGGTATTTCCCCGTGAAACCCCTTTCGATATGAGGAAACCATACCCGGATACCGGAAGCTCTTGACAATCAGCAAAACAATGCTTTGAAGAGGACACAAACATTTCCGGTGTTTTGACATAAATTGGTCAACGTGAGGTCAAAATCTGTACTTTATACAGATTCTTTTACATCAGTACTGGCAGGGATAATTCAGTCGAAGAAAACACTTGTTTATTTTGTAGGCACGCTTTCATCGGTCGCCAAATGTTACAATTCAGCACTCCGGACTAAAAAACCATTGATTTTCAAGAACATAGCACTGGGAATCCCACAAAGACATCTAAAAAGTTCCAGGATGCCATCGCCCCCACTTGGTTAATGTCAACCTAATCATTTTAATGAAGAAAATGAACGGATATTCTGTGTTACGTCCCTGCAGAATTCCGTGGTACACTGGTGCGGTGTATTAGATAACGAATTAAGACAGCTATCTGACCTCAGATGCTCATATACAATCGGGTTGAGCAAACGGGGTGCATACCTATGTTTCCCAATCCAAACCCTTACCATAACCCTAACCCCAACCCTAAACCTAACCCTAACTCTTAGGATTTTGGGGAACATAGGTATTTGGTAACATCGGATGGACCCCGCGCAAACGGGACTTGCTAGTCAGCGAAACACACACATTATCAACCGATATCAACGTAATGCAAGTTCAAGTATAAGGTGGTATTTTTTCTCTCTATTTTTTTAGCTCATGTTACACAATGCTTTTGGTGTCAATTAATCAAGGATACCGGAACTGTTTACATCCGATGTTTTTTTTAACCTATTCCACAAATAGGTTTCGGTCATCAGACCATTAGTGCTTCACATGCACTATGTGGCATATGTTTCCCTTTATAGAATAAAATAATATGGTCATTGTATCACGGAGAGTTTTCACTGTTTTGTATTAGGTGTATTGTCTCAAGTCAGGGCCTATATTTTACCAAAACAGGATAAGAAGGAGCGATGCCAAAATGATTCAGCTCGTATTAGCTCTCTGAGCTATAATTATCAAATAACATAAACTAATTTGTTTCTAAATAAAGCGAGAGCTACACGAAGAAAATAATACCGATCAACATATTTTCTCTGTAGCGTGCGAACGGGGGAGGGGGGGGGGGGCACAGAAAACAACCCAGAAAATACCGCCTCCCTTTGGCGGTTCTGATGTGTCTCAGTGTTTCAACTTTTGTTGAAACTCCACGTCGATAAAACAAAAAAATTATTCTGGTGTAAGCCTCCGCCTCCAATCTTCATTTTGTAACTGAAGGGATGCGCTTGACTTTTCAAGCGTTTTGTTCGTTTATAATAATAACACCACTTAAAAGCCAAAGAAGAATGTTCAATCTCCAACTTAACTGTTAAATTTTTAACTCAGTGGACGTTTCAATTTTGGAGAAAACGGTACAAAAACCATGGCTTCTGAGGCCAAATCCTGTAACATCGGACTTTTCCGCATTTTGACATCAGGGGTCAATGTTGCAACCGAACCGAAACGAAGCCAATGTTTGGAGAAATCCGTCATAGAAAAAAAGGGCGCATCCATCAAATTAAAAGCAAAACATGGCTTCCTACCCCTTTTCCGTTTTTATTCCTACCCCTTTTCCCTTCTTTTTTTTTCCTTTTCCAGGTGGAGGGCAAGACTCCCCCCTTTGCCTCCCCCCTCTCGACGCCCATGTGCAGTTTCCCTTTTTTGGGCATTGAACCTTGTACCAATTGAACCTTGTACCATTTCAATTAACTTCATCATAGTGTTTTATTGGGGGAACTTTCAGCCTCTCATATTATTTACCTCGTAAGCGCATTTGAGCGATATTTTATGGAACCTATAAAAATGAATAACATATTATTTTGGTGTATAATGATATTAATTACAACAACGTCTTAATTAAAACTCCTTCAAATTCGTGATACATACATTCAGATTTGTCCGAGCGCCTTCTTTTGATTATTTTGCTCTAAATGCCATGGAGCTGTAAACCACAGAATTACCTCCGCGCTCACATTAATCAATCCTAGCATTTTGATGGATGTTGGCTGAAATGATGAACTTGTGTTCAATAGTTGAAGAATACAAATTGTAAAAGGTTGTCATCACGACAATAACGTTTTGCTTAATTATGCTCATAATCTCTTGTAACATTGAACTCTTGTACCACTGTCATTTGCATTTGAAACATCAGGCAAATTTTGTGGATTTGTATATTTCAGGTCAGTCCAGTCATTAAACATTTTGCAGCAGTTTCGTTCAGTCTCATTTAACATATAACATGGTTAGGTCATACTTTACTTTGATTTTACAGACAAACAATTTTATTCAAGAATATAACTGTGCGTGATAGACATTTCGCCTTTTTCTGTACCGCTGATCATTATTTATGAAGGATTTTATTTGTCACTTATTTTTATCTGGTTTTTTTTTTTTGGCAAAAAAGTTCACGGTTAAGCTTTAACCCTAAAAGGGCCGGGTTATTTTGACCATCTCACAGCCGGTGCGGGGGGTGGGGGGGGGGGGAAGAGCTCGGCCATTGAGTGACGAAAAATTATGAAACTCGGTACATGCATACAACAACTTGTAATGAACATACCCAAGAAAATATCATGACTATAGGTCAAAGGGTTTTGGAATAATGGCCAATTAATTATTCATATGGACGAATGGTAATTCTGCTTTTTGTACACTACGTGTATGGGGAATTTCAGTTTTCACGGCGATTTTTATGTTTTTGGTATCAAAAGATGCGCGAGACTCGAGGCTAAAAAGTCAGAACAGCTCGGGTTGCGTATTTGGTTAAGGCTATCGCGGAAAATTTGGGGTGGGGCTGATTCCGCCCTTCCTTGGACCTTTCACGGTTAAAACAAGGCCTTGTTTAAAATGCAACCAAGGAGAATTTTGAGGATTAGCGTGGGTAAAAGTCCCTGGTATTCGACCCTTAATAAGGGTCAGATGAGACCTGACACGCTCCGGGATCAAAATAACAATTATTATTTTTAGACACTTTCATAAATGACCTAGGGGAAAAGGGACACAGAGTGGTGAAATTTGACACAGAAAATGTCAGGTGAAATTTGACCCGGATCGGCAGGTCCAATTCGGGAGTTTCATAATGCAGTGCGCTACAAAAGGTTTGTAATTAATGTTTCCAAGTGCATTGTGGGAGATGATTGACAAATTCGGTCAGTAGTTTCGCAAGCGTATGAATCAAGTATATGTATCTGTTTGCCCTTTTCTTTTCTTTTTTATCAATATGCTGTTTTTGTAAGGCGACAAAAGGCTACGCCCCAGTCTATAAAAAAATATCTCAAGTGGTCTACGCACACTCATTCAAATGGGCAATAATTTGTCGACCGTAAACTTGAAAAATGGACTCTCCATGGCAAACTCTTGGTGGTGCAATGCATTGTGAATCGCCCAAATTAAGAGTGTGAAGTGGTGCGTAAAGGTAATCTAATAGCTCTTCGATATCAACATACAAAACATTATTGCATTGAGCTTACGATAAAGTCATTGGGCGTTAATTTATATTAAAATTAATTGCACAGACACACTACCTATTGGTTTCAGTTTCATCAAGTCAAATGGTCGAAATTGTTACACCTAACAATTGTACATGTAGTGCAAGGTAGGCCTAATAATAATGTTTCAGTATATAGTGTTGTAATAATTTAAAGAAATCAAAATAAGTCAATATTGTGCTAGTCTTGCCATGAAATTCATTTGGAATTCTATTAAGACCCGGGTCAGATTCGACTCGGAATCAGAGTGACCGGATCGACACTCTTTCGGGTCATACGACACTTCTCTGTGTCCCTTTGTCGAGCACTTGACCAAAAATTGTGTCCTTCCTTTTGACACGGAAAATCGTCATTTTGACCCAAAAATCGTCAAAACTGACCCGTATTAAAGATCGAACTCGAATCTGTCCCTGGACTTTTAAGAATGCAGATTCACCAAGTTTCCCTACTCCTTCTTAAGATGTTTTTTATTCCGGCCTCTACAACAAATGCACCTCAGACAAAAGCAGCACACAGTCACGTTGATCCAGGTAACCAAGGCCAGCACGACAGCCAAGAATAGGTAGACGTCAAGAAGATTCATCTGGACGTAACTCAGATCCTGGACGGCCGGTCGTAGGTGATCTCCGCCGAACCGGGTCACGTGAAGTATCCAGCGAACCATGGTGTCCACGGGGGAGGCTGAGGTCTCGAGATCCCGCATGATCTCGGAGATGCGCCGTGCGTTCTCACGGAATCTATAAGCCAAATTTACACAGTGATAAAGCCGAGGTTGAGAAGGTTGAGAATAATGTGGTGCCTGATATAAAGCTCTTTAGTAATAATCTCAAAGCGCTTCACAAGTTTTGTACCTTTGTTTGTTCATAGGGATACATGAGATCATTTTCCGTAGCAGCCTGAGATCAGCGCAATCTGGTCTCTATACCCTCATCGATCCAGGTTCCCATTTTACACTCCTCGGTGGAGTGATACGAGCGGCAATTGTAGTAGAGTGTCTTTCCAAAGAACACTAGCGGGTTTAAACCCACGTTTCGTGGACGATTTGAGCACCGTAACAATTGGACCATCGTTAGCTGAGCTCCACGCTAAAAATAACGTTTAATCTGGCAGACCCACAGTAGTTTTTACCGATCTGGGTTTTTTTTCTCAATCATAAATGCAAGTAATTTTAACCAGAATTCCGAATATTGCGTGTCTGGTTCCTTTCCGACTTCTACTTCAACCTATCCATACTGGGGTTTTATATTTATTATGATCAGTGATTTGGTTGCAGCTAGCTAAAAATGTATGTGCAGCCATACTTACTTGGGCTCTGTCATGACTCTACCGATGGTTTGGCTCAGACTTTTCGGTGTCATGCTGGCGATATCCACTTTCAACCCAACACCTTTTGTCTCAATGCGGACCAGAATGTCCATCTGATCTTCAACCAGTGGTAGTCCAACTATCGGCAACCCCGCCCACAGTGCCTCGTTAATGGATAAGCCCGCACCATGACCGACGTACAGCCGTACATTTTGGTGTTCTGTGATCCACAAAACAAAAAACCCAAAATAACCTCCTGGACACAAATGATGTACAGCTTGAACGGTTTTGATAGTCCGGCCTGAATTTCAAGTTTTCACACTCATACACACAGAATGCACACTCTTAAATGTCTCGATAAGAATCATTTGATGGGTCAAAATTAAACTTTTCTTGGTTAAAATTAAACTTCTTTTGATCATTTTCCGGGTCATTTTGGCCCCAAAACCTTGGCAAAAAGTTGTTTTTACCATAACTAGTATCAGATCAAAATATCAAATCGGACCTGGAACCTGTATAAGAGAGTTAAATTCCGTCATATGTTTGTGGTGATCACCCAATCCTTGATTATTGATCACAATCTGAGTCCCATGCTTGCAGATTAGATCATGTGTAGCAAGTACCTCTACCAATCCCCTGGGGGTGTGCCTTTAAGGTTCATACTAAGTTACCCGTGTGCCAGTTAACAGCCTTATCATGGACGACCTTGAAGATGTAATCAAAGTCTCTTAAAGTTACGATCTTAATAAAATGCATACAGACAACAATCGTCTGCGTGTATGTGGTAAGAATTCAGAACAAAACACCAACACCTACCCATAACTTGTGTCATGGGCAACCATTTGGCAACCATGGTGTTGTTCCCGAGCCGAAGTCCTGACAAGTCGGCGCCTGTCTGCCACAGCACGCGATACGGTAGCAGAGCGAAGGCATCCGCGAACATCTGGGCCTGCTCAGGCTCCATCATCGTAACAAAAGTGCCCATGGAGAACATCACCACTCCGGAGGGAGCAGTATCAAGAAACCGGGCAACATCCTCTTCCAGCTGCAAATTTGGAAGACAAACAATTAGTCAAATACGTCATGGTGCCAGGTGATGTTTTTTTCTAGTCTACATTGATCCAGATAAAGTCTGGATCATCATCGTCCAATCAATAAATTATCAATGCTTGTTAATAGTCACTTTTATGACATAGTTACTCTTATGACATCGTCCTAATCATTGCCAGCGTCTATGTCATTGCCACAGATATGGTCATTGTTACTGCCATTGTCATCTTTAATGATCGGCCCTTACTTATGTCATTGCAATTGCCATCGTCTTTTATTGTCACTGTCATATTCATTATTATCTCCAACATACTCATGTCATCTTCATTGTGGTTGTCGGTATCAAAGTCTTTGCCATTCACATTCTCATCTACACTGTCAATTATTATCATCGTCACTATCTTCAGTGCCATAATGCCATCGCCATAATCATTTTCAATGAAATCCATGTTAACTGTAGTCATCAATGTCAAAGGTATCGGCATCATCGTCGTCTCTACTGTCAAACTTTACCAACAGTATTAAATAATGCTAAAAAAAAATCATTTCCCTAAATGGATTGATTTCATTACAAGAGGCATCTCGTCCATCGCATCCTTTGAAACACACACAGGATCAGGAGGCCCCCATTGCAAACATATATAGTTGTTAATGTCCAAGACTACCTACACTGCAAAAACTGTAGTGTTAATTTAACACCATTCGGTATCTATATAGGACAACACCAGTAAAATTTAACACCAGATGGTCCTATATAGATACCAATGGTGTAAATTTAACACTGCAGTTTTTGCAGTGTACCGTTTGGTTTGAGTGTACTCCAGGATGATGGAGAACAAGGATTGTGTTGGGCTGCATGGGGCGGGCAAATTCCAACGCGAAGCTCCCGTGCAGAAAGTACAGTAAGGCTTGCTTATGGGACTCCAGCGTGCTAATCTCTGGCTTGATGTTGTACTTGACCTTTAGCTTATCATAATCATCGAAGTTGCAAATGCCCATGCGAAAGAAGAAAAACCCGTAGAACCAGTGGGCTAAAACGTTCTGCACTCGTTGAAGGAACGTCATTTTGTTGGTGAGTCCCATGTTGCGCTCGGGTATGTACGATGGATCGATTGGAAGCCCTGTCCTGATTGAAATATATAATGAATGACAATTACATTTACGCAGACCCAAACATTACCAGTAACTTTTTAAGGAACCTTTGTAGTGCTTGAGATCAAACCCAAATTCTAATTTCTGCTGAAACCAGTGCGACTTTAATCAAGAGTATCGATAACTATACATGTACACAGAGTTATACTTGGATTAACTCTATGAACAACTTTCATTTTTAGGCTATGAGACATTTGTGCACAATATCCAGTTTCTGTAATAATTCTGACACTCATGCTGACCATACCAGAAATTCGTGACGGAATTTTTTTTCTTATTCTTTGACCAAATATAATTAATTAATTATGACCCAGAATCCGTTTCGAATCAGAAGAAGGACTTTTACCCTCGAAAATAAGCCTCGTACAAAAAAGAGATAACTCACCAACGCCCGTGTTTAGACGGAACGACGAAGAAGACTGAGCTATGAACGAATGGGATATCTAAGGCTTGGGCCAAAAGTGGTCCGCATGGTATCATGTCGTCTACGACAAGCATGTCGAATTTCTCCTTGCGCAGTCGCTCCATGGTGGTTGAATCCCCCAAAAGGTCGTCACACTCTTGAACAAACAAAGATAACAAATCCAGTCTGCCAGTCAGATTGGCAGAATTTAGGAAGGGACCGAAGAAGTTATTATGACGTCCCTTCACGATCACCTTGGATAGATTGTCCATCACATCGGTCCTGTTCTGTTTGGTATAGGTCGAGTTGAAGACCACGAAGGAGAAGACGTCGGCGTCTCTTTGCCAGCTTCTGTTGGAGTTGGAGCTGCCAACAAGGGATACAACACGGTGGCCCTGATGGACCAGTGCCCTACCCGATCTGGCCAGGACCACGTAATGGCTTCCCCCTATGATGGAAGCGAAGTACAAGAACTTGTACTTTTTGGAATCAGGTGCATCGTCTCCTTTGCTGCTGGTCAAAGCTGGCAGCACAAACAACTGAGACAAGAGGGCTAAAAGCAGCACCGTCGACAGACTGGGCGTCATTATTGAAGTTTTATCTGGTTATGGACTCTACAAAAGAAAAAGTGCAGGTGATATTCAAATAGCACTGAAATTACAATTTATATGTACATCTATATGTACTAACTCACTTAGTGATGCGGCATAGGGGCAAAATTATGCATTTTGTGATAGAAGCATTAAGCTTGGCATGTGAGGTCGTTTCAGATTATGTAGGCATTTCGTATTTGACCTCTGATGACCTTTGCGATGGCAATATATTTTATATACTTTTATTGCCGTTATTTATCATGTTTAATCTTTTATAAGATTGAATTTTGCGTTGGGGTGATATAAATCAAATTAGGTTTTGCCCTTCACCGACGTTTTTAAACACTGTATACTCAGTGTATTACCTCCCGAGTGAAAGTTGGAAAAATCACTCGGGTGGGACATATAAATCAAATTAGGTTTTGCCTTTCACCGACGTTTTTAAACACTGTATACTCAGTGTATTACCTTCCGAGTGAAAGTTGAAAAAATCACTCGGGTGGGACTCGAGTACATCAGATTCAAACCGGCCAACCGATCCCGTTAGCTCAGTGGTCGAGTGGTAAGACATTTGCACTAGAAAGCAGGAGGTCGTGGGTTCGAGTCCCACCCGAGTGATTTTTCCAACTTTCACTCGGGAGGTAATACACTGAGTATACAGTGTTTAAAAACGTCGGTGAAGGGCAAAACCTAATTTGATTTATATCACCCCAACGCAAAATTCCATCTTATAATAGTTTATGCGGTACCCGCTGCTATGTACATCAGATTCGAACCGGCCAACCGATCCCGTTAGCTCGGTGGTCGAGTGGTAAGACATCTGCACTAGAAAGCAGGAGGTCGTGGGTTCGAGTCCCACCCGAGTGATTTTTCCAACTTTCACTCGGGAGGTAATACACTGAGTATACAGTGTTTAAAAACGTCGGTGAAGGGCAAAACCTAATTTGATGTTTAATCTTCCAAAACGCCAGTTTTTCATGACGAAGTCTTATTACAGCAAAAGGAGTGTATTTTAAAAATTATTCTACATGTCATGAAGTCAGACCCCAATTATTTTTTTTGCCTGACCTCTTATCTCAATTTTTCTTTTTATTAGAGTACACGCAGACGCGAAATAATATAAACAGTGACCACTGGGCTTGGTAAAAAGGTTAAAAACGTGGCTATCCAAGTCCATCTGGATACAGCAGGTGTAATTAGTACACACATTAAAGTGAATATTGATTTCCATATGTACATTGTCCATTACAAAACAGACCCACAGATTTCAATTCCAATCTAATCATATTACATCTGCCAATAAAACAAGGGGAGACGAGATCACAGGTCACCTCAAAATTGCTTGTGGGGTTTGAATTCATAAACAGGTGCAATACCGTTCTTTGAATAGTGAGGCTTGGGTCACGAAAAATGGCGGTTGACGATTACATATAAAAATGGCAACTAAGATAAACAAAGTTCGTTGACATCCCGAAGGGATCACTACGTCAAATAAGATGACTTTACCAATTTGGAAATTTGCTTTGGTCGTAATCGCAATTTCGAAAATTTGGTTTAGTCGTAAACAGTTTTCCCGATATTTTTCAAGTAGAAAATAATAAATTCGGTTTGTACATTTCTGGACCGCCTGTGAACAAGAAAATAATAAAATCCAAATTTTTTATGATAGAAAAATTTAAATTCAGAAAGAGGACTCAATTTCAACCCTAATTCTGTTTTGTTCTAGCAGATTTTGAGAAAATGGGTTGTCCACTTTGGTCCTCTATACTGTGTAGTACGTGGTATGGCGAAACATTCACGAGCAGCTGCACTTCCAAGCCTGCATGATAATTTGGTATGAGTTTACTTACCAATGCTTCTCGATATATGAATTTGTTAAAACTTACGGAAGATCAAGTATACCAGTACAGCCGCAGAGTACTCCTTATAACTTTGGCCGCGCAAATATAAATCTGGGTGGTTTTGCGTGTAAAGGCCGCTTCTGTTACAATCTCACTCAAATCAAATGATGCTATGATAACCTATTATTGCACTCTGACGTGGTTGAGAATGTATTCACTTTTATCAGACGTCATTTTATTTTGAAGAGCAGCTGTTGTTCATTGACCCTGCTATCTAATCAACAGCGAGATAATGCAATGACTTTGGACTCCCATGTTGTACTCCCATATCACAAGTTTATTCAACCCCAAAATTAGAAAAATCAAACCTTGATCTCTAAAAACTATATGCAGTGGAGAGTAGGCTGTATTTATGGGTGAAAGCGAGGAAAAATCTTTGCCTTTGG
The DNA here is from genome assembly GCA_029964075.1 of Patiria pectinifera. Classification (NCBI taxonomy): domain Eukaryota; kingdom Metazoa; phylum Echinodermata; class Asteroidea; order Valvatida; family Asterinidae; genus Patiria; species Patiria pectinifera. The sequence goes on along the minus strand of CM057149.1, from coordinate 27,703,451 downwards.
AACTTGCGAAAAGAAATGAAAGCAATGAAATAATGTTATAACAAATTAATAACAGTCTGCTCTGATGAATTATTTAAAATTTGTGACAAACTACCTACTGTTTTACCCACTGTTTGTAAACAAAAAAAAGGTGAGGCTTAGAACGCTAAATAGTCTGGCACCGTCCTATTCAACAATTTACAATATATAAAAAAACATTCAGGGAACACGACAAAAAATAAGGTGAATATAAGGTCTACGTGAACGATACAACTGTTTTAATTAAGAACACCCTAACATGGCGTACTCCTCGCCAACCCCTGTTGAGGGCGCAATATAGACACGACATCTCCCCTCTCCTGCATTCATACTTTTAAAACTTAATTGTGATCCTCATAACTAACTTGTTATGTCCAAAGGAAATGTCTATTTCCTTAACTGGCATACCTTATAACTCAAGTTAGTGTGAACAATGATTTGCAATATGAAGAAAAAAATTAACGTGTAGAAGGAGTAAAAAAAGACTACAATTTTATTCAAGACCAAAGGGTGAAAATAAATATCGAGCAATTCAAAATTGAGTTACCTCGATCAGTCCAGGAATTTGGTCCAAGAGTTCACTTAAAGCATGTCACGGTGAAATCATTAAAAACCAAGTTAAATCAAGGTATTCTGAGACTACATTGTCTTAATTTGCGATAGTTCTTGGTCCAGACTGGTGGTGTGCGTAACCTGGTACAGTGTCGAGTGAGTGCAGGGTGGGTCCAAACTTGAGCGTCCGCTGGCTACGCCACTGCTTTAGAAACAGTGGCGTAGCCACGGGGGTCGTGGGGGGCATGAAACCTTGTCGCCCCCCAGTCGCCCCCCCCCCACTGAGATTTTGAGTTTCTAAAAAAATATCATTGATCTACACGACGCCCCCCATGAAATTTTCCAGCCCCCTAAGCGGCCCCCCCAACTGAAAAATTCCTGGCTACGCCACTGCTTTAGAAACTAGATCGTATGACCATGAAATTGTGAGGTCCTTAAATATTTGTCTTAGCTTGAGGTAAGGCCACTCTCAGGTTTGTTGAATTTAAACCTTTTTTCACACACTTTGCTGTGCCATATTAATTTTAGGCCACGTTGGTATCAACAGTGTCAAAAATTAGTCTCCTGCAGGTAGACCTACATAAAAAGCTAAGCAGCGGCGTGTGGGTCAATTGAAATTCAACTTGATGTGACAGACAATCAAAATGTTTACCTCAATAGTACATTGTTTAAAAGAGCAGTTGACAACATACACCCAGTTTTGTAATTTCATTTCAAAATCGTGCATTGCTCTGGTATCAGTTTCTGTGAGGACTCGATACAAAACCGCGTAACCAACTGCTATCATGTGTAAAGTCCAAATTTGCCAATAACTTCCCGGAACTAAGACCATAACCCATCGGATACGCAACTGATGCAGACACTCTGAAAGGCCTGGGTCAGATCGGACCCGAATCAGGTTCATATGACCTGATACATGTCAGGGTCAAAATGACAGTTTTCCGGGTCGAAAGGACATTTAATTCTCTGACTGAATCATGTTACCCGGAAACCTTGGCAAAGGAGTTTTTGACCTGGAAAAAAAACTGCTATTGCTGATGTCCTTAAAGCGCAGCGGGGGGTCTACCATTCAAAACGGGTATAGCTTCTGCCTTAAATGTGTTTGTTATTGTACTTATGAATATGAAAATGTAATAGGCAAATAGGTGTTTAACTGCTACGGTTGTTTCAATTCAAAATGAAAATGACGTTGACCGACAACAAAACGGGTGCATTTTCCTAAAAATAAATAAAAAAAAAGAAAATTCGTTTGCATATACCTTTTCTACTGCTCATGCTCGGACGTCACTAGCATATGCACGTAACAAACAACTTGGGCTTCACTATTATCACGCATTGCGAAAATATAGACAATGGGGCGAATGCATAAAAACTAGCAAATTCTAGGAAATTTAAGCAAAAAGTAAAAGCATTTAGGCCCTACTTTGGAGTAAATACATGAAGGAAAAGCAAATGCTTGAATCCGTATGAATACAAGTTTTCCTTTACTGTTCCAGGCGCGGATCCAGGAGGGGCGGGGGGGGGGGGTTCCCCCAAGTCTGTCAAAAATTAGAAAATCATAGAAAATCATACAAAATAATGCTACACCCCCTCCCTGCTCTGACACCCAAAAACAATTATAAAACGGTATTAACATACGCCTGTGCGCAAAAGACAGACAGAGCCTGCTGGGTTACGGGAGTTTTAGTAATCTATTTTTTGTAATTATAATCGTCGGATTTGAACAGCGCCCCCATTGAAAATATGGTATATTAACGTTTTGTGTTAATTTTAGAGCGATTACTATTAATAAATGCAGCAATTTTTGCGCAGAAGTATTTGCTTTATATTTTCAAGGTAGCTCCAACCAAGCCTTGAAAAATGACCAGTAAATGCTTGAAATCTGAAGCATTTACTCCTTTTTATTCATACGAAATAAAGTAAAAACTTACATTCAAGCAAAAGCTAAAAAGTAAAACAGTAAATACGTTTAGCTTTTAGCAACTGCTTTCCAGTAAAAGCATTTGCCTCAATTGTATTCATGGTTAATTAAAGCCAGTCAATTCTTATAGGGCCTACACTATAATTTGACTGAGTTTTCTATTAACCCTAACTCCCTAGGGGGTGTGCAAAATCATATTAAGATTGGAGGAGTCAGGACTGAATAGGGCTATCGGATAAAATATAATAGCTGAACCTGTATTTGAGGTTAAGGCCCGTGAACGACGCTTGCAATCGAATCGAGTGCCTTTCAAGAGGCCTGCCTCTTGAGGGGCACTCAGTCTTAATTTGACATGGGTTGTTTATACCCTCTTTGACATTAAAACTCTGTTGTTCGACTCTTTTCTGCCAAGCACTTAGGCAACCTCATGATTGCACGGATCTCAACTTATACACTGTATGTTGGTTCCGACTTCCTTGCTATATGGCGGACTTCTTGTCCATTTATTTGGAAGACTGAAGTTTTTAAACGGCCCAAGAGAACTGATGCACGCTACAGTGAATCTAATACGATTATATGTCCGGCGACAACATCTTCCCAAAGGGGGTACATTTACCATGATCCCATCAAAATGGCACAGAATCCAGTTAATACTTGCATTCACGTCACAAGAGTATGTGTGATGACAATGGGATTCCCATAGGTAACGTCCATGTACATAGGGCTATTTTCTATGCACTCTCGCTAATTACGGAAAACCTCGGCAATAGCGAAACCGTTATGTCGGCAGCCTTTTAAGGTATAACCGCCCTCATGTGACAGCATTATACGCCTTCATACGTAAGGAACATTACAAAAGGCCTAAAGTCCGTTGTATTCAACTGGGGATTCGATAATGGTATTTAAAAGCAGAACATACATGTACTACCATTCATCACTTCAGCTACGTGCTGCCTGAACAGTTCCACCTACTCCACAGAAGCATTTTCCTTCACTCCAAGAAAACAGTGAAGATTTCAGATAATACCAAATAAAAAATGGGTTCTTGCGATTTGGCGAAGAATATTTACTTAGTTGTTTTTCACTTGCTGATGATGATGCTGGGAGTGCCGGGTAACTGCCTCATCCTCCGTGTGTATTGGAGCAAGCTGCGTAAGACTAGCACCCATGTTCTCATCATGGGCTTAGCCTGGGCCGATCTCCTGGCCACCGCGTTTCAGATCTTCAGGATCGCCTCCAACTGTCTGCTCCTCGAGCAGGCACCACCAGCCTACAAAAACTGCACAGACTACTTCTTGTACACTGCAATCGGCACCTCGGGCCTGATAACGTGCGTCATTGCGTTCGATCGCTACGACTGCGTCTGCCGGCCGCACCACCGTCTTCTCAGCCGTAAGAGGGCGATGATAGCCGCGGTGTGCTGCCTGGCTACGGACGCCACCGTCAATTCGCCAATGATCCTGGAGGTCTTCCATCCCTCTGGCCTCACGTCAGTGATTCTGCTGACCTTCCAAATCTTTACCTGTTTCTCTGCAGTTGTGCTGATGGTTGTGTGTTACAGCAAGGTTTACAAAACCATACGCAAACACGTCAAAGTTGGCGTTGCAAGCAGCATCAGTGGACGTGTCCGAGACAGTTCCGCACAACAATCAACACAGATTGTATCATGCTACACATCCGAGGCCAACAGTATCACACTGCAATGCAAGTCTAATTGTAACGCACCCTCGTCAGCTAAGTTTGCTCCCTCAGCTGCAACCGTAGAGGACAAGGGAGAAGAAAGCAATCCCACCCCCTCGGACAAACCCACGAGCCACATCAGAGAGGCATCCAAGGCTCCACGTGGACCCCAGGCGGGAGCCTCTCTGCAGCAACCAGCAACCAAGCTGGAGCGAAAAACCACCAGGATGTTACTGATATCCAGCGTGGTGTTCCTGATATCCTGGCTGCCGTACTGGGTCTACATCATCCTCAACCTCTCAGACCTACAGCGACCTGGCGCCATCTCGCCCACCGCTCTGCTGGTAGTGAACCTGGCCACGTACTGTGTGTACATCAACCACGCCGTCAACCCAATCATTTACGGAGTGGCCAACAGGCGATTTCGAGAGGACTGCAAAAAGGAACTGAGGAAATTTAGATGTTGGTAAAACCGTTCCACAGAACAATAGAACAAGCCGTCTGTGACGTCATGCCAACATGCAACCGACAGGTAAATGTTAGCCCTAGAATTGTTCTCTTGGTGTTTTTTTTGGACCTTCAGTGAAACAAAGTCAACACTTTTGAAACAGCTATAATTTTCAAGAAGTACACATGCAGTTCAAAATAGAACTTTTTTTTAATTCCATTTCAAAGTCATGATGGCCTTTGGCGTTCCCCCCCTCCCTGCAATCCTTTGTTGGGGGAATGCTATATATGAGCCAACAGGGATGACACTCAAAATCACATTAATGCTAGCTATGTTAACAGTGGTAAATACACGTACAAATGTACTTAGAGACTGCAATCTCGGAGATAGCATCTTCGTCAAATTAAACCACGTGACTTGCGTTTTAATCTCTCGATCACTTCATGATTAAGCACTAATCGAATATCAACCTATCAATTCAACCAATATTTGTGTAAATGAATTATATTCTACCCACCGTCACTGTATTACATCTTATTACACCTCACCCAGAGATTCTGTGTCTTGATTGGCCGAGAGCGAGTCACTCATGGTACTTGCTATTTTGCTATCTTTCAGTGCACGGCCAAAATATTATACCCATACCAACCAAAGTACTATACGCACTGTGTACAAAATGCATAGGAGCACGTTTCGCGTTGCGCATGTTGTGTCGAAGCGCGGACGTTACAGAGCTGGGTTCAAACATTTCGTGAAGGGGTAGTTAGAAAAAGTGCAAGTAAATTTTCCACTAATTTCGTATTCAAATAGAAGTACATTTTTATTGTATTCAAATTAAATTAATCAGTCGCTTAAAATCAAGCAGAATCTGTGGGAGAGGTGTTATAAAACCAACACCGACTGCTTTAGGCCAAAAAAAAAAAAGTCTCCGGTTTCTGGTATGCGCGCGCGTCGCCGTAGCCATGCGCGTCGGCAAAATGAAAAAGTTTTTTTTTCAATACAAGATGATGTTTCAAAACCGCCAAACTCACTGGTTTGACTGGAATTCTGCTGCTGCACAATTTTAACGTGTTTTTAGAAGGGGTTATGATCGAGAATAAGATTTATGTGGCCTCTCTGGACTCCCATATATTTGCACTAAGTTTAGTCGGGCACCATTTGCAGTCATCAGCCGACATTTGAAGCCAAAAAAAAAAGAAAAAAAGCCGCGTCGCCGCACCACTTTTGGGGCAAGCTCCATACCAGAAACCGGAGACTTTTTTTTGGGCCTTATCTCGTGTTGTAGTAAAACTATCCTCCCTCTGTGATCCATGGAGCATTCTATTTTCCCGAGGCGATGCTCAATGGATCACCTCGGGCCGTATTAGTTTTAGTACACCACTCGAAGCAGTCAATATTTGTATACTAACCAAGACTGCTAGTTTTGGTTTTCAGAGTGGATATATATCTTCCTTACTAGTAAGCCCGGTCCCCAACAAGCGCTGTGAAGCCACCGCTGCGGAAGAGGTCGCTGTCAAAGAGATGAATCAAATCAAGTCTTGCGAACTAGGGCAATGCTACCCCAAAATTCCAGGGATACCTCATCACGTGCGTTGTTTCAAGCCAATTCACACGCCTGGGTACGCTCGGAATTTCCAGGGTAGCGCTGCCAGGCAGGGACCGGCTTGTGAGATCCAGCTGAATCCAGTCTTGGACCAAGACTACATCACTACCAGCAAACGTTGCAAGGGCGGATCCAGAACACAATTTTTTTGGGGGCCAAACAATTTTTTGGTCCCCCAAAACAGTGTGTCAAAAAAATTACGGGGTGGGGTTCGGGGCCCGCTTAAGGGCCCCGAAATTTTTTTGGATTCTAGATGCTCTGTGGTGCGATCTGAGGCAATTTCTGACCACTTTAACCAATGTTTTTTTGAGGAAAAGATGGTGTTGTACTCATTGCCTGCCTTTATTGCGATGTCACATAAAAAAGAAGATTGGTTTCGTTTTTTTTGGGGGGGGGGCCATGGCCCCCTTTGGCCCCCCCTGGATCCGCCCTTGAAACGTTGCTGGAATAATTATCCTTAAAAATCACCCAATGGAAAACCCACATACACAAAATGGATACTCAGTAAGAATAGCCAGTTAAGTATTTTTGGTATTAATATGCATCCGCTTTTATTGAATAACTCTTCATATATTCTAGCAAATATTTTATGTAACACAGCATGATGTAAAAGTCATAAAACACCACAACTTTACAAAGGCATTCATTGAAAAAAATAACTCATAGTGTACATGGGCATCTTCAGGATTTTTTTCTAGGGGGGGGGGCAAAACATATTTCGCCCCCAAATCCTGTATTTCTCAACATATTCTCGATTTCTCAATTTTAGAGGGGGGCAGGAACATTTTGCCCCCCAACTCATTAAATTTACACCACTATGACTTTGCGCCTCTTTTTCTTTTCTTTTTTTTCTCTTTTTTTTTTATTCCTTTTTTCCCCTTTTTTTCTTCTTTTCTTGCCCCCCCCCCCCGCGACGCCCATGGTAGTGTGCAATATTTTTGACATTCGATTTTGTTGATATTCACCTGCGTTTACGATTAAATTATGAGTACATACATGTATTCACAAAAAATGGAATAGCGGCTGGTATCCTTGGAAAATATGCACACATTTTCTTTGTGAAACGTTGTGACCTTCGACATGGCGAAGTATGACTGCATTTAAAGACACGTGAAAAAAATCAGTCTATTTAAAACATCATCTTCTTTTGCTAACTTATCTCACCCAAACTTTCCTTTAATTTCAAGATCGCCCCTCAGATTCAAAATTCACCCACTTTCGTGAAAAGGTAAGCCGTTGAACAAAAATGTCTGGTAAGCTTCTTTAAAATTTGATGTAAAAAAAGCAATGAATGAAGGTCCACATGATTATTTGAGATTTACTGATTGCCTCGTTTCATCCAACTTGACTTAATTTCCAAGATTTCACTCCAATCTTCGTGTACATGCCACTGGCTTTTTCTTTTCAACCATCCATTTGCACCCACTGGCATCTCTGTTTTACAAGCTTTGATTCAAAAATTATTAAAAATATAGCTATGAAAAAGGTACGTAAGCATCCGTTGACATCATCATATTTGTTCCTCATGCGCCGTTCTGGTCCTCGTCATTTGCTGGCACGTTGCCAAGCGCTTCGATGATCCCCTCATAGATCTTGATCCCGGCCAGGAACACCTCCTCGTTCAGGAACTCGTTGTTGTCGTGCAGCAGGATGGGCGTGTTGTTCATTGGGGAGAAGCCCAGGCATTGGTAGCCGGCCGCCCGAAGAAATCGACTGTCAGTGGCTGCCGGGAACACCTGCACCTCAATGTCCATATCCCTGAATGGAATAAATGAGAGAACCAGTTGTGTTTGAAGCTAGAGTCCATCATTTGCAGCTATCCAAAAAGTAACTGGCGTAATTAATGTTGAAAAATATACTTGGTTGAAAGATAGTAAGGGGACTATAAACTCTCTGTGAAATTATTCCTTCTAGCAAGCAACAATGAAAAAAGGTCTTTCCAATGGTGCATCTTAAGAAGATCTTAAATTGAGATCCTAGAATATTGTTTTACTCAAAATATACAGCTGAAGCTGAGCTAAAACTTCATCAGGTTAGTTGTTCAGCACCCTGCTTTAAATTTTGAGCACTTCGTTGCTTCGAACGAACAAAATGCACAAATTACAAATGATGGACTATACCTTTAACAATATGTACCACACTAACGGTTACAACTGATAACTTTATGGCTGACACATGGGAGGTGGATTTCAATGCAGCTTTTTCGCTAATTTTAGACATTCCTGTACTATGCGTGATTGCACTGATAAATAAACAGGCTGATTCACTGGATATGTAGGAAATTACTAGGTCATCTTTCAGATGAAATGAAGGATAATGTTCATAACATAGACAGACATTCTTGAATCATACTTTATATTGTTATGATTAATCCAGCCCTTGTTCCATTTACATTACTTGTTCAGTGTGGAATTGTTATCATTCACATTGAAGCAACCTGTTTAGGATTTATGAAATTAGGATGTGACTTGATACATGTTCCTAACATGGACAGAAATTTGCGACAAATATCTGTCCCTGTTATGAATATGAAGTCTTGAAGATGTGTACACCCTGTATTTTAAAAAAATACCTAGAGGTTTAACCTAAGATTGGCCATTGGCAATCCCTCAATGGATAGCTTTACATTAGGAACACAATTTGGGATAATTCATGTATTTCATTTACTGCTTCCCAACACTTAAAAATGAAATGTCTGTCCATGTTTTGAACGTTAACTCTCGTTTTGAGAGTGGTCATCTCCCATAGTGATTGGTCCAAACAATGTGTTGTCTGCCATTTTTACCATAGGATTTGCATGGGCGATTCAGGTGAAAACTTTCGAGTTGAAATTTCTCAGACATTAAGAATTTAAATAACACTGGAAAATGGGACAGTGCTTCGTAGCTGACTGTAGTCATCAAGCAGAACGTGCCGGATGCCGTTATTTTTTTGTTTTTTTTCATCGGATGAAAAACTGTTAAAACAGTGGGCACCATGCCTATCTCTTTGCTGGGCATATACTTGTTTGGACATGACGAACCTGGGGCAACATCCGGTCGGGTCGGTTTTACCATCATTCAGTCAGGTCGGGCAGTATCGGTTAAGCCATCTTGTGAAAAACCCAAAATTAACCACAAGGTTCAATAATATTGCAGAGTTACTGTGCCCAGTACAACCGACATCAACCCACCGTGCCAATGTACATGAGGTTTGCGGTCTATCACGCACATGACATGTAGGCCAAGGCCTCCAGTAGGTAAAGTTATGGGACTTCACAATACCGTACAGTATGATTTTTTACTGAGAGACGACGATTTTCATGCGACGCTAGCATTAATTGCAGGCCCAAAAGTCGTGCAGTTGCCCGCCCAGATATTCAGGTTTTTTTCCAGGTCGGTTCGGTTTCGGGTCGGTTCAGATCGGTTCTTGCTTGACTTTTTGTCGGGTTGGGTCGGGTAGGATTTGGGGAGTTCAGATCGGTCTCGATTCGGATTTGGTTTTTATCTGTAAATTGGGTCGGTTTGGCCTGGTCAACCCGACCCGATGCACAACATTAATCAAGATACCAAACTGGCTTTAAAATTACAAGTCCATTACAAGGCCTGTCACAAGGAAATCACACGTCTAGTCACAACTAACAGGGGATGCACTGTGATGAAGGAATGCTTTTGTCAAAGTTTAATGAACCAGCTTGTGAGCGGACATGAGACTGAGGGACTGGACTTGATGTGAGAATGTGTGATGGACTTGACTAATAGTAATATACACTGAAGTAAAAGGTCCAAGTACGTCATGATCAGTGTCACTATTCATCATCGGCTATAGCAGGCATGCAACTGGGAATTTAGAAAAAAATGAGGAAATTCCAAACCACACAAGACTTTGTACAGTACTAGTGTTTTTCAATTTCGAATGGCATTCATGAGAAGTAAAAAACGAGGAAATCAGCGGATCCGAGGAAAAGTTGCATGCCTGCTATAGGTTGTCTACACTCACATTTCTTTGCAAGCCCCTTCAAAGGCCTTCCACCAGACGCTCTTGTCTCCGATTTCGGTAATATGGACAACATTTTTCTGAAAAAAGAGACCAAATAAAACCCGAGAACCAGTCAGCAATTTTTCTGCCAACATGTTTAATGCTTCGGGGAAAAAAACATACAGAAAAGTCTTACCACTCTCACTGGGAATGAAAACAACAACATCTATTCACTTTTGAAATAGGATTAAAAAAAATATATAAAAAACAACAACAATGAGGCAAGGCCACACCAGACAAATTGTACAGGCAAGTTGGAGGCAACAAACTCCCTGGAGCAATGAAGTGCATTTTTTTCCCATTGTACAGCTTGTGGAAATTCCACTGACTGTTTATACTGGATTATGCAATTTGCCTGTCCACCCTTTAGGAGATTGCCTGGAATAGGTTGCCTGTAAATTGCCTCATGTGACACAGCCCTTCTCTAACACCAAAGTCTGTGGAGGTGGACCATGTGTTGATCTGGAATTGGCCGCTGTGCACAGCCTATTGTTGCACAATTTAAGCTCCAGTGCACAACAAGGAGTATTGAAACATATGAGGTTTCAGCAAAATAATATCGTCCAAATACTGTTGAAATAACTCTTGTGAATCATTATTTGTAGCAGTTGGTTACATATCAGAAGTTGGCTGAAATTTATTTTTTTGGCGCAAATAAAAACTTTCGGCAAAAATAATCTCGGTGCGAAGTGGTTAAACCAGAGAATTGAGAGTTACCACTGGCAGGGACTATTTCACACGAGTTGGTGCACAACCAGTAGCTAGGGGCCTATAGAATTATGCATGAATGCTTCCCGCCATACACATGGGAATCAGTATGAGCAGGCAATGCTTTCCCAACTGGAGCTCTCATGCTGTACTGCTGTACTGCTCACACCTCAGCACAACTGTAGTCGATAGTCTAAAAGAAGAGACACCCTTCCCCTCCAACTCCACCCTACACCTCCCCCAAATTACCTGGACAAAATGATAAGTGACTCCTTCTCCTGCCTCACTCGTCCACTTAGCAATCTTAGCCTCCAGCTCCTGAAAATGAAAGTCAGAAAAGGGACAATGGCAATCGAAGTTTAATTTGAAGGAATGAAGGACAAATTAGCGAAACTGAAACTTTCATATGCAGTGTTTCGATGGTAAAATATCTAGCAAAGACTGCACAATAACTGCTGCCTTCCCCAGAGTTTTTTTTTGTGAAGAGGAACACTCAAAGAAATCATGATTCCAAAATTGGGTTGAAAGAGTGTGTTCAAGGTGTGAGCAAAATTATTTTTTTTTCTTATTGAGTTTTCTTAGCCATACGAAAACAAAATTAAAACTTAAAAGGAAAGTCCACATGTAGTCCAGACTAGGTAGTGGGAGAGCAAGTTGGGCACAAGATGCAGAAAGGATTGTCATGCATGTAGCCAGGGTTTTGTTCGCTTGTTGCAAAATAATAATTTTGTCCTGTAAATCCATTTTTCCACTCCCACTTTTCCTTGAATCAGTGTCCCAATTTTGCTTTTGAAATCTCTCGCCCATAGTTGCACCCCCCTCACATCACTAATGACTGTACGGCAGTTCTGTGCAGGTCCAGCCAAAGATAATCTACAGTGATATGAGGAAAGTATTGTACCAACAATATTGTTTACAACAAAATGGTGAAAAGAAATCCTCGGTCTTGACTCTATTATACCTTCACATCAGTGTCTGGGGAGACACGAATGTCGAACGTAGCGTTGAATTCTGTTGGCACCACGTTGACGGCAGCGCCACCCTGCCAAAAACAAACAACTTCTTGGATTAAGCAAATGCAACAAATGTACCCGTGTGTCAGTGTCAGGTGCAACACGGATGTCAAAAGTCGCATGAAATTCAGATGGCACAGTGTTAGGGGCGGGATCTTCACCTCCCTGGTTGAAAGAAAGTACATAAAGCGAATACTTTCAACATTCCACAGAAACATTATGCTGTCTATAAGCATTAACAAATTTGTTTTTGTTTTTTTCAGTATATGTGCTGGTTAAAGCCTTGTAGGATAAACCAGAAAAGTGTCTACCAATTTAAAAACCTCGCTCAAAGTGAAGATAGGACTGGCATAAATTACCCTGTGAAATTGTTCTGCTTAAAATGGTATCGTTTGGAAGAAAAACTAAAATCAAAGGTGGTTTAAAAGTAGGGTGCCCGCGGGCACATTTGTACATGCATTACCAACAGAATCTAGTTGCTAGATCCAAAAACTTCTTTTCTCCATTTAAAAAAAAAACAACTTTAATCCCAACCCTCCTCAATCCTCAAAAATCCTCCCTGCCGGTTTTGGATGATTTTAGAGGATTGAGGATGAATGGCAAAGATGTATCGCTTTTTTGTGGAGGATGCATTACCTCAAGCCATGGCCGTCTCCTGCATTGGTTATGTTCAGTCATGCATAAATCAGCCCTGTGTTTTTCTCGTATTTCATGGGCGCTGCACGCCATTCGCACTGCCTCATACAAACCAAAGCAGTAATTGGCAGAGGATTTTGGAGGATTGTGGCAGTGGCCACCCTCCACAGACTAAATTCAAGAAATAACAGATGATTTAGGAGGATTAAGGCTGAGCCCAACTTTTTTTCTTGGTGGCAGTTGGAGGATTTTGCAGGATTGAGGTTGCATCCTAGTTAGAGGGCCTAGGGGGTTATAAGGGTTAAAACTTAACACTGTTCTCCACATGCACAGCACGTTAGGCAAAAGTAATGATCACACATCCAAAATCACAAGTCATAACAGTGTACACGACACGACAGAGGAATGCTCTTGTCCCATTTCATCTGAACAGCTTATGACTTGACTTAACATGTCAGACTGCATAACTGGTAATGGACTTGTGATGGACTTGTGAAGGACTTGAGTTGGACTTGTGAAGGACTTGTGTTGGACTGGTGGTGGACTTGTGAGGGACTTGTGATGGACTTGTAATGGACTTGTAATGGACTTGTGAAGGACTTGTGATGGACTTGTGATGGACTTGTGATGGACTTGAGTTGGACTTGTGAAGGACTTGTGTTGGACTGGTGATGGACTTGTGGTGGACTTGTGATGGACTTGTGAGGGACTTGTAATGGACTTGTGAAGGACTTGTAATGGACCTGTGATGGACTTGTGATGGACTTGTGATGGACTTGTGATGGACTTGAGTTGGACTTGTGAAGGACTTGTGTTGGACTGGTGATGGACTTGTGGTGGACTTGTGATGGACTTGTGAGGGACTTGTGAGGGACTTGTAATGGACTTGTGAAGGACTTGTAATGGACCTGTGATGGACTTGTGATGGACTTGTGAAGGACTTGTAATGGACCTGTGATGGACTTGTGATGGACTTGTGAAGGACTTGTGATGGACCTGTGATGGACTTGTGATGGACTTGTGAAGGACTTGAGTTGGACTTGTGAATGACTTGTGATGGACTTGTGATGGACTTGTGATGGACTTGTAATGGACTTGTAATGGACTTGTGAGGGACTTGTGAGGGACTTGTGAGGGACTTGTGATGGACTGGTGACCGACTCTATTACAAACTGCATGAAACATGAAACAATAAGCCTCTGTACTAATGACGTCACACTTTGTTTACGTGTGTGCTTTCCTATGGTGCTCAGTGGAGCGTGGACCCCCACTGGTTCCATAGGAAAAAAGTGCACATGTACACAATGTGTGACGCCATTAGTACAGAGGCTTATTGTTGTTGGCAGCTAAAATGTGGATGATGTTTCAGTAAGGCAGTGCAACTTGAAAAAAGTATTAGTGGGGTAGATTAAAATTTGTAACATGATATTATGCTCTCTCAAATTAGATATTTTTATAAAACTGCTAAAGCCAAGAAATGAAATAAAACCTCTATAATTAGTTTTCGTTAGCAAAATGTGCAAGTTACCCTGAGGATAGTTAAATTCGTTGATGTGACATCACCAAGAGTTGCGCATCCGACCATTCTAATAGGACCAGAAACAAAATGCGAATATAGCGTAAATTTGATTGTTTTAGGACAAAAAAGCTTTGAGGGGGATACAAGAACATATTACACGAGGTATAACAATATTGCACAAGTCGAAGGCGAGTGCAATATTGTCATAGCGAGTGCAATATACAGAGATGCCGCAAATCCATCAATAAAAAGCCTGAAACGCTACTAAAAAACCTGAAACTACCCTTACCCCCTTTCAAAAATGTGTTTTCTGGATGTTTCAGACCAAATCTAACACTTTGAATTGTTAACTTTTTTTGAGAGAAAAACCTGAATTCAGGTTAAAATCTGAAAAGTGGCATCTCTGAATATATTCTTGTATCCCCCCCAAAAAAGGCCATCCAATATATCAGACTGACTTGATCCGCAAGAAATAAATTTCAGGCCACTGTCTTTTATTCCCAAATTTCATCGAATATTCTTTGCTTACCGAAGCAAATATCGCGCCATTCGAAGCTACCATTGTGGTTGTTGACAACAGTGCGAGTATACCCTTCTGCGCGCTGTGTCCGCGTGCGACAGTACATGTACATGTACCTGTCGCTACGCTCTGTTTACTGGCTGACAACTGTGAGTTTCTACGCTCTCAATTGTGTGGGAACCAGCGAAATTTGTTAAAATGCCTCATCCAGGCAATATCAAAAATAATATTGACTCCATCAATATACTTTTACTGACATAACATTGCAGTCATCCGGGTACTTTTTACAAAGATACAATATGCTGATTACCACTGGAAGTCTGACATAAATAATAATAATAAGTCATATTGGTGAAAACAATAAAAACAGAGATACATGTAACCAAAAATCATGCATTGCAGTGGTTTCTTCATTATTTCTTTAGATGCAGATCTTAAGTTGCTCGCATTGTACTACATGTACAGGGTGAGTCCCAAAAGTGGAACCAAAACCTCAAAAAATATATTTCATATTTAAAGAAATATTTAGCATCAAAAATAATATTGACTGGCAAGCCAGTTTCATAAACTACTTTTAGATGAAAAAATAATAATAAATTGCTCAATCTGTTCAAACTATATCACCATTCAAACACAATGACCCTAAAACCTCTTTCGTCCAAAAATGTGATTTCAAGAATCGTTGTCACAATAGACCATTATCATGTTGCGGCCATCTTGATTTGTTCCCATTCAAATCAATGTTACCAAAGCGAGGTTGGAAGGACAAATAGTCTGGTTCCTTTTTGAATAAAAAAACATCATCATTCAGCACTGTGATTGCATACAGGGAACATGACTAAAATGGTCGCAGCATGATAAAGGTCTACTGTCTTCAAACATCACCAGCGATAAAACCTCAGTCTTTTTGAAGGCCAGTCTTTTGAGAAAAAAAAGCGAACTTTATAAATCATATTGTTTGCCTAAGCAGGGTTGTTAATAACGATATTGTGTACTACATTTGTTGACAGTTGTTGAAACATTTTCTTTGTTCTTTCAAACAGTCATAAATTTATTGTGTAGATGCGCTGTCATATCGTGCCTGAAACCTTGCCCTACATTGAAAATTCAACCAAAGCTGACCAAAAGAACAGCCTGACAGAAATTCCCAAAGTTGTGAAAGTCTCTCACTCTTTTCATCTTTTTCGTGATGGCAAACTCAGATATTTAATTTGATATTCTCACCGTTTTCAGTTCAAGTTTTTAGCAACTAGCTAGAGCAAGGGGATTGGCACTTACTTAGCTTTTTCTTCGCCTCGAAACTCAAGGAAAGAGTTGATCACTTTTTGCTGTAACAAGAAAAAAAAAATATTCCACATCACGATGGCAATTTGCAACCTTAGTTTCAGTATACCAAGCAAACATGCAGTTTATTACATTTTGTTTTCAAAGCCCAAAGAACAATATCTGTCTGGGCACTGTACATGTAGACATGAAAACACTTTCGCAAGGGTAGCAATTCAAGTTTAGGTTATGCCCCTTCACTGACATTTTTTAAAAACACTGGATATATTACTCAGTGTTGCCCAAGGGCTTACGAGAAAAAAAAATCCAAGCTTACTCAGGTAGGACTCGAACTCACGACCTCCTGCTTACAATTAACCTATCACAGTAGAATCGCGTCAGCACACAGCTTGTGAAATATTGTCCAATTACATGATATACAAATGGATGCGGAACGCGCAAAATCTGAGACAAACAAAACTTATCGTACAAAATTCCATAGGGCTGTCTTAGGGGCGTGGCTAACTCACAAACGGCGATAGGTCAATATTAAATGCACTCGTCTTACTCCACAAATACAGAGCTGGCCGGGGTGCTGCACCCAAACTAATAACAAAGGCAGAGAGTTGAAAAAAACAACCATGTATCCCATTATTCTTGTTTGTTCCAGCCCCTATTTTCATTGTTGGTCCTTAATACAGATCCCCACAAAATGTTTTCTTGACCCAGAATTGTCCTCCTGTCTGTAAAATTGTGTCTCTTGGCAAATAAGCTGGAAACGAATTGAGCCATGTGCTCGAGAACCTGTGTACCCGTAATTGTACTAATACTCATACTCGTGGAAATGTATTCCTACTTGTAATCAGGGAAAAATTTACCTTGTACTCATACTCGCGTTCATGGCAAGGTACACGTTCTTGAACTCGCACTCATAACAAAGTATATTCGTAACTGCTATTAGTACTGGTACTAGTGCTCGTTCTCAGGGAAAAGTACTTGAGTGGACAACATAGTGTGACAGTGACTGTAAAAGAACAAATATTTTTGAAGCTGCTGTTACTTTTCCTGAGTTTCCTGAGAAACTAAAAACTCACCAACTTTTCAGCAGCTGTGTTCTCAATGAAGCGTGACCCATGGCCTGGATTTCCCTCACATTTCACCTCCAACCCTTCCAGAAAAAAAAAATTACAGTAAAAAATACACAATTTTGTAAAATAAAGATTTACAAGAACACCAGAAGAATAATGGAGGGGGATATTGAAGTTCCACCAAAGCATCAGAGTAAAAATGTGGGTTTTTTGGGGACACCAAATCAGCTGTAAAAAATATAATAACTTTAGAACAAAACCAAAGTTGCTACAAAATATCAAACAAATTTTTTTTTTCAGGTTCACATGGACAAATAACAGTTTTTGAGCTGAACAATTTTTTCCCCTTGTTTCAAGAAACCCTTCTCTCCTCCGATGCAGACACGGCTTCAAACACTTGGCAATTCAGATGCTACCACTGCAGTGATGTAGTCGGGTCCATCACAAGTCCCTGCAAATACATCACAAGTCCATCACAAGTCCAGTCACTAGCCATTCCAATGAACTGTTACAAAAGCATTCCTTTGTCATTGTTTATCCTGTTACTTGTGACTGGACTTGTGAAAGGACTTGTGGTGGACTCGACTACAACATTGGCACAGTGCATCCTGCAAAATCTGCCACACATTGTTGCCATATACATGTAGCCTCAATCCTGCAAAATCCTACATTTAAGCGAAGAGGATTTTGGAGGATTCGGGAAGATTAGAGTGAACGATAGGAATTCTTACACCATTGTGCCCGCTCTCCGTTGTACACAGTAAACTTGTTGGTAGGGTTGGCCAAACCTGGAAAAAAAAAGATAAACAACTCAAATAATGGCATGGGTTCCTTTCCTTTGACAAGTTTTTGCTGGTCCCAGAGGGCCATCCTAGAGGCCTCTTTGTACCTATCTATCTGACTGATTGGCTGCCTCACTGACCGGCTGTCACTTGCGAGCCGGGCAGTGCTATTGTATAGGATAACACAATGCTAATGAATGGGCTACATTCGGTCCATTGTATAAACCAGACATTTCAAGTGAATGGCCATTCTGAACCAATTGAACAGAATTGTATGTGCTCTGGGACAAGCTTTAATTACCAGCCTCGCCTTTTCTTGTTTTCATCTTGATTTTTCTGTTGCATATATCCATATGTTTGTCTGCCTGTCAGTCTGTCTGTCTGTATGCTCATCTGTTCCTGTCTAAGTTTTTCGTCAAGCTTTGATTGTTTTATTGCCCTAAAATTTTAGTGTTTCAACTTATTCTCCAATATCTCAATTGTTTGTGATTCATTTCGAGGCATGCCCTTACAAGCTTCAGTTTCTCATAATCATATCTCCATCTACATGTAATAAACACCACAAAAAAACCCGAAAGTCCACACTCATTGGAGGGATCATAATTTTGATTCTGATCGTCTTATGATACCGTCATTTATTTAGACTCTTGGAGAATGTTGTTAGCTACATTTTGATACCCCGTTTGCTACCACAGACTGTAAATCGTCCCACGTTGACCGTGATTTATGAACAAAATTTGCAGTTTGAAAAGTTGCACATTTAATGCAGGCGTCAATTTGAAGCCTGAACCCACCCTCCTCACGTCATCACCTTTCTTCACCTGAGCCAATTATGTATAAGGTCAGGATTTCACCACCACTTCACTCTATCAGCAAATGTGTTAGTCCAGGCTTCACCCTTTGAATTATTTCCATAGGTGAAGCTTCACTTTTTCAGTTTTTGCCAGGTCTGACGCTTCACCACTGTTTCACCATATTGGCCATCTGCATAGTTCAAGCTTCACCTCTATTAAAATCAAGCTTCATTAATGTTTACTTATAACTAGACCATGACTGCAATGATTAAATTTGTAATTCCACACTGCTAAAAAAGTACCAAGTCAACCAGGTTTCAATCCAAAGATACAGTGACATTTATTTTGTAAATCCAATGTTTCTACAAACACATTTTTGTTAAAAAGCATGAAGTTTATTCGAAAGTTGTTTTAACTTTGACACGCGTACGTTCGCGATCGCCTTTCCTTGCTGATAAGGACAGGGGACTAGTCTAGTTCGCCTCGTTGCTATAAACTTTCGCCAACGTTGGTGCGGCGGCGCACAGCTTGTTCGATCCACTCAAAATGAGATCGGCAGGAAACGTGCGCAAACTTGGCAACGTTTGCGCAAGTGGAACCACCACAGGATACAGTTTGCAAGGTGGTGCGGCGCGCGATGTTAGATTGTGTGTATTTGTGTGGGCAAACTTCAGTTCAAAAATTGCACGCACACAAATTCCAGGTTGGCTTGCGCGAATTTCAAAACAGGCCATCTTATTAGATTGCATCACAATTACAGTTGTTTGAAACGCCACGACTTCGACATACTTTCGGCGCGACCGATGTCGTGGATTCGATGTCACATCACCAAACACAAATAAGGCTCGTCAACGCTTCACCCTTTCATCAACTTTATAGGTAACGCTTCACCCAATTATTAAAAAGGAACGTTACGGCTTCACTATAACAACAAATTATTGACCTCAGGCTTCGGCGTCGAAACGGCGTCGATATTTTGCGACCTCTGAGGAGGGTGGGTCCACGCTTCAAATTGACGCCTGCATAAAGAGTACGCAAGAGAAATTGCTGCGTGACAATGTTACACTGCCCGAAACGAACGGCTGGGAATATCGATCGCACAGTGATTGTATGCATGGGAGCACGCAAAATTGAATGATCCTTGCTTTGTTCAGGAACTGTGCAGTCGCTAGGGACCTATTATGGTCATGTGTGCTTGCGCTCAGCAATTTCTCCTCGTGTAATCTTTAAATATGCCACTTTTAAACTGCATCATTTTTCATAAACCGTTGGATGATTTAAAGTCGTTGGTAGCAAAGGGTATCAAAATGTAACAAAATTCCCCATAGGCTCTATATAAATGACGTCATCATAGGATGATCAGATTCAAAATTATGACCCCTCCAATGAGTGTGGATTTTTTTTTTTGCGCGGTGTTTACAACAGCGTTTAGCACATATGGTTTTATTACTTTGCTGTGCTTTTGATGGAAATAAAGGTTATCGAAGATGAAAATTGCAACAAAATTGAACCATGATCCTTTCATGAACGAGATATCCTCAAGATTCATCCAAAAAAAAGATGCAATTTTAGCAGAAATTTACCTTCATCAAGACCGAATCCCATGTTGAGTCGCAGGAACGATGGATGATCCACAAACTTCACCATTCCCAGAAAGCCCCCAATCTCTTCATCTGCTCAATTAAAATACACAAACAACAAAATAAAATGGGCAAACCATTTGAATGAATTACAAACCTCAATACAAAAAACTTCAAATACATACATGTAATCTAAATACCACAAATGGATTATGTATATCTTTTTGAAGCTTCTTATCCATATTTTATTGAAGTGTAGTTCAATTCCAACAATGTGTCACATTTCAGCCGTTACTTGTAACTGAATAATTAATAAGTAAACACAAACATTCTATTTGTCTGAGAATGTCAGACACCATGGTATGTCCGACACCATGTGTTTTGAGCCAATCTTCTATTACAGCAAAAATGTTGGATGAATAATTTCTTTCTAAAATCATTGTAGTAAATACAAAGTCCACTTTATGATTATAAGTTTCTTTATCTGTGGAATTGTCCAAAGCGTTCGTCAGACACGTACTGTGGAACTTCCCAAACTGTACTCAAAAGGACAACTGGGGGATTTGTTTACATCAGTGACGAGCCACCCCAAAGTTAGGGTGGATTTCCTGCACACATATACCCTGCATTTTCAGTGACCCAGCCTGTTTTATTCACATGTGCACCACACATATCAGTACCCATTTTAGAAAGAGTTCCATAAGGCCAAAAAAATAGTCTCCGGTTTCTGGTATGCGCGCGCGTCGCCATAGCCATGCGCGTCGGCAAAATGAAACAGTTTTTTTTTTCAATGAAAGATGATGTCTCAAAACCGCCAAACTAACTGGTTTGACTGGAATCCTGCTGCTGCACAATTTTAACGTGTTTTTAGATTGGGTTATGGTCGAGAATAAGCTTTATGGCCCCTCTGGACTCCCATGTATTTGCACTAAGTTTAGTCGGGTACCATTTGCAGTCATCAGCCGACATTTGAAGCAAAAAAATCAGGTAGAAAAAAAAAAAGCTGCATCGCTGCACCCCTTTTTGGGCAAGCTCCATACCAGAAACCGGAGACTTTTTTTTTTGGCCTAACTGGACATCACTTGACACCACGTGCACAAACCCTGTGAGACTGGCCTGAAAAATTCCCCGTGTTTTCTCAGTAAAAGCTTCAATACTTTCTCTGCTAAATTGACTTTTTTAGGACATGTTATCGCTTTCTGATGGCTGATTATCTAGTGATGTCCATAGGAATGTGCACAATTTGTTTAAAAACAGAGGATTGATATTTGTTACAACTTGAGGTGTACCGGGTAACTGTAATCAACGTTAACTTGACTGAACATGTACTTTCATGTTTCGGCATTTCACTGTGAAATATAGCAATAAAAAAAGTTACTCACTTTTGAATTAGACATGACACGAAAAGAATCGGCCCACATTAAGGAATTGAATAATTTCTTGACTACTGAATTATTTGCAGTACGACAATATTTAGTTCCGACGTAGGGTAGACTGGTTCCTGCCCCACTATCAGATTCAATAGTGCAAGGACTGGGAACAGTCTACCAGCAAAGAAGATCTGTTTGTGCACAAAAGGAACCCAATACAGCCTAGTGTCCATATCGAGGTAAGAAATGCAGAGCACAAGAGCACAACGCAAACAAGACTCAAATCATATTGCAACACAGACATGGAAACGTTTCATACAGAAATGTCATTGACAACCCAGACAGACGCAAACTATCTGGCAGACGATCAGCATAGTTAAACCCGCTTCTTCTTTGCTGACGATTCCGCGCACTGTCTACGCAGTCCATGTAAGCTGAACGTCAATATGGAAACAATAAGGGCTTCTTTCTACAGGGTTGCAGGCACCCTTTAAAATAAGCATACAATGTGACCATTTTACGGGACCAAAAATAAGAAGAAAATTGTTGAGGGTCATGGACACTACATTTTCAATGTGGTAGATACTTACATGTATTGCAGGTCCATTGCTGAAAGCCTTTTAAAAAATTTAACAACTCATAACGGTCACATAAAAAATAACACAAACATTAGACCAAGTTTACCTGGCATGAACGTCAGGTGAACTGTTCTCAGGGGCTTGACACCAGCGGCTTTGAGCCTTCGCACAGCTTCTATGTACCTGACAAATGGATGAAGTTTAAAAGTTAAAAGACAAAGCCCCAAACTTGGATATCTGATGAAGTCAGTGGAATAACTTTACCTATCATCTATTGGATGTAGGGGTGTGCATAATTTAGGGGTAGTTCGGGAATCAGGTACGCGATTAGAAAAAAAAAACCATGTACACATTAATACAAACTCATTCGGATCTAGCCAAACTGCTTGTTATTTCAGAAGTTTGTATCAAGATGAACATCAGTCCCATTCATTTTGCACATGAATGCACAGTCGGGACCAAGGCTTTGTGTTTGCTATAACCAGAATTTGTATTAACCCTGTTAACAGTGTTTGTACTGACGAGAGTAGACTGTACCCGTTAAATGATACCCACCCCTAAAATTAAAATTTCAGAAGATGCTGTTCAGAATGTTCACAAAGCTATGCAGGATAATATGACCACTCCGGTGCATCAATACAGCGAGATACAAGTGTACAGCGAGCGCAAATCAAGGCTGTACATTGCATTTTCGCAAGCATGATCAATGTCAATCGGTTGTTTGTACATATGCAGCCCGACATTGAAAACATTTTTCATTGCTTGAGAATTAACAAATCATAAAGTTGGTTACGGGTATTCAATCCCATAATCTGGAACCTGTTCCAGACATCAGCGGTAGCTTTCCACACCAAGTGTGCTAGCTACAGCTAGCAAAGTGTATGGAGAACCACTGAAATTAGCCCAATTTCATGCCTCTGCTAACCACAGAATTACCATGCTTACGATCACCATTTCGTGCTGCTTTTAACGCGTGAAACATGCTTACCATAAGCACAGAATTTTTTGCTATAGTACATGTGTAAGCAGGGATTTTTCGCTAACTGTAAGCAGAGCCAAGAAATTGGAACATGATCTCAAGATATCAAGATATCCACTGAAACCACATAGTTCTGGGGAAGTTTTGGGATGTTAGAAAATAGCATATCAGAAAAGAGCGGTCCCAAAAGACCTCAAGTCTTTTCTTATAATCTACCAGATACAAGAATACTTACTGAATCCCAACACTCTTCATGTCCTGCAAAATGCAAAGTTAAAAAAATATTTTAGATTTTTTTCGAGCACTGTTACGCCCCCTCAACCTTGTTGGTGGTCTTAATTAAAGTTAACCCAAGACTAGATTTGGATTTAGTTCCCTTGCCAAGTCCCGTCATAACTACAGCGGGAATAAACCACTTCCAGGATCCAAGAAAAAACACTGAGAACATGAGCAGGGACGAGGGGGGCTACATGCTGATAGAGCCACGTGTGGGACCAATGCCTGGCTAGTGCCACCTAACGGCCAGATGCTGACAGCTTCTCATGAAGGGCAAGGACGTTGCTAGACTGAGTATCACCCATTATCCACGGAGCCCAGTCTCCTGTATAACGTCTGATATATCTAAGCATGCAGATTTATGCGATTCCGCGCCTCAGCCAATTGGAGTCGACTTTACTAA
This sequence comes from Patiria pectinifera, assembly GCA_029964075.1. NCBI lineage: Eukaryota > Metazoa > Echinodermata > Asteroidea > Valvatida > Asterinidae > Patiria > Patiria pectinifera. The sequence continues at coordinate 27,679,703 of CM057149.1, read as the reverse complement.
ATCGTGACGTCATTCCATTCCCAAATCAAGACTAAATGTTTGATTGGTCAATTCGAATGCAGTGTTTTGCAATACAGCAATTACGGCCGGGCATATAGATCAATAAAGCCTAAACAAACTTGCACATATCATGTAACATAAGAGCATGTGACCACAGTCTTTGTTGCTGTAATGGGTGAATGACTGAAGACCTGATATAGAAAGCGCGTGCTGATTGGTCAAATCTAGAGGTCAAAAGGCGGTTGTCTTGCATAATTAAAGGGAATGTGCAACATTTGCCTTTGCTGAAATTTTCAAAATAAATGGATTTTCAGGTTTAGTATGGTTTTGGGGGAACAGGGGCGATGCTCCCCCCCCCAAAAAAAACCGACAACAACCAAACCCACTTTTTTTTTTAGTAATGCCACAAAAAATGCAGACATTGCACACACCACCCTCAAAACTCAACAAAAGCTATACACCTGCACCCCCTCCCCTTGCTTTTCATATTAAAATCTGGAGCGGAAAATGTTTGGACCCAACATTTACTGGTGAGCATTTTGGGAAAAATTGACCCACCTGGTGTGACCACTGGGAAAGACAGTACATGGTGTTGAATCTTGGGATTATGACTGCAGTGTTTTACCTGGGTTCCCCTGGCATAAATGTCACCGTTCTCGTACTTCACTGCTTCAAAGGCGTCACACTTCCAGAGGTCCTACAAAAAATATATTCACAAAAATTGGATTTCTACAAATATTACCTCTTCATCACGGAAGGAGAATAACTAGCTTCCGTCACTCGGCTTCACCTAATGAATATAGCAGTGTGTGTGTGTGTGGGGGGGGGGGGATGGTGCTATGGTCCCCTTTGGAAGAGTTAAAACATTGCTGACTTTCCGCATTGTGTCCAATATCATCTTCTTTGAACAACCCCCTCAAACTAAGAGTCAAGGGCGTCAATCCCTTTTCAAAAGTGTGGGGGGGGGGGGGGAACGAAACTCCTTGATCAGAACTAATGCGAGCACGAAGCGCGAAGCGCCAACGACATGGCGTTCGGGGTGGTAGGATCTGAGGCAATTTCTGACCACTTATTTTTTGAGCAAAAGATGGTCATTAAAACATCATTTTAGAGTTTGGGGTAATTGAATCAGCTGTTCTGAGCTATAGAATCATAATGTAGGCTACATTTTTTTGGGGGGGGGGGACGAAATAAGTGGGGGGGGGGCCAAACGATATGATATCCCTCTCCCCCCCCCCCCCCCCCGATTAAAAAGTGTGGGGGGAGGGGGTCCCCACCGATTGACGCCCATGCTAAGAGTCATTCAATATCCAACCCCACCCTACCCATATTTTTTTCCCCTCTATTTCTTTTGCTGACCGGAAAGGAAAAACATCCCGGTTTATGCCTTCCAGCAACGGAGGTCTGTCTGCCCATTTATTTGTCATCCACCTATCCAAATGGGAAAAATGAAAGGCAGATTTGTTTTACATGGACCACACTTCACCTGAAAATTAACTTAATACAATCAATAACAGTCATCCTACCTCATAAACTGGAACGACATCTGTGTGTGAATTGAGGATGAGACTTTTCAAGGCCGGATTCCGACCCTCCCAGGTCATAATCAGCACATCTTTCCCTGGATGGACCTGCATTAAAAACATGACCAGAAAACAAGAAAAATCAAAATAAAATTAAGCATTGAATGAAAACAGTGCAGCAGGATTAATTTACCCCAGGGTACATTATGTGTTTTGTCATGCAGCCATGAACGTCACATTGTATTACAGGTTCAGCGCAGCATACCGCGGTGCCAGCCACACTAGTGGGGCTAGTGTTGTTTATGCTCAGCCGTGCATAAATTTAGGCCTAGATTATACTTGAAATCCTCCGCACTGCTCCAGGATGTCACTGGCTCTGCCTCCATATATTGACAGTGATTGAGATCCGGAGAACTTTGCATTACTGAGGCAGTGGTGGTCCCTCCAAGAACCACATTAAATGAGAAAATAACGGAGGATTTTGCAGGATTGAGGTTGATGCTATTTTTACATGGAGGCAGTTGGTGGATTTTGCAGGATCGAGGTTCCAAAAAAGCATGTTGAAATGAGAGTATAATAAATGAGATTTTGTTAGTGTTTTTACCTAGAAATTGGTAGTTACTAGTAGCCCTAACCACCACATTTTCCGGGTACAATCCTTAAAAAAAAAAAAATGGCTTTAACCGCTGGAGCTATTGGAAGGTTAACTTCAAAATACAAACAGCATGATATTCATTAGTCACGATGCTGCTCACCTCAACAATCTCATAAGGTAGCCCAAGCTCCTTGGCCATTTGCTGTAGGAACAACAGGGCTCCATCTGCAATAATTTGAAGAAAATAAGGAATAACTAATGAGGAAAAATTAGGAGCAGTTTTTGAAAGAAATCCCCAAGTTTTCTCCAATGCTGGTTGGCCGACCTGCGTTGGAAAAACACCATTTTTCTTGAAAATGTCCGCACACCAGGAGTCAGGATTTTACAAGATGCTAAAGACTGTCCAATAAGCCTTAAGGTACCAGTAAATTGCACTTTGTGATAATTTGATCATTTTGTTTTGTGATGTTTGCAAATGTTGCATCTTCCCTTTATATAAAACTGAATCATTGACTGCGATACGTCCTACAAGCAGGAAAAGTCACTTTATAAGCATTTGGAATCATCACTAAAAACTTCAATTTCTGCAAAGAGGGCAGGATCTTCATTTATGAATGGAATTTGTAAAACGTAACACTACATGATCCCCCAAGTAATGCTGGCTACGCATTAACATGTAACTCAAATTAGGCCTAGTTATGTCTTTCTTATTTATCCTGGCATGCCTAGGTGATCCATTCAGTGAGAAAAACTACACTGATCTCTGATGGATCCCAGCTCACACAGAACCACAATTAAAATACAGTTAAAATATAAAGAGTGCAATGTAATTTTGTAAGAATGTTAAAACTTCATTTCAATAAACTTTAAAATAAAATAGTAATTACACAGATGATAAACAGACATTATGTAGGCTTGTTGTATTGAGTTGTAATACAACTCAATACAACAAGCCTACATACAAAATAGTCCCATAGTCACATTTATGGGACTACATACAAAACATCACTTAAAAAAGTAAATTAAGATGAGACCCCCGCCTACTCCTAGAACTATGAGGCTCCGCGTGAGCGGAGCCTCATAGAGTCAGAAGCCCGCAAAATTGCTGTCAACACAAAACACTAATTAAGTACAAAAACGTCCATTCCAAATAAGCCATTTCCCACAGAACCGCTGCACAGTTTGTCCCTAAACTCCGTACAATACCTCATGGCATACTCACGTTATGTGCACCAAACAAACATCGGTGGATTCTGTCTGTTTTTAGGCCAAAATGATGAAAAATATGCCCTTTCCGCAATGAGCCAACCTAACACTTGAAACGAGCACGCGCGCAGAATGATCGCAGTCATTTTCGGTTCGATCGCTCGGAGCGCGCCGCGGGGGGTATGGTGTAGGAGCGGATTGATAGTATGCGCATGCGTACAAGTGCAAGTACGTACCCCCCGCGGCGCGCTCCGAGCGATCGAACCACTGATCTCTATATAAAGACTGGATAGCGGATATGCATACAACATTCACACAGAAGAGTTTGCATATTGACCAATTCGCCCCGGTCTCACGAAGATGGCCGCGTATAATACGAACGTTCTACGCGTAAATACGCGCGCGTTGTATCAACAGTTGACGCGCATTTTGGTCACGTACACATATTATGATGTTCTAAAAGGGACACATTTCCGTAGTGATTATCATTGTAAAACGCCAAAAAAGTGATATTTGCGGTATTTTAGTAACCACGACGTTAAAAAAATTGTAGTTAACCTTGGTCAGTGGTGGTGGTCAAAATATAAGTCAAGTGAACCGCGACGTTACAAAAGAAATCATGCTGTCTTTAAAAACGGCAACTTGTCCTTTGTAGATCACCAGCCGGTCTCACCAATATGGAGTCAAATTCGTACATTGTGCGGCTCTTTATTAGCTATCCAGTCTTTATAATAGAGATCAGTGGATCGAACCCAAAAATGACTGCGATATCAGCGCGCGTGCTCGTTTCAAGTGTTAGGTTGGCTCAGTGCGGAAAGGGCATATTTTTCATCATTTTGGCCTAAAAACAGACAGAATCCACCGATGTTTGTTTGGTGCACATAACGTGAGTATGTCATGAGGTATTGTACGGAGTTTAGGGGCAAACTGTGCAGCGGTTCTGTGGGAAATGGCTTATTTGGAATGGACGTTTTTGTACTTAATTAGTGTTTTGAGTTGACAGCAATTTTGCGGGCTTCTGACTCTATGAGGCTCCGCTCACGCGGAGCCTCATAGTTCTAGGAGTAACCCCCGCCCCGTTCATCCGTTGTAACATGGTGAGTGGGGCCTACCGTAATCTGGCTCCGGGTGCACCGTTTTGATTCTCAGGTACTCCCTGAAGTTCGTGACAGCCTGGTCCTCCGTTTTGGCCTTCTTGGCATTTTCATGGGGACTTGGTGAAGGAGACATTTTCGTCAGCTGCGTTCTGTTGACGCCAACACAGACTTGACCAAAAAGGAACTGCCGGGGTGACCGTAAGGGTCAGAGCCAAATTCTGCTAAATGCGCATCAAAAATCTGTCAGATTTATCAAAAATCTGCCAAATTCCCCAGAATCACTCGAAATGCACTATAAACACTTAAAATCACATGCAGGTTGGGTAGTATTGCCTTAATTAAGATTCACATTAAATTATTAACAATCTAGTCGCTTAAAGATGTTGTGAAATTATTGCGTAGATTTCCGGCAAAACACGGATCCGGCCACGTCCGACCCCGGCCAATGAACCTCAGAACCTGTCCCATTATGCAAGGGTTTGTTTGAAACGATTGAAGCTTTTTAAAACAAATGTACACTTTTTTGTTCAAATTTGCTGTTTTTCTGTCAAATAACCATTTTTTGCAGAATTCTGCCAGAAATCCGCCTAAAAATCCATTCTGTCAAATTTTCTGTCAAACTCGTTTTTTTAAACAAAAATTCTGTCAAAGCTAGCCGAAAATCGGCTAAAACGGTCACTGCTTGTAGGCTCGTCTGAAGCCCTGCTTCGTCTCAGAAATTTCCTTGATTTTACGCTGAATCAGGGGATCAGTCTATTTTGACACCCGTCCGGGGGCGACGGTACGGGGAGCGACATTGTTTATTACATTATTACTTAGTCCGTGGGACTAATAAAAAACTAAAGCGTTTTCAAGCTTGGGATTTGTTCCCGAAATTGTGATTAAACCTTATCCAGCTTTCATTGCATTCTGATCACGTGCTCTCCGCATGTGAGTATCATATTTAATTCGTATTAACGAATTACCGGTAATAATTATTAGTCGTAACAACGAAATAAATAATTTATAATAACGAACTACGGTAATAATCCGTAAAAACGAATTAAATAATCCGTAAAAACGAATTAAATAATCCGTAAAAACGAATTAAATAATCCGTTATAACGACTTAAATAATCCGTATAATAACGAATTAATAATCCATAATAACGAATTAAATAATCCGTAATAAGTAAACAATCCGTAATATGGAATAAGTAATCCGTAATAACGAATTAATAATCCGTATTACGAATTACTAACATAATTGCAGTGGCGCTAATGGGCTTTCGTACTGTAGAAATGCCTATAGTATGATTTTTTTTCGTTGAACGGTTTACAGTATTATGCAATGAGCTGACTGTACCGGAACATGTTAAGGCCAAAAAAAAAAAGTCTCCGGTTTCTGGTATGCGCGCGCGTCGCCGTAGCCATGCGCGTCGGCAAAATGAAAAAGTTTTTTTTTCAATGAAAGATGATGTCTCAAATCCGCCAAACTCACTGGTTTGACTGGAATTCTGCTGCTGCGCAATTTCAACGTGTTTTTAGATGGGGTTATGATCGAGAATAAGCTTTATGTGGCCTCTCTGGACTCCCATATATTTGCACTAAGTTTAGTCGGGCACCATTTGCAGTCATCAGCCGACATTTGAAGCAAATTTGAAGCAAAAAAGTCGGGTAAAAAAAAAAAAAAAGCCGCGTCGCCGCACCACTTTTTGGACAAGCTCCATACCAGAAACCGGAGACTTTTTTTTTTGGCCTAAGGTGGAATATATATGAACAATTGTCGCCAAACCTTTCCACTTTGTAAACTATCATTGTTTGTTGTTGGCTTATTCTCAACACGATTCATTTTTTTGTAGAGAACGGTATATTTTTTTAATTGATTGGTAATTTATTTAATTAGCAATCAATTAACTTTTCTCTAAAAGAATATATGTATATTAATGTTTTTTTCTGTTGTTCCTCATCCTCGATCTTTTGTTTATGAGTTTGTTCCCAGCCCACGCATATCGAGCAGTATACGCTCCCATCACTATCTGCTCAAGTTATCACGGCGAGATCCGAAGACACCTTTTCTTTGAGGTTAAAATGTAACAATCTTTAAATATGCAAAATCATAATACATAGGCCTAATACATGTATACTTGTTATAATTATGAGCAATATGGAAAAGGTGGATTCTTTTTAGGATGGAGTGGGTGTCACATTGAAACGTTAACATTATTGTGTAAATATCAACAGGGTAGCAAGACCAAGACCGAGACCATAGGGTAGCGAGAACAAGCCTGAGACCGCTCGGGCAGGCGCGGTTCTAGAACCAATATTTTTGGGGGGGCTAGCACGGTGGATCAAGAATTTTTTCAGGGAGGCGTACTGAAATGTTGACCGGTTCTTTTTGCCAGACACTTAGGCCTCCGAAAATCAATGGGGCTCATGCCATATTTTCAATGGGGAGCGCCAATAAAATCCTAAAATCATTCACAATATATTAACTAATGCACCCTTGTCACGGCTATTTCTTCTTTGGGGGAGACCGTTCGCATGTACATCACAATCATTCTTTTTGCTAATGCAATTTTTTTTTACGGAATTTATTTTTGGGGGGCTAGACAAAAAAATTAGTAGAACAGCGCCTGCGCGCGGGACCATATAGCCTAGATAGTGAGACCGAGACCATAGGGTAGTGAGACCGAGACCAAGACCATAGGAGACTAGGAGAGACCAAGACAGAGAGCATAGGGTAGCGATAACAAGACCGAGACCATAGGGTAGCGAGAACAAGCCTGAGACCGCTCGGGACCATATAGGATAGCGAGACCGAGACCATAGGACATTATAATATTATAATGTCCGCCTGTTCAAAATACGGTACACCATTATGTAATCTAATGTTAATGTCGTCGAATTTGAACAGCGCCCCCTACGGAAATATGGTATCAGACCCCCCCCCCCCCTTTTTGCTTTTACGGAGGCCAAGTGTCCGGAGAAAAAACCTGTGTACATTTTCAGATTTTTGTGCTGATGAAACCCATCCCCCCCCCTGCGAAAATTCCTGGATCCGCCCCTGTACAGGGACCAAGACAGAGACCATATATAGGGTTACGACACCAAGACCGAGACCATAGGGTAGCGAGATAACGAGACCAATTAAGACTGAGACCATAGGGTATAAGCGAGAATAAGCCTGACCAAGACCTTATAGGGTAGCGAGAACAAGACCGAGACCATGATAGGGTGACGACCATTATCCGGGCGGCCTTGATGCTTTCGGCCATTTTGACACTAGCAGTGATTATTGGCCAATCAGCTACGTGATGGCCTTCTATGGCCACACCTCCCTGGCAAGTACGTAGTGGGGTCTAATGTCACGGTCTCACTTCTCCGGCGTGCTATAGCTTCTCCAAAAGGGAAATTTCGCTTGAACACGCATGCAAAATAATTGCGCAGTAGTGTTTGTCTGTAACCGTTTGAAAAAGAAGTAAATAATTATAAAATTTCGAGAAAACGTTTTAAAAGAATATTCCTCAAGGTGGTACTCAAAAGTTGCATAGACAATCCTCAGTAAGGAAATATATTGCGAGATATTGCAATATTAGTCATAACTCCATTATGAATGTATTTGAAATACATGTATTCGGACAAAATATAAACAAAATATATATATAATTTATACCCGCGAAACCTTACTACAAAGCGAAGTAACATGGAAAATTGTAGAACTATAAGAATATATATTAAAGACATGTCAAGCCGAAGTCTTTTACAAAAGTGATCGGAAAGTTAGTACAAAAATATTCCTTTATTTACCCCTATATAATACTTTATTCTTATAATAACCACACCGTGTTCTAATTTCTAAAGACCTGATTACAACTGGTGATAATTCCGGTATGGATTTTAGAAACTAAATCCCAAATGTCAATGACCTATAATTACTAGGGTCAGTCTCTATTCATAATTATCTGGGACGAGTTCCGGACAAGTTGCGGATATTGTATTGGGTATAAGTTGCAGGGTTCTGAACAACTTCCCCACAATGAAGTCATCAGTATTGGTGAGTCAAGCAGTTGCTAATGAAATTTTCCACAAAACACACCTGCAGGGACAAAAAAAATGTGGTCCCCCAAAAAGTGGGTTCAATAAATTACGGTGTGGGGTTCGGGGCCCATTCAGGGGCGCCAAAACTTTTTTGATTCAAGATGCTATGTGGTGCAATCTGAGGCAATTTTTGACAACTTTAACCTATTTTTTTTTTTAGGGAAAGAGAGTGTTGTGCGCAGTGCCTCCCTTTATTGCGACATCACTTAAAAAAAAAAAATTGTGTTCGTTTCGGAGGAGGGGTCATGGCCCCCGTTGCACCCCCCCCCCGATCCGCCCTTGCATACCGGGACAAACGCACAGCTAATAAAGTGAAGTTACACCAGCAACTTGTCTGGAACTCGTACCGGACATGAATTGAGACGGGCCCTTAGGGTTTGTACAACACGAATCTTAAGCGGAGCATAGCAATAGATACAGTACCCCACAGTTGAACTAGACACACAGGATGCCCATTGACACACCACTGTGATCTCACTCATCTTCTGAGAAAGCTCTTAAAGTGAAAAAAAATTACCAATAAAAAAATATATTTCCATCCGGAATGAAATATGAACATACGGGAGGAACATCCTTTACAGAGTTGGCTACCATTTGCGCTCGCACATGATGGGGCTTGTGGTATTTTTTTTTTAACTGAGAGGTTATGAATTAACTTGTCTAAACTTCTAGGCCTACAGTTTTCCCGTCTCCTTCTTCTTCCGGCTCTCCACGTACCGCCCAAAGGATTCCTGGAATGATTGTCATGGATGAACTCGTTAAAGGTGGTGATGTCCTCCTCCTGCTGGGCTCGTAGTTTCTCAATGAGCGCACCCCGGCGCATCACTTTGGTCATAGCTCTCGCTCGATCTATGCAATTTCGAAAAGGGCCACAAAATAACCATTCAAAGAAAATGCAGAGGCCGCTAAGGCTGTTTGGCACACATAATGGACTAATTTGGCAAACCAGGTAGGAGGCATTCTGGAGGTGGAATCAAGCTCCAACTCTGGACCTGGGTATCATCAATGAAGGGGCTTTCCCTATAGCGCCCCTCCCCCATGGACCTCTAACCCCCTCAGGTTATGCAGGTCTACTTGCCTGGATTTTTCAGCCATTTCAAGTTGTTCCCGAGCCTTGCTGATGAGATCACCAGGTGGTACGACCTCCACCAGGCCGATCTTCAGTGCTTCCTCAGGTGTGAAGAGTGTGCCTGCAAGGCAAAGGTTAAAGGTACGTATATATAAAAGTCATATTGCCCGTACCACGTTTCACACAGTGTGGAACTGGTCCATTTACAATGAGTTAAATTGGTCCCATATTCAGTCCAAGTGAATTGTCCCCCAAAATTGGCCGGGTAGGTCTTTGGTTGGTAATAAAGAATAATGCAACGAGTGATCCCCGACATGCTGGAAACATGTCACTGACGCGGCAACAGTCAGTAAGCACACTTTTCAGCGTACCTTACCAAAATCGACGATGACCTCATTTTATTAAGGAACGGACATCACGCCGCGATACACGCACATCGCGCCGGTAAGGGACGGACATCACGCCGCGATACACACACATCGCGCCGGTAAGGGACGGACATCACGCCGCGATACACGCACATCGCGCCGGCTATGGACGAACATCACGCGGCGATACACGCTCATCGCGCCGGTTAAAGGGAATATACAACATTTGCAAACATCGAAAAATAAAACTACCAAGACTACTTGAACATTAGTCAATGTTATCTTACAGAAATATAAAACTGTATTATCATAACAGTATGATATCACGAAGCAAGTGATTTGTTTAAAAATTTGATAAGAACATTAAAGCTATAAGTGATAAAGCGAAATCAGAAACGAAGCCGAACTTTGAAAAAAGGGCCATCAATGTCGTCCTGTTTATTTTTAGCCACGGATCTAGGCTGCCTGACCTACAATTCAGACGTGAGCGTCTGGGAATAATTGTCAGGTCTGGGAATCAGACTAACAGTAAGTGAGAACGAAAATCTTCCCATTTTGCGTCAGTGTCAAATATGTGCGCGCGCACTACCGGGTGTCAGTTCGTGAAACCGAAATGGTTGATCAATGTTGTTTTCACGAACTGACACCCCCTTGCGCATGACTGGAGTCAGTTTGTGGGGCCGATGACGAATATTATTGCGATATGGTAGTCGACATGGGAGTCCAAAGTCATTGCATTATCTCGCTGTTGATTAGCTAGCAGGGTCAATGAGCAACAGCTGCCCTTTAAAAAAGATGTCTGATAATAATGGATGTATTCTCAACCACGTCAAGAATACGTTAATTATCGTGTGATTTGATTGTGATTATTTACCAGGTGCCTTACCACGCAAAGTCACTCAGATTTACATCTGCGCGCGACCAAGGCGTATAAGGAGTCTTCTGCAGTGTGGTTGTACTGGTATACTCTTGCGTAAGTTTTGTATTAAGAAAAATCATATAAATGGAAAAAAAATAGTATAAATTCACACCAAACTATGCCGTAGGTTTGGAAGTGCTGCCCGTGAATGTTTCACCATATTCAGTTAGGTTGGGTTGGGTTCACACACACCATTACAAGATTGCTGCATTTATTTCTCTCTAACAAGGAGGACGTGTTAACTATTATAATGCCACCGTTACAAACATGATGCATACCAACATCATTGTTGGTATGACTTTCTATATTTTGATCGGGTCGTTCTCAGATCCCGATCCATCATGGATTTTCAGTTGGCTCTTTTCCCCCATAACACTTTAGATTTCCTGTATTCAGACCAGTATCTTGCCTAACCAGGTCTATATAATTATAGGACATGGCTAGTCGTCCACTTCCCTTGGTGCCCATAGCTGTGAAACAACCTCATCCTTGCTTCGGTATGCCAAGATCATTCGCCTCCCCCTAAGAATATCCGTAAGGAATGGTAGATCTCCGTACACGTAATCATTGGGACATGTTGGTTGGCGTGTCTACAACAGTATGTTCAGAGCAGCCCCGAGAAGTATAGGTGCCATCTAGTCCACGGGCCAGTTTTACATGGTCTAGGTAGGACTCGCACCCGGAGAGAAAAACCGACTCTACATGTGGTGTAGTACTGACTTGTAAAGATTGGAAAACTGACTTCATTCACATTACATAAACATGTAAATTGTAATTCCAGTGTTGTAATTTGCACATCACTTAACTCACACTTTCTTTTATATAGAGTCCATGACCAGAGTAAACTTAAACGATGTCGCCCAGCCTGTCGACAGTGCTGCTTGTGGCCCTCTTGTCTCAGTTGTTTGTGCTGCCAGCTTTGACCAGCAGCAAAGGAGACCATGAACCTGACTCGAAAAAGTACAAGTTCTTGTACTTCGCTTCCATCATGGGTGGAAGCCACTACGTGGCCCTGGCCAGATCGGGCAGGGCACTGGTCCAACAGGGTCACCGTGTTGTATCCCTTGTTGGCAGCTCCAACTCCAACAGAAGCTGGCAGAGAGACGCCGACGTCTTCTCCTTCGTGTTCTTCAACTCGACCTATACCAAACAGAACAGGACCGACGTGATGGACAATATATCCAAGGTGATCTTGAAGGGGCATCATAATCACTTCTTCGGTCCCTTTCTGTATTCAGCGAATCTGACGGGCCGGCTGAATTATATGGATATGTGGCTTCAAGAGTGTGACGACCTTTTGGGGGATTCAACCGCCATGGAGCGACTGCGCAAGGAGAAAATTGACATGCTTGTCGTAGACGACATGATACCATGCGGACCACTGTTGGCCCAGGCTTTAGATATCCCATTCGTTCATAGCTCCGTCTTCTTTGTCATTCCGTCTAAACACGGGCATTGGTAAGTTATCTCTTTCTTGTACGAGACCAATTTTGCTGGGTACACACTGTTAAAAGTCCCTACACGAGACTGTTTTTTGGAGGGTACACACTCTCAAAAGTCCCTGGTCAGAGACCCTTGGCAACAGAAAAAAATACATAAATTGCCCTTTTTGCACATTTGTTGCATTTTTGTACGCAAACTCTGTTGTTGTTTGCGATTGGCTGTTTACAGTATTTGAATGTCTCGTGGAAAGCGCATACCACCACCCACATTGTCTGACAATAACCATGATTCCGTTTTTGAACAGCGCCCCCATGGAAAGATGGTGTCCAGTCCTCCCCCCCCCCCGTTTCCCCCTCCCATTCTCTCACACCATTTTTAATTTTTTACGAAGGCTATAATTATGTCTATACCTTTCAAATTGGGTGCCCCTCCACTGTAACATCCAGCCATCTCCCCCACTCGTCCCTAGAATGAGAACCCTAGGCCACTGGGATCCGGGGCATGCCCCCTCCCCCTTTCTAAGGCAACTTGAGAATAAAGTAGGTACAGTGAGTCAAAATATTGTTTGGACCTATTACTAGTTTTACTAGTTAAAAAAAATCAGTGGCTGATCACGCAAGCTGTAACCCACCTCCTAATCTGCTATACTATATGCCCAGAAGTGATAACATGTGATGTCCACACAGTGCTATTGGCATACAATTTCGGCAGAACTTAAGAAGCCTGGGTTTGAACCCGATCACTATAATGCTTCCTTGAAGAGTTAGGAGCTGAGAAACTTTGTCACAATCTTTTTCCTTTTTATTTCAATCAGGACTGGACTTCCAACATATCCATCGTACATACCCGAGCGCAACATGGGACTCACCAACAAAATGACGTTCCTCCAGCGAGTGCAGAATGTATTAGTCCATTATTTGTACGGTTTGATCCACTTCCGTACCCGTATGGGCATATGTAACTTCGATGGTTATGATCAGCTTAAGGTCAAGTACAACATCAAACCAGAGATTAGCACGCTGGGGTCCTACAAGCAAGCCTTACTGTACTTTCTGCACGGGAGCTTCGCGTTGGAATTTGCCCGCCCCATGCAGCCCAACACAATCCTTGTTCTCCATCATCCTGGAGTGAATGCAAACCAAACGGTATGTAGTCTGGAAAATTACCAACTTTGTTTGAAATTGGACTAGGAGCTCCCGTGTGTGTTTGAAAAGATTTGATGGGCGAGAATGCTTCTTGTATGAAATCCATCCATCTGAATGAACTGATTTCTCAGCGTGTTCTATACCGTTGAAGTTTCTCGGTGGAGATGGCGATGATGTCGATGACATGGAAGATGAGAATGTGGATAGCAATATAATTTTTGACTTTGACCATTCAGGCATTGATGATAGTTGGAACAAAGATGATGGAGATGTCTGGAACAAAGGAGCCTAGAAAAAAAATCACCTTGCGCAATGACGTAGCTGACTAATTGTTTGTCTTCCAAACATGCAGCTGAAAGAGGATGTCGCCCAGTTTCTGGATACTGCTCCCTCCGGAGTGGTGATGTTCTCCATGGGCTCTTTTGTTACGATGATGGAGCGTGAGCAGGCCCAGATGTTTGCGGATGCCTTCGCTATGCTACCGCATCGCGTGCTGTGGCAGACAGGCGCCGACTTGTCAGGACTTCGGCTCGGGAACAACACCATGGTTGCCAAATGGTTGCCCATGATACAAGTCATGGGTGGGTGATAAATAAAGATCCAAGCAGACGAGGCTGTCTGTGCCTTTTTATGAGAATTTGACTATGATTCTGTTTTTTGCATGTAAGAGTCGCCAATGACAAGGCTGATGAGGCCACCCACGGTAGGGGCTACAACAACAAAGATGGACACATGGGTCGCTTGCCTCTGTACAACAACCTAAGCGGTGCGAACCATGTATATGAATGATAACCTTTATTTAAAAATTTTATCTGAAAGCATCAGCATGGGACTTAACACATCGTAATCAGTGATCAAGGAACAGGTGATTAGCGCAGATGTTAATGCATCAAGATACCACCAGAAACAGATAACGGAATCTTACACTTAAAAGGTCCCTGGTCAGAGTGACCCGTGAAACAAGGTCATTTTTATCTGAAACTTTTAAAGGTCAAGAAGACACTTTTGCCAAAGAGTCCGGACCGCAGTGACTCGGAAAGTTGTCAAGAAAACAGTAATTTTGACCATGAAAAGTTTTAGGTGAAATATGACCCGGATTCTGGATCAAATCTTACCATGGACTATTAAAGCGTGTATTCTGTGGGAAAGTTTGAAATATTGCCATAAGACGATAATCAGATGTACAGGTGAGCCTTTCCACGAAAACTTTCTAGCTGTACTTTACCTGTGGCCAGGAGTTTATCTTTGTGTTTGTTAATTTCTTGTTCACAGAACACCCTAATGTACGACTGTACGTCAGTCAAGGTGGAGCCTTAACCCTTAACGAGGCACTGTGGGCAGGGTTGCCGATAGTTGGTCTTCCCCTGGCTGAAGATCAGATGGACAACTTGGTCCGCGTTGAGACAAAAGGTGTTGGGTTGAAAGTGGATATCGCCAGCATGACACCGAGAACTCTGAGCCAAACCATCGGTAGAGTCATGACAGAGCCCAAGTAAATACATGTACCTTGTGTATCGCGATTACCTTTTCTGCAACCAAGTACATATAGTCAATTTGAAACCCCAATGTGGATTGGTTGTAGTTTAAGAGTCGGAAAGGAACCACACACATAACATTTGAAATTATGGGGGGAAAACTCACTAGTTGAATAATACTTTATTTTTAAAAAAGTAATATTAAATTAATTTAATTATGTGCAAATTTCGCTTATAGATACCGTGAGAACGCACGACGCATCTCCGAGATCATGCGAGATCTCGAGACCTCAGCCTCCCCCGTGGACACCATGGCTCGCTGGATACTGCACGTGACCCGGTTCGGCGGAGATCACCTACGACCAGCCGTGCAGGATCTGAGTTACGTCCAGAGGAATCTTCTTGACGTCTACCTATTCTTGGCTGTCGTGTTGGCCTTGGTTACTTGGATCAACGTGACCTTGTGCTCTTTTTGCTTGAGGTGCATGTGTTGCAAAGGCCGGAATAAAAACCACCTTAAGAAGGAGTAGGGACATTGGTGAATAACGTCCCGGGTCAGATTCGACCCTGAATCCGGGTCAGATGTGACCTGACACTCTTTCGGGTTAAAAGACATTTATGTGTTAAAAAAAAAGAAGAAAAAAAGGACAATTTCTTGGTCAAGCGCCCCAGGACACTTTTCTAGGTCAAGTGCCCCAGAAAAAGTCACTCAGAGAAGTGTCACCTTGACCCAAAAAAGTGTACGGTCAAATTGACAAGGATTCTGGGTTGAAATAACCATCTGAAGAAGGAGTAAACTAACTTGGTGAATCTGCACACATTCGACCCGAATCCGGGTCGGATTTGACTCTTTCCAAGCAAAACGACAATGTACGTGTCTTAATGACACTTCTATGGGCGAAAATAGTTTCTGTCAAACGGACACTTTGCTGGGTCAAACGGACACTTTGCTGCGTCAAATGGCCCGGAAAAGCGATAAGTGTTATATTGACGCGGAAAAAGTATCAGGTCCAAACTAATTTGGAATCCGGATCCACTCTGACCCGGGTCTTTCAAGAGTTCCCAAATGTATTTCTAAGCAAGACTTGCCAAAAAGAAAATGCAATGAAGATTATTGCATGCTAATAACAAAATTGATTTATGTAGATTTAATAAAGTGAATGCCCTGAAAACAATTTTAGGCCTTCATTGAACTACAAACCATTCGTGATTTTAAAGTGGCATTAATTCATTGAAAATATTATTGTGTTGCATTTAACAATTGCACTCTTACAACCTGCAACCAATACGTAATGTATTTTGTCTCTACTATGAGCAGCTTCCGTATATCCATGTGATTAAAAATGGCCCGATACCTAAATGTAAACTTAATACAATGTTATGTGCTGATATAGATGAGCTATTGAGCTTCCGGACCCCCCCCCCCTCCCCCGCGACCATATGGGCTTTTTACACTCTAATGGGCTGTAATGTTTGTCAGAAGGATTTCCACCGTAATCACCCCAAGAAACGTTATAATATTATCTTGGCATTCCACAAGAAAAAAAATGATGAGAAATCAGAAGGATATAGGTAAAAATGAATTTTACTTACGACATTTCACGTCCGGATGTTTGTACCGTGGTCTCCTTTTTCGATCATGTTTGTTTTCACATCGTGTGCTTGCGTGAGAACGACAATTATATAAACGACGCGAACAATTACCTACCTACATCCGATTGATTCCAGATTAAGTCGGGCTTGCATGAATACAGTTCTTATCAACGGTCATTTTAAATTTGTTTGTAGATGAGATTAGTCCTTCAATTATATTCAAGAAATTGTGCGTCCTAAAGACATTTTATTCTCCTATTTAAGTTTCAGTTTTTACTCAATGACCGCCACAAAATGATTTCAAATTTTGTCATTTTGTCGTCTTTGTACGAGTGCTCCGAGTTTTACTAGTCCACATGTGTTTTACATTTTCGGAAGAGAGAGTTAAATTTTTGGCACGGTACATGTCATGCGATTTTTCAGTTACAATAAATTGAAATGCTAGTAACAATTTGACAAATGCCTTTTCCGAGGGTGATTTTGTTTCAAGAAATCAATGTACGAAAAATAATTGTAAAAACTCCGACTTTCACACGCTAGCTGTCCTATTCCAGGTTCCAGAAGCGCGTCACCAGGGTCAACTTTCAGGCTCTTTTAACATTTTACGCACCACTTCACACTAAATCTTAGAAGTCCCTGATCGGGTTCGACCCGCTGGGTTTGATTTCACCTGACATTTTTTGGGTCAAAATGACACTTTTCGTTGTCATGCTTTGGAAAAAAACCATCATTAATTGGACACGAAATAAAACATGTCAGTTTGACCCAAAAAAGTATCAACTTGACTCGGAAAGCTGTCATTTTGACCCAGGAGTGTCAGGTTCAATCTGAACTGGATCTAGTGTGGAATCTGAACATTGACTTCATTCTAGCCACATATTAGTCCTCAAAATTCTCCTCTACTGCATTATATACAAAGCATTGCTTTAAAGCTCAAGCACAAATGTACGTGGCCAAAGCATGATATTATGTAGAAACACGGATTGGCGTTTTTGCTCGTGGTTTGTCGCTAAACTGAAAACTGGCTACTGAAACATTTCTTTATCAAGAGGCGCCCTTACCCTTTAGTTCCGTTAACTCCCCAGTATAGTAGGACATAAATCATCAGTAGTAGGACAACATTTCTCATGGTTTCGTTTGTATCAGTTTCAACCAGTTTTAATATCTGTTATGCATTCATTGCTGATATAATTGTGACGCGTTTGTGAAATCAAAGTCTATTAAAACCTCACTACTCGGATGTGAAGTCTTCCTGTGAGTTCACTAGTGAGTAGATAGGAATTATGTTATCGTCACGTATAGAGTCACTTTTCAGTACTATTTACCAAGGGGATCCGAATTTTACACCGAAACATACTTTCTGCAACTTTTCATTTTCTATCAAGCACCTTGTGATGAATCATCGTTTTATACATCAACATGAACTGTGAAGTAACATTTCTTAGTGCTAGGTACATGCTAGAATATCAGAATCCAATTGGCCAGCACTTTTAGTGAGCGTGATTTCAGTCAACTACTGAGCAATACTGAATTTTGATAATGCATCCTCAGTGCTGTAGCAATGATGTGCATTTATTGTAAGCAAGTGTATACGGATCATGTTGGCCTATAAAAGGCAGAGTGTGAGAGAATAAACCTCACTTCTTCGCTTGGAGGGACCAAAGAAGTCAAAGAAGTCTCCTATCTCTGCTTTATTGCCTAATTATTGCTAATTAGAGGTGTAGGCTCCACCCACACTCACCGGTCAGCCACAGTTCAGCCACAAGTCAGCCACCGGTCAGCCACCCAAAGCCACCAGTCAGCCAGCCAAAGCCACCGGTCAGCCACGGGAGCCACCGGTCAGCCAACCAAATCCACTGGTCAGCCATGGGAGCCACCGATCAGCCAGCCAAAGCCACATGTCAGCCAGCCAAAGCCACCGGTCAGCCACCCAAAGCCACCGGCCAGCCAACCAAAGTCACTGGTCAGCCATGGGAGCCACCGGTCAGCCACCCAAAGCTACCCAAAGCCACCGGCCAGCCACCCAAAGCCACCAATCAGCCACCCCATCCAAAAATTAATCCACCCTGTCCACAGGTTAAAACACCCAATCCAAAGGGCTATCCACCCAATCCACTCAATCACACCCACAACAAGCTAAGTTCGCTGCTCAAGTGCATTATATTTATTCCCTTATAACTTGACCTAAAAGGTATTTATGAATGGGCATAAAATAATATGTGTTCGGTCGGTTTTAAACACTCTGTTTAAGACCGGGTAAGATCGGGTAATTCCCATCCAGACTTCCACCGGTTTTAAACAGAGTGTTATAATACCTCCCGAGCACACATTTATTCCCTTATTACAATTAGTTTTAAAAACATCCAAGTATCGTCTTCGTAACACCATTTTTTTTTAATACAACAGAATTTCTTCAGTTTAAAAGGAACAGAGAAAAGGGGTTATGAACAAGCAAATAAATGTACATGATTTTGCAAACTGCGCAATTATGTATCGAATGGTATGGGATATGGTATTAATAATAGTTCGTTTGGAAAATTACTTTCTTGCGGATAGGGGCCGTCATAAATGTAAAGAAAATGTCAATGATGGCACTGTTAAATACCACTTCATAAGACTTGTTTATTCTTGTTACATTTTTGCGACTGAAGAAAAAAAATTGTACAGACCGACGAATGGGGTGTATTGCCAACCATATGAGTTACAACCACAATGAAGCTTTTTGACCATGAAATGCTTCTAACAAATAAAATTACAGATTCCTAGTCTAGTTACGCAAGAGAATGAACCCGTTCCCGGGGTCGGGCTCCAGGAAACGACCCGTGTTTTTGCGAGAGTTGACGAGGTTTGGGTTGGAATAAGTCTCCTCATCAATTCCTTGCAAAAGCCGGTCTACAACCTCGACCCCTTGCATGAAAGAATGGTCCTGATTTGCAACCTCGTACCGCCATCCCCCGAACCGACCGCGGGAGTAGATGTGTTTTGCTTCTAGCCAGGGTTGGACAAACTGAAGGATGTTATCCCTTGCCAGGGAAGGCACTGGGTAGCCGCGATCCAGTCGGCGATAGTATTTAGACACAACCATGTCAGCCGAAATGAAACCGTACGTCACCAAAGCCTTGACTGTTGCCTCCACTACGTTTGTCTTTGTCCAATAGCTTGGGTCTGGCGCGTTCTTTGGTTCAGCAGCCTCACACATCAGGGACCAATAGCTATCAGGCCTGGGTACGTGATCGTCAGAGTAAGCCGAGAAAACTGTAATGCGGTAGAACGGAGAATCAGAGTCCGGAAAGTACATCCAGGATTTGTCGGACAGAATCTTAGGGGGTTGGCCAACGAGTCCAATGCCTATGACGTGAGTGTGAGAGTATATTAGCTGTGATGTGTTATGGTATATTTGAGCAAGTGATGGATCGTTACCTATAAGTAATTTTACAAATTTGTCCAAGGGTGCTGTTGATATCAGTGTGTCATAAGTCAATGAACGGTGCGAACTCCCTGCACTTCCCACGGTTATTGTTTTAGTGTCAAAATTGACACTCGTCACTTTACTTCGGAACTGAAACCATTCCTGCGGTACCAAGTTTGCAACTCCGCTCCAGATATTCCCGGTGCCGTTGAATCTTGGGAAGCGAAAGTACCGGTTGGGACCCCACCCCGAGTCCTCCACCGGAGTCCCTTGATCAAAGGCTTTAATCTTGGCTTGGATTTTGTTGACGTCGGGTACGGCGACTCGCTCGCCCACCCAGACCGAGTTCATTTCGGTAGTGTTGACTGTCCACACCTTCTTGTTGTATTTCCTCATGAACACTTCGCAGAGGCCGACCCCGAATTTCTGCAACAGCCACTGGTCGAAGTTCCTGGGCCTGCCGTCGGGAGGGTTGCGGGTGATCTCTTGGAGACCTTCCAGGCTTCTTTTCTGGTCAGTTTTGTCCATGGCTTCGATGTTGTTCTGGACTGGGTAAGGGATGAATCTCCTTTTGCCGTCTGATCCCATCATGAAAGCAAAGGCCGCGCGGACTCGCTGGTTCCAATGTGGTACTGCACGATCCAGCGTCTTGTCGAAATAATCGTAATGAGAGAAGACGACATGGCCTCCCATGTCCCAGAGAAAGCCTTGATCGTCTCGCTCAGAAGAAGCCAGTCCGCCCGGTAGAGCTTCTTCTTCTAGGATGGTAACCTTGGTGATAAACTGGTCTCTGAGTTCGGCCAGTCGTCGTGCTGCGCCTAGTGCCGTTGGTCCCGAGCCGATGATGACAATATGACGGGGCTTGTGACCCTGCGTTAAGCTTTCCTGTTTGTTAGATTTGCCCCCGGTGGGTCGTTGACTACTGCACAAGCCATTTGAAACTGCTGGAATGTGAAACCAGTCTGCAAAAATAAAAAGAAGGTTGAGGTGCTAAAGTTTTTGGAAAGAAATTCCAGTGGCTGATAACAGTGCATTAGCTGCATGCGTGAAGCTGAAGACGTAACACTAGAAAATTGATGCTTTCAATAATTGTTACATTATATTTGTTTTTTAATTATAGATTGCCATGCTCCGTATAAATACTCGACGACATGTGCAATAGAGAGTTATGCAGTAGAATATTACCGAGGTCATCCTTCTATGCAACCCCTATGAGTTTCATTTAATTTCAGTCACGTATCACTGCATAATTGTCTATTGAGCACAACAGGCATGTTTGAACACTGTGACCAAGTTCCTTGCCTTATTCAATTTCAGTGCTGTGTTAAGTAAGCTGTGTACAATCCTGTATGTTGTGAAAAAAGGCTGATGTGGTTTGGGATTGGAATCATTTGCCCTTGAGCATGAAATTGATATAGGTCTTGCCATGATGACTGATAGCCAGGCAAATGATTCCAATACAAACTGCAACCCTTTTCACAACATGAAGGATTTTACACAGCTTACTTACAATACTGTAATTGAATAAGGCAAGGAATTTGGTCACAGTGGCCAAAAAAATATTATTGGGATCATTAATGTAGTGATGCGTGACTGAAATTAAACGAAACTCAAAGGGGTTAAGGCCAAGGCTCAGGAGTATCTGCACATGCAAAACAAAATCAACATTGACTTCATGGTTTGTAGTCATTTCAAAATGAAGTTAGACGGATACTTTTATGGGGACAAACTGTAGTGAATGCAATGCTTGTTCATACATTCTTATATTTGAAAGTAACTGTTCCTTAAATCTGTGAAGCAGCGTGGCCTAGCTCGTGTTAATAGGGTTTGTGACTCATTATCAGAAGGTCAGGGGTTCGAATCCAGCTGCTGGCCATTATGCCTTGCCCTTGGGGAAATCCACTTCATCTCCACTTGCCTCTCTCCACCCAGGAGTACAACTGGATACTGGCATCATCTGGGAAGTAAACTGCAACGGACCAGCATCCCATCCAGGGGATTTCTCAGTCATTTCATGCTACTGAAACCGCAGATAAACGCCAGCCTGATGGGCCACATTGGCTGGTGACAGGCTATATTTTAGTCCTTAAATGGAACTCTTGCTGAAATGATATACTCACCGTAATTATACGACGGTGCTTTGCAGATTTCGGACTGAGACTGCTGTGTTATTATAGGGACTGGGTCCGCCAAAAACTTAGATCTGAATATCTGTGCCTAATAAAAACAAAATGAAGAAACGGTATACATAACATGTCAAAGAAAATATAAAGACAACATGTATAGCCCAAGACAATTCTTTGTCTGTAGACCATTGTTCTGCAATCACCATGATGAACTTCATCTTTATAATTATGAGATATCATGTAAAAAAAAAACCCATGTTTTTCGATGTATCACTTGAGTGATGTCCGACAAATCAATATGAAACTAATTCTGCTATAGATTTCTGGTTTGTTAAACCTGAGAATCATTAAAAAGGCACTTTTGTTTTGAAAGTGCTAAACTAATGCTTTGGATTCTTAACTCGCAATTTTTTTTTGTACATGCCTAGATCAAACAACTTTCAATAATTATCTATTATTTAAGGAGAATATCGTAAAACCCTAGATACCTTATGCGTAGCAGCAATCTTATAGAGGGCATTTTGCCTCTGTTTTGCTGGGATATGCACGAGTGAACCTTTTGTGTATTCATTGTTACTGAATTAAAATAACAATAGATGCTCTCTAAGAAGGTCGCTACGCATAATGTCTATTACTATCATCTGACGCGGCAGCCATAAACTATTAAGGGAATAAATGTGTGTTTGGGAGGTATTATAACACTCTGTTTAAGACCGGTTTGAGTCTGGATGGGCGATAATTACCCGAGGCGAAGCCAAGGGTAATTATCGCCCATCCAGACTAAAACCGGTCTTAAACAGAGTGTTTAATACCGACCGAACATACATTTATTCCCATTCATAAATACCTTTTCGGTCCAAAAATTTAAAAAAGTCAAAAACTAGACGTTGCCCACTACTTTTTCAACAATTTTACATCATGTTTTTACGAAACACCCCTCTGACTATAATATGGAATGCCCCTCCGGCCTCCACAACTCGTTACCTTATTGGGACATTGGCGTGCGCGTCGCGCGTACTTCGCGATGTCGCGAAAAACGCAGCTGGGCTGGTGTAGTGTGAATTTCGGACCATGAAATACTGATTCACTGGTAGTACATTGCGCATGCATACGAGAGGAATTTGAACGTACAACCAATGAAACGTTAAAAGACACCGAATTTCTTAGGAGTCCAAATTTCATGTAACACTAAAAAAGCGTTTAAGACCAGCTAGCCATTTCATTATCATCCGTTTAAGACCGGCCACGTGACGGGCTCTCGACCAATAGGAATGCGTAAACTGTCTTAGGTATTTATGAATAGTGAATAAAGCCATCGAAACATGTGCCACTTTAAGTCCTTAAAGAAGACCTCATTGATAAAAATTAATGTGAATGTCTTCTAGATATTAATACCTCACATTTACTCAGTATATAGTGACCTTAAAACAATGGAAGCACACGGGCTTTGATTGTGTGATTGAGCGCTTCAGCTACTTGATATTTAGGCCTATGATTTTCTACTTCGAAATTCTTCAGAATGTTGATTCCTAGAAACTCGAAAATGTCAAGGTGTATTTGTGCGACATATTGACTAATGGTTTGATGTTCGTTCCAACTATTTTCATTTCATGGGAAGCAGTTTGTAGTGCCCGAAAGTGCGCTTTGGGACGGAAGAACTCCGTTACTCCACATGAGTTGTAGCCTTTGGGTGTGTCAGGGATAATTACCTCAGACTGGTCTCCAAACTCGTTCATGGCAAGATCAAAGGTTCTCCCTTTCTTTGAGTTGTGTTCCTCGATGAAGGCCATATTCTTCTCCCACATCGCTTTCCTGTCAGCTTCCTCGGCCAGGCTCTCGTACTTCTTGCCGTATCTTTCCTTCCATGCCTGCCACTGTGATGTCGGGCACGACCTCGACTTGATGAGCTCATCATTAGTTGTCGCCAGAACAAAGCTGTAGGCATGAAATGCTGCCACAAAGACAAACGCTGTCCGCAAAATAACAATACCGACAATCATATTGGAATCACGTATGTTAGTGCTAAAGACATATGTGCATATACTTGCATATTATTCGATGTGCTTCTGCATCCATGTTGACGCACAGCTGCAGGCATCCAAATTTGCGTGGCCTAAAAATGGCACAGCAAAGTGCGTGAAAAAAGGGGGCCAGAGTGCAACAAACCTGAGAGTGGCCTTATCTTTAGACAAAACCTTTTAGGTCCTCAAAATTTGACGGTCTTACGAAATAGTCATTAAAGATCAAGGTACGATATTTTCCGAATTTGTGGTGGAGCAACTATTGCGATACGGTAGTCGACATAGGAGGCCAATGTGATAAGCTACCAGGGTCAATGAACAACAGCTGCCCTTACATAAAAGAACCCTAAAAATAGATGTCCAATAATAATAGACATAGGCCTACTCTCAACTCAACCACATCAGAGTGCAAGAATAGGTTAAAGCGTGAATTGAATGAGATTTTACAGCGGGTGCCCTACCACAGCTTGACTCATACCTGCACGACCTGAGGCGCATAAGGAGTCGTCTGTGGCTGTGTCCTGGTATACTCTTGTGTTAGTTTTGTATTAAAATAAAACCATAGCAAAAGAGAAATATTAGAAAGTAAACTCATACCAATTGGATGAGCTGTCCGTGAACATTTTACCATTTTCGGTTGGGTGTCTGTTGGGTTCACACCCACCATTAGGCCTACACGGTCTTAAATTTCTCTTAATGTCACGTTAATAACAAGTATGATGTCTATACCAAAATCATTGTTGGTTTGATATACTGCAATGAATTAGGAAAATCTTGAGTGTTGTTTGTTGAAACTCTTGATTGTTGTTTGTAGACAGTGTTGCAATGAGTGTGTATACCACTGACTTGTAACGATTGAAAACATGACTTCATTTACGTACAGAACATGAACATGTAAGCTTCAGTGTTATTTGCACATCACTTAACTCACACTTTCTTTTATATAGAGTCCATAACCAGAGAAAACCTAAACGATGTCGCCCAGTCTGCCGACAGTGCTGCTTGTGGCCCTCTTGTCTCAGTTGTTTGTGCTGCCGGCTTTGACCAGCAGCAAAGGAGACGATACACCTGACTCGAAAAAGTACAAGTTCTTGTACTTTGCTTCCATCGCGGGGGGAAGCCACTACGTGGCCCTGGCCAGATCGGGAAGGGCACTGGTCCAACAGGGTCACCGTGTTGTATCCCTTGTTGGCAGCTCCAACTCAAACAGAAGCTGGCAGAGAGACGCGGACGTCTTCTCCTTCGTGGTCTTCAACTCGACCTACACCAAACAGAACAGGACCGACGTGATGGACAATATATCCAAGGTGATCGTGAAGGGGCATCATAATCACTTCTTTGGTCCTTTTTTAAATTCAGCGAATCTGACGGGCCGACTGAGTTTTTTAGATATGTTTCTTCAAGAGTGTGACGACCTTTTTGGGGATTCAACCGCCATGGAGCGACTGCGCAAGGAAAAATTTGACATGCTTGTCGTAGACGACATGATACCATGCGGACCACTGTTGGCCCAGGCTTTAGATATCCCATTCGTTCATAGCTCCGTCTTCTTCGTCATTCCTTCTAAACACGGGCATTGGTAAGTTATCTATTTCTTGTACGAGGCTTATTTTCCAGGGTACGCACTCTTAAGTCCCTGGTCAGATAGGACCCGGAAATGTCTTTGGTCAAAGAATAAGCGAAACATTCCTCCACGAGTTTCTGGTATGGTCAACACAAGTGACAGAATTATTAGAGAAAGTGGAGATTGTACACAAAAGTACCATTGATAGTCATCCACAAGGCTATATTTTTTTTAAGTATAACTCTGTATGGTTGCCGCAACTCTCTCTATACGGCTCTGAACAAAAAATACTGCCAATATACGAGCTTGATTAAAGGTTCACACGGTGTCAGCAGAAATAGGAAATTGGGGACTTGATCCTAAGCACTAGGTGCTGAGAAACTTATTCTAATACAAAATGAAAAGTTGAACAGGAAATTGAGAAAAGTTCAGATATTGTCTTCTGAAAAATGACATGGGTCCTAATGGATAAGGCGATCTTCGTAATTTAGTTGTGGTATCTCTGTCGAAGAATCATACAGTAGCCCTTTGGCCTCTCGACATGCTTTGTGCGATACACCCATACCAGTTATCCAACATTTTGGAGACAGTTTCATCAACTTAACTGGCGATCGCAGGACACTAGTCAGAAGCCATAAACCAGTATGCCATTCAGCCACGAATCACGCCCAAAGTCACGATTCAGACCCAGGATATAGCAAACAGGGATTACTCGGAGAGAATACGGCTTTTTATTACACATTTTGAACCGAACCACAGAGAAAACATTGCTTGGTGAACTATAACCATTGAAAAGTTGAACAAAGAAATTATCTGGAGCGATTTTGAAGCTGTAAACTCCGGATAATCGTTCCGGTATTCTTACCAACTTAAGCAAAGATATTGACTAATTGGGCAACCGCCAACATAGGGCTTGATAGCTTAGTAGGTAATAAGAGCACAGGAACGGTTATCCGGAGGTCGCAGGTTCAAGCCACGCTTCAGACAATTTTGTTCAAATTTTCAATTGCCGTTTCCCTTTGTGTTTCATTTGCATTTTCTTATGTTTCAATCAGGACAGGACTTCCAATCGATCCATCGTACATACCCGAGCGCATCATGGGACTCACCAACAAAATGACGTTCTTTCAACGAGTGCAGAACGTTTTAGCGCACTATTTCTATGGATTTGTCTACTTCCGTCTGGGCATATGTAACTTCGATGGTTATGATAAGCTAAAGGTCAAGTACAACATCAAGCCAGAGATTAGCACGCTGGAGTCCCATAAGCAAGCCTTACTGTACTTTCTGCACGGGAGCTTCGCGTTGGAATTTGCCCGCCCCATGCAGCCCAACACAATCCTTGTTCTCCATCATCCTGGAGTGCTCTCAAACCAAACGGTAGGTAGTCTTGAAAATTACCAACTGGTTTGCATTGGGAGATCATGTGCGTATTTGAAAGATGTGATGGATGAGAATGCCTCTCATATGAAATTTATATTTATTTGAATGAATTTATTTCGCTTTGTTTTTCCATATTGTTGAAGTTTGACAGTGGAGACGACAATGATGTCGATTATTTTGAAGACAATGACGACAATTATTTTGAGATGACAAAAAGGATGGCTATAACAGTGATATTATGATGATGCCAACGGTACTGCAGATAGTGGCGATGATCACAATGATAATAACAATAAAGATGAGAATGCGGATAGCAATGAGTTTCTCACAAAAACAGTGACGATGACATTGACGGTAATGCTGATATAATAGACGATATGACCGTCCGTATACCAGCGAGAATGATTTGTGCTTGAGATATAGTCATGACTATACGGTGACAATTGGAAAGACGGTGACAATAGCAATGACATAAGTAAAGCATTTAACATGGCAATGGCAATGGCAGTTACCATAGATATGGCAATGGCACAGACGCTGGCAGTATTGGAGTGTCATGACCTAGCGTTTTTAAGAGCACCGCACTCATGCTCTGGTATTTCAGAGGCAACAGTGGCGTGGGTTCGAGCCCGGGTCTGGACACATGTGCCCTTAAGCAAGGCACTTAACCGTTATTGCTTCGTCCTTCGGATGGGACGGAAAGCCAGAGGTCGTTCCCGTGTGTACTGTGTAATTAATGCATGTAAAATAAACCAGTAACACTTATCGCTAAGAGAAGGGGTTTGCCCCGGTGTTTCCTGGCTCCCCTGCGGAGTCCTTAGGAGAAGGAACCACCCAAGTACCAAGTAAGTGGTCATGACGATATCAGTGAGAGCGACTTTGACCGGGCATTGACAATTGATTGGGCGAAGATGATCGAAACATCTGAAACAATGGAGCAAGAAAAAAACATCACCTTGCACAATGACGTAGCTGACTAATAATTGTTTGTCTTCCAAACTTGCAGCTGGAAGAGGATGTCGCCCAGTTTCTGGATACTGCTCCCTCCGGAGTGGTGATGTTCTCCATGGGCTCTTTTGTTACGATGATGGAGCGTGAGCAGGCCCAGATGTTCGCGGATGCCTTCGCTTTGCTAACGCATCGCGTGCTGTGGCAGACAGGCGCCGACTTGTCAGGACTTCGGCTCGGGACCAACACCTTGGTTGCCAAATGGTTGCCCATGACACAAGTTATGGGTGGGTATTGATAGTTTGCACAGATCCAAGCAAATGAGGCAGTTTCCACCTGTCGTTATGCTACATTTCGATACCCCGTTTGCTACCAAAGACTGTAAATCGTCCAACATTGACAATGGTTATTACAAAAGCTGCAGTTTGAAAAGTTGCAATTATATGGGAGCTATATTATATTAAATTTGCAAGAGTATGGGAGTGGAAATTGCTGCGTGACAATGTGACACGTACTGCCCAAAACGAACGGCAGGGAATATCGACCGCACTGTGCTTGTATGCATGCATGTCATGCGTCACTGTTCGGGCACAATGCAGTCGATGGGGGCTAAACTACGGGCATGTGTGTTTGAGCTTGGCAATTTCTCCTCGCGTATTCTTGAAATTTGGAACTTTTCAAACGGCATCATTTTCATATCCGTCATTCTTGGACGATTAACAGCCTTTGGTAGCAAACTGCGAATCAATAATGTGGCTCACAAAATTCCCAAAGGTCTATACAAATGACGTCATCATAAGACGATCAGATTCAAAATCATGACGACTCCAATAAGTGTGGACTTTTTTGGCAGTGTTTACATCAATACTATACCAGAAACAGATAACATTTTAAAAAGTCCCTGGTCTGAGTTGACCCGTGCAACCTTGAAACTTCGGTGTCAAAATGACACTTTTGCCAAGGTTGCCAGACCAAAATGACTCGGAAATGGTCAAGAGAAGTATCCTTTGCCAAATCTAACATTGGAGTGTTAAAGAGTGCAATCTGCGGGCATGGGTGAGAAAGTTTGAAATATTGCCATAAGACGAACATCAGATGTACAAGTGAACCTTTCCACGAAATCTGTCCAGCTGTACTTTACATGTGCCCAGGAAGTTATCCTTACGTTTGTCGACTTCTTGTTCACAGAACACCCTAAAGTACGACTGTACGTCAGCCACGGTGCAGCCTTAACCCTTAACGAGGCGATGTGGGCGGGGTTGCCGATAGTTGGACTGCCGCTGATTGAAGATCAGATGGACAACTTGGTCCGCGTAGATACAAAAGGTGTTGGGTTGAAAGTGGATATCGCCAGCATGACACCGAGAACTCTGAGCCAAACCATCGGTAGAGTCATGACAGAGCCCAAGTAAGCATGGCTGCGATTATATTAACATAATACAGATACTGGTTATAATTTCAAATCCAAATGTGGATTGGTTCCAGTAAGAGTCGGATAGGAACCAGACTCATAACATTTGAAATCATGGGGAAAAAACTCACTAGTCGAATGAATCATGCAGGTGACGGGTGTAACCCAACATCACCATACATCGCGGTGATATTGCTAGGCATATAGGCATATGTATCATTATGCAAGACATGGCCCTCTTTGCCCCCCCCCCCCCCGGATCTGCCCTTGAGCACTTTGAGATGTTAATAAAAAGCTTTATAATAAACACCACATTACTTTTATTCTCAACCTTCTCAACCTCGTCTTTATTACTGTGTAAATTTGGCGGATAGATTCCGTGAGAACGCACGGCGCATCTCCGAGATCATGCGGGATTTCGAGACCTCAGCCTCCCCCGTGGACACCATGGCTCGCTGGATACTGCACGTGACCCGGTTCGGCAGAGATCACCTACGACCAGCCGTCCAGGATCTGAGTTACATCCAGAGGAATCTTCTTGACGTCTACCTATTCTTGGCTGTCTTGGTTACCTGGATCAACGTGACTGTGTGCTGCTGTTGCTTGAGGTGCATGTGTCGTGGAGGCCGGAATAAAAACCATCCGAAGAAGGAGTAGAAAAACTTGGCGAATCTGCAGTCTTAAAAGTCCCGGGTCAGATGCGAGTTGATCCTTAATCCGGGTCAGTTTTGACCTGAGACTCTTTTTGGTCAAAATGAAAAATGCCAAAATGTCAAAATGAATTAAGTACGCTTTTCTGGTTCAAATGGCCCATGGTAAGTTCGATTGGGTTGAAACTCGGTATAATACCGGGATGTGTTAAAGGTTAAACAAAAAGTTGTACATTTTATAGGTTTTTTACAAAGTGTTTAAATTCAGAAAGACTGTTACAATACTTATACTTACAATAGCAGGCGGCAGCTGCTTGGCACCCAAGTTACACTGTTCTAAAACAGCACACACAAAAACCAGAATACCAACCAAACTGCAAGCTGCAAACAATATAACATTGAGATGTGCGTATAGTTCAATTTAAAAAGTCTCACCATACTTTGGGCACAAGCAAAGGCAAATTAGTCAAGCAATGTTTGAAGAATTCACTGATAAATTTTCCTTTTTTGGTATTAATGTAATGTACTGTGAAGTTCTTAGTCACATCAAACGGGTAACAGGTGGCAATTAAAATACATGTAATTCTAATGTCATGGACATTGGCACCAAACTTTACTTCCAAATTTCGAAAATATAGCGCACTATGTACATGCTGCTATTTGTGATGAATAGAAGCCAATAAATTGGATTTGCTTTATAAGAAGGCATTAGGCAAAAAAGTGTCCGGTCTCTGGTTTGTTTCTAGTCAAATTCTAGAAGGAAACGATTGCCTTCAACAGAGGTATAAGGAAGAACGTTATGGTTATGGTTATGGTTTATTTTCATAGCACAAACAACATAATAAACGGGAAGCTATATAAAGAATGAAAAAAAAAATGATACGAGGGATCCAGGTAAAAAAAACATATGCTTGTACAAGACCTGGAACCCGTAATTACAAATTAAGCTAATGAAATTATATGTACATACAATACTAATTAAATTGAAAAGAAATAACATTAACAGCAAAAAAAATCACATTCGTATGAATATACATAGGCATATACAATACTTTCTTACATCCATTCATTACAAGGAAAGAAATCAACGTAAGGGTGGAAGGGGGAAAGAAGCAAAAGGTGGCCAAGGAATTATAAAACAATACTATATTTTCCAACAATCTGTGAGACAACATCAATTTACAATTTATTGGGATACTTAATTATCAGTATAATTTGTCAGTAGCAACGTTTTCATGTAGTTTTTTGAAGTTCTTCATTGATCTGAAGATAGATATTGGTTTGCGGTTCCACAATAGAGGTCCTTGGTTTCTGACAGTCGATAAATAGAGAGATGTTCTCGCTTTATGGAGATGAAGGTTTGAGGCTGACCTTGTATTATGAGAATGAATATCCGAGTTTTTGTTAAATAGCGAATGTACCTCACAATTGGAAATTGCAATACTGTGAACATGTACTGTTCGCTTCGCCCTTCGCGAGAACAGACCTTATAATGTTCACAAACTCACAGATTTATTCGAATGAAACAGACCCTGTGCACTGAGCATCCTGGAGAGTTGTCCCTCAACTGCACCTGACTTGAAACTCTTTCTAAATTGCGTCCGTTGGATCAGCACAGTTGCTGGGGCAAGAATCAGGCTATTGTTCTTATTAACGTGTATTTTTAAGTGGAACGTATCCACCAGCATATTGGGGTGGGGAGAGGTAGGGGAGGGAGGACTAGTCACCACCTGACTATAAAGGGTGCTGTTCAAAGATGTATACAGGGTGAGTCAAAAAAAAAGACGGTCCCCAAATGTTTTAGTGAAGTCCTGCATGTAGCACATTCAATATCTACGAATTCATAAGCTTTCTTTAAAGCCCCTGTCACACTTTTGCGTATCCTAATTCCTTATGAGTTCCTTATCAAAAATTTTCAATACGCAGCCGTACGCTCAATTAACGTCGAAATGTTTTGATCACTTTGACTTATGTGCGACGCACATCTAGCGTACAAGTAACGAATTCAGCGCATCCATTGCGTATGAGATGCGTATGAGTTGCGTATGCAGTGCTCAACATTATTTTTCGGGCTGTGAATAGGTCAGTATGCAGTGCGCATGCCGAGCGTATTCCGGACGCACCCGACTTATGCCGACCGCATGCTTGACGCACTTCTGAGCGTATTCCCGTTATGTATACGTCCAATACAGGCGGCTCATATGCTGACGGGGTGTGTCACGAACACATAGCGTACTCGTAACGCACTCGACCGATGCGGGACCGATGCGCTGCGTATTTATAACTTATGACCTGCGTAACAGCGTACGCAGCGTAGTTTTGTGCATGCCCAAAACTATCCTGCGTATTGGGCCGTACCATGCGTATATCTGCGTACATAAAACCTACACAAAACGATAGAGATGCATATGAGGTGCGTATTGTGCGTACGACTGCGTATGAAAAAAATGTCAATGCGCAACTCATAAGGAATTAGGATACGCAGAAGTGTGACAGGGCCCTAGTCAAGAATCAGTCAAATCACTGAAATACTTTTCAAGTTACGGAATTTTAAACACTACCGTTTTAAAGTTCTGTCCACGGATCACACAAAAGTGTACGTTCTTTCAGCAAAACGAAAACAATTCACACACATACATCCCTATGCGATTTATTGTCGTTTTGCTGAAAGAACACTTAGGCCTACCTTCTTGTGATCCGCGGACCGAACTTTAAAACGGTAGTTGTCTTTAAAATGCCGTAACTTGAAAAGTACATAAGGCCAAAAAAAAGTCTCCGGTTTCTGGTATGCGCGCGCGTCGCCATAGCCATGCGCGTCGGCAAAATGAAAAAGTTTTTTTTTCAATGAAAGATGATGTCTCAAAACCGCCAAACTCACCGGTTTAACTGGAATCCTGCTGCTGCACAATTTTAACGTGTTTTTAGATTGGGTTATGGTCGAGAATAAGCTTTATGGGGCGTCTCTGGACTCCCATATATTTGCACTAAGTTTAGTCAGGCACCATTTGCAGCCATCAGCCGACATTTGAAGCAAAAAATTCAGGTAAAAAAAAAAAAAAAGCCGCGTCGCCGCACCACTTTTTGGGCAAGCTCCATACCAGAAACCGGAGACTTTTTGTGTGGCCTAAGTGACTTGAATGATTCTTGTACTAAAATAAAGCTTATTAATTGGTCTTTTATATCCTAGATTTTGGAAGTGCTACATGCAGAACTTTACTAAAATAATAGTTCCGACATTTGGGTTTTGCATTTTTTGACTCAAACTGTGTAGGACCTGTGCAGTATCGTCCTTTATTCGCAAATGTATTGTGCATATACAATATATTTGCGAATAAAGGACGATACTGCACAGGTCCTACACAGGTTGAGTCAAAAATGCAAAAACCGGTGCACAAGCAGAATTTTACAACTAAGTACCGTTTGGGAGAAAGACAGTGCAAGTTTAAGCAGGCCTACATTGGGTTGATATCTTTACGCATGGGAGAAATTGGGAGACATCAACATTGGCGTTCTCCTCCCCAAAATAAGGGGGGGGGTGTGGCCACCTAATCCCCGGAAATGCCCCCCCCCCAATCCCCCGGAATCGCCGGCCATGACCCCAACAAAGGCGTCAGTCATGCGGGAATTCAGGTGTTTTTTTTTGTCTCACATGTTCATGCAAACGCCAGCCGCAACGATACTGTTAAATATACGATACTGAAGAAATAACGTACGATACTGTTTGGCTGCAATGGCCATTGATGCGTATATACAGCGTGAAAGGCCGTTTAAACCTACTACGAATTCATTACGATAAGTTGAATGGCATACATCACAATCAAACTTGGTCGACCCTTCACATTAGCCTTCGCGTCGGATGTGTGAACCGGCCCGTACACGAATAGGCATATTGTGCAGTGTAATTCATAATTTTGTATATCATCGGAACTCGAAGGAGCAATATCTCTGTGAACATGGTCGGCGCGAAGCGAGCCATACCCAATATGGGACGAATCATCGTGATGTCAGGGCTGGCTTTGGTCGTCATTTTTACTGCTCTTGCATTCATCTCTGATCCCCTTTATACACCAGTGAATAGCAAGCCTCCGATGCAATCGCCCCTGTCCCATGAACGCGGTGAATCACAGACAGGGCAGGACCCTGCATGCAGTCCCAAACCCAAGAACATTCTCTGCATTTTCACCGGACGCTGGAGATACCTTCGAATCAATTTTCCTTACATATATCGCAGTCTGCGTAAGAATGGAGGCGTTCTGGACAAGGTCTACTACTTCATGATCCAATATGACAAGCAGACCCTCACCAAACTGACCCAGTTGACTGACAGTGCCAACAAATACTTAGGAGAGGAAGTGTTCGAGCTCAAGATTATCAATCGTGAAAACGACACGACGGTTCGTCCTACAGACATGTATGCTGAGGTAACGTACACAATTTTTGGTGAAATAATAAGGTACCCCGAAAGGAAGTACTTCAAAATGGATGACGACATCGTGTACATCCACCCCGGCACCTTCAGGCAGCTTATTGAGCAACAGAACACCTCCGAGTGCTTCCTTCATTTTGCAAACATCGGAGGTGCTAACTGGCGGAGTAGCTATATCCACCAGGAGATGGGCGTGTTTGACAACAAGGCTATCAACCCGAAGAAGCGAAAGTTCAAGTTCAATCCACATGCTAAGTGTGGCTGGAAATCTGTAGAATGTGCGGCGCTGGCGTTGAGAGGATTCTTGTATCACTACCAGAAAAAATCACTGGACAGATTTCTGTTTGACGGCCGCTATCTGACCAAGGAGAGAGCGCGTTACAGCATCAACTTGCTCCTATTGGATAAGAACATAATTGACTTCAAAGCCATTACGGAGAGTGGACCTATACAACACGACGACGAGGGCTGGTTGACAGAGATCTACTCCAGAAAAGTCAAGAACCCGAACTGCGTCGTTGGGAAGGCCTTTGTTGTGCACTTCTCCTACTATACTACTCTGAAGGCAATTTTAAAGAAAGGACAATTTCTGGAGAGGTTCGAGTCCATCGCTTATAATGATCTGGTCAAATATCTACCTCAAGAATTTCAATCGATTATTGCTTTTAATGCAACCAAGTTCTAGAATATTCATTAATTGCATTATTCTCTATTCATATTTTTCTTGCCCGCATTAGACAAGGAGGCGAAACTCTACAGAATCTACAGAACAGCCTATAACCTGCGGTGTACCACAGGGCTCTGTATTGGGTCCCTTATTGTTTATCTTGTACATTAATGACATCTGCAGCACTTCAGATATAATTACATTTTGCTTATTTGCAGATGACACAAGTTTATTATATACTGACAAAAATGTAGACTTAGCGGTACAGAACCTCAATCTTGAGCTCCGGAAAATCACCACTTGGCTTTTAGCCAATAAATTATGTATAAATGTTCTCAAATCAAATTATATAATATTTTGTGCTAGCCAGTACAAGTACACTCAGTCTGTTCCTATAATTTTAAATGATACTCATCTTGATCCTCAGGTTAAGGGTACCAAATTTTTGGGAATACATATTGATGAGAACTTAACTTGGAAGAATCATATATACGTTAAAACAGCTAAAATATCAAAAAATATTGGTATAATGAACCGTCTAAAATATTTTTTACCTAGTAGCATATTACTAACCTTGTACAACTCATTTGTTTTGCCGTATTTAAAATTACTCAGTTCTGACTTGGGGTAGTCCAACTCCTAAATGCAACAAACTGCTTACTCTACAGAAACGTGCAGTTCGAGTAATTTTTAAAACAGGTTATTGTGAACACTCTGGGCCTCTATTTGCAAATTTAAAATTGTTAAAATTTATTGACCTGTATCATCTCAACTTAGGAAAATGTATGTATAAATTTATGAATCGTTCATTACCTGCTTGTTTTAACCCCTGTTTTACACTTACTTCAAACATTCATTCCTATAATACCCGCAGTACTACTAGTATTTTTTTTATATGTTAATTATAGAAGAACGACATTGTCCAAAAACAGTGTTGTCCAACGTGGCACTTTATATTGGAATAGTCTGGATAACCCATTTAAATCATCAACCACTCTCTCTATTTTTGTTAGAAAACTAAAAAAATATTTTTTTAATTGCGTACTGAAATAGTGTAAATGGCCAACAATGGCAGTATACAGGGTGGATAAAAAAAACCCGAAACCGAGATATTATTGCTAATTGGAACAGAAGTAGGGCACATGTGAATCGAGAGGATATCTCCATTTGATTCACATGTGTCCTACTTCTATTCCAATTAGCAATAATATCTCGGTTTCGTGTATTTTTTTTAATCCCCCCCTCTAGTACACGTAAGTGATGGTGTTATTTGAGGAGGGATGCATACGGCCAGGGTGCAGGACGGAGAGAGAGGCGATGAGGAGCCTGGGGTCTGATCTTCGGTGTTGGGGTTGACCTGTGAAGTTTTAGAAGACTTTGATCGCTGTTTAGGGTTTGATTTTTTGGAATACATGAAAAACGGGGAGGATTAAGTGGATTTTCACCAGTTGTCGACCATCTTCGTTGTCTTCGTTAAGTGGGTTCTTCTTGAAATGATTCCTTATATGGCCACTTTCAGTCCGCAAGCAAAACAATTTACAACATAGGTATGGGAAATATTGATATGGATTGGGATATTTATATTTCCGTCGATAAGTACATGTACTTGACGTCCGGCGAAACGACATAACGTGAGATAGACTATCGTTCATTCCAAGAAAATGCATGGACGGCCGAGACAAGCAGCAGCAGTTTGGTATCGATTGTTCTTGGTATCTCTGTCGAAGAATCATCCTAGTAGCCCTTCGCTGTGCTGATTCAGGCCGCTCTTGACATGCTTTGTGCGATACACCCATACCAGGCCGGAGAGAAGTAATCCAACCGAGGCAAGGGCGGATCCGGCGGGGGGAGGGGGGGGGGCAATGGGGCCATGCCCCCCCCCACCCCCCCCCCCCCTTTTTTTTAGTGACGTCGATCGCTATAAAAGCAGGTACATGCATACACCACCATCTTTTCCTTCAAACAAATTGATGAAACTGGTCAGAACCAGGCGCGGTTCTAGAACCAATATTTGGGGGGGGCTAGCACGGTGGATCCAGAATTTTTTCAGGGAGGCGTGCTGAAATGTAGACCGGTTATTTTTTCAAGACACTTAGGCCTCCGAAAATCAATGGGGGGGGGGGGAAGCTCATGCCATATTTTCAATGGGGAGCGCCAATAAAATCCTAAAATCATTCACACTATATTAACTAATGTACCCTTGTCACGGCTATTTCTTCTTTAGGGGGAGACCGTTCGCATCTACATCACAATCCTTCTTTTTGCTAATGCATTTTTTTTTTTTACGGAATTTATTTTTTGGGGGGGCTAGACGAAATTTTGGGGGGGCTACAGCCCCCCCTAGCCCCCCCGTAGAACCGCGCCTGGTCAGAACTGAAAGTGCCTCAGACAGAGCATTTAGACTTGTTTTGCCTCCCCCCCCCCCAAAAAAAATGTGTTCTGGATCCGCCCTTGAACAGAGGTACTACCTGTGTCTTGTACATGTACAATGCCAAGTTTCGTTGGGTGTCGCTGGTGATCAGTCTGATTAGACCAATCATCCGACTGCATTTTTGAGACAGTTTCATCAACTTAAAGGGAAAATACAACATTTTGCAAACATCGAAAAACTACCGAGTTGTTACAAAATACCATACTAGGATGTTGGTAAATGACAGTCTAAAGCATCCTGTAAAATTATGGCACCTGGTGTGAAGTCATTTTCAAGAAAAAAATGTACTTTCTATACATTTCCAACGGTGGTCGGCCGATCCAGGCAATTTCATGCTGTGTGCGTGCCCGTTCGCACATACGTACCCAACAGACTCTGATCAGATCGATAACAGTGGTCGGGTGGTGCCTATAGCTACCACAACAAAAGTTATTGTGACTGGAGATCGCAATTTTCCTGAAAGTGTGTATTTTGTATGAATTAAAAGACTGATTTGTTTTTTAAATCAATTTATTGTGATCAGAGTCGTACCCGTCCAATTGTAGGGCTGTGAGACATGAAATAAAAGCTGGAACTATATGAAGCCATAGATAAGTTTACTTAATTCTTTAAGACTAGATAATTATGTATATTAAAGGTGTAATTCGTCCTGAAATCTCCGAAAAGTTTTCACTTATTACATTGCAAAGGTCTGATTAAAAACATACTAACCTAATGTCATACTGCTGCCGATAAAAAGCTAGTTATTTTACATATTTGACGAGATATGCTGTATATGCAGACATAACCAGCCGTAAAATGGCGAGCCACCATCGGGCAGACAAAAAAACGTCTGTCTACAGACTCGCAAACAAGTCTAGTACCTTGACAAATATGAACTTGGCCCAACCTCGTCCCCAGTGCTTACTTTATTTCCAACCGCGTTTCCAATAGTAAACCCTGGATAGGAAACTTTCTTCCTGTATCCTGATTGGATACCGCAATTGGCTAGTAATGGTTTTTATCGTGTACTTGGTGCTATAACGTGCAGTACGTGTTGTTCGCGATCATTCGTCCACGCCTTCTCGAAAATACTAATTTCCTTTCCAATTTGCTCATATTAATAAGAAATATGATACTGCATGTTGTCTTGATAAGATCGTAACAGTTTGATTTCAAAAATCGTGTTTTCGTAACTCACGCCGTGCTCGCGCTGCTACGAATTGACTCTGTTTTTACCCCAGACACCGCATACAAAAACAAACGCTAATGTGTAACGCATATCCAGGCACCAGACTGTTCCTCATTTGCATACGTCTGCAAAAATCTTGCACATGCAAATGATCCAATACCAGGGTGAGAGAGCAGGTAGTGGTGGGCGCGTACTGCTCGACACCCTGGGGACGAGGTTGGAACTTGGCCATTTTGACGAGTTTGTGGTCGGACCCCTGACACACTAGATCCCCATATCTAGTGTGATTGTGGACCATAGAGTCTGGGAACCAGTTCTACCAAAACAAAGGTTTTTTTCCGAAGGCTCATGTGGCACTTCCACGACTTCGGCGCAAAAATTTACACAGGTAGGCCTACGTTTGCTTTTACCGATGAATATTGGCACTGACACTGACAGTGGCTCATGCCACTAAATTCGTCGTCAAACTGGTAATCCTTATCTTTAGGACACCTCTATTTTTTACGAGTTCTGTTCAAAACTGACATTTGCAGATGACTGTCCAGTACAAAAGTGACTTTTGCAGGCTAAAGCTAGCCCAGGTTGGACTCTAATTTGATCAAAACAAAACAGCAGGGGCCCTACACTGCACGATCGCCCATGTTTGTTATAAATGGTAAACATGGTAAATGTTTCACTCCATGTCAAACATTGTCGAAGATCCCTGAATCAATCCGTGTTGTGCCAACCCTTTGACGATCGTGAAATTTGAGTAAAAAAAATGTTTTTTATTGCTTAAAAATCACCTTTACAATCAAAAGCTTTTCTCAATTCTAA
Source organism: Patiria pectinifera (assembly GCA_029964075.1). Classification (NCBI taxonomy): domain Eukaryota; kingdom Metazoa; phylum Echinodermata; class Asteroidea; order Valvatida; family Asterinidae; genus Patiria; species Patiria pectinifera. Next base: position 27,640,167 of record CM057149.1, on the reverse strand, counting down.
TGTCATGACACCCATTTTGCAGTTTTGAACAGTTTCTTGGGGTAGAAATCACGATTGTCCTGCGTGGTTTGTGCCTTGTGATTCAGCGCGCCGTCCGTGCTCACGGTGACGGTACATTGCGCGATGATCGCCATCTTTATTTTCGGGTTGCGTGTTGTTGCCGCGCTGTCATCGTCATTTTACCCCCAAGTTTCCCTCAAAAAATCCCTGCCCTCTATCTATGACATACCTGTTTATTGAGAATGTCGCCAACTAGTTTGGTAGGTCTAATAATTTTTAGAGTGGATTTTGTTCCATTATATACCAGAGGTGGCAGCAAGTCATTTTTTGCAAGTCCAAGTCAAGTCACAAGTCATTGTTTGCAAGTCCAAGTCAAGTCACAAGTCATTAGGTCCAGTCACAAGTCAAGTCACAAGTCATTAGGTCCAGTCACAAGTCAAGTCACAAGTCATTTGGTCTAAACACAAGTCAAGTATATTTGTTCAAGAACACGTGAAGTTGCACATTATTTTGTCCAGCTGTAATAAGCTAAAAGAACCTGGCATCAACTTTATTTTTTACGAGTTATTTTGAACATGCCTCCTTAATTCCCCTTTTTCAATGTGTTGCTATCACTATTCTCGTAGTTTATCACATCTGTTGGATATTAGCCCTTTGTATACTTTAATAAATTAAGTTTACATTGTAGAAATAAATGTTGAGATGACATGAAAAAAAGACTTCAATCACTCGATTACATGTAGTATACTAACACTTTATTGTTCAATTTTCATGTATACTAAACGCCTGCCAATGGGTTTGGCTGTCCGGTATTTTACCTGCAATTGCCTGCTTTCTTTTCATGAAAGGTTCCTTTCAAAGTTTGTTCAACCATTACATTAAGCAAGAGACTTGGTCGTTGAAAACTGTGTAGTTTGTTGTGACAGTCTTATTGAAAACTTTTGAAACGAGTGGGAACTATTCATTTTACTGGATTTTGCGTCTGACTTGGGTTGGTAGCAAGTCATTTTTTGCAATCCCAAGTCAAGTCACAAGTCATTGTTTGCAAGTCCAAGTCAAGTCACAAGTCAAAGCTGGTATTTACAAGTCAAGTCACAAGTCACAAAAATAGCGACTCGAGTCCGACTCGAGTCCAAGTCACATGACTCGAGTCAGCAACTCTGTTATATACTGGGAACTGGGCCCTACACTACACGATCGCCAAACCTTTTGTTTCTCTTTTTTTCTCTCTGTTTAATAGCCTACTTAAAGAGAATGTACAACATTTGCTTTTGCTGCAATTTTCAAAAATAAATGGATTTGGAGGAATAGTATGGCAAATATTGTTAAACCAATTTGTTTCACGTTTTTTTTTGGGGGGGGGGGGGCTTGTAGTACAAGTAGATGCTGGAAAAACCAAGAAAACCAATCATGTTCTTGTAGTCTGGTTCCCTGACCCTACATGCCCTACTTAAGATATAAAGCAGTGAAATGTAAAGACTTTGGGGAATTGTAAGGCCAAAGAATGAGCAGGCCTGTACCCCTTCACAGGCGTGTAATCAATTGCAAAGAAAATGCGGAATAACTAAATATGGAAACTTAGGAGCAGTTTTTAAAAATAGTAAGTTTTCTCCAACGCTGGTCGGCTGACCAGCGTTGGAAAAATACAGTTTTTCTTGAAAATGTCTGCAAACAAGGAGCCATAATTTTACAGGATGCTTTAGACTGTCATTCCCTAACAATCCAGTAAAGTATTTCGTGATAATTTGATCATTACGTTTTTTGATGTTTGCAAATGTTGAATCTTCTCTTTAATTCTCAGAGTGCCTGATTCACTTTAAGTTGATTGAGCCATTATTGAAATGTTGTTTATTGTTGTGACTGCTTTGTTTAACTGCTACACATTTAAATATTGTTATTATTTGTAAATTCTATAATTAGTGTTTGTCTTGTTTTGACTTGCATTGTTGGGCACATCCTACTTAATTCTCAGCGTGCCTGATTCGTTACTACGTTAAGCCGCTATTGAAATTTAGTCTGAGTAACTAGGACACTACAAATCGCCTTTTTCAACATTTGAAGATGGTGACAGGCGATAGTAGAAAAGGATGTACAGTAGCCTCAATCCTGCAAAATCCTCCAATTGGCCTCATGGAAACATAGCATAGCCTCAATCCTGCAAGTTACTCTGGTCCGTGGAGAGTTCACCACTGCCTGAATCCTGCAAAATCCTCCGGCTATGACTGTCAATAGGCTGAGGCAGAGGCATTGACATCCTGGAGTAGTGCGGAGGATTTCAAGTATAATCAAGGACTAAATTTTTATGCTAGGCTGAGCATAAACAATACAAGGTCCGGCCCAAGACCTTGACAAAGTGCATCCTACGAAATCAGTAACGCACTTTTGCCATGTAACCTCAATACTCCAAATTCCTCCACTTTGCAAAAAGGATTTTGGAGGATTTTGGATTGTTCGGGTTAAACTAGCCTTTCACCAAGGCCATAGTGGCTTAACTTGCCCGCATTCAAAGCGACGAAAGCTGACTTAATCTGTGCTCGAGTCGCTTTGGGTCTTCGCAACTCCGTCGCTATAAGCCACGAATCCCACGATGGCCTGGGCGAAAGGCTAGGATTAAAGAGACTTTTCTTCAATATTTTGCACTGAGAGTTATGAAGCAAAGGCAAAAAAAGTTCTGCTAAAATGGCATTTGAAAATAGTGTACTGGTAGGTAGGTAGATATTAATTTTCTTCTTTTGGCAATTTTCTTATTGTGTATGATCAGATGGAGGTGTCTGCGTGTAGTCAAGGGTAAAAGATGGTAATTGATGATATTCTGAATTTTTCCCATACAATTATTTTTAGGGTAGGGCCTGTCAAAATAGGGTAGGTAGGGTAACCGGAAGCAGAACTTTTTTTTTTGTTTTTTAGCAAAATTGATTTCAATTTGAAGCCTAAGTGTAAGCTAGACTGGTACATGTACAACTGTTTCAACTGAAAAAAAACCTGACCTCTTCATTAGTGTGGTAGCAGACTATTGGAGAGATGTATAGAAATAGAGACATGGCACCAGATCAGATGTTTCTTTTGACACAGTTGACTGATGCAGTACTAAAGGGGTGTGGGACTGGTTAATTATTTCAGGTGCCAGTCTATTTTCCTGCATTGCATGTTTTCAATACCTTAAGTTTTGGGACTCTCATACACAGTATTGAGAGTCCTCAATTCTCGGACTATTTTCAGAAAAATGACGGTCACTTGGTTTTGTAAAACATTTTTAGTTTTTGTATACCGACTAAATAGTGTATCCAACTTGAGTCAAGTCTACCTGGCCAATAAAGCCAAATAAAACCAAAAAAACATGTTTAGCGTCCCTGCCCGCTTCCTTTTTGGATGACGCTTCCTCTTTTTAAGTTTTTTTATTAAACCGAAAAAAAAAATGATAAATTTTAAACAGTGACATCATTCTGGCCTCTTTGTTGCATCTAGGTTATATAAAGCTGGTATGTCATTTCCTGAGTCCAATGGCGGCCATTTAAAAACAAAATCTGGCAGCCATCTTAAAAAATAGCCCGGTTTTGCCGGCCATTTTGGAAGGGGGGGGGGGGAAGGGTCTCCCGTTTCCTTGTTTTCCAAAAGGCAGGAAGTTAAACATGTTTTTTTGGGGGGGGGGGGGGGCCTTATACGGAAAATCAAAAAGGTCAAGATGTATGACCCACAACCTCAACCTGCAACACTCTAAATCTACTCTATCTCTGCTTATTCAAACACAGATAACTGATTTCGGCGGGATTGTGCACATCTACACTTTGTACTCTCAGGCACCAGCAACCTGATGAACAGTGCATACACGTCTGAATGGCACAAGCGACTATCTCTCCTCGGGGGCTGATCGTTCTTTCACTGATTGTCCTGGGGCTGATCATTTTCTACAGGATTTATTCGGAACCAGACCTGCCTACCGACGATATCATCAAGGAGGAGCAATTTATTCATCTGCTTCAGAAAGGTATGGGGTTACGGGTTGTGCATTTAGGGGTAGCACATGTACGGAAACTGGGTACCCGACTGAAAAAAAACAGTACCCAGGTACCTGTTAAACTTAAAGAAACCCAACCCCAAAATTCAAAACCTGGAAGTTGCTGTTCAGATTGTTCATAAAGATCCGTATGATAAGGCCATAACAAAAATTCTGCTAACGATTACATGGCATTCAAAAAAAAATTAGGTAAACAAATTAGGTAGGTAGGTAGGGAATTTTTTTTTGGGGGGGGCAAATTTTTTTGTGTACGATCATATGGAGGTGTCTGCATGTAGACAAGGGTAAAAGGTAGTAATTGATGAATTTGGTGGTTTTTTTTTCATTTACCGTAAAAAAAATAGGGTAGGGGCTGTAAAAATAGGGTAGGAAGGGAAAACAGAAGAACTACCGTTTCTCCCCCTGGCCTAACACTACTACAGAGTAAACTGTACTTTATGTGCGTCACTACAGCAATATATTCGGCGTAAACTGCAAGCTTTGCGATCGTCACAAACCTGGAATATGTTTGTTTTAGTTGATCCCATTCCCATGTGGCCGGGTTTTCATTTTGAAACTTCTCCACAAATGACATTCAAAACCTTGAAATTTTTATTGTCTGTAAAGTCACTAAGGCCAAAAAAAAAAAAATGGTGTGTTTACGGTAACGGCCTGAAAAAAATCCAGGTAGGTAGGTAGGGAAATAATTTGATTTTGTAATTTTTTTTTCATTTCAGTTCTGCATGCCCATGCGTGTTCTTTCGCAAAAAAATTGTATAAAACCACTATTCAAGCATTGAAGAGATTCAATCGATACATTTCAATCCAAATTAATTTGTATCGTCTGATCGTCGGCCAGGGTTCTCCCCAGGATTTTTTCAAACATGTGGGGGAAGATTTGCTGTGATTCAACAACCCGAAAGTGTTTGAACTTTAGAAGCTTTCTGGTGCATTTTAGAGCAAATCTGGGGGTCTTTATCTTAAGATGTGTCCTTGAAATTCAGAGGAGATCATGTACAATGTAGGTCACTAATATTTTTGTAATTAAAGAAAAAAAATCAAAATTGTTAACTTAAATTTTTTTTACATTTCACAACCTGTGTTGCATTGCTTCCTAACTAGAAAAGTATGAATTACATTTACATGTAAGTTTCAAATTAAGAAATTAAGGTGGAGAAAAAAAAACAGTTTTTGCTTCCGATTACATGCCTTTTAAAATAGCGTCAGTAGGTCGGAAAATTATTTCGCCAATTTTTTGGGGGGTGCTGATTAATGGACAGGCATGCAACTGGGAAATCACAAAAAAAGAGGAAATTCAAATTTTTCCCAGACTGTGTACAGTGTTTTTCTATTTTCAATGGCACACATGGGAAGTAAAAAAAGAGGAAATCAGCTGATCCGAGGAAAAGTTGCATGCCTGAATGGAGCATCATTCGTACTAATCATAGAGCAAGGAATCATTTTGTGCCTGGATTATTTTCATTTGCGCCACGAAAATTATCAAGACTGGCTATCAAAAGTGATTAAAACTTGCTTCACCTAATTTAAAATATATTTGAGGTCGGTGATTCCACTTTATGCTTAACATACATCACGGCCGCTGGCACCGCCAACATTCCGCCTGGCTGGCCGAACATCGCGCTGTGCTCACGGCCCACGTAGCCGAAAATCTTGCACTACTGCAGAAACACGCTACGATGTTTCGCCACAAGTTCGAGCTTTGCAATCTCGTCATTTTAATGGAAAACACATACACAGAAAGTAAAGATTACGTTCTGTGAATTAATTCGCAGAAATTCTCTTTCTCCAGCGATGTTTGTTTGGTTATATTTTTACGATCCAACTTCGGCCCACTACATCATCATGCTGTATGATACGAAGTATGGACCGGAGAGAGGCAGTAGTCACTGGTTCCGGTCCTTCATCATAGCATTGATTCCGTTAGCTGGCGAAGGGAACCAGTGTACCATGCTGTATGTTAGCTGGGTGCTGCTGGTCATGCTGGTGGTCGATAGAACACGTCATCGTGTGCATTTTGATCACACATGCATCGGAAAAACAGGATTATGGTCAAGATTTTGCATGTCAAGATGAAATAATGGCGTATGTAACGATCAAATTGTGCTTTTTAATGGCGTGTATGATAATTATATTGTGCGTATCAGGAGAACCATGCCATCCGAAAATAATCATAGTTTGAGAATTCAAGTTTTGAGATCGTGTATGTTTGTGTCAAATCACGGTCAGATTCAAGTGTGGAAAATGGTTTTTGTTTGTGGCAAATAATTAAAAGTACATGTACTTGAAATGTTTGAAATTTGTCAATTATCAACCTTCAAAATGGCAATAAAAAGTTTGAGGTCGGCAATTTGGCCAAAAAAATTCCAGGTCGGTCGGGTTACCGTAAACACAACATTTTTTTTGTTTGGCCTAAGTAATATGTGTAATAATCTGGAACCGGTTCCTGACATCTAGGGTACCTGGTTCCAATGCACAGCCCAGTATGGGGTACTTCTGAATTCCATAGAGTTGGAATTCCAGCTTGAATTTGCGCAGAATGCAGCTGTGGCGGTTCGTTGTTAATTTAGAACCATGAACTACTGACTCACTGGTAGCATTGCGCATGCCTACATGAGGTTTGTGAACGTTCAACCAATAAAACAGTAACGAGCACTGGATTTCATAGGTTCTCATCGATTTCATGATACATTTATTATACAGAAGGCAATATTTAATGAGCCGTTTTGAGATTGATGGACACAATGGGAGGGCCCTGTTCACGTGTTCAGTGTGGATAAACTCATTTATAATTTACATGTATAAAATTTGCGGGTAACACCAAATTTGCGGGTAACACCATGTGGAAAGAAATCTCTTCTTGGAAGAAGTGTGTTGGTTGAGTGTAGAACCCGACGTTTCGGACAGTGTGCTCTGTCCGTCCTCAGGAGGTTGAGAGTTCTACACTCAACCAACCGGTTCTTTTCAGAACCTCACTTCTTCCAAGAAGAGATTCTTTTCACGTGGTGTTACCTCCATGCAAAGCTTCAAGTAATACTAAATTTTTCTTCCAAGAAGAGATTTCTTTTCACATGGTGTTACCCGCAAACTTTATAATTTATCTCATCCTCCATGCAAAGCTTCAAGTCATACTAAACTTTTTGAAAACAGAAAAGCACCCTTCTGTGTCCGCCGTATCTCAGAGAGGCCAATAGGATGCTGTCTAGACCAAAAAACTTATGCTGGTTTCAATTTCTTTTTTCTTCTTCTGTTTTGGTTAGAATCGTTGGGACTCCTCGGCATGTCTGACTGGGAAGAGATCAAGAAAGAAGCCTTGGCCAGCAAGGTGTTAAAGGTCACAGATGGCAAGATTGATGTGGGAGGAAAGGGTGCAGTCTACAGACGAGAGGTTTGTACAGTGCAGTTTAGGCTGGAAAGGTGTCTGGGTACAAGACTGATTTGATTTGTTCCCCTAATGCCAGATGTCTGACAAGTAATGTCAAGCCGCTGTGTCGGCAGAGGGCATTATCTGAAAGATGATTCAAATCCGGGCCCAATTTCATGGTTCTGCTAACCACAGATTTCAGCACTTATACAATCACCTTTGCTATTGGTGCCAGCAGTCGCAGAAAAATTCTGCGAACACCCTGTAAGCACAGAATCCTTAATTATGGGATGTACGCATATGCATAAGCCAAAATTCCTGAAGTATATAGGCCTAGTGAATTACTGTTTTAGAATTTCAGGGTTCGACCCATAGAGCTATATTAAATTACTAGAGCGCTAACTCGATGTACAAAGTAATGCCTGATGGGCGCATCCATGTTTGTGCACAAACCTATGGAAAACTCGAAATGTTGTATGGCTATTTGCATATCTGCGTTTGTATTCCATACCGGTGCGTCATCAAAGCCGATACGCCCAAAACCGAAACCCACGATCAGCAAATGAGTGTTTCATTTTGCTCTACGCAAACAGCGCAACGTGTGCGCGTCCCTCCCCTGCAGATGCTTTTCGCCGTGACGTTTTTGAACCGTCATGACGCGCTTAAGTTGTTTGCGTATTTTCTACTTGCGCGTTGCATTAAGAGTACACTTTTAAAATTCAATCCACCTATTTTGATTGTGTTCTACAAACACGCACATGAATTCAATATGTCTGCGCCCAGAGCGGCTTCAAAGCGTCTCCGCGCGCAAGAATAAGGAGTTAATGCTCTAGTAATTTAATATAGCTTTATGGTTCGACCTTAACTTTTTTTTACCATCCAGCTGGGCTACTGAAACAGACTCATATAACTAGCTTGCGGGTGTTCTCACTAGCCGGCATGTTTTTTTTTTTTATAGAGGGTCTCATAAACAACAATGTACATGTATACATGTAAAACATGTATTCTGAGGCAATGTTGTCAGTGTTTTAAATAAACAGATCAAATTTTTGACTTGCAGTCGGGTTATAATTAATTAAGTAATAGTTTGACCAGTCCGCCACTGTTTTGACTAGCATTTGGCTAGCGGGCTACTGCTCAGGTCGAACCCTGGAATTTGTGACCTAAGGGGAGTCAGGTTGGCGTAGCGGTACGTTACTCGCCTTCCACCGCTGTTACCTGGGTTTGAATCCCGCCCGAGCCAATATGTTGATTGGGTTTTCAGTCCCTACCTGATTCCGTGGGTTTTCCTCAGTCAGAATATTCTTCTGGGCTTTTCCTCCCACTTCTAAAACTGTAATTTCTTCTCATTGTCTCCTCTCCACAGGTTTCTTCAGGCTTTCGGGCAACAGTGCCTAGGGTACTTTTGAGGAATCCTTGGTTTCATTACCAGAAAGAAATAAAATAAAAAAAAATATCCTCTGGTAAGCCACATAGAGTCAGACTATCCTTTTTTTTTAACTGACTTTTTCTGCAGGTTGTTGACACCACACGGGATATGCCCAAGGGAGTGTTCCTGCTGCTGCATGGCATGAAATTCAAGTCGCAGACCTGGCTGGACCTGGGAACGCTTCACGTCATGGCCAGTTATGGGTACAGGGTGGTAGCTGTGGATTTGCCGGGTAAACCAAAAATAAAATTGTATTCCTTGTTAAGGCCACACAAAAAAAATAGTCGGTCTCTGGTCAGACCGAAGTTCCGGAATTGATGCGGTGACGCGTTTTTTTGTTGTTGTTTTTTGGGTGGCTTTTTTTTTTCAAGCTTGTATTGTACAGACAAGGTGGGTACTATTTTGCTTTTTTGTGTCCTCATTATACATTGGTGTCCTCCATAATTTGCCTTGGTGCCCTTTATCATTTGCCTTGGTGCAATTTCCCCATTCCTTGGTGCTCCTTGGTACAAAAATTTGAGGAGGCGCGGCAATAGAGGGCGCTGTTGTAGCTTCTGTGTTAATTTGAAGGAAAAAAAAGTTGACACGCATGAATAAAATTGACGCGCGCGCTGATCAGAGACCGAGTATTTTTTTTTTTTGGCCTAACAAGTCCAGTTTATTTCTGATTCCACGCTAGCTTTTTGATGGGGCCGTATCATAAGTCTGACGCCCCATAGGTCCAACGCCTCATAAGTCCAAAATTTCGACGTAGGTCCGACAATGGATAAACGCTGTTTCAGACTTATGAGGCGTCAGAGCTATGAGGCGTCGGACCTATGCGGCATCGGACCTATGAGGCGGAATAAATACATTGTATGCCTCATAAGTCTGACGCCTCATAATTAAGTCCGATGTCTCATAAGTCTGAAATTTCGGATCTATGAGGCATCGGACGTTTGAGCGGACCCCCATTTGACAAAGCCATTGTGACTTGGGCCTGGCATATGGTTGAATCGTGAAGCCATTGCAAAAATTGAGTGGAGACTATGCACGCTGAGCGACTTAGTCACGGGGCCTGTTGCACTTGGTTAAAATTTGTTTACAGCACCTGAATAAATCACCATTATCTGACTGATTGGTCGTTGATCACATGTCATTGAATTATTCGTCCCAACGCAGGATGTGGCTGTTCCGAAAAAATAGATGTTCTATTCCACAGTAAATAGAAATTCCAGTGCACGGTCACATGATTGGTGGCTTTGACCAATCAGATGGCGAGTATTTATTCTGGTTTTGTATAAAACAAATAATGAAAGTTTCACAATCGTGCGATGGAAAGAATGATTTCATTAGGTAACAGATGGAATGTGCCATCCACTCGGATTCGCTATGTACACATGATGTAGAATGGAACATTCCATCTGTCACCTCATGAAATTATTCTTACTGTTGCACTCATAAACATTCATTGTATTCTCTAGCCTTTTGGTAGTCTGTTAGTGTTTAGAAAACAGCACACTGTTTCAAATGCCAAGTTTACATTGAGATTTATTTTCTGTTAGTATCTGCAAATTCCACTTACCGCTTACCTCACCATTCAAACTTATTTCTAAATTTAGAATAATCTTTCCAGTGTTTGGCAGCCTCGACTCCATGGAGGCGTTCCTTCACTAACCACTGGCCGTGAGGAATACGTAAACGACGCTGACTGGCTATTCAGAGCATACTGCGCGCGTATCTGAAGACTGCACGTCCTATATGTGACCTGTTCTGTAAAAATCAGACTTTTCTGGGCATAAAGTCAAAAATGAGCTTTTTGCATATTGTTAATATGTTCTGTTTCCTTTTAATAGGTGGTTTAATTTTTGAAACCGGTCATTCCTGCGCAAAGTTATGCTATTTTGAAGTTCATTGGGTCGAAAAGTAGAAAACAGAGAAAATGGACATGAACGTCACAAAACAGACATTTCTTTAACTGATATACATGTACCTTAACAAATCATCAAAAATACTATAATTAGAGATCAAATTAGGGTTTCAAACTTTTATAGTATATTTTAGACATGCTCGGAATTACAAATATATGCAAAAATTAGAAAATGGAAAAAAATAACCCCCACAGCGTTTTTTGGCCCTATCTCAATTTCAACCTCTGCCCAGAAGCGTCTGCTTTTGACAGAACAGGTCACATGTGTGCTCGTCACATCACGTACAAACGTTTTTTTCAAAACTGCGAGATGACTGAACAATATGGATTCTGGATGCATCGTTTTTCCCACAAAAACCTGTATCTTGTGTTGTAAATTCTTTCAAAACTGCGAGATGACTGAACAATATGGATTCTGGATGCATCGTTTTTTCCCACAAAAACCTGTATCTTGTGTTGTAAAGGGGCGACAGAGGTACATACATTTAATATAAATCCTTGCTAAATAACGCATTGATCATCGAAATCTCATGTTTTAGAATCGATTCTACCAAAAAAAGTTCAAAATTTTAAGCACTGCGTCGCGCGTTAGATACATCAACTGCAGTCCTAAGTTAAATGTGCCACTATTCTGCACAATCAAATTACACAATTACAGGGGTTAAGATCGCGCAAGGCATGATGGGAAACAACATGGCGCAGCAAGATCGTACCCATGGAAACGAGGTTGAATGTTTGGTGGAATGTTAATAATGAACAGATGAAATAAAATTACATTTGCCGAGGCTGTTGCATGTATTTACATTAACCTGAATCACTAAGAACTGGAATTCACTACAAAACCTCCAAGGCTTATGTCCCTTTTCAGATGACTGCTGAGTATACAAAATCACTTTTGTTTCTTTTTATGTTTAGGATACGGAAACACAGAAAAAATTGAGGGTGTGGACCACGCCGCTTTTATGACAGAGTTACTAAAGAGCATCAACATCAAGGAGCCCGCTGGGGTGATCATCGTCAGCCCCTCCATGAGTGGGTCCTATGCGCTGCCGTTCCTGATGGCGCACCAGGACAAGTTTGCCGGATACGTGCCTGTGGCCCCCGTCAACACCGAGAAGTACACAAAGGAACAGTACCAGAAAGTACAGGTATATTGCTTGACATGGCTGTGTTTGTTACATTGAATGAAGACATAAATAATAATAATAATAATAATTTATTAATTTATAGTGCGCAACTTCCATTTAAAATATGTTCAAATGCGCATTACAGTCATAAAAAAATTAAAATAAACAGACGTATACGCAAAATTCAACAATACAATGAACACTGATAAAAGATGAGTTTTAAGTAATTGTTTAAAAACATTCAGGCTACTTGCTTCTCGGATATTTAATGGCAGTGCATTCCATAACTTAGGTGCATAAATGACATTGTACACCGCAGTGTGGGAGTTGAGTCCTCAAAGCCGAGTACCGAGTACTCCGAGTACTTTAGAGGCCGAGCCCAGGGCCGAGTCCAAGTACACTGTGATGAGTTCGAGTCCAAAGCACCGAGTCTGAGTACATTCAAGGCCGAGTACTGGGCTGAGTCCGAGTACCTAAGTCCGAGTCCGAGTCCGAGTACAATACCAAAAAGTACAAATAAATAAATAAATAAGCAAGTGAATAAATAAAATAAAATAAAAACAAAGTTAAATTAAATTAAATTAAACAAACACAGCACGCAATCCAATTTTGTTTTTACCAAAATGGTTAACACCAACAACTTTGATAAAGGCTGACACCAACAAAATTGGTTGAAAGGAACGACACCGTATTTCAATGGTTCAACCATACAGGCAGTATAATATTTGGGGAAAAAACAACTTTGCACACAGTGCACACATTTCTGACCACAGTAGTCACAAAAGTGACCATATAGCTAGAATGATATACAGTTAGCGGTACAAATACCCATGACACGTATGTGAAAAGGCAAGGCGTTCCGATCAGGACAAAATATTATTTGTGTAAAATTCCCAAGATTTCCCTAGAAAACAGACAATGCATGTTCATGCACTTTTTGTAGCAAATGAGGATTCGTGAATCGGGAGCCAGCCATGCTTCTTATGTTTGCTCGGCGTTGCACGGTTTTATACCAGTGAGACCATTTTTGGATTTTTCCCAAGCAAAATCCTATAACTTTGGAAAAATCCCGAAATGGTCTCACTGGTAACGACTTGAGTTCCAGGTTGCAATGGAATCGATAAAAAAGAAATGTTCTCGATTTGTATTCCGGAGTACAGGGGTCGAGTACCAAGTCCAAACCAGCCAGTCAGTGCCAAAATTCGAGTACAAAGAATCGACTACGGGCCAAGTCCAAATAATTTTTTGAGTACTGATAGTCCAGTACGGACCGAGTACTTGAGTGTACTCGAGTTGTACTTGAGTACGAGTACTCCAACACTGCCGCTTAGTAAGAATTCTTTGGGCAAGATCCAGGTGCCAATTTCATGGCACTGCTTAACAGCAAGAAGAAAAGTTGCGGATAGGTATCAAGTAGAAGTTGCAGGACTCATTATACTTCTATAGTTTCCTGTAAAAGCATCTGTTTTCGTCAGAAAGCTATTGTATAATTGGTTAAGATAAAGCATAAAGGTCATGCTGTGCCATGTTTGAAGTGTTTGGCCAAGGACAGGCATGCAACTTTTCCTCGGATCTGCTGATTTCCTCTCTTTTAACTTCCTATGCCTGCCATTAAAAATAGAATAACACTGTACAAAGTCTTAGAAATACATGATGTATTTGAATTTCCTCTTTTTTGGTGACTTCCCAGTTGCATGCCTTTAAGAGAGGGCGCTCTTAATATTTCATGAACTAGCCTTGCAGCATAATAACCAGTTTGTTTTACAAATACGCACGGCCAGCAATTATGCGTGAATGAAAGTGGCTGTATCCACTTCCCATTATTAGCTTTCTGTAGTGTGATGTAGCACTATTTGCCCAATTACAAATACACCCGATACCAACTACACATTGCATCCAACATATCACAAAAAGAATAATAGACCTGTGGGCTACTGCGGGTCTGTCTTATGTTACTCAGACGTGCAACTTTTCCTCGGATCAGCTAATTTCCCCTTTTTTTTTAACTTCCCACGTGCGCCATTGAGAATAGAAAACACTGTACAAAGTCTTGGAAAGATTTGAATTTCCTCTTTTTTTGTGACTTTCCAGTTGCATGCCTGAGTGGTGGACAATTCATTGGAGTGGCCAGTGTTGAGTTTTTTTTTCATGTAAATGTTGTTATATATTGCCAAAAAGAATGTACAAGGCTTACCTATATACATGTACATGTGTAAGTGGCGTGCCATGGCCTCTTTGTCTGGACACAAGACCCAAGATCTGTGAGTAGTTCTGCAGGTTGTGGGTTTCAGTCCAGCCTGCGGTTATGGTGCTTGTGTCCTTGGGCAAGGCACTTATGTCACTAATTGCTTTTCCCAACCCAGGAGTACACGGGCAACTGTGATGGCAGAGAGGGTTATTGAGAGAGATTTTATAGCTGCTTTGGGCTGACATTGCAGCATCGAGCTGTATACTCCATAGAAATCTGTAAGACTGTCTTTGGAATGTTTAATGGGCCCAACGAGCAGGAGTAATAATGATATTTAGGCCAGCCTCAGGTTGACCTGGGATTTGCGTGCGCTGCAACGGAACTAGCCTTGGCCAAGGCGCTTGTCGATAGTTTGGATAGCCCGTGGCTAGTGTTCATGCTTTTACGTGTAGCTGCTAGATACCTTTGTGGATCCTATCGACGAACGCCTTCACCAAGGCTACGTATAGTTCCGTCAAGGTGCAATTACAAGCAAATTGCAGGTCGACCTGAGGCCGGCCGAAGCCATTTGCAGTACTTAAACCGCTGTGTAAAATCTCATTCTTTTTATTGCTGTTATAAGGTACCCACGTGTATCATTTACGGAGACAAAGATACAATGTTAGGCGAGGTCTCGCTCAAGAATCTCCGCAACCTCCCAACGGCCGAGATCCATGAAATCAAGGAAGCCGGCCACGCCTGCTATCTGGACCAGCCGCTGGTCTTCCACAAGCACTTGCATGCATTCGCCAAGCAGGTCTTTGAGCAGAAATGAAGGTGATGGGTTTGTTTTTTTTTAGAGGAAAGAGGTAACATTGCTTTGAGTTGGGTCGGGAGTCCGAGATGTCAGGAGGGGTAATTTAGGAGCTCTTTTATTTTCAGTGTACAAAGTTTGTGATCTGAAACTAAAATAAAAGAAAATAGAATTATGTAAGATTCGAAACTTTGCATGCCTGGTGGTGGTATGAGCTAGTGAAGGTTTGCGGTAACACCATGTGGAAATCTCCTTGGGAAGATGTGTGGTTCTGAAAAGAACCGATGGATTGTAAAACTCGACGTTCCGATCAGTACGGTATGCTCTGATTGTCGTCAGGAGATGGCCTGACTGGTGGATGATGCTGTTATTTAAGGAGCTGGATGATCGTTGATGTGTGTAGTGATGGTGAAGAGTAATCACTGGAGCGTGAAGTTGAAGATGCAGGAGGCTGGCTAGTCACTGAGGTGTAGCGGTGATCTCTGGCCATCAGTCTGGCCATCTCCTGAAGACGATCAGAGCATACTGATTGGAGCGTCGAGTTTTACAACCCACAAAGTTCTTTTCAGAACCACACATCTTCCCATAACAAAAATTATGATTATGGTACTTTTTTGTGTTGTTTAAATGTTTATTTTTTAAATAGTTAAAGTACTTATTATCATAACTTCATCCCCTCTAAAACCAGAAGAAAGTTTACAGTGACGTAAAATCTCTGAAGAGGAATCTGTATTGCTTCTATGAAAGAATACAGAGTTCTAAACGTTTGCTATACATGTAGTTACCCCGTCTAGGCTGAACTTAATCCAAGGCTGCCAACATTGGAATTGGAATACATCTGATCACGGACCATTAACCACTTCGCGCCGAGGTAAGTTTTGCCCAAAATTTCAAAAGGAAAAATGTCCATGCCAACTTCTGATATACAGCCTAACGCCACACATATTGATTTGCAAGAGTGATTTCAATGGTATTTGTGCGTCGAATAGTTCTTCCCGAAACCTGATATGTTTCAATTCTCTGGGGTGTGCACTGGAGCATAATTTGTACAACAATAGGCCCTGCACAATGGCCCACACAACGGTCAGCACACGGTCCGCCTCCACAGACAACACGGACTTCGTGTGCATGTACAAAAGGCACGAGGGAAGCGTGTTTAGATGTCACCCGGAAGGGAGTCAAGGCAATCTTGACGTCTTAATTGGTCAACCGTGCCTGGGTACAAAAACAGCCAGTGCGTGTTATCACCTCCTCCAGCGCGAATTGGTTAAATGGTCATTATTTGAAGTGTTCATTATTTTACAGCTGCATGCTGTATAATGTACCGCCATTTGAATAACCTACTTTTCAAATATTCTTCTCCTTATGCAACTTATTTCTTACAGGTATGATGCTATCAAATTTCTATTTCTCTATGAAAGTGTTCATACTTTTTTTTAAATTGAAATCTTGTTTGTAATGGACCTGAGACCTAAAGAAGTAATGGCTTTGTTTACATATGCGCTTTCCTATGGGAGTGAAGTCGGGACGCCAGACAAAGTACCGTTGGGACCGTCTACCACATAGGAAAGCGCACATGTAAACAAAGTGCGACATCATTAGGTCTAAGGCCTATTGAATTGTTCCCTAATTATAATCATTGTAAATGAATTAAAGTAACCTCAAAGCTTGCTGCCAAATGCAATCGATCTGTAAGTTACTCAAATGTTTAAAAGCATTTCTATGGAGAAGCTAAGAGGCTTTCGTAAATAACATGATTTTTCACTTTTTTACTACTCGGCTACTTTCGTAGAATTTCCCCTAAATCTAGTTCATTTGTTGGGGATAATGTGGCATTCGCTGCAAATATTGTTAAGGTTTTTTTTTTCTTCTGGCTTCAAGCAAGTCTCTATCCCTACCCATCCCCATCCAGTCAAACTCCAACACCAGGGTTTGTTGGAATCTGTTAGAGTGAGTACCCTTTTATTAGATCATGCTTTACATGGGTCAGGCATACCACTAAATGATGAACAGAGTCCAAAAGTTTTGGTGGACAATTCACCCTGTGGTGTTGGAATTTGCAAGAGTGAGGAAGGTTCCTAGTTATTCACTGTAGGGGGTTAGGGGTTAGGGTTAGTCCTTGTGATTGTTTCTACAGATCGATTGCATTCATCAGCCCATCTTTGAGGTGTGTTTTGTTGTGTTCATTCATCAACAATGAATGCACAAGAGTTATGTACATGTATGTATATCCCTTTTGAACAAAAACACGCACTTCAAATATTTCGGCAGTGCAAACAATCTATTTTTTTTCTTTTCTTTTTCATTCCTGAAGCATGTAACTATGCCTAAAAATGTGTGCATTTGTGCTGTAATACATGTTTATATTTTCCTCGCACAAAGTGCTATGGGAAATGTTTCCTGATAATGTTGGCGATTCTTCAAAATAATGCATGTGTAACTCTTTAAAAAGAGCTTAGTTTTAGTTTATAGGCAAGTATTCTGCCAGATTGCCATGTTATATTTGTCAAATTTTAATTTAAGAATTGAAAGATTGATATTTTATTGCATTTGAAAATTGAGGTGGAAAGTTACGTCACTCTCAGCTTTATTTCATTTATTTCAAAAATGTGGATAAAAAGACGGTGTAAATTTTGTTCCATTTAAACCTTTTATTTTCATTCTTTAAAAACTTGATGTTTAGTTTTACTATCATTGATTTCTTTTTGACAATAAAGTCAGATCTAAATATTCTATTTTACAGAAACACTGTAGCCTATGAATCGTTGTTTGGTTTCATTGGGTTTTCCGCTTAAGCCTTTGTTTTTGATCAGATTTTTTTTAGTGTTTTTTTTTGTTCTATCCCAAATCCCATTGACTTTTGTACACGATTTTTCTCAACACAACTTTTTTCACTTGTTGTAAACCTTGTATCTTAACCAAACTGGGCATAAGGGAAGACCGTAGCCTATAGACGGTCCGTGAAACATGACGTTGTGATGACGTCAATCATATCATAGGTCATGTGACCTCATCTTAAAGGTGCATATTTTAAAGCCCTATAGCTAGACAACTGTCCAGCCCCCCAAAAAGTGCGTTCTTGCAGCACACACATCTCTATGTGATTTGTTTACGTTTTGCTGAAAGAGCACTTACCGTTCCGTGGACAGAACTTTAAAACGGTGGTTGTGTTTCAAATTCCATAACTTGAAAGTTACATGAGTGATTTGAACGATTCCTATACTAAAAGAAAGCTTATGGATTGGGCTTTCATATCCTAGATTTTGAAAGTGCCACATGCAGAACTTAACTAAAACAATGGTCCGAACATTTGGGTTCTGGTGGTTTTTTTTTTACTCGCCCTGTATTAGCGCTGAAGTCTGATATATAATTCTCTATAATGAGATATACTTAAAGCGCAGTTATGTCGTAAACCGTCTATGTAGATACGAAAAAGATACCAAAAAGATACCAAAAATGCATCGAAAAGATGCTTCAAGATGAAAGCTTCTGAACTTTTAACTTCCTGATTAAATACTGAGCTTTCTAATCTGCATAATACTTGAAATCCCACTAAACTGTACCAAAACGTAAAAAAAAAAGATGCATGATTATAGTTCTCTCTCAAATGAGCCTTTAAGAAAAGAGAATACAAATCTGAACAATTTCATATTCTCTTTTGCGACAATATAGCTCACTGATCTAGCTAAACGTTTCTCATTCTAAAAGTCATTATTGTTAAAACAAAATTACTTATTATTTTAATCAAAATTTTACAACAAAATCAAGGACCCTTTACGTATTTTTTTGTGTTTTTGATAGTGGACTTATGGCTGGTGAAACCAAAAAATGCAATATTTAGAGCCCTCAATTTAGCCAGATTTTATTTCAAACATTTAGTATTCATCCATCAGTCGGGATCGTTTTTTGAGATACGGGTATGGACTCGACTGGGATTTCTTCCTTGTTTTGCGACGGTTTTATGCATTGTTTCATGCGGCAAACATCCAGGAATGTGTAGAGGTATGGATTGATGGATGAGTTGATGGGAAGGATGAAGACAACGCTCCAGACGAAGACCTCAGGATTGTTCTCGACAACACCAGCCTGGAAGAGAATTCCCATGATTATGACGGGCATCCAACATAGTAAATCTGTCGAGACAATGGCCGCCATCTTAACGGCCATCCGAACCTCGCTTTCATCTCGCGTGCTGAAGCTGCGCACTCGTCTGGCCGCTACTTTGACTTTGACAAAGATGGCGACGTAGCAGGCCAGAATGAGGCAAAAACCGAACAGATTGACACCCAGGAACAGAACGATAGCAAAGACCCAGGTAGCGGACTGGCTGATTGGTACCGGTCTGGCGTAGGTCACTTCACCGATTCCTCCAACCTTAACGACTTGTTCCTTTATCTCAAGGCCAGTAACTGTAGTGGTCAGCGGTAGACCAATGCAAACATCTGAGAGACCATAAGCGTCAGACGCCTCATCCGAAGCCAGAACTGTGGAGACCACGGCAAGAATGACTGTCAGGAGCCAGACGAAGCCCACAGCAATCTTAGCTACCTTGAGAGTCAGACGGTGATTAGTGAAGAACGGGAAGACGATAAACATGAATCTCGTGACGCTGATGAGGACTAACAAAAACATGGACGCTTCATTGGCCATGATGGAGATGAACCCTGCTACTTTACACGCTGCGCTGGATCGCCACTCGTCAGACACCTCGAAATAACGGGCTCCGTAGTGCACATCAGCCCCACCTATGATCAACATGTACAAGCCCATCAGAGCATCAGCACCAGCCAGATTGAACACCAAGAAGGAATTAATCATTCGACTAGCACGGTGTTCTGTCTTCTCCCGACACCTCCAAACCATGACGAAGAGATTGCCAACGACTGCGCCGATGCCCAAGATCCACATGAAAGCCTTTAAGACGTAGTTCGGTACCAGCTGACTACAGACAAAGAGTTCAGGAATCTCAAACCACTCCCTGCACCTTTCTTGTAGTTCTGGTCCAAAAAAGCAGCACAGACGATAGTCATTGAAGTACCTAACATAGATAAAATACAACCCACCAGTGAGAACTTCTGAGTAAACTCCTAGTTAGCAGGAGGTCGTGGGTTCGAATCCCGCCCGAGTAACTTAGCTTTTGAAGGTTTATTTTCTGACATGCAACTACCAAAATATGAACGCATGTAGTGAGGGTGATATTCCAACATTAATGTATTAAAGTCTTTCGTATGTCTGGGGACCAGAATAGGATGCTGGTACGTAAAAAGACAAGCACGAGCGGCGAAGCCGCTCGCCGCTCGTGCTAGTCTTTTTACGTGCCAGCATCCGGGGTGCGTTACGTGTCCGTATAGGCGCGTGGGACTTGACTAAAGGCTACGATTTTACAGGGTGCTTTAGAATGTCATTCCTTAACAATCCAATAAGATATTTTGTAATAATTTGATCTATTATAAGATGGAAGACATCTGCACAAGAAAGCAGGAGGTCGTGGGTTCGAGTTGCACCCGAGTGATTTTTTCCCCAACTTTCACTCGGGCGGGAGGTAACACACTGAGTATACGTCGGTGAAGGCAAAACCAAATTTGATTAATAATTTGATCGTTTCGTGTTTTTGATGTTTGCAAATGTTGTATCTTCCCTTTAAGCCTCTGGTTTGGGTCTCGTTTTTTTTAAAACTCAACCTGTTAAAAAAAAAAAGAAATTCATTTCTGGATTCGTATACTCGAAGTAGGCTAATTACATTCAAGAATAAGCACACTCACAGAAAAGACAAGTTGTCACCTAAGACATCAAACGCACCGTCTTCTATTATCGGCAGCCGTGGACTAGAGTCCATTTCCAAAATTGCTCTGAAAATAATAAGAACATTTGGAAGAGACAAACGTTATACCACTTTGCCAATACTGTAATTCGGAACATGACTGTATTTAAAAATAAACCCCCAAAAAACTTTTTTTAAATAAGGGTACGTGATTTTAAACTACTACATGTACTTACATTGTTTCTAATTTGTCGAGACCGGCAAACGCTTTGGCTTCGATTTTTCTCAGGTTTATATCAAAAATAGCACTAAAAGAAAAAATAAGGAGACGAAAACAACGTTACGTTATACCCCATGAAATCGAATGTATATTTTGAGGTTTGTGCTGGAAAAAGACGACGACAACAAAAAAGACAATAAGAATTATTCAATGGACTTTCAGCTAATTCCCAATTAAAAGAAATCCTTTTTTTAATTTTTAAGTATGTTTGTGAAAGAAATTTAGTCAATCACTTACAGTGTGGACAAACTGTCGAACCCATCAAAAGCGTAATTCTTTAAAACTGATTCTTCATCACTTGTCGCCTGAATAACCCTAAAAGAAAAAACTGATTGATTAATTCTAATTTTCAGAACTGTTTGATCTTTAAATTAAGTGATTTTCGTGCGGATATAACACCTTGCATTTAAATTTGAAATGAAATATGTAAAAAGCATTAATAAGCAATGAAATTTACTAATTAAATTCGAATTATGATTCCATCAAACTTATGTTAATCTCTGCGCGTATTATAGCACATCATGACAAATACATTTTGAAGACCTATTGGGTGCGTTTAAGTAGGTAGCTTTTCGTTCAGAAATCCAGGTTTTGTCCTTATTAGTCGTTCTTATGGGGATCCATTACAATTTTCTGGCAGAATTTTCGGCATTTCAAATTTATCGTAACCAAACTAATTAAAAACAATAATTACTTACAACACCTTCAACTGTTTAAGGTTAGGAAACATCTTGAAGGTCCCACTCTGAAGTGCGCTGACGTTTACGCCGGAAAGAAACCTATTATACAAACGTAAAAGAGATTTATTGATGTAATTTTTTGCGATATATATATCCACTTTGTTAATATGTCACTCTCTCTTCTTGGATGCTGTTGCCCGGAATGTTATTCTCCAATGGTTGTCTGGCACAGCCACGCCACCGTCCCGTCGTCAGCGAGATGAAGTGCTGAGAGGCCGCCTTGGAACCGCTGCAGAGGGCACTCCTCCACAATAGTGTTCCATCGTCCCCTCAACACCGCGGGTACAGAGAGGGGGACATAATAGTTGAACCGGTTCAACTTGGCCCAGGTGCAGGGGCGGCGGAACGCTTTTCAAACTAGGGGCAACACCAAAAAGGGGCACTTATCCAGAAAAGGGGGCACCTTCCGTCGGTGTGAAAGTGAGAGCCCTTCGGCCACCGCAATGGCGGATCCAGAACACAATTTCTTGTTTATTTTGTGGAGGGGGGCAAAAAAATATGGTCCACCAAAAAAGTGGGTACACTAATTCAGGGCGTGGGGTTCGGGGCCCGCTTAAGGGTCCCGGGGGAAAAATCGATTTTAGATGCTCTGTGGTGCAATCTGCGGCAATTTCTGACCACTTTAACCAATTTTGGTGAAATGAAGGTGGTGTGCATAGTGGCTGCCTTTCTGTGACATAAAAAAAAAAAATTGGGTTCGTGGGTTTTTGTTCTTGGGGAAGGCATGGCCCTGTTGCCCCCCCCCGGATCTGCCCTTGGGCCTTCGGCACACTGCACACCCTCTACCCCATAATCTCTCTGGGTCCGTCCATGAATTTGACTAGGGTCGGCGATCAGCTCCTTATGTCACTAAGTACAGGGTGGATTAAAAAAAAAAACGAAACCGAGATATTATTGCTAATTGGAACAGAAGTAGGGCACATGAGAATCAAAGGAAGATTATCCGGAGATATCATCTGTTAGGGTTGAATCCATGGGCGTCGCCAGGATTTTTTCTAGAGGGGGGCAAAAAAATTTTTTTGCCAAAAAATGCTTGTATTTCTCAACACATTCTCGATTTATCAGTTTAGAGGGGGGCAGGGACATTTTGCCCCCCCCCCCCAACTCATTAAATTTACACCACTTTGTCTTTGCGCCTCTTTTTCTTCTCTTTTTTTTTTTTTTTTTTTTTTTTTCTTTTTTTTTTTTTTTTTTTTTTTTCCTGGGGGGGGGGGGGCAAGTGCCCCCCCTTGCCCCCCCCCCCTCGCGACGCCCATGGTTGAATTTCCTCTTTAAAATGACACCCTGGTCATGTCATAACATTGACGGTCTACTGAGCAGTGACCAATTTTATGAAAGGGTCAGTGGGGTAGCCACGTGGGGGGGGGGGCGTGGGGCGTGGGGGGCGACACCCCCCATGAAACCTTGTCGCCCCCCCCAGTCGCCCCCCACTGAGATTTTGAGTTTCTAAAAAAGTTATCATTGATCCTCATGACGCCCCCCATGAAATGTTCCAGCCCCCCCCCCCCTACTGAAAAATTCCTGGCCACGCCACTGGAAAGGGTCTATTTTAGAGACGCGCCACTTTTCAATTGTGGTTTTTGTTGTGTCAGTTCTCACAGAGTGAAAGGCTATATGGTTGCCAAGTCAAGGCAGGTGGGGGAAAAAAAATTCAAATGAAAAGTGGCGCAAGTCTCTAAATAGACTCTTTCATAAAATTGGTCACTGCTCAGCCAACCGTGAATGTAGCGACATGACCAGGGTGTCATTTTAAAGAAGAGGTTCAACCCTAACAGAGGATATCTCTCTTTGATTCAGTGACATGTGCCCTACTTCTGTTCCAATCAGCAATAATATCTCGGTTTTATCCACCCTGTAAAAGGGGTATTGTGATAACCAAAAGCTGTACCTCCATTTCACCTAGCCCAATATGTGTCAAGAGGTTTGCACAGACATAATTATTAAGGATAAATGGCAAGTTACAATTTGATCGACAAAACATGCATTAGGCCTAACTGTGATTGTACATTAATTTATTTTGAAGAGTTTATGAGGTTAACGGGCCTATAGATTGTCTTTTATGTTGCAACGTACAGGGTGTGTGTGGTGTCGAACTGTGTCTCCAGCAAATAAGTATAAGGCTGCAACCATGCACATATTGCTGCCAATACTTCACCTCTGAAGCTACAGGTACAAAAAGGGTTTGGAGGGTTGTCACAGTCCTTTCTGCTGCGACGTACGGGACAGGACTGGGTTTCTGATGGACACACAACATTAAACAGAAAAGGTCAGTGTTAATTCCTACTTATAAGATTTTTAGGCTTTGCATGGTAGCGTTTCGGTTTGCGGTAACACCATGTGGTAATAACTACTGCTTAAAAGATATTTAGTTTTAAAAAGAACTTGATAAGAACTTATTATCAACTTCTCGGCTAAGTAGTTTTTTGTTCTGATAAGTCTCCTGACGATGACTAGAGCAGGCTAGTCGAAACGTTGAGACCAAAGACAAGTTCTTTTAGAACAAAAAGGAGGACTGTTCTTATCAGAACAAAAAAATACTTAGCGAAGTTGATAATAAGCAGGACAAGTTCTTTTCAGAACTAAATATCTTCTAAGCAGTTGTTATTACGACATGGTGTTACCGCAAACCGAAACGATACCAATTCCTACTTAACAAACTCTTACAGTAATCTGTTGAACTTTCGTGACGTGTACATGAAAAACATTTAGATTCCTGATGTTTCATTTAACTGCACTCGGCACGATTTTCGAAAATGAGGATGGAATATTTGCAGAATCCTACGTGCTTCACATCAGGCAAAGTTTCATGTGGAGGCAGTGGCGAAACTACTTAAAGCGTGGGGGTGGGAAGTACGGGGAGCACACAAGGTATACAAGATGGCTACTACAGGTCAATGGTGTTCCACACCCCACGGGCCCCGAACCCCACGCCCTATATTTTGGGACCCACTTTTTGGGTGACCAAATTTTTTTTTGGCCCCCTCCCCCCCCCAAAAAATTGTGTTCTGGATCCGCCCTTGAATTGTACAAGTCTGCAATTTTTAACGAAGAAAAATTTATTACCATAGTTATATTGCTGATTACTCGGACATTTCCTGCACATAGATTCGTCGAATCTGTCAAGTAGCGAAGTGCCTGCAACGATTTGTGCCAAAAAAGTTGGATATTGGTGAGAAAAGTGTCATAATTTTGAGTGAATTGACAAACATTACTTAATAACAATAAATTACAGGTTGCATTTTACCTAGGGTTTGGACGAACCATTTTATCCCTAAGTCATGGGCGATTTGAAGTGGGAGAGGGCAGCGGTTGTAGTTTCAACAGAGTCTTTAGTAAGTTTTGAAAACAGGCATATTTAATAAATTCCATGTGTTGTGCGGTTACTTTTAGGTTATCACCGAGAATGGTGTCTTTACAAATACATTGGCGCCTAATTACTAAACTATACCTTTTTTTACTTACAATTCGCCTCGTCCGATGCATCCTTGCACTGCTCAAATCCATCACATCGTGAACCATTACCCAAACAAGTCACGCCCTCAACGTCATCAACACATCTGAAATCATCTCTTCTGCAACATCCTATACAACAAAAAAATGAAATCATTTTTTACAGTGAAATTCACTCGTGGCGTAACAGTGTGTTGCTTTGCTGAGATAGTTCATTCCCTATTTTCTGATTTGCTAAAAAAAAATTAACTTCTTTCAAATGGATACAATATTCATCCGTTCACTGCGGCATAGTTTCGTAAAATGCTCCGCGTCAAGTCCAACACAAGTCTATCACAAGTCCATCACAAGTCTATCACAGGTCATATCATAGGCCACGGTCACACGACCAATCACAATGACGTCGCAAAACCGACAATGAAGTACATTTGCCACAGTTATATAAAATTAAGTAGTTTTACTTGAGACTAAAAGACTTGTATGGAATCTGTTGACTTCTGATGGCTGGACTCCGCCAAACACCCACCGTTTTCTTTGATCGACGATGGTGCTCCTTCTTGCCTCACTGTCACCGAAAACCCGCGGCAAGAGGAGACATGATAACTTCGGAACTTCATCCAGGCCTCGTGACCGTTAGACGCGACTCGAGCCCCGCCGACCCCAGTCAAATTCCCGGTGAAATCTACGATGACGTTGTCACGCAAGACGGAGGCCAAGTCCGACGCATCGATCCCGTTCCCGATCTGCAGCTCGTCATTTCCCGCAATCTCTATCACGTCGAAATCAAAAGTCACTCTGCGGCCTCTGTCGACTCGGATCAGCCAGATACTGAGTACTTCATCTGGGTAGAAGCCATGAGTGTAATTTGGGAACTGGAACGACCACTGGGGGGCCTCCTCGGTCAATGAAACAATATGAAGTGCATCGGGAATTTGAGCTAATCATGACAAGAATAGAAAGAAGAAAAAAATGTCATTAATGACGGGTTGACTCTGACCTTTTTTGACAAGGCTAAAATAGTGACTCTAAGCCGGCATTCGACTAGGTAGCGACGAAGCTGTTGTCGATATAGTGCACTCGACCAAAATCAGGGGCTGGTCTGATATGCCACTCTTTGGGGTCAAATTGATAATTTTTTCGCGTATTTCTTTTTTTATTATATTAATTATTAATAATATTTTTTCAATTTTCTGGGTCAATGGCCAGGCAATTTGTGACCAAAACAAGTGGCATTTTGACCTGGATTTTGGTCGAATCTGACCTGGGATTTTTAAGGGTTAGTCAGGCTAAAGCCCGGCTCTTTACTTCACACGAACGCGAAGCGTATTACATATCACGAAACATTCGTTGTGATTTTCGTATTCATCTCTATGGGCAATTCCGTAAATTCCAGCTCTTTTTGTACGTCCGGCCACATGATTTTACAAGGTCGTAAAGCTGGTTGTACATTGTTTTTGTTTGGCCTGTAATTGTTTTCTCTTCATTAGATGTCACACATTAGTAATGTATCACATTCACACTACCAACAAAAGCTCGTTAAACTGTCTGATATGTACGTCCGAATTTACGCAGGGAATTAAACAACAATGATCTAATTTCAAACTAGGAAATATTTTTTTTTAAACATGACGCAAAAACTCAACTGGTACCCTAGTTGAGGGCTCTATACCAACATGATCGAATTTACAAAATGAAAATTATTATGTGTTATTAATTACAGACGGTCTAATCTAGATGCTACAGGCTTTTCCCTGCCACTTCTAGACGATATTGTTGGCTGCTGCATTTTTCGTCTTTGACAGTACTCTGAAGAGTTTCTTCTAGAAGAACAGCAGTGTTCTCTACCGCACAAAATTAGTGCCATCGTAGCCTCAACAAAACACTCCCACTAAAATCAGGGACAACACCAAAACGGTAAAAAAAAACATGGGTAAAACACTCCCAATATGAGGGAAAAACATGGGAGTCGGGTGGGCGTGTCGGTACTTTCCTCGCCTTCCACCTCTGTGACCCGTGTTCGAATCCCGCCTGGGTCAATATGTGGATTGGGTTTTCAGTCCCTACCTGATTCCGTGGGTTTTCCCCAGAATATTTTCTGGGCTTTTACGGCCACCTCTAAAACTGTAATTTCTTCTCATTGTCTTCTCTCTAAGTTGGTGTGATGTTTCCTCTGGCTGGGGTGCTTTGCTTACTACAATAAGTATACAGATACATCAAAAGGGTAAAACTGCCTGCCTCCCTCCCACCCAACCATTAAGTCAATGATTGTTTCAAATATACAAACCAAAAAGTAACACAAAAACCTAGACTTGTGTTTGTGGACAAACAGGGCTATTTTCGGCAATTGATTTGGTGACATCTGGCATGTCATGTACATGTAGATTAACAAGTAGAACTAATATCCGGGTCGGATGTGTATTTCCTGTGTGTAAATACTGAGAAAGTGAAGGTGGTGTCACATACTGAACATGAGGACATTATCATAACATAAGCAACAACATAAGCTACCAACAACAATCACTGCGGAAATCGTCTCAGGAAATGTCGCATAACAGTGTTTTTTTTTGTCTTTTCCAGGAGATCAGACTAAGGTATAGGATACTAAGGTACTACGGTATATAGGATACATAGTGTGCACAATGAGAGAAATTCATGTGTGAATGATTTAGCTGACTACTTACCGTAGCTTGAACGTGCCAACATACAGAACAAAATGATATCCGAGCAAAGACATCTTGTCGTCATACCAACATGATCGAATTTTACAAAATGAAATTTACTATGTGTTATTAATTACAAAATTAGTAATTAATTACAAAAGGTCTGATCTAGACGCTACGGGCTTTTCCATGCCGCTTCTGGACGATATTGTTGGCTGCTGCAGTTGTCGTCTTTGACAGTATTCTAAAGAATTTCTTCTAGAAGATCAGCAGAATACCGCGCAAAATTAGTGCCATCGAATCCTCAACAAAACACTACCACTAAAAACAAGGACAACACCAAACTAGACATATGTTTGTGGACAAACATGGGGCTGTTTCGGCATTATGTTACAGACTGATAGGTAATGCAGGTGTAGTAAAAAGAAAATGCAAATGTAGATTTGTAGGCTGTAGAAAATGCAGCTTTTCAAAAATCAATAAAAAAAAATAGGTGATGACGTCATCATGACGTCATAGTCTTGGCATAATTTTTGTATGAGGGTCTTCCTTGGCTGTAACATTGATGACGATTCCAGATCGCCAAGTTATAGAAATGGTGGCTTGAAAACGTGTACAAAGTAATGGGCTAACACGTGTACAAAGTTAACGGGCTAAAAAAAAAAATCCCACTGCAGAAAAATTGCACCTTTAAATTTGTAATTTGCCTTTGAACTGAAATATTTTTATGAAATATTACTTGATATTCTGACCCTTAGGAATATGTTGAATCGAATGATAGCGCGAAAAAAAAATAGGATTTCTCTTTCCTTCTCATAGTAATTCTCGGCTGAAGTTCAGAACTACTCAGTAAGATATCAGTGTGGTATAGGAAAAGACTTGTGGAAAATCCCACTGCAGAAAAACTGCACCTTTAATTACGTAACATAGGGCTTTTCGGCATTATGATTTTTTATTATACGTCCCTGACTATGCGCATGCATGAACATAAAATCTGTCAAAGTTAGCCGAAAATCGGCTAAAACGGTCACTTTGCTGTGGACAGGATTTGACCTCGGCAACGCGTGCTCTGCAGGCTGACTGACATAAATGTACGACGTATGTGCGTAACGTACGTGTATGTACATCTAGTCGTTCTGTGCATGTTTTAGAGCAGAGGTATTGTCAACCTGAAGTTTTAAGCGTGCGCAGGGCATGTCCGAGTTCGCTTATTGCCTTGAAGCTTTGAAATGTTTTAGACCTACCCTTAAATCGACAATTAAAGTAAAAACTAACATAAAAACTGCCATGGTTGATTTTTTTTAGGAATTTTCAAATGAAAAAGGGTCTTTTTATTATGACGTCATTCGCCTAAAACTTCGCACACGTCCTAAGTGGGTCAAGGTCATCATATACACCACTATTTAGGCGATTACGACAAACTTCGCCACAGACATCTTTTCAAAGTAGCCAAAGTAGAGTGTTTTAAACGTGTACAAACCCTATGGGGAAAATGCATCTTTAATGTGACGTAACCTGAGACCTGATGAATGACGTCACGATGACGACCTTCTTCTAGGACCATCTATGAGTAGTGGTCTAAGAGTGTATACCAAGTATAAGGTTGATCGAATTTAAGTGCCAAAGTGGAGCGTTTTAAAACGTGTACAAAACCTATGGGGAAAATGTGCATCTTTCATGTTAAGTAACGTGACACCTGATGACGTCACGATCACGAATTTCTTCAAGGACCATCTCTGGGTGATGGTTTAAGTGTGTACCAAGTGTAACGTCGTTCGGATTTACGAAAGTGCCGAAATGGAGCGTTTTAAAACGTGTACAAACCCTATGGGGAAAAATAAATCTTTGATGTGACGTAACCTGACACCTGAAGACGTCACAATCACGAATTTCGTCTAGGACCATTTGTGGGTGGTGGTCTAAATATGAATTAAGTTAAAAGTCGATCGGATTTACGAACATGCCAAACTGGAGTGTTTTAAAACGTGTACAAAACATATGGGGAAAATGCATCTTTAATGTCAAGTAACCTGACACCTGATGACGTCACGATCACAAATTTCTTCTAGGACCATCTGCGGGTGGTGGTCTAAGTATGTACCAAGTCTGAAATCAATCGGATTTAAAAAAAGGTGCCTAAGTGGCCTGGTAGAAGAAACGTGTGTTAAACCTATGGAAAAAAAGTCTGAAAAAGGAGAAAAAAACAAAAACAAAAAAAAACAAGAGCTGTTTCGGTGGGTCACCGAAACAGCTAAAAATAAAAATCTTAACGAAAACAAAGGCTGTTTCGGCAAAAGTGCCGAAACAGCCCAAAAAAAATAAAAAAATAAAAATCTTAACGAAAACAAAGGCTGTTTCGGCAAAAGTGCCGAAACAGCCAAAAAGGTAAAAAGGGGTATAACACTCCCACTATGAGATGCAAACATGGGGAGTCAGGTTGGCGTGGCGGTATACTTTCCTCGCCTTCCACCTCTGTGACCCAACGCAGGTCGGAAAAATACAGCGTTGGAAAAATACAGTTTTTCTTGAAAATGTCAGCACACCCGCCACAACTTTACATGATGCTTTAGACTAGTGTCATTCCCTAACAATCTAGTAAAATATTTCGTGATAATTTGATCATTTCGTTTTTGGATGTTTGCAAATGTTGTATCTTTCCTTTAACTGACTACATACCGTAGCTTGAACTTGCCAACACGCAGAACAAAATGATATGCGAGCACAGACATCTTGTCATCAGCATGGTTGAAGTTGTATCTAGCTACAGAAGTAATGGCGGGTTGCATGGAGGATCCGATGATGAACTATGCAGCCAAGTTGAATTTAGGATTAGCATTTATACCCCAATGGTAAACATGTTTCCTGTTTCCTGCACCACCATTGCGCATGTGCGTGCCACGTGACACTTATCAATGGACCTTTTTCGCTCGTACCCCCGCCCTGCAAACAGGACGCTGGGATACTCTGATGAATTCGCGCTCTGATTGGTTGGATTTTGCGTGACCAGTGTAAGACCAAAATTTAGACTGACCCTGAACACACATCCCTGATACCACTCTCACAACAGGTGTTCCACATTACACCCAAGGTCTTCAGGTCACTCTTTTCCAAGCAATACACCCACAGCATACCAAGACTGTGATTTAACCCTTGTACAGGGGAAACTGACCTCATAAGGATACTCCCCCAGACTGACCATTACGTCAGTCCATGGTCAGTCTAGAAATCATCTCCTATTTTCACTCCAAGTGGTCCCTCTGAAACTGTATAAAATGTCCACATTTTCCCACTTTCATGGAGTTCTTCTTCTTCTCCCTGGGAAACCAGAGGCATAGCCATAAGCTGATTCAGCCCTATGCTCTGGCCAGTCTTCATCTACAAAACTCTTCAGAACCTCTGTCTTCTGTCTCCAACTTCCGTATTCTAGTACCCAGCCATACCCATAAGCTGATTCAGCCGTATGGTCTGAGGTTATAGTTCTGTACATGCACAATACCGGTAGAATATTGAGTTCTTGAAAATAAACCAGTTTTCCATATCGCTGAACTCCTAGTCATTACCAGTGTGTCTGTGTCAGAAAGTAGTAGCTTTATTGATTGTGCTGACTAGCGCCCTCTTGTGGTTTGCATATTCATTTGGCTTACTGCTGGATAGCATGTAGGGCGCCCTCCATAATATCCTTATTTTCCAATCACATTTTTGTCCGTAACTTCCGTTCCAGCGTTTGATCCAAACTTGACCTGTTTTCCCATTTGTTTACTTTATTACCCATGTGATTATTTGGCCCATGTTCAAATACATGTAGCTCACATGACCCCCTTTATTCATTATTACATGTAATTAGGACACAGGACGCACATGTATGGATGCACTAGGGATTTCCATTTATTTCCTTCCTTATTTTGTTCTTTATTTAGAACCACGGGAAAATCTCACGGGAAATCTCACAGGGATAACTTTCAACCTCATACACGGGATTAACATCAGAGCAGGGTGGATAAGCTGGCACTGTAATTAACTGGTTCACTTTTATCTAACCGGTTTACATCGTTCAATAAACAGTCTACTTGGCTTTAAACCGGTCTCAACACCCTCACGTTTTTTCATGGTCCTTCGAACCGGATTCGAACCAGCGACCCATGGATCGACTGCCAACATCCAACCGTCCATCCCGGACTGTTCGTCCACCCAAGCGCTTCGAAGATTTTGCACTTGGTTCCCCTACTGGTAGCCACCGCACTTCCTCCACAACTTCACATGCCGGTCAAGCTGTTCCCACATCTCCCAACTGAGCGACTCACAAGCTGCGAAGCTCACCGCCATGAGGAAGCAATCCCAGCTTCAGGAACTCCAACGGCAGATAGCCGAAGATGAGTTATACAACACACAACTCAAAGAGCAGGATAAGCGAGCCAGAGCAGCACGTATGCAGCTTGAGGAAGTTGAACGTCAAGCGCTAAGAGAGCGAGAGACAATTACGACGCGTCTTTCTAGACAAAGAAGACTGCGTCAAGCCGAACTGGAACGACGAGATGCCGAGGCTGTTCAATCATTTCTGCAAGACGATGCAGATCCAGCTATCCATGACATCAGTGAGATTCCATGCTCCCAGCCAACTGCTGATCCAACCCTGTCGCTGAGCAATACATCTTTGAACACCCCAGATGTAGCCGAGACTGACCACACTGTACTGACCACTTCACAAGTCCCTGTGAATGGTTCACCTCCCAGTGCACCCACCTGCTCTATTACTGGACAGCAACCAGTTACTCCAGTGAGCACCCCGCAGGAAACAGGATGTGACTCCCTGAAACCAGTGTTCCCAACCAGTAACACGCTCCAACAGACGAATCATACTCCTGTCTGCAACCCTGGTGCACCACCGTCATCAGTCATCACGCCAATATCTTCTCCCACTATGGGAACTGTTCCAGAAATTGCATCAGTGAACACCAACCTCATGGATCTCCTCATGGCATCATCCGTCGGGGTACCGAAACCAACCCTGCCGAAGTTTTCCAGTGGTAGGGAGAAAGACTTTGCGCTGCTGAAGATTGCTCTCCAGAATCTGGTTAATGTTCACCCGCATCTCAGCGAGCAATACAAGTACCAAGTGCTAATCGGCAGTTTGGAAGGCAAGGCCCTGAAGCTTGCGAAATCCTACCTCCATAACAGCCAGCCACACACCAAGGCATTGGCAGCACTGAGCGACAAATATGGCCAACCCCGTCAGCTGGTGCAGACTGAAATAGCTGCAATTATGATGACACCGCCGATCAAGCACAACGATACCCAGTCCTTTGAAGACTTCTGTCTCGATGTATCCTCCTTGGTGGGCATGCTTGAATCCTTAGACGGCCAAGCCGAAGTGGAGCTTCGATGCGGCTCACATGTAGACAAGCTGCTGAGCAAACTCTCCCCGAGTCTCCGCACCAGTTTCATAGAGCACTGCATCAAGAAGGGTATACTCAAGCCGAATTCAGGTGAAACGTACACTCTTCCTCAGTTCGCCGCGTGGCTAAAGTTGAAGTCGCAGTCGCAGATGCTCGCTAAACAAGCTGTAACTGGTCACATCGAAGATCAGAGTAAACCGAGATCATCGACCGGTGAAGCAGAAGCCAACTCCGACATCTGCATTCCTGACAGGAGGCAAGCAGGAGAAATATGTGAGCCCCAAATACACCAAGCCGAAGCCAAAGCCGTTCTGTCTGTTCTGTGATGGGAAAGATCACTTCTTGAATGGCTGTCAGACCTTCAAGGCACTTTCTACCGAAGAGATAGTGAAGTGGATCCAAGAGAATAAACGCTGTTGGAAGTGTTGCCGCAAGCATGAACCCGATGCATGCACCTTGAAGAAACCATGCCACCAGTGTAAGGAAGTGCACCTTACAGTTCTGCATGAGGCTGCCCAGAAGGCTACAAGTGTTTTCATGGTGAAACCTACAAGCAAGTCGGTTTATGTGGACAAACCTAGGCGACCATGCAATACCATGCTGAAAGTGGTAAGAGTTACCCTCCACGGTCCAGACAGCAACATTGACTCTTATGCAGTACTTGATGATGGATCTGAGCGAACCATGTTACTTCAAGATGCAGCACAACAGCTTAAGCTCAGCGGAACACCAGAGACTATGCATCTACGAACAGTCAGAGAAGACCTTGTCATCTGTCAAGGTCAATCCGTGTCTCTGTCTGTGTCACCCCATGACAAGCCAGATGTGAATTTCTCCCTGGATGGTGTCTTTGCGGCTGGTAACCTATGCCTGTCCGAATACACGTATCCAGTCAAGATAAGGCAACAGTGCTACCCACATCTTCGTGACTTGCCACTGCCTTTGGTTGATAAAGCTCGACCAGTCATCCTAATTGGGTCAGATCACGTTGACCTCATCGCCCCAAGACGACCTATCAGGTTCGGCCCTAGTGGGACACCAGTAGCCGCTCTCACAAGACTGGGTTGGACTCTCCATGGACCAGCCAGCATTTTGAAGCAGAAAGCTGGTGAGCAACGGTGCTTCAAAGTCTCAGCCCAATCAGAGACAGCCGAAATGATGAGGCACGTCGAGAAACTTTGGCAAGTTGATGTTGTGCCTTATGTGAACGAAAAGCACGTCGTTCGCTCCAAGCAAGATCAACGTGCGGTGCAACTTCTAAAAGACAAGACAGCCCGTGTGGATGAGGGAGGAATTCAGCGTTATGTAACTCCCCTCTTGCGAACTGACAACGCCAAGTTCCATGCTCCAAAGGAGGCTGTCCTTCCAACCCTGAGAAGAACAGAAAGGCGCCTTGCAACCCGACCATCGCTGGCAGAAAAACACAACGAACTAATCCAGAAGCTAGTAGATGCTGGTTACGTCAGAATCCTGGCAGCGGAAGATGCTGCAAAGCCTGAAGAATCCTGGTACATTCCGCATCACAAAGTCGAACACAATGGGAAACTTCGCCTTGTGTTTAATTGCTCCTTCCAGTATCAGAACCAGATACTCAATGAGCACCTACTTCCTGGTCCATCCCTCGGTGCATCGCTCCTTGGGGTACTGTTGCGTTTCCGCCAACATGCTGTAACAGTGTCAGGGGACATTAAGGCAATGTTCCACCAAGTAAGACTGCAGCCCACCGAAAGATGTCTCTTCCGCTTCCTGTGGAGAAACATGAAGACCGACACCGAACCCAAGATCTATGAGTGGCAGGTACTACCCTTCGGAGCAACATGCAGCCCCTGTTGCGCCACTTATGCGCTACGTAAGCATGCCTTTGATCATCGAGAAGTCTGCTGAAGTTGCTGATGCAGTAGATAGATCGTTCTACGTCGATAACTGCCTAGTCAGTGTACCACAGGAAGACGAAGCCAAGACTCTCATCCACAACATGCGTGACTTGCTTGCCAAGGGTGGAGAGACAGACTTGGCCGAACCCATGCTCGGACTCCAGTGGGACTGTAGCACGGATGATCTGCAATACCGGCACCGGGTAGTCAACTATGATTGCCTGAACATGAGAAACATGTACAAAGCCTTAGCCAGCCAAGTATGATCCAAATGGGTACCTCACACCATTCACTGCCAGAGCCAGAGTTATCGTACAGGACTTATGGAAGACCAAACGTGACTGGGACGATGCCCTGGAGCCCGGAGAGATTATGGACCGATGGCGAGCCTGGGCAAATGAGCTACCAAACCTGTCTGTCATCAAACTAACTAGATGTTACACGCCCCCTGATGTCAACCCAGAAACAGCCAGTCGCCAGCTTCACATCTTCTGTGACGCGTCTGAGAGGATCTACGGTGCAGTCGCCTACCTCCGGACGGAAGATGAGAAGCATACCATACACACCAGCTTTGTAATGGCCAGGTCCCGAGTTGCGCCAAAGAAACAGCTCTCCATGCCCCGCCTCGAGCTCTCGGCCGCTTGGCAGGGGCTCAATTGCCCAGTCTCCTTCAGCAAGAGTTGACTCTACCCCTAGAAGATATTGTTCTCTGGAGTGATTCTACAACAGTCCTGACATGGCTGAAGTCAGAGTCCTGTAGGTATAAAGTCTTTGTGGGGACCCGAGTGACCCAGATCCAGAACCTGACTGACGTCGACCAATGCAGCTGATGATCTGACAAGAGGGAAAAGTCTGCTGTCACTCAGTCAACCCTGCAGACGGGCCACCATTCCTATCCGCAAGCCCTGATCTTTGGCCAGCCTTCCCACCTGCCCTAGCTGGGGATTCCTCGGAGCTGAAGAAATCCTCCTTCTGCGGTATAGTGACCGTGGAACTGGCTGACATCCCAGACCTGGAGAAGTACAAATCTATGGATGAGCTCATCGAGGCATCTAAGCAGCTCTGTGACAGGGCGGCGAAGGATGATGGTCCTGTTGAACTAACAGCTGATCAGCGAGCAGAAATTGAGCTTCACCTATTCCAACGAGCCCAGAAATCCAGTTTTCCCGAAGAGTGGGGTGCCCTCAAGGATGGTAAGGAGCTCCCTCGAGGAAGTAGACTGCTGCAGCTCTCGCCAGAGTGGGATGGAGGTGACCAAGTCATCAGAGTTGGGGGCCGGCTGCGTCATGCTGAAGGAATCCCGCTTTTCACCAAGCATCCAATTGTGCTCGACCCTGCACATCCTGTAACTAAGCTCCTTATCCAGGACTTTGACCAGAGACTCATGCACTATGGTCCAGAACGTGTCCATGCCGAAATCAGAAGAAGATTCTGGATTCTGCGGGGTCGACAGGCTGTCCGCAAACGTCAGCGTCAATGTTGTGACTGCCAGAGGTGGAGAGCCACCGATGCCTTTCTGGTGGCTTTCCGAAGATTCGTCTCCCGAAGGGGGAAGCCGTATGAGCTGCTGTCGGACTGCGGAACCAACTTCAAAGGGGTGCTTCCGAGCTGAAGGAAGCCTTCTCAGCGATGGATCCAGCCCTACAGCAAGAGCTTGCCAAACACCAAGTAAGATTTCGTTTCAACCCTCCAAATGCTCCGCATTTCGGAGGATTGTGGGAGAGAGAGAGATCAAGTCAGCCAAGTATGGCCTGCGAGTTGTCCTCAATGATCAGACGGTACCAGAGCAAGTCCTTCGCACAGTACTCATCGAGGTTGAAAGAAGCCTCTTGGCTACACACCCTCAGACATTGCCGACATTGACCCTGTCACACCGAATGTCCTTCTGATGGGGCGCTACGACCCAGCTTTACCTCAAGTTGTCTATCCAGCCAAAGACCTGTTGGGCAGACGTCAGTGGAAGCATAGCCAAGTTCTTGCAGACCACTTCTGGACCAGATTCTCCAAGTTCTACCTACCTTCACTTCAGAGTCGTCAGAAGTGGCAAAGAGATGTGGTGGGTTTGTCCAAGAACGACGTCGTCATGATCATTGACCCGAATCTCACTCGGGCGCAGTGGCCTATCGGCAGAGTTACTGAAACCTTCCCTGGACCGGATGGTCGTGTCCGGAGTGCCGAAGTGAGAGTCAGAAACAAGGTCTACACACGTCCTGTAGCTCGGCTGATTCAACTCCCTGAGATGAGCAATAACGATGAACTCAAGGACGCTCCGACCTCATAGGTTGATGAACAGTTGGATGTTTCACAAGATGCTTTCTTTGTGCTTATAAATTTGTTTCCCAAATTTAGGGGCGGCTGTGTCAGAAAGTAGTAGCTGTATTGATTGTGCTGACTAGCGCCCTCTTGTGGTTTGCATATTCATTTGGCTTACTGCTGGATAGCATGTACGGCGCCCTCAATAATATCCTTATTTTCCAATCACATTTTTGTCCGTAACTTCCGTTCCAGCATTTGATCCAAACTTGACCTGTTTTCCCATTTGTTTACCTTATTATCCATGTGATTATTGTATAACTCTAAAGACATGTAGGCCCATGTTCATGTACATGTAGATCGCATGACCCCCTTTATTCATTATTACATGTAATTAGGACACAGGACGCACATGTATGGATGCACTAGGGATTTCCATTTATTTCCTTCCTTATTTTGTTCTTTATTTAGAACCACGGGAAAATCTCACGGGAAATCTCACAGGGATAACTTTCAACCTCATACACGGGATTAACATCAGAGCAGGGTGGATAAGCTGGCACTGTAATTAATTGGTTCACTTTCATTCAACCGGTTTACATCGTTCAATAAACAGTCTACTTGGCTTTAAACCGGTCTCAACACCCTCACGTTTTTTCAGTGTCTTTGTATAGTCTTCGTAGTCGTACGTTCATCCTGCTCTGAGCCACAGCTACCCTATCTTAACATATAGAGTATAGCCAAACAACCAAAGACTATAGCCAAATCTATATGTTACACCAGTGACCTGCGCGTCATCAAGGTCGTGACTCTGCAAGGTTTAAAACGGCCGTTAAGACTGTTTCATTACTCTTTTATTCCAGTTTAGAGATGCTTTTTTCTCGTTAAAAAGCGTAATAATGTGGGAAATTCTGTAAAACTTATCTGTGTTGTAAATTTACAATTCCCGTCCACTCGCTCAGACTCCGTTTCGAATCACGAACGGTCGGATTGCATTATGCGACGCTGAAAATTTCGTCCACATGGTCCGCAATGAAACAAAAAACACATCCGGTATGGAATATGTGCAATTCTATGGGAACTTTTTGGATAGCATTATTTTGCGCACATTGTCTAACTGCGGTCTTGAACAGCTGCAGCAAGATGCTTTATACATAGGTCATAGGCCATTTCCTTCACAAGATTCTGTGAAGCTCATCAGAGTATCCCAGCGTCCTGTTTGCAGGGCGGGGGTACGAGCGAATGGATCTTTTACTAATAAATGCATAAATATGCACGCATGCGCATAAAATAGGCCTGGCGGCCCAAAGCGAAAGCGGTCCATTGAAAATGTACCGAGGGGTCTTCTTCTTCCAAGTTCTGCGCAAACTTCAAATTGTGGAAGACTGAGGCACATTGTTAGGTGTGCAACTTGTGGATGGAGTGCATAGGCTACTGTTTGGACATGGAGACCCCTAGTTAGAATCTGCTTAAAGTTTGAAGGGTTGCAAGGCTCAATAATCATTTCATTTCATTTTGTTTCATTTCATTTATTATTTTGCAAGTATAAAAAACATAGGCCTACATGTATAAACAATAAGCTACAATTATGGCAATTAGGTGGACCAATGGACAAGAAACCCCCAAAATAATAAATGCACCCCTGCAGGATCTGTTAACTCAATAACTATCGAGTAGTTATCCAGGCATAATTTTAACACAAACAGAAAAAAATACAAGAACAATGAATACAACCCCCACAAAAACCATCCCAATTAGTGAAAAGCACTTTTATGCATTCAAGGAATTTAAGTTAAAGACCAAGTTGAAAAAAAAACCCACTTGGAAGATAGTTTGGTGTTTCGGTTACTTGAAACAACTAATAATATTCTCATCGGAGTTAGCCAGTCCCTTCCACAGATCTGTCCGGGAGAACTGGCCGAGTCTCTCTGTTAAAATTAATAATTGTTCAGTGGAGAAAGTCCATTTCTTTCTCAAAAAGGGCGAGTCACAATCCCCGATGTATCCAGCTCGAAAACTACTACGTTTAAGTAGAAAAATCCCACAAATATTATCTTTTGACTGTTTGGACGAGAACAAAACACGCATTTGTTTTGGCCAGAATTAAGCGAAGACATTTCCCATGCATCAGTGATACTTCTTTCGTAATATCCGTCACCCAACGACTTTATCAACATGGACGTCGCCAGGATTTTTCCTAGAGGGGGCAAAACATATTTTTCCCCTTAAAAATCGTGCATTTCTCTCGATTTATCAGTTTTAGAGGGGGGCGGGGACATTTCCCCCCCCCCAAAAAAAACTCATTAAATTTACACCACTATGACTTCGCACCTCTTTTTTATTTATTTTTTTCTTCCTTTTTTTTTGTTTTTTGCTTTTCCAAGGGGGGAGGAGCGCCCCCTTGCCCCCCCCCCCCCTCGCGACACCCATGTTTATCAATAAACACTGCTGGCAAAGAAATGAACCTAATTATTAGAGATACATGTACTAACATCACTGTAACGAAAAGATACCTGTAAAATTTACGGTAACTTACATGTCAGGCTGCATTTTAGCCAAAGATTGCAAAATGTTCGGACTCTTTTGACCCTCTATACTATTGGCAAGAAATATTACGGAAACAATTTTGGGAACCATTTTTCCGGCATTAATGATAAAAAACTCTTAGCATTCGATAGCTGCCGCACCGTAAACCTCTTGGTTTATGTCATATACTTCCACGTAAAAATAATGAATTGATAAGTTAAATTTTGTGTGAAAATTGTTTGGATATTGTAGTTAAGAATCATTAACGTTCTGTTATGACTTTTTAGCCTCGAGCCTTGCGCATCTTTTGATACCAAAAACATAAAAATCGGACCATGGGTTGCCGCGCAGTGAAAATCTTTTCCGCGCTACGCGCTGTGAAAACTGAATTTTCCCGTATACGTCGTGTACACAGAGCAGAATTGCCATTCGTACATGAATAATTAATTAGCCATAATTCCAAAACTGTTTGACCTATAGTCAAAGGGTATACCCAATTTGGGTAGTCAAAGGGTATACCCAATTTGGGTATGTTTATGAAGAGTTGCTCTATGCATGTACCGAGTTTCAAAAAAAAAAATAACTCGATGGCCGAGATCTTAGGGGATTCCCCCCCCCCCCCCGGATGAGAGATGGTCAAAATATCCCGGTCCTTTAAGGGTTAAGGGAATTATGTATTAGACCTAAACGTTAATATTTGTTTACTGTTTTGACAAAAATCGCATTTATTGCAAGAACTGTACGAAGACATTTCCCATTTTCTAGTTTTCAATGTTTCGGTTTATTTCATCATTGTCTTCTACACTGTAGTATGAGCTCACACCCCCTCCCTCTTGCTTGGTAGGCTGAAAACATGAACAGTAATTGTTGAATCGTCGATTTACTTGAAGAACGCCCTCTTGGTTTCAGACATCGCAATACTTTTACAACTTAACAGATCAGAGGGCGCTATGTAAACGTATATGGATATCCTAACATTTTTGTCTGGGGTTGCAGAGCTTGCAAAGTCTGTCACGAGCCAATGTGGCCCATGAGGCCGGCGTCTATCTCCGGTTTCAGTTACATGAAACAACTGAGAATATTTTCTATTCTCCCTGGATCGGATGCTAATTCCACGGCAGGTTGCTCCCCCGCTATTATGCCGGTACCATATTCCTGGTTATAGCTCCGGAGAGAGGCAAGTGGGGATGAAGTGGCTTGCCCAAGGACACAACATATGACTAGCAGCTGGATCCGAACCCCTGACCCTCTGATCGTGAGTCACGAACCCTAAACACTAGGCCACACTACTCCACTTAGGGTTGTAGACAAGAAAATAAACGGCCATAGACCCCAGTGATAAATGCCTCCACCTGCAAAATTCTGGAAAAATACTCAGAAGGCTCCTAGGGCTAGGTTTTGAAAACACGTCAAAATAAAGCTTATTTCACAATCTTGCATTTTCTGTGCTCATATTTTAACCAGAATTAATTTCCTGGGCTGAAATTCGGACTTAATACTTCAATTTGCGACGAATCAACACACCTTGAAAATTCCTAGTTTTTGAGTAAAATCCATATATCTTTTTCGTGATAACCTTGTGGAGACGTATTCACCTATAGAAATTGTCCTTTGGAGAAGTATACAATATTGTGTTCCCTATTATACCCATGTCTCCACAGGGTACCGTGTACCTTATCATTGCAGTTGTACCCGCAAAGGTGGCTAAATTAAATAAATCCGAGTGCGTATTGTCTCTAGTTGTGTACATCGCAATGAGATTATAATGACTTGACATGATCACTGAATATAATGATAATACCATGTTTGGGAAGATGTAGTTGCATGACTTACATCGTATCTGCACCAAATAGCTCACTAACGTTTGGGCTGTAGTGGAAGCCATACATATAGCAATATAGGTATTCATTTTCAACAGCTAGTCAAAATGATGATACAAAGCCTGATTGCCTAAATTTTATTTTCATTATGTTTTCCCCTTTATGTTCATGGGGTTCCAGACAAGGAAGGGTGTTGGTCATAAAAACAAATCTGGGGTCTGGAGCCCAAAATAGGGTCGGTTGGAAATAGCC
Organism: Patiria pectinifera; assembly: GCA_029964075.1. Lineage (NCBI taxonomy): Eukaryota > Metazoa > Echinodermata > Asteroidea > Valvatida > Asterinidae > Patiria > Patiria pectinifera. The sequence goes on along the minus strand of CM057149.1, from coordinate 27,598,336 downwards.
GAAACTTTGAGGGCATGTAAATCGTGATTTTGTTTATATCTTTCTAGAAACACCATACAAACTTCCATTGGCAACGGAAAGAGACAAAAGTTAGTCTTAGACTAAATAAAAGTGCATTGTTTTATTTTGTTCCTTTTGAATATATACATGGCGTTTGTATTTACTTAATTACATTACAAATTGTTTTTCCCTCTATTAAGATTGTAAAGAAAAAGTAGTTATTCACTTACAGTACATATCCATTCAATATTACACAATGCAGTGCGCCACCTAGAGTTTGCCACGAAGATACCATTTTTCAAGTTTACGGTTGACAAAAAACGGCCCATTTGAACGAGTATCAGTAGACAACTTGAGTTAATTTGTTAAGGATTGGGGCATAGTCTTCTGCCGCTTAACAAAAAAAACACCACATTGATAAAAAGAAGAGAAAAAGGCAAACATATACCCGAATCATACGCTTACGAAACTACTGACGGGACAAACTATGATTTCAAATAGCCCGCACTGCAAATTTGTCGACCATCTCCCACAATGCACTGAAAAAAAATAAACTATCCTTGGCAAACTCTTGGTGGCTCACTGCATTGTGAAACGCCCGAATTCAAGTGTATTAACATGATGAACGGGCAAATTTCTACTTTATTTAGGTTTACACGTATATTAGACATTATTTTGTTTTATTGTATTCAGAGGCAGTACAGCGCCGGGAGTTGAACCACCGACCTGTACAGCAAGACTTCAGACAATGCCCATTTTACTTGTCCCAGAGGGCCAGTCTAGCGCCCTCTTAGTACCGATCTGACAGACTGACTACCTCACTGCACTTGTGAGTACTGTACATAAGAGCGGTTGTGCAGGGCCAGTCAAAAAGAAAGTGACCCGGCCGGATTATTTTCCCCCTTAAAAGCAATTATATTTGATACACAAATGAAGTATGTCTTAAAAGAACATGTTCTTCCCTAGGGCGGACCCAGAACCAGTGTTTTTTTTTTGGGGGGGGGGGGTGGCGGCCCAAAAAGTGGGTCAAAAAATTACGGCGTGGGTTTCGGGACCCCCTATTCGGTCACTTTCATTTTGACTCACCCTGTATAATGCTGAAGATGGGCGGACAGTGCTTTTCCTATAAGAATACCCCTGCAATACATTGTATATGCAAAGAAAATAGCTAAGTACAGAAGATATGCCAAACTTACATTGGATGTATACCACTCGTGACTGGTTTTCGGATGATAATATGTTTGGCACAAAAAAAAGACATTTGATGATAGCCAGGGGCGGATCTAGCTTTCGGGAAACGGTGGGGGGGGGGGGTGTCATGACGTGGGGGAGGGGGGGGGGGTGAGTTCAACCCCAAATCCCCTCTTTCTGCCACTGATTCTCATTCTTAATCATTTAAATAAATGTTTGAGCGCTCTTTGACTAGAAGGCTTGCCTTCAAAAGTTGTCTTCCGGGAATACATGTATAAGGAGAAGTACTACATCATTTTAGTGGTCATTTTACTCGACCATTTAGGCCTTACAATCAGTGAAATCAAAATAATGACCTCTTATTGAGATGAAAATATGTGGACTTAAATAATAGACCATTATCATGTTGCAGCCATTTGTTTTGTTCTCATTCAGATCAATGTAACCAAAGCGAGGCTGGAAGGAAAAATAGTCTGGTTCCTTTTTGCACAAAAACATTATCATACAGGGAACATGAATAAAATGGTGGGAGCATGATAAAGGTATATTAGGACTGCAGGCATACTGCAGGCATATCTGGAATTTGTTAATAGCGTTGGTATTGGTTTTGGTTTATTAAGCTGTCCAATTAATTGACAGATGTAACGAATTCATAGAAATTTAACAACAGATCGACAATGGGTAAAAAGGACTGGAAAATAGCACACTTGCTAATGCTGTCTAGCCCTAGCCCTTGACACGTTGCCAGGGGTGCATTCAAACAGAGACGACCGAGCAATAATTTATCTCATGACTGGCAGCTTCCCACATGTTCATGGAAACTTTCTTGGGACATACCAGGCAAGCTGGCCCCTTCGCTCACGGGAAAGCATCCCTGGCAATGAGTTAGCAAGACCTTTAATAATTTGGGCAGATATATCAGCTCAGTATAAAGAACAGTTTAGATAGTGTGTGTCCTTAATTGGGCGGTTTTTTTTGACGGCTTTTGACGGATTGTCGCACTGCTTCAACGGCACCCAAAAAGCCACAGCCGTGAAACTCTCCCGCGTCAGGCGGCACTCCCAGCTTTTCACAAACATACACGGTCTGTAGTGTAGGGACTGCAGTTAATATTCGTTTGATATGCCAGTGGTATTGATGTGATATTCTACAAGGATGTTCGAGTGGTAATCAAGTCAAACTCGAGTCGTGAATTACACAATGATCGATAGGACTACAAATCTTCTGTCCCTACGTGAACCGACTATGCATAGGGCAAGCAAACATGTCCACACCACCAACTGCAACATCCCCAACTTATTGTACAAAATCCTAGCTCCCAAATGAAAGTGTCAACAATCGCCAATGTTGTAATTTTAATTCAAACATTAATAGAATTATCAACAAAATACTCAGTTGCTTATAATAATATATATATTTGTACACTATTTACAAAGCACAAAGGGCAGCATGCACCATAAAAAAATGACGCCTAAAAATAAAGGGGGCCGTTGCCTGAATAGTCTTCCCCGAAGTTTTAATACTGCGATTGAAGTTTATATAGGAGCTGTTACTGAACTATGAATGACCGGCTCATTGCCCACAACAGGTGTTTCTCTGCTTCTTGATTGGTCATCTCCGCCGCGTCTGCGTTTCCTGTCCCGCCTCTTTGATGGTCTAGTTCCCTGTCTCCTAGGTTTAGTGGTCACCTCGGCCGCCGTGGGTGCCTCGCTGCCATCTTGCAGGGTTTGGGTAGACACCAGACCATCATCAGCCAAGACGCCTACCACGCTTGCCTCCCCTTTGCAGGTGTGTTGGTCCACTGTCTCGGTGCACTCGCTGCAGCGAACGAAGCAGCACCAGTGGAACTTGCACTCGCATTGGCTGGTGCGCTGGACACGCATGGTGTTGTAGCCCCGCCCACAGCACATGACGTCACAGCTGTCTGGACCCTGGGAAGTCTTGTTGCAAACTCGGCCTGCCGTGCCCAGGGAGCCTGTTAAAAGTAAAGGGAGTAGAAGAGAACTTGAACGTCTAGTAATTACAAAGTGAATGACATCATCATTTCTGGTTCCTGCTGGAGTAAACGTGACTGGTCTTAGTTTCAGTGTTGTAGTCAAGACTACAACATCCGGGTCCTCCTGTCCGAGTCCTAGTCCGAAAAATCCGAATCTGAGTCCTCCTAATGAGCGGCTCATAAATCAAATGTTGTCATACATATTAACAAAAATAACCAAGTGCGAATGCACAATAAGCTCAGACGAAAAATGCGACGCCGACGGCACATATCGTCACCGACACCACGAACTGACACCCTCTGCATCACATGTGTACACAATTTTTTAAAAATTCAAATTTTCTTTTTTTGCACATATTAGCAGTTTGTATCATAAAGTTTAACATGACGAAGTTAAAATTGCTGAAATCATCTAAAATAAGCAAATTTTACTAATGAATTTTCAAGAAATTGGTCAATTCTGGTATTTTTGGTTACCACGAAGTGACCCTGCACAGGGTGTCAGTTCATGAAAACCAAAATGTACGTCTGATAACGTCACTGCACTAGATGGCAGTAAGCTCGATAAAGTTGATGACTTCAAGTATCTGGGCTCCTACACCAACACAGCTCATGACATCGAGTGTAGAAAAGCTCAAGCTTGGTCTGCTCTGTTCGCACTGACCAAAGTATGGAGATCCTCGATCTCCAAGACCACCAAACTTAAGATCTTCAAGACCTCAGTAGAATCCATCCTCCTCTACGGGTGCGAGTCCTGGACCCTGACCAAACAGATCTCTGCATCCATTGATGGCACCTATACACGGATGTTGCGGGCTGTACAGAACGTTTCTTGGCAACAACATCTCCCTAACTCTGTTCTGTATGGTGCCCTTCCCCCTATCTCAACCACCATCAGACAGCGTCGCCTTCGGCTAGCCGGTCACGTTTATCGACATAATGAGCCAGCTAGTCAAGTTCTCCTCTGGAACCCTGAAGCCCCTCGACGTAAAGGTCGTCCCAACATGACCCTGAAAACATCCATCGAGCTAGAAACTGGTCTGAGTGGTCCATCTCTCTCCAACACTACGCTCGACAGGGACAGTTGGGCCCAACTCATCAAGTCATCATGAAAATGAATGAATGAAGAAGAAGAAGAAAATGTTCGTGTTTTCGGAGAGTGCGCGCATGCAATAGCGTTAGGGAGTGTCAGTTCGTGAAAATCAAAATTGACGTACTTTTGGAGAGTGCGCGCACGCATCCGCAGTGTGTGCGCGCACTCTCCAAAAACGCGTCAATTTTGGTTTTCACGAACTGACACTCACTAACGCTATTGCATGCGTGACTCTCCAAAACACATACATTTTCGTTTTCACGAACTGACATCCATCTTAATCATTTAATTGCTAATTAACTAAGCAGATTTTTACAATATAACGTTTATAATTGAGTAGTTTAAGCATGTTCACGTTAAGTGATACTAAAACCTTTAAGATAGATGGAATATTTTACTGCAGAGTAAATTCGTGTCAAACCTTTAAAAGCCGATTTGTATTTCTGCAGCGCTGACCACCGGGTGTCATTTCGCGGTGTCGGTGACGATATTATGGAACACCATATTTATGATTAATTTTCGGGGCAAACATAACAGACAGACCATCCGACCGACCGACCGACCGACCGACCGACCACCAAGTGACATGTAGATGCTTCTGCCAGAGCTTAAACATTGCACCCGCCCACCTTTTGGGGATATTTCCTCCTTCTGGATACAATCCAACCACTTCACAAAATGGCGTCCACCTTGTTTGAGGAAGATGTTGTACAGCGCAAGTGCAAGTGCACAATAAGCTCAGGTCGCGTTGCAAGAAGTCTGGCATGAAATCGATCAAAATGAACCCTGCCAGAGCTTAAAAATGCGATGCCGAAAAATGCGACGCCGATGGCACATAATTATTATGGCACACCATTTTTTGGCCAATTTTCGGGGACAGACAGACAGACAGACAGACAGATAGACACCATAACCGACCGCACCACCAAGGGTTCTGAAACTTTGATTTCATTTAATTTGTAAGCAACAGAGCTATTTAGTATCAAAAGTAGGACATGTTTTTAGACACGCAGTATGTCTTAGTCCATGTTTATGGACGGTATCGGTGTTTAGAAACAGGGTTCTGTTATAGAGTGGGTATCCCATCAAGTGTTACACACCTATTTTCCGACACACCAATGTTCCGACAACCCTATGTTCCAACTGCTCATATTCATATCCCTAACCCTAACCGGGAGTAACACAATCTAATGTGCGGGTAGTCGGAACATAGGGGTGTCGGAACATAGGGGTGTCGAAACATAGAGCAGTCACCCACCAACTAAGCATCCCATGGGTGCTTGGATCCTGCATGATCAGAATCCAGATAGGCCTAATAGAAACACGGTAGCAATATTGCTCGTCTCTCGTTGCTTGTTCTAATATTGCAGACTCCAAGAAGTTCAAACATCTCGCATCCTTATCTATACCGAATCAACTACAGCTGCAGCAGCCTACCTGTTTCAGGATCCCTCTTGCAGTAGTCCGGCGACTGCTCGAAGTACACCAAGTTGGCCCGGTTGGGTCTGCGGTGGTTCCTGGTCACGCTGAGTCCCGTGCCGTCCTGTCCCATGGTCACCTCCGAGGCCTCGTCGTACTTGGCCCGTAAGTAGTCGCCCACCTCTCGGAAGTCCTGCATGGCCTTCCAGCAGGTGCGGATGGAGCAGGACCCGCTGACGCCGTGGCACTTGCACTCCAACTTCATGTTCTTCATCACTGCCTGGAATTGTTGGGGCGAGCATACAGAAACCAGCATGATCAAATACGTAAACAACCAACCAAAAGTCATCACAATACGTCTGCATGGAAATGTGTCTTACATGGTAATACTTCCGACATTTGAAGAAGGTCGTTGGTTCGAGTCCCATCAAATAGCTTTAGCTAGTGATTTGTTTTTTCGCATGCCTTTGGACATTACCGAGAGCGTTTGAAGTTAGTTCTATGAAGGGCTAAAACAATATCGAAGGGAATAACAAGTCATTACGTTTCAAGTCAAGTTAAAAGTTATCCTATCGAACTTTGACAAAGAACCTATGGACAAATCACGGAGCTCTTCATTTCACATAGTTCATCCACTGTTTTGACCAGATTAGTAATTGACTCAGTAACAACATTTTTATTTGTACTTCGAAAAAAACACACATCATTTTTGTTGGTGACTTTCGCTAACCCTCACCGAATCATTATTCATTGGTTTGCTGATGTGGAATATTTTGATTGTGCGAGACATCACTGAAAAAATTGGAATGGATGTTGGCCATTAATTAAAAAAAAAAGTCCTCCTCTCACAAAGAGCGCGTCCACGACCAGCCTGAGAAAAATTCAACCGTTTTCCAGCCAAAACTGATTTCTTCTTTTTAGAGAGGAAGAGGTTGGGCGCTGTAAGGACCTATACTGGTTCGGGGAGTCAGGTTGGCGTAGCGGTTCTTTTTCGCCTTCCACTGCTGTGACCTGGGTTCGATTCCTGCCCTGCTCCTCATGTGGATTGGGATTTTCAGTCCCTACTTGATTCCATAGATTTCCTCAGTATATTCTTCTGTGGTTTTTCTCCCATCGCTAAAACTGTAGTTTCTTCACTTTGTCTTCTCTTTATACTGGGCCCCATGAATTGGCTATACCTATAGTTAAACAAGAATAAATAAATACCCTCCGTCCCGCCCTGTTGTTGTGAAGGTTCATCAGCGCTCTCGGGTCTCGGTCCTTCCGTTCCCGAGAGTCCACGAACTGCCGGGCGAAGTCGTGGGCGAACTTGACGTTATCGCTGCAGCCTCCCCAGTCGAACTCGCCGTGCTCGTCCCGGCTGGAGCCCTTCTTGGACGGGTCGCAGGCGCAGTCCAGGAGCTCCCCTTTGCTGCAGGACCGGGTGATCTCGTGCACCACGCCGGCTGAGGAGATGGCGTAGACGAAGGCAGCCTCCCTGCTGGCTTCTGGAACGTGAATGAAACATAATTGAGATGCTTATTATAGTCGATAACACAAAATGGGGGAATACTGCGAAAAGTGACTAGCTCTAAAAATGAGGTGGTTTTGAGGAACCGAGGTGTGTGGACTCGATGGTCACATTCAGTATGCTCTGACCGTCATTTAGGGACCTGTATGTATTTTCTGACAGTTATCTGCGGACAAAAAAGCGGGTTCTGAAATCATGTTTCTATTATTATGTTCATATCGTTATAGAGTTCATGTTGATTCTGAGAAACAGGAGGACTTATACCTCGGAGCTTTCCTCCTGATGATGACGGTCAAACAATACCGACCGAAGATTCGGGAAAACATCTCTTGTTCTTCTCAGAACTTCCTTTTAGAGTAAGTCACTTCACCGCATAGCAATGAAAAATGTACTAGTTTTTGTTTAGACCAGTTTTTGTTTAGATCTCAGGCAAGGTTTGGCAAGATCTCAGTTAATGCTCAAGGGCAAATAATGACCGATCGCCAGGAAAATGTTGCAGCCCTTTTTCATAACATGAAGGACTTTGAATAGCTTACATAACACAGCAATTAAATGTTTTATAGGCAAGGAATTTGGAAACAGTGTCCAGAAATGTGGTTCATTCGTTCATTCATTCATGCATTCATTTGCGGTTTATTCATTAAAAACGCCAAACAAAAAGTCAAATGACTAAAAAAAAAATGATTTACAGGAGGATAAAATAACATTCAACAGTAAGGAAAACAATTTTTTTTTAATGCAAAAATACACTGAAAAAAATAAAATAAAATAGAAATAAATTGGCAAATAAGATGTGTTAATAAAAATCACTTTCTTAAAAGGTTGATAGAGAAACGTTAGCAGGCATGAGACTGTGTAATGCTATTACAACAATAAAAAATAAATTAAGAATTTTGCAGTTCATCGTTAAGCAGTTACCATATGCATTATTGAGCTTTGTTTGTTGTGCAGTGAGTCGTAAGGGAAATTCTATAAAACTCATTGGGTTGAGCCCAAGGATTATAGGAGTATCTGCACAATAAAAAAATTTAAAAATTTACTTCTTGGTTTTGTTGTTATTTCAATGTTGACACTTTTTTTAGGGGAAATACTGTATACATGTATTGATATCAGGGATTTGTGCGGTGTTGTAACGTGACAAAGGTGTTTCTCAAACCTCGGGTAAAGCGAATGTACGTCTTTGGCTTCAGGCTCCGAAGCCAAATAGGTCTTGGCTTTCCGACTCACATGATGGGCGCTACACGTACATGTATATATTATGATCATCACATCTTATATGGAGTGAAGCCATGTACTCCGTCGGGGAACCTTTTAATTTGGTCCGAATCTTTTTTAAAGGCCTGCGTATGGTTTTGGCTCACACAAAAAGCTGGATCTGGTGATGAAAGAGGTGCCTCAATACCGGTCGCTTGCTACATACAGGAATCACATTCGAGTCTTATAGTGCCGCGAAACCACATCTAAGGAGCCTTTAATAATCTGGTACCAATTTTTGAATGGTATTAGGGTCATGAACGAATCCGAAGATAGAAATGATAGATAATGCTTAAGAGTCAGAGCACAACCGCACTGCAAAATGTCTTGCCATTTTGTGTTTTGACGGGGCGGGGAACATCTTACGACGCTGTCCTCCATCCGCGGTGATCGGCCAAGCTGGATCAACAAACCACTAAGACCTCGCTAGCGGCCACCCGTAACGTTACGAGCACACGGCGAAACATTCACGCGTAAGCAAACGGTGGTATCTTCTCCCGGCGCTTGGGGCGGGCCCAGTTGCGAGGAAGAAGCCGCCATTCATTGCTTGAAGGTGTGGACATTGGATATGATATGGCTAATTTGGTTTATACCTCCACGATACTGACACGTGTGAGTGCTTGAAGAACTACATTGGCAGACTGTATTTCAACTTATCAAATACATTTATGTATAAACATTATATAGCTCCCGCCAAAGGACACTTTGATTTAATGTAAACATTCATGGAGTGACGTCATTAAACCGTCTAATGAGCTGCTGATAACATGTTAGCCATCTTAACACGGATATCAACTGAAACTATAATTTCGTATGGCAGGGGGAATTTTCAAAGGAAATGTAATTCTACCATGACGATATAGGAAAACAACGATCCATGATCCTACTTTCTGTTATACCAAAAATAGATCGTGACACTAAAGCGCAATAAACCCATCGTTTTCGTTGATATTTCTTAATTGGAATGGTTTCAATTCTAATCTCCTTGCTATTATCAAATGCGCATGTTAGAAAGCAAGGGTTTAAAGGTAAATATCTGATATGAATTATTCCAAAAGCTACACTGTGGACATGGTTCAAACATGGTCTCGTAGTCCGTTTTAATTAGTAGTAACGGATTTGGTAAACTTACATACCGAAGATATTTCAAACTGCAAAAGGTACAGTTTGAAATTCTCAGACCCATGTACATGTACAATGACTCATGCCTTTACCATTCCAGGCTTGTACTCCCCCATTCATGGCTGGATACATGGTCAAAGCAACCCAGCCCATACAATATAACGTGTTATGCTGTGTCAACACTGTCGCGATGTCGGCTGAATTATTAATTATCCGATTATACCAATAGTCATTAAGGACAACGGCAAATCAAACATACTGAGCGGGTCGAAGCCGTGCGCGCAGTCGGTGTCGCTGGCGTGTTGTGACGGTATGGCCTGCCCGCCCATCTCCGGTTCGGATCGATTGAGGAATGGCTCAAGTGGAATTCCTTCCTTTTCAAGACCGTTTCCATCAGATGTACTGAGTCTCTAAATAGATTCTCACACTTTGAACCACTGCGACGAATACTGAGTAATTTTTTTCTGTCGATACAAGCATTATATGGGAAGTTAAAGAAGGCCCCCCACAGTATTTTTTCTTATTTTTTTCCCCATGTGGTACCGGTGTGCCCTGAGTATCTCACTGCAGTGGGTCGGGTAAAGTTTACTCAGTTAGAAAGGCCATTAAAAAAAAGAATTTCACGAACCCCAAAATATACTTGGGAGAAATCAAGAAACCACAAGAAATCAAGAATTCTAGATTGAAGCTGACATACACCATGCACACACAAATACAAAAATGTAGGGCAACTAGTGCCAAATGTCACATAGGACTATATAACCTTTCCAAAAGGCAAACTTAACGAAGTTGCTGCGGTGTTCTCTAGCATACTCTAAATTTATCCTTTTTTTTCAAAGGGTGGGCGGGGGACATTTACCAACCCCACCCCAAATTGACAGCCCTGCCGACGCCCATCTTGTTAAATGTGTATTTACATTGTAATTAAAAGCAAATATGACTTCGCATCTCTTTTCGGTTCCCTTGTTACTTTTCTTTTCTTTTTCAGGAAGGGTGGGGGGGGGGCAAGCACCCCTTAACCGCCCCATCCTGGCGACGCCCACGAATTACGTCAATCAGGAAGAACATACAAAAAAAGCAACAATGTTCACAAAATACGAACAACTGAGTGTTTTTCATGCGATTTCATGTTTCCACCGGTGAGTTATGTTTTCGCAGCCTCTGTACTGCAAAGGTAAGACTAAGAATTGGTCGCTACCTACAAGTATCGACCCGCTTGTAAACCCTTTTGTGTCCCGTGCATGACCTCGCATTCTCCCATTTTCCGCCTGATTACCTACAATTAAACTAATCTTCGTTGAAACCCGCTCCGGGTAATTACACTACCGGGCCGGCCCGCTGACCGGCCCCCTGCCGCCACGGGCGACATTACCAGCAGAACACGGACCGTTTTACCTATCTTCATTCACAGTCCAATTTAAGGCAAACCGAAAAAATTGAGGTGGTCTGTAAAAGATTTGAACCCTTTTGGCGGAGATTAGGAATAACAGCCTCCGCCCACCGATTTGGAGAAACTTTCTTGCATTCCTTTTTGTGTGGTATATTTTAAACAATTTGGCAAGGAAGGTAACTAGCATGAGAGTACATGTAACCAGATCTGATATGTCCTTGGGATTTGGTGGAATGTGGAGATACAGGAAAAGTAGAAATAGAAATGTCCAACCATTCCTAGCTCCATGGTCCAACAAACTGAATACAATTTAAAGTTTTCTTTTTAATGTTTTGTTTTTACATGTAAAAAAAATAATCAGTTTTGCCAACTCTTTGCGAGGTATGCAAATCCAAGAATTCTTTTTTAACTTAAAGGGCACATGTAATGTATCATTTTTTTTAATGCAGGATATGCACCTTTGTGTCCCATTTAACCTTTTTTTCAAATGTCATTTTGCCATTTTTAAGGGCATTTTGGTGCCTTTCTTGTTTTTTTTTGGTGCTAATGAAAACCGTAATTTTTGGTGGTTCGTTTCACTTTCAGTTCATGACAGTAAGCAACGTTTTCTAAACATATGTTTTCAATGCACAAATGTTGGGTTCGAAATATGAACAGTAAACCCCTAAACTAACCATTGTCTTCCTGGAATGACATCGCAGCAACAGCGTCCTCATTTTGTCCGGGAAAGCATGACAATTTTCAAATGATTAAAGAAGTGCACTTTTCAATAAGATTTACCAGCAAAGGATGTTAAATAGTTTTCATACATGAGGAGAAAGTTGCACAAAATAATGTTCCCAAGCAAAATTCACTTCATGGTTCCTTTAAGGGAGTTTTACAGTTTGGGCCTTAAGTCTACAAACCCATCGTAACATAGTGCACGCAAAGCATGTTTCTTGCTTAGCTATTCATCAACCTTTCTTCTTTGCAAGTTTTACAGTATCAACTTTTCCACAAAGAAGAAAGTGCCGCAGGCCCAACACAAACTTCCGTTCCCAATGTCCGTGGTGTATTTTGTGTTTCATTCTCACGTTGTGGAGGAAACCCCATTGTCAAACTGTTTTGCCCTTAAAACGGGGGTTGCTACACTTTTTTTGATTAAAGTCAACAAAAGTAAATCCGACAAAAAGGGTCCCGCTGTTTAATATGCATTTGTGGGCTGTTGCCATTCTTGTAGTTGATGATAGAAGAAATCTTCCCCCAGGGCTCCGATCTACGATGATTGAAATGCTTCACCAAGTTCTTTGAAGTTCTCTGATGATCTGAAGCGGAAACTAAGCAGTTTTCCCATGGCATTTTATCAAAAAATGTTCCCCTCCATTTCTTGTTGCACGTACGGATACTGTAATTTCTCAGTGGCCAAAATGAAAACAGTGCAATGCTTTTATTTCACAATCACTCTCCTACTGGGAGAATTACCCCCGAATTCCCTTAAATCTCACTCAAATCGGATTTCAACTGCGAGATTACCAAATTGTAGTCCCTTCTCCCAAGCGGGTGTCCGCGTGACCTCCTCCCTCCATTCGAGGAAGGAGGCCTGCAGTTGCACCCGGCCCACTGATGACGGTGAAAAACTATTACGAGATCTCTGTCATCGGGCCAAATCCCCGTTTATGTCTGACTAAATATTGAGGGCTGGACCGAGTCGGCAACTTTCAAGAAAACATCCGCGACAGTGACATTTCCCGTAGAATTCCCTTCGGTGTGTGGCGCCCCGCAACAAAGAGAGAAACTGATACTTGCGTAATCCGGACGATTTAGGGAGGATGGAAGGGCAATATTTTAGGATATGTCTGCAACCGACCACCGAGGCAGAAACCGGCCGAGGTCAGGCCGTATACTTGACCCTGAAATAGTTGAGGTTTGAGAAGGGGCCAAATTGCCACCCTCGTGCTAGACTTTGAGAGAAAACGGTGTATTACAGCAAGAGGAGTACTATAAAAAATATTTGAATTATGATTTGCTAAGACCATGCGAACAATTAATTCACACCGTCCCTCTTACTACTGCAACCCACGGAAGCAGGGTGAACATCAATAAGACTTGAAATTGTTCTTTTCCTGTGGGTTTCCGATCGTACCTTTCAACCGTATGGACCAACCGCTTTAATTAAAAGCTGAAAGTTGTTTGCGGCCTGCACCGCTGCACTACTCTTCCATACTCGAGGCCAGGATCTATGATTCGGGGAACAATGATGAATCATCGACCATGTTGCTGCCAAGTCAGACCGGTCTCTGGCATTCGTCAGGTGCGTCACTGATCCCCGGCATTATGACAAAAATTACATCAACCACAGGTGTTCCATTCCAGGCCAACAAAAGACTGGAATAATAATTAGCATACTTTGTGGTGGTGTTGTTTCTTCTTTCCTTTCGCGAGTCAGACCCAAAAAACAACTCCAGACGTACCGACAGAAAGAAAAGTCTATTGGCTCATGATGCCCTGGCAGGATGTTCCACAAAAGTCAAAAGGAATCATCCTCATCCTCACGATTCTCCAAAGGGGTTCAATTTGCGGCGAACAAACAGTAATTTTCGGCTCATCTTCCGCGGCTTTTGTTGGACATCACGATGAGTTCACCTTGTTGTAGCCCCGAGCTGTGGCGGTCCGGAGACCCACGCAGTACGGGGAAACTCCAAGGTTGACACCTGCTGAACTAAGTGAGTGTTTTGGGCGACAGAATTCAAGCATCCAACTTGCGACCCAAAATTAAGATGAGTAAAACCACCATGAAATAATATCATTTGTAAAATACTCCGGAAAATTTAAATTTGAAAGGGGTTTCCGTCTGGTCTAGTGTGACGACCTATGCAACTGAGAACAAGGTAACTAACATTGTACATTATGCTTTGCGGAAAAAGGAAAATACAGAGATACAGGGTGAGTAAAAAAAAAGGAAACCCAAACAGCAGGACCGTTTTTTAACGAAGTTCTGCATGTAGCACTTTCAAAATCTAGGATATGAAAGCCCAATTAATAAGCTTTCTTTTAGTATAAGAACTTCATTCAAATCAGTCATATACTTTTGACGTCACGGGATATAAACACAACACCGTTTGAAAGTTCTGTCCACGGATCACAAAAAGGTAAGTGTTCTTTCAGCAAGACGAAACCAATTCACCTAGGGCCTACATCCCTATTTGAATTGTTTGGGTTTTTTTGCTGAAAGAACACTTACCCTTTTTCGATCCGATAACACAAAACGTTAGTTGTGTTTAAAATCCCGTAATTTAAATACATGATTGATTTGAATAATTCTTGTTCTAAAAGAAAGCTTATTAATTGGGCTTTCATATCCTAGAATTTGAAAGCGCTACATGCAGAACTTCATTAAAAAAAAATGATCCTGCCAGTTGGGTTTCCTTTTTTTTACTCACCCTGTATAGGCGCGAACATATATAGGTAGCTGGATGAGGTGCGATCCAACAAACAGGTACAATTGTGAATGAAATGATCCAATTTCACCCATCTGACTACACTTTCCGGGTGCAAATTTGTCAGCCAAATGTGACAGTTTTTACATGCTGGACACAAGGGGGCAGGGTGCTGCTGACTGACTGAGTCACTGACTGACTGAGAAACTGGGTCACGGAACGAGTCACTCACTGACTGAATCATGAGTGGGTACCAATACTGTGACTTTACTGTCTTAAACTGAGACATTCGGGTCCATCTCGACAAGGCAAGCCTAGTCTTGTTTTAAGAACATCAAGTGAACTCAGTTTTCAGGGTTTTAATCTCGAAGCTACATATAAGCACTCACTTTTCAACATGACCTTTCCAAAGACGGACGTGTCCCTGTCCATGGTGCTGCAGTTCCAGCGACCGCTGCGGAATTGGTACTGGCACTCCTTGACTCCCTCCCTCGCACCCCGGCCGATGCTGACCATCACGTCCGGGTAGTTGCGGCACAGGTCTCGCTGCTTGCCCACCAACCCCGGGATGTTGTCGCACATGATGCGGGTGCCCACCGCACTGAGTTGACTGATGAACCTAGCGTGAGAGAGAAAATAATAAAGTCATGATAATAACTACCGATAATGGGTCATTTGTATATAGGGAGACATTCCCATGGACTTGTGAAAAAAAGTTTTTTTCCAACTTAAATGACCCTAAGCCCAACTTGTCCTTATTCTACCCCACGAATTTTGTTATTTTTACTTATTGGACCACGAGCAATCGATCTAGCCTATTTATGGCGGTAAAATGTTGCCTCTAAATTGGGGCTGAGGCATTAGGGAGACATTGAGGTGTCTCCCTAATTCCACATGTCTCCCTATATCCACGTCTCCCAATGAGGTATAACTTACGAAGCTAAAGTAAAAGGTCATATTTGTGATTGCATTCCGTTGTACTATCTCATTGTATAATCTTCGCCAGAATCCTTCTTTCCCTATTTCTTAGAATTGTTTTCAGTTTAAATGAAATATTGATTACTTCTTTGTCTTTATTATCACGTTCTTCATTTTTTACGTAGTCACCACCGTCGCACTTGGCCTTGTGGTTGTCGACAAAAAAAATGTGAAAATGAAAATAAGTATGTATACCAAAATCGCCACTGACTTCACGAGGGGACGATGGTGGCGAATTTCATATTCATAACGATGTAAAGTAATTTTGACATGACCGTCCGGGATACAAATTCTACCTTTTTTAACACGAAATGAAGTGATATTCATAAATACCTAAGACAGTTAACCCATTCATTCGGCTCGGGTAATTAAAGGCACCCAGACTCCAACCAGTCTGAACACAGTGTTCAACACCACCCAAGCACACATTATTTTATTCCCTTGTTAATAACATGTATAATTGTCTGCCCTCCATTACCAATTTTATTAATTTTTGAATGATCACACAATCACATCAAGCTAAAACCACATCTAACAAGCTTTACGTTTGTTTTGTTAAACTTAAAGCTATGAAGATGTTTCTTTTTCATTACGAGTTTGCAGGTATACATTACATACTTTCCTAACAAAAATCAGAAAAAAGTTCACGGTTGTGAAAAGCTCGAGCATAAGGCCAAAAAAAAAGGCTCCGGTTTCTGGTATGGAGCTTGCCCAAAAAGTGGTGCGGCGACGCGGCTTTTTTTTTTTTTTTACCTGATTTTTTTGCTTCAAATGTCGGCTGATGACTGCAAATGGTGCCTGACTAAACTTAGTGCAAATGTATGGGAGTCCAGCTTATTCTCGACCATAACCCAATCTAAAAACACGTTAAAATTGTGCAGCAGCAGAATTCCAGTCAAACCAGTGAGTTTGGCGGTTTTGAGACATCATCTTGCATTGAAAATATAACTTTTTCATTTTGCCGACGCGCATGGCTACGGCGACGCGCGCGCATACCAGAAACCGGAGACTTTGTTTTTGGCCTAAAGTGCCGATTATCGAGTCACACATGAAAGCAATAACATCGTGAAAATTCGGCGATGAAATTAAAAAAGCTGGCAATCAGAGCTTCTAAAAAATCTGAATTTCTTTTTTTTTACGACACCGATGTTGATTTTCAATTAAATTAAATTCAAACTCATATATTTCCATACCAAAATGAGAAATACAAGCATAGAATACACGATAGTACATACATCAATAAATGGAGTTTGTCAAAAAGGTGAAAAGGCGAAAATACAAATAGGTATGGAGGCATTTTTGGAAGCCTAGGCTTGTGGCGAGATGCCTTGAACGAACAAACACAAAACAGAAACAAAAACACGTACACATGAACAGTTGGACCAAGACAGAACCTAAGCATGAAAACTTAGAAACTAGAACACAAGTGTCGCGGTTTGCAACAGAAATCAATCATCGTGTCCATCATCATGTCAAAGAAAAACCACAAGTACAACGATACAGCAGATTAACTTGGCAAATTCCTCTCGTCCAACAAAAGCTAGCCCTCCTACGTGCGGTACAAACCACTTGAGACGCTAAACCGGATCGCTGCCAAATATTGCTTGCTCTCTGTGTGGGGTCTAGGTGAAGGGGGGTAATATTGCCATAATATCTTGAGCTATCTGTCCAGATAGATACAATTTAAACTTCGGAAGTTTTAATTGGACCTGTCTTCCTGTAATTTCAGAAGGAAAATTTGATTGTAACAGTCAAACTCCACAGCAATCAGATTCGTGCCAGTTTAACTTCTTTCCAGTCAAATCGGACTACGGATTCAAGTTAAAGAATGCAATCCAGTTTCTGATACCGAAAACGCAATTCCATTCTAAAATGGGGACATACAAATTAACTCAATAATTTCTATGAAATATTTTCATAGAAATGTGGTTGGATGAGCGTTGATCATGGGCGTATTACAGGAAAAAAAATAGCCGATCCGTGATCTAATTATAAGTTTGTCATGGCCAACGAGGCATAAACATTGTCATTTATTGTTCGATAAATTGATTGTGGTGTACCACATCGTGTTGGCGAAGTTTGATAGCTTTTAACATGTCGAAGTTTTATCCTACAATGCATTGTCTTAATTTTCGTGTTAACTATTCACGGTTCTTTGTAACAAGTGTGAGAAAAAGATTTCATTTCAAAACACAGATGGAGACAGTATGCAATAGGTATAATCCCACAGTCGCATGAGAATATATTATATTTTGTGTGTGTAAGACTGCAGCATGGACTCGCATGCCTAAAAACACGGTGGACATTATGGCTGTTACCACAAAGTTGACCAGAAATTATCCAACTTACCACCACGTCGATAACACTTGAGAAGGCATCATAAAGAGCAAGAGACCGCAGACGGCCAGTTGATGAACACACCGCCTCTCCCGCATCTCAATTTAATCCCAGACTTCAGATATTTCCAGAGAGATAGAACAAAAAATAAATCTCGAGATTTTTAAAAGATGGTCGAGTCAACCCTTCGGGAACACTGGAGATCCTCGCAGTGAGGTGCAAACTATTCCTGATTTGGCAACAAAAAAACTTCAACGCGGTCCTTTCTCCGAGTTGGTTGTTACAAGTGTACGGTGTAATTCGCCGGCTTACGAAGAGCATAACGGAGGAGTGACGAGGACAGATCATGACACCGCCACCCCATTGGTCCATTATCACGATCAAAGAGTCCCGCTTACTTAATATTCATGAGTTTTCTTTCTTTCTTTCATTGACCCTGCGTGTGTTGCATACATGCCGCCCGACAGCAGCTTTTTTTTCCGACCTATTTCTTCCGCGGGCAATGGTGTGTGGCTAGTTGCCACTGGGTAAATGGTATCAAGATCTGTCTGCTGAAAAGGCGGTCTGAAGATTACCTCCTTGGGGTAAGATGAGAGGATGGGCCAGATAATGGATGATTTGCTAATCCTTAATTGTTGGAGGAGTACTCCCTGTCATGTCTTATTACAAGGATACGTCTATGACCTACCATGGAGGAATACCGGGTAGTGCTTGTTCTGTAAAGTTGAGATCATAGAGGCATATATAGGAGCTATTAGAAACAGTTCTAATCTAGAGAGTTTGGGCGAACTGCTACACTTTCACTGTCTGTTACACCTGTTTTGGTGTGGAAGATCCATGTGGGAATGTATCGATCATTTCCCCTATTTTTTGCCATCCTCTTAAGGGTGTATACATGTACTTTAATAATCTTTTCCCATTATATTCAGGTAGTCAGCTACCTCTATAAGCATGCTCTAACTGTCTAGAAACTTATCCTACATTTTCGGCAGGTTTAAGTTCATCCATAAAGTACTCGATTCGATTAAGTTCATGCGAAAATTATATCAAAAAAAACCCTTCTCATATAAGTATTACAGAAAACTCTCAAATCATTTAATAAGGAACACATTTTATAATATTGTACGTGTCTGTTTGCCCGAACTTACCACGTTGCGTGTACGGTTGTTATAAATTACAACAAACCTCAATTTTCTAGACAGGTGATGCCGACTTTACAAGGCTTCGCTGAGATCCACGAGCTGATGACTAACTTTTCAACTCCATAATTACCACCCAAAATTACTGAAGAACCCTCCATTCAAATTGAAGACAGAAATAGGGTGCAATTTTCTCCAATCCAACCAGAAACCAAAAAAACCGAGAACCCCCAGGACCAGCGAATTAGACTCCAGCTCGGACAAGAAGCGGCCTGACCTCAAAAGGATAAACTCGGGAGTCCCAAAACATCAAATTTAATTAAAGCTATCCCAGGTAGCTTCTTAAAGGGGTGTGAACGAGTCATTGTGGCCGGCGAATCCAACCCCAATCCAGCCCTTTGAGACGAGTGTACACTGATCCTTTCTGACAGGGTTTTTTTACAGGGTGAATTACCTTTGTTAGGTATAGGAATCGGCGGGGGCGTTTGAAGATTACAACCGAACAAGCCTCGGCTTTTCAATCTAATAGTGGCTCGGGTCAATGGTCCGGTGATCTTTTGTGGCGGACCGTTTTTTCTGTAAAGCCAACCTGCTGGGTACCTCCATGGTTATAAGTGGGGTGTTGAAAAAAGGTTGAAATGAGCAAAGTTGTGGCTTTTGATTAGCGGTGTAGGTTTAAGGACTGACTTGCATGCTCTGACAAAAGAGCAAGGAAGTCTTCAACAATTCTTCCTTGCTGGTGTTTTCTTATTTAATTGAACCACTGCGGTGGGGGGGGGGGGGGCATTCTCGAAAGATTTCTCTACACGTCAAGACTTCATCTACGAAAATACAATACATATAGTGATAAGGAACTTTTCCCAGCCAGTTTCTCTCAGTCCCATCGCGCGTTGTAGACTGTCGCGCGGTGAGGCATTTGCGTGTGCGACTCTGTCAGCGGGTGCGGATCGGGTGCTTTGGGCCGGAGATTTCGCCCGTGCCGACCGCGGAGGGGGAAAACACAAGCCTGGCGTCGGGTCTGTCGACAGCCCGTCGGCTAGACAGATGGTGGGCAATGCTGACAAAAATGACGGCAACCGCTTAAAAAAACGGCTGGTATTAACCCAATTTCGTTACTCTGGTATGCACGCAGTATAAGAGACATTTTTTTTCAAACTACTTTTTGTATTACATATACATCTATTTCAGAACATGACAATAAGCCAATGAGCAAACTTTTCTCACAAATGTTTTCATTGAGCCAATTTTGGGTTCACAATTTGCTCAGTGAAAACCCCTAAACTGAACAGAGTCTTCCTGAAATGACGTCACAGCAACAGCGCCCTCAGTTGTCCCGAAAAGCATGGAATTTAATGAACAAAAGTGCTTAAAGAAGTGCACTTTTCAATAAAATTAACCAAAAAAGTGATGTTAAATAGTTCTCATACATTTAAAAGCTAGAAACTTGCACAAAATGTGTTCCTAAGAAAAATGTATCGCATGGACCTTTCAAGATTTTGAGCAATTTAATTTTATAGCTTCAAACGAAAAAAATGAACACAAAACAAATGATCCTATACCTTTAACTTCCAGATTAACTTACTAGAGGGACGCATCCGCGCACGCCCCTTACTGGAGACTGAAAAAGTCCCGTAAAATTGTGAAATGTATGTAAGCTTTCTGCCTTCCGAGGCATCAAAGGGAGGGTTGTACAGAGTGGATAAAAACAGACGAAACCGTGATATTATTGCTAGTTGGACCAGAAGTAGGGCACATGTGAATCAAAGGGAGATATCCTCTGTTAGGGTTGAATCTCCTCTTTAAAATGACACCCTGGTCATGTCCTTACATTCACGGTTGGCTGAGCAGCGATCAATTTTATGAAAGGTATATTTATAGAATTGCGCCACTTTTCAATTGTGGGTTTTGTTGTGTCAAAAAGAGATTTCATCATGAGAAGTGGTGCAAGTCTCTAAATAGACCCTTTCATAAAATTGGTCACTGCTCAGTCAACCGTGAATGTAATGACATGACCAGGGTGTCATTTTAAAGAGGAGATTCAACCCTAACAGATGACATCTCCATTTGATTCACATGTGCCCTACTTCTGTTCCAATTAGCAATAATATCTCGGTTTCGTGTGGTTTTTTTTATCCACCCTGTATATTGGCCATGCTATTATGTTTTATTTGGCTTTCGTATGAACTGCACCACATATACCTCGTTATCATGCAGTAAATAAAAAAAGGAGAACACTGTTCGTCAATGCTTGATCGCCCAACCTTGATAATAAATGACCCCAATTTGTAGGTTAACTCTCGTTAAAAAAATTGACTTCGGAAAGAATTTGCTCAAGAGTATAGGCAGTGATAGTACGTTGCCCAACACTGGGCAAAATCCTACCCCATTTGCCCGACACGTTCTTTTTGTGTGTGCATTTCAGCATGGCAGTGAAGGTACCGCAAAACACACTGGGTAACTCAATAGTTCCAAAGATCCACAAACACGGGTGTCAACCCTCCTGCCTAATGACTCGACCCACGGCCGTCTTTCTCGGCTGGTGAAAGGACCTGACGCGTCGACAAGTTCCCGTAAATTGTTTCATCTACAGCCAATTACCCTCCCATCATTCAGTGCGGTTTTTCTGTTTGTGCTGCCTATCATAACAAACTTCTGGCAATTTTTTTTCTTCT
The DNA here is from genome assembly GCA_029964075.1 of Patiria pectinifera. Classification (NCBI taxonomy): domain Eukaryota; kingdom Metazoa; phylum Echinodermata; class Asteroidea; order Valvatida; family Asterinidae; genus Patiria; species Patiria pectinifera. The sequence goes on along the minus strand of CM057149.1, from coordinate 27,576,819 downwards.
AGTTCACGCGTGCCAGAGCCATAGACGAGGGGAGAAGACAGGCCTGTATACTTGTCCGTGAACTACATGTTTTTGCATCAATAATGGTTTGAGTAAGGCGGACATAATGGGAGGGCGCGGTTTGGTTTGGGTAAATCAAAATGTTGTACCCCGAACTAAATAGCGTCCTGTTATTGTATCCACCCTATGCACGGTTATATAGGAAGCTTGACAAATGAAAAATGACAACATTTTGACCCGGGTCAAATGACACTTTTCAGAGGCATTTTCCGAGGACATCTGACCCGGAAAATTGTCCATTTTGACACGAACATTGTCTTTTTGACCCAGAGTAGTGTCAATTTAAGCCAAATCTGACCCGGATAAGGGTCAAAATGTTGACGAGCTTCAGTCTATTGAAGAAGAACAAATACTTTAGTAGAACAAGATATTTTTTTTTTATTAATTGATGGAATTTTATTGGAAAATTAATTCGGGGAGAGCTGATAGGTATATGAACGGTGTGTCTGGCTTGTTTTCTTAGGCCAGCGCCGCAAATCTACGCCGAGCTCAATCTGCAAGTTGGAAGAATGCGACGGTGATCAAGCGTACGTGATATTTATTTTGGGGTCAACTACTTCCAAAACATTATATAATACGCAACACTGTAAACTGGTGCGTTTGTCTGATCTGGATAACGCCTTTTTAACTCTTGGGCACAACATCTTTGCAAGACATTGCGCTATATGGGATGTGGGCAACTAATGGTTGTGTCCAGTTTGGAGATGTAGTAATCTTTGTCGCGGCGAAGCGGCAAACTGCAAACAAGATGATGAAAAGTATAGTGTTCTATAAAGTAATCTCGCCAAGACTTTTGGCAAATCCAGGTCATTTTGGCAGAAAGTCGACGCAGACAAGCTTTTACTGGATAATATCTTGGGAAATACAACATTTTTATCACAGGCACACATGCAGTTTTAAGTGTGGTTCTCTAATATATTTTATTTCACTACAATTTCACTAAAATGCCTATTAAAAACAGCTCAACTTTCTAAACCTTTCACCATTTGGAATCATAATTTAATGTTTTATATGAAAAAAATACTGACCTCATTCGAATTTTGCAACATTAAAGTAGATCCAGGTTGATCTTATAAACAGCGTGTAGGCATATCGCTGTACAACCACGTGACCATGTGACCTTTGGGAACCTTTGGTACTAAAACAAGTGCTGAATTTCACAAAAGGGCGTTAAATTATTTGATAGTCTGTTGATATAATCAATGAAACATGAACTAAAAATTGAAAACAAAAGATAGGTGAACATTTAGTTTTAACTACAGTGCTTTCAAATATGACTGTATACGTGTTATTTTCGAGTAAGTTCACGCCGAGGAAGAAATTTGGTTTTAAAATTTTCTAGCAATGCAAAAGTTATTCACTTGTGAATGAGACATCGACCGAAAAAAATCGGCCCACGTTTAGTTATGGGTTTTCTGATTATTTGCCGTCCGACAATAAGTCACTTCTAGTATAGACTAGTCTTGTTTCCGACCCTTAGAATCGGTGGGATCGTTAACTAGTCTACTCACAGGGCAGATCTGTACCGGTATGTGAACAAAAGAGATCAAACGTAAATGCCATTTCAATTAAAAAAGCGGTTTTTTGTGTGTTTTTTTAAATACAGTCAAAATTTGTCGGGAGAAAAATAAGTTGTTTAAGAGCACGGACGGTACATCTTTAAGCCTCGTTTGGTTTTGTGTAAACGGTATAATGTATGCTCGTCTTAAACTAACTCTATTAGGCTTTAACTAACTCGATTAGGCTACATTGGCGAGAGTTTAGTGGAAGATAAGATGCTACATTGGCGAGAGTTTAGTGGAAGATAAGATGCTTCTTCTTGTGGATGACCTTGGGAATAAACTTGAACCACTTGAAGACTTTGCTGATGCCTTTCTTCAGCCAGGGTTTGTGGGTGGGTCCTTCAAGCATCGTAACCAGGCGAGGTGTTGTCGCCTCCTCGGTGGTTTGCGCCTGCGTGGTGGCCTCTGACACCATGTCACCATCCTCGCCTTCCATTGACCAGAGATCGTCGATGTCGATGGGCCAGTTGCCTTGCTTAAGGAGCGTGATGGCTTTGAGAATCAGAGCGAGTTGCAGCTCTTTCTTGGACTTGGTGAAAAACACGTTGTCCTCAAAGTCACCATCGCAAGCCTGCGCATGAAAGATCATAAAAATCATTTAGAAAACAGAAAGTTTATACGCGGTGAAATATTCTAGTTTTCACAAGTTTAAGTTTTCTTCTTTTTCTTTATCTTTTGTTTTTGTTTCGAAGGATCAGGACTCGTTTTAAAATGGAACATGTTACGTCAGGGAGATACAGGCCTACGTGTCAATAATGTACACAGTATACGCTTTTCGTTGTTGCGCTTTAAAGACATAAGCGTTGGTGTTGAAAGACCCCTTTTCGAGCTTTGTCACACGGGAAAGGGCAAAACTCAAAAGTTCAGTTTTTGAAGTGTTAGTTATCATTTTGTCTACATTTGCAGGTTCTTTTTCCGAATCGTCTGTAGATTTTTCGGGGGGGGGGGTGTGGGTTGGGTTGGAGTAGGGTTGTTAAGGACTTTACCTCAAGTACGTCAATCGCCTTCAGGATGAGAGTCAGCTTGAGATCTTGAGTATCAATAGTCAGGCCGAAATCATCACCATGGTTTTCCTGGTTTAAGGTAAAGTAAATGGGAAAATTGCTCCGATCAGTTTGACTTGCTTAGACCACACTAATTGGTAAAATCTTGTAGAGTTGTGGTGCAGTGGTAAGCCCAGTTTGACTGGCGGTCATTCACTATATTCCCCTTTATAAAACACACTTGAAACTCTGATAGATTAAAGGTATGTTTAAAGTTTCTTTAAATGATACGCTAATAGAAGAAATTACAATTATTCTCTGTTGCCATCGACGTGAATTTCAAGAGATAAACGCAAAAAAAACTATAACATAAAAAGGTCACTTTTCATGGACAATTCAGGGTTTCTCCCGCGGCCCGAAATACTCCCTTGATTCAATATCATGAAATACACTGGAATCGGGGGTGGACCTAATTTGACGTTAGGGGCGCTCTTCCCCCTTTTCCTATCTCACATTTCATATTTTCACAAATCCGTTCAAGGATGGATAGCATCGATCGAAAATTAATCAACTTCACTCCACTTCTTGATTTGTGAACCCCCCCCCCAAAAAAAGATTGGAGACTGTTTTTTTTTGGGGGGGGGGGTGAGGCACTATGACCCCAATGGCCCCGCTAGATCAGCCTTTGGTACGATGATGTTAGCATTTAGGAATTCAATTTATCACTTCACTCTGTACTCCCTTATAGCTCTTAGTTGAGGAGATAACTAACCTCCCCGCCCCCCCCAAGTTTTGACGTCATGCGTTTTTGTCTTCTTATGTATTGCGCGATCTCATCGCGCAACACTCACCTCGATAATGCGAATTGCCTTCAAGATGAGCGTCAGCTTCAGTTTGGCAACGATGTGCCCGGCAAACACGGCATCTATCGGCCTGTTCTATTATACAGAAAATAAAGACATAAAAAATAACTACTTTTGAAATGTTTGGACTAGTTTAATGCAGTACGTTTTTGAAATTCGGTTAGATAATTAAACAAGTGTATTAACCTTAAAGCGGTGTTCAGTAAAACATCGGAATTACACGTTCACCAGTTTACAGATATAAAAACTGAGAATTGTTACTGAAGAATATTTGTTCAGAAAACAAAGTCACACGATTTCTTTGATATTCAGAACATTTTTGGATCTTCTGTATATTAGGTCAAATAACAATTCCAAAACGATTACAATTTTGTTTCTTTCAGCCAATCGTTTCAAAATGCATCCGTTAAAATACAACACACAGGTATCGTTCATTCGCATGAAGTACACAGAATGTTGTAATGCAACACCAAACATTCAATTCGTGCTAGAAAAATAAAAAGACCTCGAAAAAAAATGGTACCTCCTTCCTCAAATCTATATCCGTTGAGTTTCATTGTTTCTTACTAAGGGAACTAGACAAAATGGCCGATGCACGAGAGTACAGTGTTGAAGGAGTATAGATACCTTGAGTATTATGATCGCCTTCAGGATGAGTCGCAGCTTGAGTTCATTGGGCATGACGTCATAGGACGGGAACCAGCCAGACAGCGAAACGGAGTGGCCTTCGTATGACTGCAACAACATCCAAAATGATTTCATGTTAATATTATCAATGCAATAGTTCGCCTAAGCTTTGATGAGACCAATATTATAGAAACATGTACTGTAGCACCTATGGGCCTACTGATATCATGAAGAAAACGTCGAGGAAAATATGATGAAAATCCACGATCTACACTTTCATCTGTATTGTATTACACAATTCCGTCTCGAAATAAGAAAACTGAGTAAAAAAAAAGAAAAGAAGGCAAACATGTGACGTGTTCTGGTGAAAGCTAGTCGAAAGTAGGTCTTTTGAGATCGGTCTTCCCCTCTTTAATGACAGCTTCGTTTTTGAAAACGGACTTCGCTCGACAGTTCAATGCCTATTTGAAGTTTATAATGTCACATAGAGGTAATAACCGAGAGAATGTTTGTTGAAGATGACATCCACTAATCATTCAATAAATCACCTTTAGAGGCAAAAGTACGGTCTGAAACTTATACAGTATATCTAAGACCTAATTAGGATAACAGACTTGAAAACAACAACAAAAATCTCAACTTCCTAGTTCCTATTTTCTCGAATTTCTTTGGTCATAATTTCTTCTTCACGCTTTGCCAAGAACTGCCTGGTTTTGACAAGATGCGTCATAAATGCGCGACTTGCTCAGTCAAAGTTTTAGTAGGTCTTTACCTTGAGAATTTGAAGTGCTTTCAAGATGAGTTCCAATTTGAGATCGTCTCTCGTCTGATCGGGAAACATTTCGTCGACTTCTGCCTCCTCCTCCGCCGTCATCTGTTGATGAATTAAAACAATTATTCCTATGTTGCTGCGATACCAGATTGATATGTCTGTATATGGAATATTCTTTCTTGGTCCGATGTTACGTATGTACGGACACAGATTCTATATGGTGTAGTTGCTTTTAAATTCTAACAGCCTACGAAAAATTACGATTATTTTTACACAATACACGTAGGTGTAAATAGAAAAACCAATGGATCATTTATATTACTAGAAAACATTGGATGACGAGAGGTTCTTCATGTGATTGAGCATCAAAAATCTAAAGGGCATGTTTATAAAACAGACCTTCAAATTAATACAGGCCCAATGTGCTCTACTGAATGTTTTGTTTCAACGTTAAACAGTGAAGGATGCAAAAATGTAACAAATCGTTTTGAAAGGGATTGGGCTATTGACGCATCCAGATTTATCTATTTTAGTTAGATTTACAATAAAACTGGAAACATTTATATCATTAGTGTTTTTCTTACCATGTCTGGCATCTGCATCTCATTGCCGGTAGCCTCGTCTCCAGTCGTCATCTCATCAATATCGCCACGACTCTGGATGACATAGGCCTGAGAGGAGACCACACACATCAACACCGCCACCAACCCGAGCACAATTCGCCTAATAGTCGCCATGCTGAAAATAAGTTGGGCTTTAGTTCTTGGAGACGGTACAGATTTATTAAGCTTGATTGAAGAATTATCGCACAATACTTGCTGTTGCAAAGTTGTTGTAGTTTAGTCTTTCGTTCAGCTGGAATGATGGAGTTTGGTCCGAGTGCACTGAATATAAAGCTTTTCAGCAGGATGTCAGTAGCGCACCCAGCCACTATCCCATAGCTTAGTGTTTCCCTGCAAAACTGCAAATCACGCGACCTTCCTTCCAGCGTGCCTGCGTTTGACGTACGGGTAAAGGGAAGGTCCAACTTTCTAGTCGAGTAATTTGAGCGGAAGGCTAGTGTTTTTGATATATATAGTCATGAAAGAAAGGTTGTTTTAATTAGTATACTTTGTCATTTTGAGGGGTTGGGGTCAATATAGAAACAAAAAGGGTACACTGAAGATGTGAAGGCTGCAGGAAGTCGGATGGAATGACGAAATTTAAACACTATTTTGTAACGTATGCAGAGGTGTGTGTGTGTGTCTCCATTCCATTGTGGCATGAATTTAGGACTCTATGAAATACAGACTCATTGGTAGTATTGCGCATGCCTAAAGTGAAGATAATTAGGAGAGTGACCGGTCAGGTGAGAGTGTTTAACCAATAATAGGATGAATGAGTCCAGATTTCATAGGAGTCCGATTTTCATATGACACCGTCACAAAGAAACAAGCCCTTACTTATTTTGTCACAAGTCTCAACCTCCATTAAGTATTTTTGTAATTACTTATTCATATTTTGTATTATACAGGGTGAGTAAAAAACCAAACGAAACCCAAATGTCGGGACTTTTGTTTCAGTGAAGTTCTGCATGTAGCACTTTCAAAATTTAGGAAATGAACGCCCAATTCATAAGATTTTTTTTAGTACAAGAATCATTCAAATTTCATGTACTTTTCAAGTAACGGAATTTTAAACACAACCACCGTTTTAAAGTTCTGTCCACGGATCACAAGAAAGGTGTGCGTTCTTTCAACTTGAAAAGTACCTGAAAAGAGTGATTTGAATGATTCTTGTACTAAAGGAAAGTTGATGAATTGGGCTTTCATATCCTAGATTTTGAAAGTGCTACATGCAGAACTTCACTAAAGCAAAATTTGTGCGCTTGGCATGCAGGCTCATGAAATCGGGACCCCAAGCTTATGGGGATTCCCCTCACCCAGCCAACGGCGTAGATTAATTTTTGTCGTTGATGGCTGATGGGGCTGATTAGGGCAATATCCTCTAGGCTCCTATCAAGAAGTTGGAAATTTGAGAAGGAGGAGGGGAATGGTCAACAATGGCCTGAACTCAATGGCCTTAACTCACCCCCTCACCCCTCCCTCCTGCCTTCAAATCAACCCCCTTCCTGAAAGCTACATCCGCCCTCTGCTTTCATGGCCTTCTGTTTATTCATTTTGTTCGCCACTTATAGCCTACGAATTCACTTCTTTGTGTTGTCATGTTTACAGAACAGCGTGAAGCTGGTCATATATTTTAGCGCAACAATCAGGGATGGGAGGATGAAGATGATCCATTCTTTAAAATCATAATATTAATTTATGATCCATCCTCCGATTAAAATGTGTCGGGAGTGACCCCCACGCCCCTCGATTTATGCCCTTGTCAACGCTGACATTCACTCCTATGAATTCAATTCCCCGGGAACATCTATTCAGTGCAACTTCCCGTTGTTGTATCGTGAAATATCATTATTACACAAACCTTTTTCCACCCGTGAAGACAAAGGAAGTTGACAGAGTGAGTGCAAGTCCATATTTAGCGGAGTCGTAACATGACGAACCAACTAACGGCTTGGGTTGGTCTGTGGGTAGGACTAGAGGGTGACGCTGCGCGTATTTCCCGTGTCTGAAGTTGCAAGTGAGGGGCTGGAGGTTTAGGGAAGTCAATACTTCGGGAAAGACACTAAGAAATATGTATGTCACGCGTGGTTATCCTAATTCGGTAGCCGAGTAGGCGAGACTGTTCCCCCTTTTCTTTTTAGTTTAACTTTTTAAAGAAATATCGAAGGGAGGGGGGTAGCATGCACCACTTTAAAATTAGGGCACTCTTGAGAAGTAAAGTAACGCTTATGAGCGAGCTAGCTCAGCGAGGCAAGGATTTTTCTAGAGGGGGGTAAAGCACATTATTTCAAACAAATCCTTGTACTTTCTCTAGCATATTTTCAATTTATATATTTTGTTTGCGAGGGTTGGTGGGCGGACGCCCATGTTGTTGTACGTTGATATAACAGCAATAAGACTTCGCACCTCGTATAGTCTACTTCTTTTTTCCCTTCTTCTTCTTTCCCTTTTTTTCTTTTTTTTTGGGGGGGGGGGGCTTGCCCCATCCTGGCGTCGCCCATGGTATAATTCTATAATATTGTATTCATTTATGCTCATAAAGATTAACGTCCATCTGAACAAACCAAACTCACAGGGAGGAATAAGTCAAACCAAAAAAATACAAAATATTACTGCCTAGTTATTGAAAGGCAGGTTTAAATTAGGTTCATGTAGCTGGACTGGGAAACTTTTGCAGATAGGGGCCTACTTGTTTTCTTGCAGTTTTTCGGAGACAACCTTTCTACAAGCAAGTTTCAAGCGAGCTAAACTTAAAACGTAACGCAGAGGCCGCAGTCCGAAGTATAACAATATTTTATTTGTGCCGCCATACATGCTCCCAGTTCATCGGCTAAGAATTCGATTTTTTACTTTTTTGAATTTCGCCCAAACTCCAAATTTTCAAACTCGTGTCCCTAAAAAGGAAATTTTTGGACTCGTTCCATGCATTTATACGAGGAAATTTCCTCAGATCTAAAGGTTTTAATAGAGGGAAAGGATAAAATAAGACCGCTTTAATTACTCATTAATTCAAATTGCCTGGCTCTAACTGTATAAATGTGCTCCGCCCTTCAAAGGGTATAGACTCATACTGTTTTAATTTGATTGTCACAAATATCCATTGTCACAAGTTTCACAGCCCAACCCTCGACTCTTATTGATCATTGAGGATTCCTCCATGCATTGATACAGCATATATATGATGTCATAATGTATTTTGGAAGTACCGAGCCATCCCTGTGTACATAAACTTGCCCATAACCTGTGCGTAGTGCAGTGGCGTGGGTGGCCAGCTACATGTATTTCCAATGTAAAGTTAATGTGATTTGCAATTTTTAAAGGGAAGTGTCAGAGGAACTTGAAACCTAGGGGCAGTGGCTGGGTGCGCCTTGAACATCCTGCCAGTTGCCTTTAAAATACAGCACACCGTGGCCACACTCAGTCATTAGCCAACTTGGTGCAAACTTGATAGCAGATAAACTTCGCAAGTACAAAGTTAAGCAGAAACGAGTTGTTTTTTTAGCAGAGAATTTCAAGGAGGAATCCAGTCTTTGGAGAGCAGATTTACAGAATGGCGACTGTTCAGCGGTTTGTCCTAGGGCTGGTGGCGGTGTTGGTGTGTATTGTGTCCGCACAGGCTTACGTCATACGGGACCGTGGCGATGTAAACGAGATGGCGACCAGCAGAGCTGATGGATCTGACATGATGGCCCTCGCAGAAATGGTGAGGAGAGATAAACAACGATCTTTCTTAAATTTGAGTCTGTATACTGTTATCCACTTTCGTCTGTTTTCCAATATTAAAATAAGCAGTTTTGGAATGTACCAATGTTCCATTTCAAGAAAAATGGGATATAGTCCTATAATCATTTATATCAAACCTTTCTGAGAATCACCACATTCAATTTTGACGACTGCAGTTGCATTGCCTGCATCTTGTTCTGAAAATGATTTGAATACTTAGTTTCAAGCTTTCCTAAGAACGAGATCAAACCCAAAAGAAATAAACACGTGGTGCTAATGCAAAATGTAAATCAATATTGTAAAAACGCAACTTCAAAGTCTAGTTGTAATTTCAAATGAACACACTTTTGTTTGTAGATGACGGCAAAGGAGGAGGCAGAGGTTGACGGAATGTTTCCTGATCAGATGAGGGACGATCTCAAACTGGAACTCATCTTGAAAGCGCTAGAAATACTCAAGGTTCGTTTTTAACAATACAATGTATAGATTGCATGCATGGCTTTAAAAGCAGTTGCACAGTTTCATAAAATAAAATCTTGCATTACATTTTCTTGAAATTCATGAGGAGATCTTTTGTTGCTATATATCTTTCAGTAAAGGCGTTACACAATTATGTGAAGTAAACATTGTTTTATTCATTAATTAGTTCCAAATCCTTTTCGGCAAAAACAGGATTATGAAGGGGAGTCGGTGCCTACGTCAGTCACAAAGTGGTTACCAAGCTATGACGTCATGCCAGAGGAGCTCAAACTGCGACTCATTCTCAAGGCTATCATTAGACTTAAAGTAAGTTCAAAATATATCACATAATTGGGTCGATATAAAAAAAAAATCACATCATGTATAACATCAATCAAATTCTTTGGCATTAGGCCTATCCGTATTTCATGTATGTCATCATATTTTTATACTAAAAATGAATTAATAAATATCTGCATTGTCTAATAAAAGTTATACAAGGGTGGTGGAATTGGGAGCGGGGTTGTTGCTCCTTCTTAATTATTTTTCCGAATTATAATATTTTCCCTCACCCCACCAATAGGATTTCCGGTAAAAGTGAAGTATGCAATGCGTGCCGCACACTTTCAGAACCGCTACTTATTTGTGTTTGAGTTTTTTCTTCTCAGTAACATTGTTCAACAAAACAATTTCGCAAAAATATACATACTTGCTCTTGTTTTTCAGGATAGGCCACTGAACGCCACGTTTGCCGGCCACAGCGTCGGTTGTTTGGAACTCACGCTGATCCTGAAGGGTCTCTTGATTGTAGAGGTAAGTATTCTAATCCGATATGATAAAGCCGAATGGTATTATTTCGCCATATCTCTTTTCCCGGTTTTGTTTTTATTATCAGGTAATATCATCAACATGTTCGTCTTGTGCTCAGTGACCTATTTTTGTTACTTAAAAGTAACAAAGATAGGTGTTTCAAAGCTTTGTTTACATGGCCTCCGCTAGATTATGGACTTGCCTGCCCCAAACAAAATCCTTCATACGGCACTGATTGTGCGGTTAATTAATTTCATTTGAAAGTATAAGGTTCTGTGTAATTGAACTGCTTGTGAGTCGGTTTGATGGTTTTGATTTGTCTCCATATACTCCTTGCATCTGACGTCACATTTGAAAGCAGGTCTTTGTTCCTCGGTGCTTTGCATGAGTACACTGTACTTTCGTTGTCACTGAATTCAAATGACAAAAACTGGCCTCTCAAAAGTGAGGGCGCACCTATAGCAAAGATTCGCTCGTACCCCCACCCTGCAAACAGGGCGCTGGGAAGGGCTGATGAGCTTTTCAGAATCTTGTGAAGGAAGTGACCTATGACCTGTGTATAAAGCATCTGGGCTGCAGCTATTCAAGACCGCAGTTAGACAATGCGCGCAAATGCTATCCGAAAACTTCCCATAGAAATGCACACATTCCATATGCGAATGTGATTTCTTTTTTTATTGCGGACCCTTCGTGAATTCTAAACGGAGCCTGAGCAAGTGACGGGAATCGCAAATTTATAAGACAGATAACTTTTACAGCTTTTCCTACATTATAACGCTCTTCAACGAAAACAAAGGCATTTATGAATTTTGAATAAAAGAGTAATGAATCAGTCTTAACGGCCGTTTGAAACCTTGCAGGGTCGTGGCCGTGATAACTTGCAGGTCACAGGTAACCCAAAATCTATCCAATCAGAGCGTGAATTCATCAGCCCATCCCAGCGTCCTGTAGTTGCAGGGCGGGGGTACGAGAGAATAGCAAAGAGTCTAGTTCACGCGCCCCACGTGTATATGCATAACATTAGTTGGGACTGTCCCAACTTGGACTATGTAGTTGGGGTGTAACATATTACGGCTTGTTGAACTCCGTTCTCGCCTACATTCCAATAATATCAAAGCGTCCAGATTAGCATGCCCGACGCAGACGCAGCTCAGGTTTCGTGTCCTATATTTCCTGTTTTGCTGAGAGTTTCTTAAGTAGAAGAGAATTGATTTATTTTTCGTGTTTGGTATTCAGGAAAGCAAGACTGACTTCGGCCTAGCCGTTGATAAGGGAGATCTTAAGCTGGCACTCATTCTGACTGGCATCGACGTTCTGGAGGTACATTCAAATTATATATTTTTTTTAAATGCTGGTCAAATAGGACCCTACTATTTTGCATCAATTCAACCCCAGTAAAAAAGTATCACAATGACTTGAATTGAATTTTGTGTTCTCCTGATTAATTTGTTTAAGTCATGAAAGTTAAGTTAAAAGCATCTCACTGAAAGGCTGAATATTTCAGTTCAGTAGGGAAGCACCGGCCCGGCGGTAGTAGGTTCAAATTCAACTCCATAAAACTTTTGTTTAATAAAATAAAAGGTGAAATTTGTACCTTATCACCTTTCTCTCGTTCGCTCAGGTCTTCGATGGAGAATGCAAAGACACCGTATTTTTCACCAAGTCCAAGAAAGAGCTGAAACTTGCTCTGATCTTGAAAGCCATCGCGCTCCTCAAGCAAGGCAACTGGCCCATCGACATCGACGACTTCTGGCCAATGGAAGGCGAGGATGGTGACATGGGGTCAGAGGGCACCCAATCAGAAGCCAGCACTCATGAGGCGACGACTACGAGTGAGCAGTCCACAGTCAGTGAGGCTGCTACCGAAGTGGTTACAGATGAAGCTAAAACTACCTTGACGGTTGAGGCAACATCAGAGCGGACAGAAGGAGGAACAAGCAACCAACCAGAAGCCAGCACTCACGAGGCGACGACTACCAACGAGCAGTCCACAGTCACCGAGGCTGCTACCCAAGTGGCTACAGATGAAGCAACATCAGAGCGGGCAGCAGGAGAGACGATTGCCGTTGAAACGAGCGCAGAGCCGGCGAAGGTGACCGAGCCTGCCGTGGTACCAGACCGCGGAGAGGTCCCAGACCACAAGAAGCACTGGTTGCACCAAGCGGTTGGAAAGGTCTTCAAATTCTTCACTTGGCTGCCCAAAGTCATCATCAGAAAGAAGCTTCACATTTCCCACTAAAATCCCTTCTCATTCAGTTCTCTTGAGGTAGTTGTTAGCAATGAAATGTAGCTAGGCCTATATAATAATTATTTGACAGTATTTACAAAAAAAAAATAGAACGTATTGGGTTATTTAGTTCTTCAACTTGAAATGTTTAAACCAGGTTGTGAATATATTAAGTTAATATTCTTTTTCTCAAAAGTGGTTTTAAGCGTAGAATATTTCATACAAATGAAAACAAAATCTGTAAATTGAGCAAATCTAGTAAACACACAGCTCGTGCTAGTCTTTTTACGTGTCATCATCCGGGGTGCGTCACGTGTCCGGGTAAGCGCGTGGAACTTGACTAAAGGCTAGATGCGCCCTCATGTTCGCCCAGAATGTGTTCTGTATCCACCCTAGAATGCGGATGAAGATTTCAGACTGGGGGCTAAAGCACACCGACGGAATTCGAACCCTGGCTCGCAAATCGTAGACGACGAACCTAACCACTAAGCCATTCGGCTTCCTTAGAATTCGTTATTTGAAAGATGTATATGGTATATGGCACTTCTTATATTACGTCAATTGGAAATTGCGCCATTAATAATAATAGTCACATTGATCGAAAGAAGCTTAATTTTGAGACGCCAACCTGGAACTCACGGACCATCTTTCGATGGGGGCGTTGTTCAAAACCGACCATTACGAACACTAATGGAAAATATGCGGTGCTTTTCATGGTGAAATTTAAAAAAAAAAAGGCATCCGGAAAGGCTAATGGGCAAAGAAAGGCCACTTGTTCAGAAAAAAAAGGGCACTTTACAAAATATTGAGAGGGGTAGGCGCTGGTGAGAAAAGGGGCATTTGAATCGAAAATGGCAGTCTTCACAAAATATGAATGATGCCCAACTGACTACGAATGACTACAATGAAATTAATTCAGAACCTCAACAGAAACATAAAAAGACAACAAACAAAAATGAAGTTGACATTTGCTGTACATGTTTATTTCATTTTCTCAATAATAACATTTGCAGCAAGCAAGGTTTAAACAATTTTTTTCTTAATCGACAACATCTGAACTTTTTAACGATTTTTTTTTAAAATACCACTGCGATGAAAAAAAAAGGAACAATTGAAGAGATCGGAAGTTCAAGTCCAATAATTGTTTGTGGTGTTTATTAATGGAAATAAAAGTTTTCGCACAAAATAGTCTTCAGACCTGTACCCTGTTGGATGTCATGGCAAAGAGTTAACAACAAAACAAGGGGAAAATGCTGCACAGCTTCCATTGAATTATACAAGCACTTTTATTAAAGTTAATGGCAAACAATTTTTATTTGTTGCAGCAAGGTAGGGGGAATTTGATAAATAGTGCTGTATTAGGCTGTGCTCGCCAATACAAGACGAATGCTGGGCAATTTGTCACCTTAGTTCAATAAAAAGTAATTCTGGCTTTTGATAGCTTGAAGAATGCTTTGCATGTTTTGCAAAAAGGCTGTTGTTGTTTGAGATTGGAATCATTTGCCCTTGAGCATTAAACTGAGGTCTTGCCATGATGACTGATAGCCAGGCAAATGATTCCAATCCCAACTGCAGCCATTTTCACAACATGAAGGATTTGACACAGCTTTCAAAACATTAACACGGCACCGATTCAAGGCACTTGGTCACAGTGTCCAAAAATGTTGTTGTGATCAATTGACAGTTGTGTAGTCAGGTTTACCTGTTTACCAAAAACCAGTCGAGAACCATTCAGAAGTAATACCATTATCACAAACTTTTGGTTACGGTTTTTGTCAAGCAATGAATATCTCTTCTTGGCACACATGAGAGTTCAAGGGCTTGAAAAAAAAATGGAACTTGGCCAAGAAAATGTCAATCAATGAATGGGGGCGGGGTTATATGGGGGTAGACTGGTTCCCACTCCCTCCATTGTCCTTTGGACTTCAAATGAAGGGACCAGTTGAATCCTGGAGGAATTCCTCCCGGTGTAAATTAGCCAAGGTCTAACTTAGTCGAACTATGGTTAACAATAGCTCTTGCGCGAACTTGCCCATTGCTACCACTAATGCGCAGTTTGTGTGGTGATGAGTTTAGATTTTCCCTGAATTCAAAAGTTTCTCTATCAATAAAGAGAGGGGCACTGCTTTTCAGTATTTGAAACCTATGCAATTGAAATGCTTCAAAAATTACCTTCGTGGGGGACACTATGGCGATTTTGCCTTCTGGTTAAGGTAAGAGTCAGTTTTTTGATAGCCAAATGTTCAAGTGTCATCCAAGCTTGAGAATGTACACATCATTTTCAAATATAAAAAAAAAAAATCATACTGTGCCCGCAAAGAGGTGATCGAATCAAAGGCTTTTCGTGTCCCCATATTTTATGGGAGCGGGAACCAGTCTAATGCGGAGGGTGTGGTGTGCTACACAAATTGATACAAGCCTTAATTCGTGTTCAAGATAAACATCAGAATTTTAAAAACTCTAGAACTGGAAGCAATCGTCAAATTTGACGTACTCATAAAAATAAATATATTTTGGAAGCAAGATTTGCAGAGCAAGTCAATCGTTGGTGAACAAACTAGGCCTCATTTTCTGCAATTGGTGCTGATTTATAAAGTGTGTTGGACTTGTGGTAAAACAACCGATGACAAAAACCACAACAAATAACAGCCCCCCACCCCGAAAAAAAAGCAAAATGGAAGAAATTGGAAGATTTGTAATCTAAGCACCAATTATCAGTCTTTTTTAAAACAAAATGACCTTACTCTGAACATCATATTATACACTTTAATACTGCCAAAACTTAACTGAAGGTTCATGATATATTTTGATGATATTTGTGAATCAATATTAGGTTTTGCCCTTCACCGCCGTATTTAAACACTGTATCCTCAGTGTGTTATCTCTCGAGTGAAGGTAAGAAAAAATCACTCGGGTGGGACTCGAACCCACAACCTCCTGCCTTCTAGCGCAGACGTCTTACCACTCGACCACTGAGCTTGGGTTCTTTCCTTATAAAGGATACAGGCAGGTATGTATCTGCTTAGGAGTCCAACCCCAGTTATTTTTCTCACTTTGACTCGGGAGGTAACACACTGAAAATACAGTGTTTACACATCTTTGAAGGGCAAAACCTAATATTGATTTACATCACCCCGACGCAAAATCCATCTTATGAATAGTTTCCTTGCGGTACTCGCTGCCACATCAGGTTCGAACCGGCCAACCGATCCCGTTAGCTCGGTGGTCGAGTGGTAAGACATCTTCACTAGAAAGTAGAAGGTCTTGGGCTCGAGTCCCATCCGAGTGATTTTTTCCAACTTTCACTCAGGAGGTAACACACCGAGTATACAGTGTTTACACGTCTGTGAAGGGCAAAACCTAATATTGATTTACATCACCCCAACGCAAATTCCATCTTATGAATAAGATATTTATGCATGTAAGCTAGACACAATTCCTAGTAAGGGAATTTTAATGTCAAATATTCATGCCTGAAAACCAATCCAAAACCTTTTGATTCATGTTTCTGAATTTATCCTGAGTATTTTTTTTTTAAATGGGGCAAGATGTACAGATGTACCAAGTCCAACAAGCACTTCAGTTTTTCGAAACTATATTTCAGTATGTTAGGTCCTAAAAATCCTTAATAAATAAAGACCAAAAACTGCCATGTTGCCACAAATGTTTTCTTGATGTTCCGAATTGAAAAAAAGATGTCACTCGTTTTCGTAAGTTCTGTAATAACAGAGCAAATGTCATTTAGTAAAACACTATCGAGCAAAAACTCTAATCCAGAAAGCCACAATTTCGCATACAGTTTAAGATTTTGTACAGATTTTGTGACCAAAAACACAACAAATAACACCATAAATATACCTTGGTAAAAGGTAACATTCGATTTGATTTTTAAATGTCGTTTAGAAGACAATTTAAATCTGTAAATCCGGCGAACGGGAATTGAGGCTCCCATCACCTGACACTTGGAAATCTGTCATGTGACCCAGCTTTCAGACTGCTGATTGGCTGTTTGTTACGTCACATGACAAGCACTTTGGTAGCTGATTGGCTAAAGGCGTGTGAGCTGCTGCCAGAGGCTAGCAGGCACGATACTCTCGATCTTCTCCAGTAAGAAGCTGAAGGGAGCAGACAGAGAAGACAGGAACTACAAACAGAAAACGACAAAAATCAATTTTTGAAAAATAATTTCAGATTAGATGTGAGGCCAGATTTGCCCGACTCTGTAATAACAATCATGAGCCAACCAGTGTCTGGTTCTGGTTCATGTTGAGTCGGAAAAATTCACTCAAGAATATCACACAAACTTTTGACCTTAAGACTCGCAAGGAGTGGATGTAGAAATGACCTAGTAAATTGCTTTAGCTGTCCATGAAGTGCACGATGTACTGTCCTTGAATGCGAGTAGTGTCCTAGAGTCGATGACATTGGAGGGCAACTTGTTCCATTCTGCAATGGTTCGCAGGAAGTCCTTCTTGTAATGTTTTTCAATGTGTTTCATGTCCCCTGATACGTTATCCTGAACCAACATTGTCGCATACTCATTGATGCTCTACTTGTTACAAATAAATATACATTTAGCGTGTGCAGGTACATGCATCAATCACTCACGTAATTTTTGTGGAAAGGATGACTGGTCACCAGTACCATCCAATAGACGGTGGGTGCGAGTGACACCCCCTACCCCTTCCAACCCCCCGCCCCCAACTCCCCTCATCCCATCCTGATTTTCAGTGCTTCAGAGCTAAATTGCTTGCAACTTTCTTTCCAGAGGTACATTTTCTCATTAACAAATTGCGAATGACACCCCCCTACCCCTTTCACTTTCCCCAACTCCCCTCAACCCATCCTGATTTTTATTGATGTCAAACTGCTTCAGTGCTAATTTGTTGCAACTTTGCCTTTTTCGTTATTATGCTAATGCAAACTTCCATGTTCATAAGCAAAAGTGTGATGTAATTTCAGACAGAAACCTTAATGTTACAGCTACTTCAGACAGAAACCTTAATGTTACAGCTACTTCAGCATAAAAAAACACCCAGAATTTTGGATATTTTTCAGTCGTAAATTTTCTTTTCTTTGGTGATTCGTTGATTTTCAGTAGATGACATTATAATGCCAGTGAGCATACTTTTCTCACAACTGTTTTCAGTGAGCAAATTTTGGGCTCACATTTCGAACGGAAAACTCCTAAACTGAACAGCGTCTTCATGGAATGACAGCACAGCAACAGCGCCCTCTTTTGTCGGGAAAAGCATGGACATTATTAAATATTTAAAAAGTACTCACTTAAATAAATTTAACCAAAAAGAGATGTCAAATCTTTTACATACATTTAAGACAAGTAGAAATTTGCATTAAGTATCCCCCCCCCCAAAAAAATCTATGTAACGGGCCCTTAACCAGTTCGTGCCAGGATTATTTTGACTAGTTCGCTGCAAGCGGGTCGCTGACAGATATTTCCTGCCACGCTCCCTGCGTGCTTATCCATCATCCATTCCGAATACCGCAAAACTTGTACGTGTATACACGTCATCCGGCGCAAACTGGTTAAACCCTTTGGTTCATGGGTTTTGGGACTTACTGCTTTGGCAATGACTCCCATTGGCTCAGGAAACTGGTGAGTCAGCAGGGCCAGCAGCGCGGTGAACGTACAGAGGCCCGCTGTGAACAGGATGAAGAACGGAAGTTCTTTCTTTGGGTAGACTGACACCTCATGGAAGGCTGTAGGATGGAGAAAGATCCAGCGGGGTAAATGAAATGTGCCACTGCCTTGAAGTTTTCATCAGCTGGGAAAACAACCTCTAACATGTTAAGCCCATTTCATAATTAATGTGAATTTGAAAGCGAAGCGAGTTTGTTAGGGTAACAGTGTACATCACAACGAAACATATATTATTGACGTCATGAAATTCGCTTCGCTTTCGCATTTGCATGAAATAATGATCAAGCCTTTGGGGGAGTGTGACCCAGTGGATAGGGGTCATGACTCATGATCAGAGGGTCAGGTGTTCGAATCCAGCTGCTGGCCATATGTCGTGTCCTTGGGCAAGACACTTCACCCCCACTTGCTTCTTTCCAAACAGGAGTATAAATGTGTACCAGCATTAGCTAGGGAGTAACCTGCGATGGACAAGCATCCCACCCAGGGGGAAAAAGAAATATTCTCAGTCGTTTCATGGTACTGAAACTTGTATAAATGTTAACAGTAAGCCTGTTCGATATCCATTTATTTTTAAATCGACATATCGTGAAAAAAATATCGGATATCGCGATATTATCGTGATGATGTCATTTTTCCATTCATGGAACAATGGAATAACAAAAAAAACAAAAAAACAAAAACAAAAAACACGACCGAAGTCACGATCCACCATGTCCACTGCCGCGAAAAAGACCCAATATGTCCTGAACAAAATCGTCAAGTTTATTTGACTAGAGTCTCATTTACTTTGCCAATTTAGGTAGAAAACAAATTCCACATTCAAACATCGAAAACAAAATTACCTTGAAATGATGGATAAAAATGTGCAATTTATTAGAAATCCATATGGAGGAAAGAACGAAGCACAAGCACGCAATTGCACGCCGCATTGACATGATCTACACGTGCGCGCACGCATAGTACAGCCCACACCATTGCGGCAAGGGTGTGCTTCACTGAAAACAATTTACCAGTATTTCCATCTTTTCAGAATTACAAATAATATTTTTTTTAATGGAGTCCGAAATATTTCCTGGTTCAGAAAAAGTTCTTCATCGTTACAAACTAACAAAATATTTTTTTTCTAAAGATTTTTTTCGAAAAACGATGTTAACTCAAAAAATGAGGGTGAAACACCCCTTTACAAAAAATGAATGGATCAGTCCAATTTCTTGTGATGCATTTTTTGTTCTGTGAACGAAATAAAAGCCGCGACTGAACAGTTGGTTTTCGACGTTTTTTGTTGCTGAAAATATGAACAGATTTCATAAGTTTGGGACAGCTTTGGCACTAAGCAAGTGTAAGTGCCCAGGCACAACCACGGAAGAGAAGCTCGTTCCGAGTCAGGAAAAATACGTGCAGGAAAATTTGATTCTAGTTCGCCAGCGCGGAGCTCCATGCGCGGAGTCGGCCTAGCCTGTGGCGATTTTTTTTTCTCTCCGGCTCCCAAAACCAAACGCGTACGACATCCGCAATACGCTATGACGTTTTGGACTATATACTTTTCTAAAAACATGGAAAGAAAATCAAAAATATAAATATATGAAATTCGGGCTTTATTTCCGTTTTTAATAAAATCCTCCCAAGCCTCAGGTTAGAAAATAATAATAATAAAAAATCACGTGCAACACCGAGATTCGAACCCGCAACCTCGCGGTATAAAACCACAATGAATTATCGACTGAGCTGTCACATTGATCGCTTCAAAAGTGGAAAACTAATCAATATATAGTGCCCACGTATCATAAAAGTATCGTAGAGGGCGCTTAACGTGCGTATGCGGATGTAGTTTGGTGCTGGGAAAAAAAATTCGCGGGATCGGCGTGGTCTCCTCTAGCCGGTGCCGAAACGAAACATTCACTTCTCAACGTCGTAATCTACAATTCAAGCACATGTATTTGTGGTGTTTTGTCTATACAAATTCACATTTCCGTCAAAACAAAACAGGCACCGTATTTTCTTTGCGAAATGTCAGAGACTTCGTTTCCCTTCGGTTAACTCCATGCACGTGATTACGATTTTGGCACTTGGTACATCGGGTGAAATTGTGTTGTTCATACTGCACCACGTGCAGCGCAGCGTGGAAGACGCAAAATCCAATACACGTGACGTTAGT
This sequence comes from Patiria pectinifera, assembly GCA_029964075.1. Taxonomy (NCBI): domain Eukaryota; kingdom Metazoa; phylum Echinodermata; class Asteroidea; order Valvatida; family Asterinidae; genus Patiria; species Patiria pectinifera. The sequence goes on along the minus strand of CM057149.1, from coordinate 27,556,311 downwards.
CAGTTGGTTCCGCCCCTGAATAGGTAAGACCTATCGCGGTAAATACAATGCGGTGAATTTGTCGTTTGCGGTTTTTCATGGGAGCGATGGTTTGAAACTGTAAGGGATTGACTTTGGTTACAAAAAGCGGTACCTCAAAAGAATATCGCGATATTTTTCGGCATATCGAATTTCACGATGTGCCGATTCTTTTTTATGAGATCGATACGATTTCCGATATGAAAATATAATCGAAATATCGTGAAATATCGCCATACCGAACAGGCTTGGTTAACAGTTACAATCCCAGATCTTTCAGAAACCACCCACAGGTGTTAGAGTATCCAGCCACTATTAATTACGCAGAGCTCGATGCCTCTGAAAAGTTTCAAGTACATAAAATATGCTATTGGTGAGATGCACACTGGAGCATTCAGAAAGATTCAGAATGATTTGAAAAAAATTAATTTAATTTTCTGGGGATTGAACCCTTCAGCCCTTGTAACTCTTAACAGTGCAATACAGTTTAACAACAGTGCAATACAGTTTAATAAAAGTGCTTAACGTTTAAAGTTTCAAGACAAAGACGTACATGGTAGGAGCTCCCTGTCCACACTCTCCGTGCAGCTGGGGTAGGGGTAGAACAGATGACCCTTCTCCAGCGGGCTGGGGATCATGCGGAACGTGCCCTCCCACGTGCAGTGGAGAAGCTGAAGGGCGCCCTCTACCCTCTTCCAGTGCGGCAGGTGGAAGAAGGTGTAGGCGATGGCCTCGCTGTCGCCCCGCTTCAGGATGTGCTCCGGGGGGAGGATGAAGCTCTTGATCTCCAGCAGATACTGCACAAAAGTACAGTTGGAATTTTTCAAAATTTGGAGCACCGTGGTCTGATAGTTAGGTTGTTCAACCCATGTACTGTGGTACGATGTACGTGGGTTCACACTCTGGTGCTTGTGTTCTTGGGCAAGAGACTTTACTACAATTGCCTCTCTCCACCCAGAAGTATAAATGGGTGCTTGTGCGGGTTGAGACCAGAATGCGTTGACCATGAGCCGCCACAGAAAAATGGTAGCACAAGAAACAGAGAAAACGTAATTTCATTTTTTTTTAACTTAAGCATCATGACGCACAATTTACTTACAATCCCCAAAAAGTTTTCCTTTTTCCCCCCCAAACATCTTTACTCTTTCCGATTCAATTAGAGAAAACGCTGTGCAAACTTAAGAAGTTGATCAGATCAAAGTGAAGTTGTTAGGTAATACAGAAGTAAAAATGTGCTACCATTATTGACATCATGAGATTCATTCAATACGGCATTGCCAAAAATTCAATTTACCACAATACCGCTGCATAGAAAATTACTTTTCCAATTTGTCCACAAAGTTTTAAAAATGAGAGACCGGGAATCTGCCTGAAAGACAGTACCTCAACCCTCCTGTTATCTTAGCGATCACAGAAATAAAATAAAAAAATCAATCCTCTTCCCCTTTCAACCCTCTTCCACTGCCTTTTACACAGGCTAGGCACCAACAGTCAGATCACATTTTAAGCAAGCACTGTGAACAGGCAAGTTCAGTCCACAAACAGAAACAGGCAAGTGGTAGGCGCAGCTGGCTTATCAATCACCAGTAGTCAAAGCATGCATAGCTGTATCAAGTTATTTTGACTGCAAGGACAACTTGGCACAGAATGTGTGTTTGCATAGGAGGGTTAAATAATTTTCAGAAATGAACTATTTGAAATAGATCAAATATTGTTACACTGACATGTTTGAAGTTTTGTGTTCGAACATGCTAACATGTACCCACCACCGTTGGAAATATATACAAAAACACTATTTTCTTGAAAATTACTTCACACCAGGTGCCATAATTTTACAGGATGCTTTAGATTGTCATTTACCAACATCCTAGGAAGGCATTCCGTAAAAACTTTGAAGTTTTATTATTGGATGTTTGCAAATGTTGTATATTCCCTTTAACAGCAAACTTTCAGTCAGTGACTGTCTTGTGATCTTACCTTTGGTACATGAGGATTGAACTCCACTGCTCTGTGTATGGCTTCGACTGCGTTCATTTCAGCTGTGGTCAGTCCTCGTTTGGAAGCAACCTCAGGCGAAAATCTGGACGAGGGGAAAAACAGTTTATATTCCGTCATTTTAACTCGCTGGATTGTGTGCTTGAAAGCACTATACATTCCCTACCCAATGTTTAAATAAAGCAAAATATCAGGGAGTATTGTTTTGACACAGCACTGAAAATGATCAAGGCATGGAACTTGGTCACAGTGTCCAAAAATGTCGTTGTGCTCAACTGACAATTATGCAGTGATGCGTGACTGAAATGAAATGAAACTCATAGGGGTTGAGGCCAACGCGTATCTGCACAACCAAACATTTTCAAAACTGACCTCATGATTTTGAAGTTATTATAAAAAAAACAGTCAGACGGACACTTTTTTGGGGACATTCTGTAGACTGAAAACTGGAAACTCATCATGTTTGGGTTGTGAAGGATTCCATGACCTTTCCCATGAGTTTTTCTTGGAATATCAACCTTCCATGACTCCGTGTAAAAAACAACAACATTCCATGACTTGTGAGATTTGAGGCTTTGCATGGTGGAGATACTAAATAATGAAAGGTTTGCGGAAACACCATGTGCGAATAATTTCTCAACTAAGAGAATGGTTCTGAAAAGAACCAGAGGTATGAACTCGACGTTCCGGTCAGTCTGCTCTGACCGTCTTCAGGAGAGTGCCTAAACTCCTTACATGTACATGCTTTCTTAGAGTTTAGGCACTCTTCCTGAAGACGGTCAGAGCATACGTACTGACCGGAACGTCGAGTTCATACCTTTGGTTCTTTTCAGAACCATTCTCTTAGTTGAGAAATTATTCGCACACGGTGTTTCCAAAAACCTTTCATTATTCCTTGACTTGTCCAGGACTTTCAAGGAGAGTTTTGAATTCCAGGATTTTCCAGGATTTTTCCATGACTGTAGAAACCCTGCCTCTGCAACTATACAATTTTGGTGACACTGTTTGCAAATGCACCCATCAAGTTAATGTACACTGTGTAATGTGGTGCAACACTGGCTGGTTTGCGCAACGCTCAATTCCATCCCACACACTCACTTGTCGCACACCGCCCTGGCCTTGAGCAAGGCCGCCGTGTAGCATATGGTGGCCGACTTGGGCAGGCTGATGTCGTCGTACTTGGCCAGTAAGGCCTGCACGTCTGCGTAGTACTGCATCTCCAGCAGGGCCTCGATCAGATTCTCATGAATCTGAAACATGCTGACCACTGGAAACTCTTTGATTAACTGTAAAAAAACGTAAGGAAAACATTGAACACTGTGAAGAGAAAATAGCTTGTTTCATTAACCCTACCGGTAACTCCCTAGGGTGATTTATGACATGTACATGTAGGAGCCTTCTTCATCCTTGCAAATCCCAACACCATATGGTAAACTGTGCACATAAACAGTTGGACTTTGTTTATTTGTGACTGGCTCCACGAAAAGGGGTATTAAGTCGCGCTGTGCATTATTGTGTAATGGGCCCGCTCAACATTGAGAGGGTGACAGTTTCGTCAAAATGTGATTTTCATTTTTTGTCATGAATGACATCTTTAATACTTACAGTTTCAGAATACATTCACAGAAATGTTGATTTTGATGAACAAAGTGGAAAAACCAACCATTTTGTGTGCATCGTTCTGTTGTTCTGCAACAATGCCAGCTATTTCAAAGCCTGTTTTCTCAGTTGTGTATTTTGAACTCCAAAGAAGAAATTAATATGCAAATACGTCATATCTCCAGAACGGGAGGGGCTACATGTATGGAGCTCTATTATATGAAAGCTTACATTGTGCGCTTTCCAACCATGTTTATAACTCAATTTCACTTTTTTGCTACCGGTAGATGATACCCTTTTTTGTGGAGCCGGTCAAATTTGTGGTATGCCTAATCCCACGTAAAGTGCAGTCAGTTTACTAGTGCAGTACTCATCCCAACAGATTCCAACCAATCCTGGTGTTGGAGTTTGGCTGGTTGGGGATCGTTGGGGTCAACGCTCACTTTTCCATATCCTCCTGTAGAACCTAATTTCATGGCACTGCTACAGTGTTAAGAACAAAATTTATGATCGCAGGGCTTACCTCCTCCATTTTACCGAGACTGTCGGCAGAACAGAAGAAGGCACATAAACCACAGACAAAAAGATGCTTAAATCTGTGGCGTTACAATTCAAATCTGTGGGTATCCGCGACAATTGGCATGTCCGTGCTGTGAATAGCGCAACATGCTGATATGGCTTTGATACACTTTTTGTAATAAAACTGATGAGAAGTGCCATGAAATTGGTTCCAGGACATTTTCTTTGCACGATTGAAAAATTCAATATTGGGTTGTCCGGGGTGATTGTGTGAAAAAATTCCCAAAGCACTCGGCTGGGACTCGAACAACGACCTCCTGCTTACTAGTGCTTACCACTTGACCACCGAGCTTGCCAGGAACAGCTGGCTGGTTCGAACACTGAGTAAACAGTGTTTATAGAAATACTTTGGTGAAGGGCAAAATCCAATATTGAATTTACATCACGCCGACACAAATCCCATCTTATGGATAGTTTTGGTTGCAGTACCCTTTTCCAGAATCCAGTATTTACCCAACAGTATACGTATTGAAGTTGGAAAAACACAAACTTACATCGCGCATTATCTTGACTGCTTCTTTCGTGCGGCCAAGTTTGCGCATACACATCGCAAGGCGACGCTTGTTGTACACCAAGATGTTCAAATCTCGTCCTGGATAACAAAAAAACCAAAGTAACAGCTAGTGATTTAGAAGGTTAGACTCGGACATTAATGTTATCCCAAACTCCCTTGCATGTTTTACTAGGAACCATACCCATCCTGGCAAATTCCAACACCATGTGGGACACTGCACACACATATTTCTGACTTTGATTCTGGAGGTGTGCCAACCCAATGTAAAAGATTGTCAGTTAAGGGGTACTGCACCCACCCTGACAGATTCCTTCATGTACAAAACATGCCGTTGGGGTTTGATGGGTTGAGTTCTGTTAGGGTTAATAAATGTCCTTTCCTTTGAAAAAAAGTTCTAATCAGATCGAAACTTCAGCCCTGAAAACATTTTCATCTCTGCTTCAAATACTAGAGTTTCTGTCCAGTCCTATAAGAAAATAAATATAACTATCATCTGCTGCTATATCAACATACTTCCCACATCAGGATTCACTCACTGTGTATTTTCTCATGTGTAGGGCTGTGGTGTTGCAGCGCCTGGCTGCGCTTGAAGTTGCAGTCGGCCGATTTGAGGGCTTGACGAAACAATCTCTCGGCCTCGGCTATCGTAGTGGATTCCTCCTCAGCAAGGAGTATCAAGGCGGCTGCACAACTGGTATTAGAGAAATAAGAGCATGACATTTCAAATTGCAACTTCTTGCAGATGTATTTATGTCTTGTTATTTGCCAGTATAGAAACCATTACGCTGGGGAAATTCCATGTAATGTTTTAATTGATTCCACTTTTGTCCAGGAGTCAAGTCACGATTCCATTCCGAACCGGCTTCAAATGTACCCGGCAAAAAAACTTTGGAACAAACTCCACAATTTCACTTAAAATGAACTATATAATAGGACCTATGGTACTTGTATAGTGCTGAAACCGTAACTTTCCCAAATCCTCCAAAATCCTCTTTGCAAAATGGAGGATTTTGCAGGATTGAGGCTTCATTTTTTTGTACATGGCCAAAGTCTGTTTCTGATTTCGGAGGGCGCACTTTGCAGGATTGAGGCCGTATGCAATTTTTACATAGAGGCAGTTGGAGGATTTTGCAGGATTGAGGTTACATCCTAGCAAAAATGCCTAGGGAGTTAGGGTTAACCCTAACCCCCTAGCCCTTTATGCTGGGAACCATCCTCAATCCTCCAAAATCCTCCAAAATTTTTTAATTTTTCAAAATTTTCAGAAAATTTTCAGACAGTCCTGCCTCAAAATGCATTCATCCTCAATCCTTCAAAATCCTCCTGATCCAAAAATGTTCAAATGAAGGGTACCCAGCCCCTCAATCCTTCAAAATCGTCAGACAGTCCTGCCTCAAAATACCATTCAGCCTCAATCCTCCAAAATCCTTTTCTGAAAAAATACCATTCAGCCTCAATCCTCCAAAATCCTTTTCAGAAAAAATACCATTCAGCCTCAATCCTCCAAAATCCTTATTTAAAAAATACCATTCAGCCTCAATCCTCCAAAATCCTCCAAAACCACAATGAGGATTTTGGAGGATTGAGGAAGGTTAGGGTTAAGGAGTGAAATCTCTCTCATGCATGTGTAAACATGACGATTTTCTGAAACAACTTTGTTTTGAAGTGTCTGGAATCTGTTCACGGGGAACTGAAATTGGCTAAAGCAGGGAATTGACTCCTCCAGGAAGTGGACTCATGAATCCGATAACAAGTTTGGAACAGACTTGCACATGTACCGGCATGCTCAGCTCAGTACTGGTTCATTTCTCTTTTACAAAAATGCTGCATGTTTGTCCAATGTCCCAATTCAGTTTAACTTGTTAAAGGTTGGACGTTCAATCGAGGACGTTACATCGAGGAAGTTCGTGTGTAATGTTCCAGTCTTCCAGATGCAATAAAAATTGACCGGCAAACAAAACAAAAATGTCTGCTAGTTTTCTTTTCAAACAGCCTGACAAATGGTTGACATTTAAAATTTAAAGTCGGTAACAGTTGTGACAACATTTGAATTCATTCAACATACAGAAAATACTGTTTAAACCAATGTTTTTTTTTGCAATAAATATATATTTCTCATTACCCTATGCTAATTAGTCTAAGGTCTCGGTCTCGGCCATAAGGTCTTGGTCTTGGTCTCCGCTTTGGACCCTAAGGTCTCGGTCTCGGTCTCTCTCGGTCTGCGTATTATCAGCGGATCAAGTTACATTCACATCCGACAATCAAAGGGTCTCTTTTTTTCTCTACAGTAACTCTGGACAGAACGCTTGTGCCATAATCACAGTCCAGTGCATGTAAATCTGAACTACATGTATATAGGTTTTTTTCTCCCTTGGGAAATTAATTTTGTTTCAAACACAGCACAAGCAGAAATTCTCTTGGGAACAGTTTGAAGCCCAACTTAGCTGCAATCGAAGCTACCAGTACGTAAACACACATGCACATGTATGTACTGTACATGAAACAGAAAAAAGCAGACGTAAGTTATGCACAAAAATGTACAACATTACTTGTATACAGTACATGTGCAGTATGCTTAAATTTCGTTTACAGCTTATGCATGCTTTTTAATAAATTTATGTACCAGTACATGTAAATTAAAATTGACACTAGTGTCTCCGTTGTCCCAAATAACCATGCCTCTAAAGAACATCTTGTTCAGATCTAAAAACGTCAGGTCCTCTTATTTTTTTTTTATTTGTACCGGGTATGTTTCAGGTCAATCCAGTCAGTGAGCAGTTTGCAGCAGTTGATTTCATTTTTCACAATTTCTGTTTGGTTAACTCGGGACTCAGCCCCTTTTCAACATGCCAACAATGACAGTTGGAGCAGGTCTGCATTCAGGTTATTCATCCCCTCGATCGCTTTTTTATTCAATCTTAATAACACCTGACAATGCCCCCGATGCAGGACGCAGCACAACAAGGCCCCTGGCACAAAACTGCCAGATCTCGTTTTCTGAGTTTGCGAACAGGATATTTATACGACTTGATAGGATACCCCATGTGGATACAACAGTATGCAAAACCCCCTCAAATAACTTCTTGTCATGTAAAAAAAAATCAAGCCCTTTTCTAGGAGAACGTTGGGGCAGTACCGGTAGTTTTATATTGATTGTGAAACTATACTTTCCATGTCGGGTACAAATGTTGCTCTCTTAAAAATAAGAATGGAGGATTTGGAAGAGTTGACAAGGGTTCCCAGCCAAAAAACCCGAAGTGGACAGTTAAGTAAGTTCTGTCACGGATGCAACCTCTTAATCCATTGTTTGCTGTATCACCCTAAACTGCCCCGCCTATTACTCCCTGTACCGCACTGAACTTGCCTGCCTGTTACTCCCTGCGCCGCCCTAAACTGCCCTGCCTATTACTCCCTGTACCGCACTGAACTTGCCTGCCTGTTACTCCCTGCACCCCCCGGCGGATTACTCCCTGCACCGCCCTAAAACGCCCTGCCTGTTACTCCCTGCACGGCCCTAAACCACCCTGCTTTTTACTCCCTGCACCGCCCTAAACCACCCTGCCTGTTACTCCCTGCGCCGCCCTAAACCGCCCTGCCTGTTACTCCCTGTGCCGCCCTAAACTGCCCTGCCTGTTACTCCCTGCACCGCCCTAAACTGCCCTGCCTGTTACTCCCTGCACCGCCCTAAACTGCCCTGCCTGTTACTCCCTGTACTGCCCTAAACTACCCTGCCTGTTACTCCCTGTACCGCCCTAAACTGCCCTGCCTGTTACTCCAGGGCTGCACCGCCCTAAACCGCCCTGCCTGTTACTCCCTGCACCGCCCTAAACTGCCCAGCCTGCTACTCCCTTTATCTTTTACTCCCTGTACCCAGAACTAGGAAACTAGTTCACCTCGGGAACTAGTTCACCTTGGGAACTAGTTTGCCAACTTCCAATACCCTGGGGAGTTAACATCGACTATCCACAAACCTTGTATACTTACTCTGGGGATTTCTCCAACGCTTCATGGGCTGCTTTTATTCGATTCTGTGGGTTCCTCTCCCGCCAAGCACGAAGCATAACTGCAGTAAAAAAGGAGACATAATTTGAGGCTCAGTTTGGCATTTACTGCAAAGGCGGCATCACATCAAAAACAAATACAAGCAGGCTGAGTAACTACTTAGCAATTCGAATGCACATCTACCATGTGCACATGTACATGTACATGTGTTGTTTGTACTGATGGCACACATGCACATTTACCCCGATCAACATATTTACCTAGCATTTACCAGGGTTTGACCTTAGCGGTAGTCCACTCACCAAATGCCAGTAAAAACAGCGGCAAATTGGTCAAAACCACTCCGTAAAGTAGTTCGGCTGGCTAGTCAAAATTATTATTGTAAATAAATCAGGCATGGAACATTTCTGTGTATCCGCAGATTTCCATGTTATTAAAAAACCCAGCCTTAAAAAAAAAAAAAAAATTAAAAAGTATTACGCAAATTTTGTTTAATTTATTAATTAATAAATATTTATTTAATTTGTTCCTAATGTTAATCAATATGTACCGGTATCTGTTTTTCTTCCCTGATTAGATCTGTTTGTTGAAAACACTGACATTCTGTGGCATACATGTAAAAAAAATTATTGCGGACTAGTGAAAAGGCCCGCTGACTATTTAACACTAGTCTGGTTCACTAGTCCGTCTGGCTGGCGAAAAAAGCGAACCCTGGCATTTACCGGAACATGTACAATGTAGCGTCAAACCTGTGACAGTAGAGCTTGGTTTAAAGTGTACAATGTACATGAATGTGATTACATTGTGATTCACAACGGTACATGTACATACCCCGTACATGTACACAAAGCCTAAGCTTCAACGTGTTCAGAGAAGATGTACAAACTACCGGTATATACTGTACATGTACATGTACATGTACGGTACATGTGCAATTTACAAAAATGTAATTGTGATTACATGTACACATGTACATGTACATGTCATGTACTTGTACAGTATTACATTTATCATTGTTCATACAAAATTCATATGAATACATGTTTAATAATCAATGCAATAACAGCGTTTAAATAGTCTATTTGCTTCACACTGACTGACTAGACTGCAGAAGATGCATATTGCATAGGTCCTAGATTGTAAAAAGAGCTGCTTGACTCTGTAACCGTAGACTTGGCAACACTGGGACTATTCAGTCATCCAATGTCAAAATCTATTTTTTTTTAATTTTCGACTGAAAAGCCTGATTTTATCTGACACTTATCTGTGAAACCCAAAACTACAATGACGTACATGTGTATGCAGTTACATGTGTATGCAGTTACGTGTGCATGCATGCAAGTTGAAATTTACATACCCGGTACATTATATATCATGAACATGTGTACATGTACACAGACATACATGTAATACAGTACATGTACATGTACATGCAACATGAAAAGCATGTTAGCCATAGGATGTACCTAAAAAATCAATAATGCAAACATACAAACTTGCTGACAATAACCAATCGTCTTATTAAGAACGCAATAATAGGCTTAATTTTTCACACTCTAGTTTACATTGTAGTAGTGGGAGAAATTGGAGATTTTCAAATCCGGTTAAAAAATCCTAATTTGTTTCCAACACAATAACGGTTATTTCACTGGAAGTTCCCATCCAGCTCACAGTCATACCAACAAAAAGTGACGAGCGAGGTGCTGCATGCAATGCCCTCCCAATGACTGGGTACAGCTTGCAGGATTCAATGACCACTGGGCCTTTAAAAAAAATACACCCCAGAGCTGTTATGTTGAAAAAAAATTGGATGGGAACTCTCTGATAAGTCAACTGGGCAGGCTATTCATATCAAGAAGACCATTATTCCTTGTTTTCTTTAGTATATGTATCACACACAAAAAAGAAGGCTTAATTTCTTTAGAAGGTTGGTTCCGAAAAATTGAAACGGAATACTTGAATTAAAACCAAATTTAAAAAAATCCGGATTTACATCCCATCACTGGTACTTTGGTTCTGGTTTCCCAGACCCATTGCGTTCAATTTTCTCTACCAAAAATAGATTAATTATAAAAAGAGTGTGCATTATTTGCACTTGAATATTATCCATAACATTTGAATGTGATCCTCGACCAACGACATGCATACCGGTACGTGTACATGTAAATGTAAGTACATGAAAAGGAATATTTACATATATGTCCCAATTTTTTTCCATGACAGTATGCTCGTTATTAAAGGCTTTGGCCAAATTGATCGATGATAAATTCAATGCATTTGGAACTTTGTGTACAAGTACACCGTTCATGTACATCTACATACATGACATACGTGTATATCACAGCAGCAGCAAGGACAACACGAATTTGATTTTAAGAGTAGGTGACATTGTTAAATGGTTCCTGCAATGAACAAATGACAGGCTAAGGGGGCCCATTAACGTCTAATGATGAGTGACCATGTCTGGCTTTGGCCTTGCCTGGTCTATTAAGATGTCAACATCATTCAGATGTCACCTTATCTAACAGACTACATGTACAATGTACATGTGTACATGTACAATGTACATGTACATGTACACGTATGTGATGGAAATTCTACACCCATCTGTACACAAAACAGGCAACGCGGCCTGCCCGTCACGTTAGTGCGCAACATGAGAATGAAATCAGATGAGAGTCAGTTCAAAATGTCTATACATTGTAAGTCATTGTAACTATACATTGTAAGTCTGTTTGAGTGATTTAAACGTGTGAAATATTTTGGAATCCAAAGCATATCGGTTATCAGAAAATGTGCTCAACAAGGAATGCGGGACGTGAGAGTTGGGGTCTGGGGAGGGTACCGGTACATGTAAGAAGCTTTGCTCCCTGAACCCTACCAGTGCAATGTTAAGTTAAAGGGTCCATGAAATGAATTTTTCTTAGGAACATATTTTGTGCAACTTTCTACTCCTGTGTAATGTATAAAACCCATTTGACATCCCTTTTTGGCTAATTTTATGGAAAAGTGCTCTTCGTTAAAAATGTTGAAGTTTTCCATGGTTTTCTGGACAATGTTGCTGTGATGTCATTTCAGGAAGACACTACTTAGTTTAGGGGTTTTCTGTTCAAGTTGTGAACCCAAAAATATTCTCATTGAAAACATGTGTGAGAAAACGTTGCTCACTGGCTTAAAGAAAATGAACGATAGCTAAATATACAAAATTCTGGCAACTTTTGGTGCTGAAATAACTGTAACATTGAGGTTTCTGCCTGAAATGAAATCACACTTTTGCTTATGAATATGGAAATTTGCATTAGCATAACAAAAAACAAAAGGCACCATATACCTTTGATAATGGCAAAACAAAAATTGAAAATAAGGTTACATGGGACACAAAGCCTCATTTTCAAGGATTGCATTAAAACATTACATTGCCCAGGTCCTTTTTAAAGAAATTTTAAACATGGCTGATTAAACCCTAACCCCTTGGGCTCTTTTACTAGAAAGTATCCTGAATCCACCAAAATCCATCAATTGGGCCATGCAAAAAAATGTTGGCGGCCAGTGAGTCCATCAGAATCCACCAGTTAGCCGGAAGTAAATCTGTTGAGATCCTGAATCCGCCAAAGTCCCACAACAGCTCAATATAGAGGTATCCTGAATCCATCAAAATCCTGCAGTTCCACTAGGCTTACAATCCTGAATCGATCAAAATCCCCCAGTTTGTGCAATATGGAGGTATCCTGAATCCGCCGAAATCCCCTAAAACAGGGGTGTGGATTTTGATGGATTCAGGTACCGTAAGTTAGGGTTAATAAAAAAACACTTTTTTTTTTTACTTTTTTTAATTTGGATTTTTTTTTTACTTTTCTCAATTTGATGATGCAAAAAAAATGTGTTTGTATAAAAAGTCGGGGGAGGAAGCCTTGCCTAGGAATTTTATATAACAATGTAGTACACATACCGTACAAATAAGAAAAGGACAAATAGTCATGATAGTGTACATGTACATGTACAGCTCCAATGCAGGATGTCAGATGTATTAATCAATAATTGGTATTGGCAGAATTAAATCTGCAAAAATGTGTACCTGTACCTTCATCGGCAGGTCTCTTGGAGTCGGAATCGCAGGTGAACAACGTCTGGTGATCCTGCGCTGATTGGTTCATATCGTAATACGTCAGCGGATCCTTGCCTGTCACCCAGGTGTAGCGATTGTACTCTGAGCCCCGAAATAAATTCAGGGGATTTCGCCAAGTCTTGCATTCTGGGAGGAGAGACAAAAATATGGAATAGGAAACTGGATGCAATGGAATTAGGAAGCTTGATGTGATGGAATAGGAAACTGTTTGAAAAAAAAAATAGGAAATATGATGCCATGGAATAGGAAACTTGATGCCATGGAATAGGAAGTGGTTCGAAAGGAATAGGAAAATGGATGGAAAGGAATAGGAAATTGGATGGAAAAGAATAGGAAAACGGATGGAAAGGAATAGGAAATTGGATGGAAAGGAATGGAAAATTGGATGGAAAAGAATAGGAAATTGGATGGAAAGGAATAGGAAAGGAATAGGAAATTGGATGGAAAGGAATAGGAAATTGGATGGAAAAGAATAGGAAAATGGATGGAAAGGACTAGGAAAATGGATGGAAAGGAATAGGAAATTGGATGGAAAAAAATAGGAAATTAGATAGAAAGCAATAGAAAATTGGATTTGAGGGGATAGGAATTGGATGCCATGGAATAGGAACCCTGGATGCGATGGAGAAGGAAACTGGATGGAAGGGAATAGGAAATCAGATGCGATGGAAAAGGACAAATTTTTTTCTTCAAATGTCAGTTGATGTTGCAGATGCCGCTTCAATCCCCTTAAAACTATAAAAAATATCCTTCAGGGTGGAGCTTGAGGTGACCTCAGTAAGGCCATAAGGCTTGAGAATTCTGCACCCACTTACGATCTTGACCGACACGAATATTCTTCGGGAAATTTGGACAGTCAAGAAAAAAATCAGAGAAAATGGTAAGGTCAGACCATGCAGCGACATCGACATCATGCATACGCTGCCAGGCTGGTCATTAGTCTGCAAATTTAGTGCAAAATATACGGGATCCCAGAGAGGCCACATAAAGCTTATACTTGATTGTAACCTCATTTAAGCACATTAAAATTATGAAGCAGCAGGAATCCAGCCAAAACAGTGCGTTTGGCTGTTTTGGGACATCATCTTACATTGAAAAAAAAAATATAATAATTTTGCCGACCCCCACTGCTATGGCGATGCCCGCAGAATAGAAACTGGAGACTTTCTTTTCTTTCTTTGGCCCAAAATAAGTACGCACGATTATTTTTATTCCGAAAGTTTACAAAACAGTGGCATTTTCTGTGTGAGCGCCAGGCACCGTCGGCAATGCGTCCAAACGTCGCTCGCAGTGGTCCTCCCCAACTCTCCCTTTGTAACCTTTGAGGGGGTACTTATGAACAGAGTCTATATAATGAGATGACTCCTTAAAAGCTCTTCAAGACTGGTCCCCTATCTATTACCTGGAGGTGACTGCTGGTTGGTGTTTCCACTCCCGCTGTTATCGGACCCTCCCAGCCACGGTGACAGGTGATTCAAAGAGACCTGCTCGATGAACGATGTGCCGTACTTGCGGAAGTACCACCACTCAAAGATCTGCCCAACACAAAATGGGAATTGTACACCCGGTTTCAAATATGTCCATTTTCTATTTGGAACATTACAATCTTTGTTCCCATACCAATGGTTACAACAAATCACAGGTGACAGTTAGTCAATCAATAAAATTAAAGAGGGCACCAGGCTGGTTGTCTGGTACCAGCTGAAACTAACAAAACAGCAAGCACGTATTTGAACCTGATCAATTTTGGATTAACCATTTATTTATATATCGCTCATGTTTTTCTACTCAATGAGTTGTTCCACCTTTTTATTAACCCCAGCTCCCTAGGCATTTTTGCTACTAGGATACAGCCTCAATCCTGCAAAATCATCTTGCTGCCTCCATGTAAAAATTGCATGTACAGCCTCATTCCTGTAAAATCCTCCGTTACTTCTTGAATGTGGTCCTTGGAGGGGTGACCACTGCCTCAATCCTACGAAATCCTCCAGTAATCACTGTCAATACATGTACATGTATGTTGAGGCAGAGTCACTGACATCCTGGAGCAGTGCGGAGGATTTTGAGTATAATCTACATGTAGGCCTGAGTTTATGCACGGCTGAGCATAAACAATACAAAACCCGGCCCAAGACCTTGACACAGTGCATCCTCCAAAATCAGCCACACATTTTTGCCATATACATTGTATAGCCTCTATCCTGCAAAATCCTTCATTTTGCAAAGAGGATTTTGGAGGCTTGGTTAGGATTAATGATGGGCACACACGTAATACAGGGTTGCTTCTACAGCTCAATTCCAAATGAAAGGAGGAAATTGTTCACTTTGTCTATTTCAGCTGATGCCACATTTTGTATCATCGTAGAACACGAACTTTTTTTTTTTAATGTCAGAAACTACAATAAAACAGTACGTAGAATTTTGTTTGCAATTTCTTTTTTTATGCATACAATGTACATGTTTAGTAATTTCAGTCACCTAAATCTGTTCTCCATTGAGTTTCCAGGCTTTAACATGTACCGGTACCGTATCAAAATTGCAGACTATACCGGCTAGTACATTTAAACGTGTACAACTACTGGCTAGGCGTCAACCATCGTTTGACTCTTGTGTACTTTCCCTTCAATCGTAATCTTCAATTCCCAATCCTTGATTTCTACTCGTCGACCACTTACCAGGATAAGTCCTGAAATGAGTGAAGATGTTCCTGTAAGAGCCACGTAGAATTTGGGGGTCAGGGTGTTCAAGAACATTGCCACTGCAAAACACAAAGAAAAACAACAACAACAATGAAAGAAACAGCCAACTAAAATCACTTTTCCAAGAATTAAGTTTGTTTGGTTAATACTGGAAGTTATGGACTTGAAATTTCAAAGAATGACAAAATTCGAAGAAGCACAAACGTTACAGTATAAAATCTATGATTTACTTTCAAGGATCATGTCAAATGTAACAGGGCGAAATTACTTCCACACTGACATGTACATTGTTGGGTCAGATATTTACTGATGGTCTACCATATTTGTGACCTGCTCTGGACACAAAAAAGGATATAAAGTCGCGCTGTGCATCATCGTGTAATTATCGTGTAATTGCTCGCTCAACGTTGAGAAGGTGGACATTTCATCAAAATGTGACATCTTTAACACCTAAAGTGTTGGTTTCATTCACAGAAATGTTGATTTCGATGAATAAAGAACAGAGGGGGAAAAAAAACGACAACTTTGAGTGCAACGTGCCCAAATCTACAACAGAGCCAGCTATTTCAAAGCCTGTTTTCGGAGTTGCGTACTTGGAACACCAAGGAAGTAAATTAACAAATACACGGGACCTCCAAAACGGGAGGCGCTATGGAGCTCTATTATATGAAAGCCATTTGTACATTATGTTGTGGGCTTTCTAACCAGGTATAACTCATTTTAAAAAATTTTTTTGGAGTTGGTCACATTTGTCATGGAAAAAAACCAAAAAAAAAACCAAGATGTCATCCATCACGTTTACTCTTGGGCCATTTACAATGTGCATGTGTTTGCTAAAATGACTTTGTCTTTATACCAGAAACAGCTTTTTTTTGGTCCAATTTTATCCCAAAATTCCTTTCAGCAACAATTCCAGTCTTGGACATTTCAGTCAGAAACACCTGGATTTTCCTGCGTTTTTCTTCATGCACGACACAAACCATATTCCTCTTGCAAAGGACAACGTGCATAAAAATGTACATGTCTGTGGGGGTTTGGGGTATTTCAAATAGGGCACTCATTTACACATCTGTGAATTTTTGAAAGAAAAGAGGCTGAAAGTACCATTCAAACTGCTCCATACTGTCAGCAATACATACATTGTATCTATTTTCCCCAGAGAAAATATCCCCATTATTCCAAAAATCCTCCCAAGATCCCAATTGATCTTCCCTGATGCAGCGCATGGCAGATCATTACCCAGCGAAGTTTTTTTTCCCCATTATGTTACCATGGAAACCACACGAGGGAGCCGTTCTGGAGGGGCAGATTCTCATATCGGACGCTGACTCCGTAATGTCCCATTGGCTATCAACAGGCCAACATATGTTAATATTTCACTGGATATTCTGGACTCTAGTCTTAAAATGGGTTGACCAGAGCTGGCACAATCACCGGCAATCTGCGTCACAACTCAATTATTAGAGATGGATTTTGTTTGTGAGCGGTTCTCGTCAAGGAAGTAATGAATGGAGTGCAATTACACAGTTTTTTCCACTCTGTGGAGTACGACCATAAATACATGTACATGTACAACGTAAATTTCATAGGTACATGCAACATTTGCAAATATCATAAACAAAAGTACCAATTATGAAATATCGGTACACTGTACCTTACTTGACTGCAAAAGTGAATAATTAAGCCTCCTGTGAAATCATGGCATGTGGTGTGCTATCATTTCCACGACAGTGGAGAAAAGTGGAGTTTTTCTATCAATTTCCAACGTTGGTCGACCGACGACCGCCCATTGTTGAAAAAGAAAACCAACGTTTTTTCCTAATACTGCCTCCAATTTACCAGATTTAGTTAGTCCACATTTTGCTTGCAAGCCAGCTTCCAGTAGTATACGGTAGTTCCCTGACCTGACGTCTATAAAATGCTCTCTTTCGTCTCAAGTAAATGTATTGTATGGTCAGCTCACTCAGCTGATCAAACTACATGTACATGTACAGGTACATGTATGGTACAAGTACAAGATTTTTTTTCTTGGTTTTCCAGCCCCTATGAACACAAAGCTTTAAACAGGTACATGTAAATTATGTAGTTGTAACTTTACCGGTATTTTGCTACAAAAACTAACCCCCTGATCCATCCATTTCTGAAATTATAGCAAAAGCAAATGTTGTAACGATAAGTAACGATCTTGAAAAAATACTGCTGCATGGGGTATATGTACATGTACATACCCCGGTACATGTATGTACATTTGTACATGTACCAGTACTACATGTACATCAAACTTCATATTTTGTAGACATGTATGTACATCATGTACACGTAAGTATATAAATGTACATTCTTTAAGAAACTGTACTCCACGATGAACACTCACACAATATATTGAGATGCAACTGGAAACCTTCAAGACTAAATGTATCATACCGTACATGTACCTACCCATGTACACGTGTACTTAAACATGTTAAACAGCATGAAATCTGGTTTGATGACTGCATTACATACGTATACATGAGCTGGACTATAAAAGGCCCTGTATGTACCGTACATTGTACCATTAGATCTTTTTTTTGTGTACCTGGTATGTGTGCTTGCTCAATCAATTAATATCACAATCCATTTCTTTCTTTCTTTTAAATAACAAAGACCCTCCCAGCACTCAATTAAATCATATTTTTTTCACAAAGAAAAATTATTTCTCATGAACTGTCCAGTGAATTTTTAACAGGGACTCTTAGACAAATTAATGATGATCAATGTATTTGATTTGTTCAACTTATTATTGCTGTTTTAACCCACGCACGATTTACTTTTATGTGCTTTGTCTACTTTATTATTCATCAATTTTTGTTATTGATAACTCACCGTGGAACCGTGGTCCAGAAATGAACAAATTAAATTACACCCACCTACATGTATTGACTCATAAATCAAATTAATCAATGCGATTTGTCTTCTCACTTGTGACATGGTAATTGGCCTGCAGTGCTAAAATGTATGTATGTAGCCACACTGGTAAATTTATGGTAATACACAAGATTGCTTTTGCTGTAATTTTCAGAAATGGACGGATTTGGGGGATACATTTGTATTTTATAGCAAATATTGTTACACTGACCTGTTTAAAGTTTTGTGTTCATAGATGCTGGAAAAATTGTAGTCTACCCCACTGGTAGTTCCCTGACCCTACTTCTGACAAATGGAGCAATTTATAGACGGCGGGATTTGTTAGGTCAGGGAACCGGACCAGCTGGCTTGCACCCATTAACGAATACCGGCATGTACCGGTAACCGATTGCAAACTAATATTTAGACCAACTAAGTTTGGTAAATTAAGAGCAGTTTCTGAAAAAAAGTCCGTTTCTGATGGTCAGCCAAACGTTGTTGGAAATTGATACAAAAATTCCACTTTTCTTGAAAATGACAGCACACCAGGTGCCATGCTTTCAGAGGATGCTTGAGGCTATTATTCACTTACAAGTTACAGTCAAGTACTTAAGGAAATTCATAATAAGTTGGACATGTTGTTTTTGATGTTTGGAAATATACAAACATGTATCAGTGAATGATACAAAGAAATATATGAATTATAAATTAACTTCCCTTTTCCACCTGTAATACATGTACATGTTCATGTTCATGAAGCTGACACAATCTGATTAAATCATAACGATCCATTATAAACTAAAACACTCTTTCTGGAGGCCAGGAATATTTTTTTAATTAAAAGTCATCCACGTACACCAAGGATGAGATTTGGTGTTAATGAAAAATCGACAAAACAATCAGCAGAGGGTTCAGGCTTGAGGCTCGCCAAGGGCCCAAAAAACTACCAGTAGGCAGTAGCAATGCAGTAAATACACTGTACGTACCGTACCGGTACTTTGGAATTTGCCTAAAGGTACCTATTGAAAGGTACCTACACGTATACCAGTTTTTTGTTCTCTTGTACGTGTATATAAACTTAGAGGTTAAACAAAAACACCTTATGGTAAAACCTCCGGAATTAGGCCTACTGATTTTCAAAAATGTGATTTTTTGATTTTTTTTTAAATCCTGAAATCAAGCAGAATCTTTAATTCAGGAACAATTCTGGAAAAGAATGTCCTGAAATAAGACAAAATCCTAAAAAAAATCTCACCCCTGATATAAATTAAGATTTTTACTAACAATGTACGTTTAATATCCTTTAGCATGTTCAGTAATCAGTATTCAGACAAATTTATTCCAAACACGGCTTCTAAATTGTTGAGACGTGTCCACGTAATCATATCCCGGAAAACAAATGTACAAAACATCCGCTACCAAATCCTACGCACGTCATGATATGAACATTGAAATTCAGACTTTCAAAATAGCAAGTAAACATTTGCAAATTAGAGAGGGGGGGGGGGAATGTTTTGCAGAAGGACCATCAGTAGTCTGGCTCAGGCTAGTCCATGAATTTTTTTTTTACCCTCAGCGTCATAATTTATGTCTAACTCTGGCCTTTGGACTGCAGTGCTAGCTAGCCTCTCTCTGTCCCTTGTCTCATATTTCAGTTTAAAGGGGTTGGGGCTTGATGCTTGAGAGAGGCTTGAGAGATGCAAAGAGAGAGGGCTTCCGTGATTGATAATAATAAAAAAAAAGTCCAGATATTCAATTACGTTGGGCAGGAAATATGATGAAAATCTTCATCCAAATCAAAATTGTGGAATTACAGAGCGTCCCAAAATACCCCCCGCAACATTTTTTTTTTAGGCTCTAGTGGTCTAGCATCACCGCGGCAACACATTCCGCCATTATGTTTGTATCATTTTAAAGCTTGAAATCATCGCTTTATCCCTGGTACCCGTAAGTATTGGTCTGATTTTCAAAAGGGTTTTTGAAATGATTCGTGTTCAAATAAAGGCATGTCAAAAACAAACTGAAACCGCGTTTGCAAAGAAAATCTACTGCGCGCATTTTCCTAATGTGGAAATGCTTCATTTATGTTCATGCCTTTTACTTTCTGTGTTTCCTTTTCTTTTCTATCCACGTACCGAACCATTACCCGCAGGCTACACATTAAATAAATTCACAATATTGTTCTTTGTTTCAAGTTCAATGTGTTAAATACATAAATGTATGTAACAGAAATCAACTGGTTGACTCGAGTTTGCATCTGATGTACCGCATCATCGATTTTCCTTGAAATCAGTTGAGTTCGTTTTCTACAAGCCTTTATCTGAACACGAATAATTTTAAAACTCTTTTAAATATCAAACCAATACTCGCCAGGGTGAAGGTAAAATTTCAAGGTTTAAAATGGTATCAAATTAACCCCACCCCCTAGGCCCTTTTTGCTAGGATCCATCCTCAATCCTCCAAAATGTTTCAAAATTTTGCAACAACGCCTAAATCCTTCGAAATCGTCACACAGTCCTTCTTCTAAATGCTTTCATCGTCTGTCCTCCAATACCCTCATCTCAACATTTGGCACTCATGTTCAAATGAAGGATAACCAACGCCTCAATCCTTCAAAATCATCAGACAGTCCTGCCTCAAAATGCATTCATCCTCAATCCTCCAAAATCATCCTCATCTTCAAACACCATTCATCCTCAATCCTCCAAAATCCTCATGTGCTTAAAACACCATTCATCCTCAATCCTCCAAAATCATCGTTTTTCTCAAACACCATTCATCCTCAATCCTCAACAATCCTCCAAAACCGTTAATGGCGGTACATGTACAAAATGTACATGACATGCATGTGTTTCCGCGCTGACGCTAGAGCCTCACAAAAGTGACGGGTATCCGTTGTAAAAAGCAAGACCACGCTGGGAGATGCAGAGACGATGCTTCCTTGATTTTTTGGAATCGTTTTGATTGCATACAGGTGTCATGATTCAATTTGGAATCAAATCCCAATTTTAGCCATCCAGGAAAACAAAGATGACGACAAAAGCATTCAGGAAAGACCTTCATTATTGCACTAATGAGCTAGAGTACTGTAATTTGCAGCACAATAAACCCTAACCCGCTAAGCTCCCTTGCCCAGAAGCAGCCTCAATCATCCAATATCCTCTAATGGCAAACATTTGGCAAAGAATTAAAACTTATACATGTATGCACATGAAGCCTTGAAAATCCTCCATAATGCAAGGAGCATTTTGGAGGAATTATAAGTCCAGGTTAAAAGGTGTTACGATGCACCTTTTTAATGTATATCTTTTAGAAATGATCATTTGCCACAAAGTAAATGTATACTGTATGTAATTTTTTGAAGTGCGTGTAAACCTTTTCTTGCGAGAATTGAATTGTTAACGCCAGGAATCAATCCTTCACGAAGGTGGAATCATGATTCAGTTTTCAAGTTTGGATTTGAGTTTTACTTGATTCTGACCTGGAAGTTTGCAGTGTCCCTTCAGAACATTGTGCAGTGCACATACGGTACATGTACATGTACTTTGCAAAGCTTTGCCATAATTTACATTGTCCACAACAAGGCACAGGAGTCTACATGTAGTACATGTACATTGTCATTTTGTAAATTTGCACATTTGTTTTCCGAATTTCCAGCTAACGTACATGTAGGTGTACATTTGTACACACAATGCACAAATGTGTATGTACCGGTACATGTATACATGTACATGTACATTGAGCTCTGTGTGCAATGTGTTGCACATCTTTCCTATAATTGAGAAGAGCAAATTGGCCATTATTGACTGTAATAGCCTCATTAGCCTCCATATTTTATAGGATGTGATTCAACAGTAGATGGTAGAAGCACAATGAATATTAAATGTAATGTACATGTACAGCATACTTAGTACAATGTTTTTGTGCATACGTTTATGTATGAACATTTTAAAGCTCTGTCATGTATGTAGGTCTGGCATATCTCGTTAGCTCCATAAAATGACTCATGATTTCACAAATTATTTGTTACATTATTATCATAATACATGTATAAATCGAAACTACATACGTGTAGTACATGGATACATGCCAACAACAGCATAGAAATAGAATTGTGAAAGATAATAGCCTTATCATACATGTACCAGTAATTACTGATTCTTTGTGTGGGCACACATCTAAATTAAATGTTGTGCATCATAATCAGGTCGGGTTGACCAGGCTAAACCGACCCAAAACATTATACCGGTAGGTTATAAACTAAATCTAAATCTGTACCAAAACCGATCTGAACTCCCCAAATCCGTCCAGACCTAACCCGACAAACAATCAAGGAAAAACCAACCTGAACCAACCCGAAACCAAACCGACCCGTTTTCTTTCCAGGTGTATTTTGGGTTTTTAACAAGATTTCTAAACCGACCAGACCCGAAAATCAAATTTTGCAAAACCGAAACCGACCTGACTGAAATGATGGAAAAACTGACCCGGGTCGGTTTTGTTTATGTCCATGTACGATATTAATGTATTCCTGATACCAAAATTAAAACCTTCATTTGCTTTGGTGCACATACATTGATAAGTACTTGTACATTTGTAGTTTTCACAAATGTATTTTCAAAAGCTCAAACAATTAAAATTTACTGAGAATGTCCACACTTCCATGATTGTAAATCGTACACTGAACTTTACGTAATCTTTGTTCCATTGTGCAAGACTACCAATAGGAAAATATGTGTACATTGTAAAATGTAGATGTTCATGTACATGTACATGTACATTGTGGTCCCTGTAAGTGTCAATCTTTGCACTGGGAAACAAAATGGTAATTATAATGATAAATGTCCCCAAAAAAATTACAGAGAACCAGCACTTTCAACATTGAGATAAACGTTTTTCTTTTGTTTATTTTTATCTCTGAGCTACAGTGAACGGAACCATTTGATTGGCCCATCTGATGACCCCTTCAGTCTATAACTGATGTGGCTATTGTTCACATTTGAATAAATTTATATTTTGTACAAAAAAAATTAGAAAAATATTTATTAAATTACACGACACAAAGAGCTCCAATGAGCAAAACATTCATTTTGACAGCTTTGTTTTTAATATTTAATTACAGGCACAAGTACGACTACTTTTTCTTTTCATAAATTGTTCATACTTCTGCTGTAACAAATTTTTAAAGAGGCGTTTTAAAATTTCGAACCGACTTTTTCATTATCATGGGTTTTCCTTATGTTTCTTAAACATTTCAAATCTTCAGGGGAATTGTGTTGGTATGCAAACAAGTAAAATCCTCTCTTTATTAGCATATTCATTGAAAGCTTCAATCTGCAAAAGTCAGTGCATTGTGCAGGATGAAAGTCGCAAATTCTTTGAACAGCAAATTTCTAACCAGTTTGCACCGGATGACGTACATGTACATGTACACACCCGCAAAGGTTTTGTGGTATTCGAAACGGATGACGGATAAACACGCAAAAATAATCAAAATAATCACAATTGTCAAAATAATCCCGGCATGAACTGGTTAAAGGCAATACAACATGAATTCACAAACATCAAAAAAACAATTTTAACTACAAATTATTATGAAATATCTTACTTGACTGTAAGTGAATAATAGTCTCAAGCATCCTGTGAAATCATGGCACCTGGTGTACTGTCATTTTGAAGAAAAGCGGAATTTTTGTATCAATTTCAAGCAATGGTGTAGGTTGACCATCTTTTTTTCTTTTTTTTTTGCAAATACTGCCCCCAATTTACAAAATTTAGTTAGTCCACATTTTGTTTGCAATCGGTGTAAATACATCTGTGAAAGGGTGGAAGCCAGCTAGTCTGGTTCCCTGACCTGACAATTCCCCCATGTCCATAAATTGCTCCGTTTTGTCTGAAGTAGGGTCAGGGAACCAGACTACAAGAACAGCATTTGTTTTCTTGGTTTTACCAGCATCTTTGAACACAAACTTTAAACAGGTCAGTGTAACAATATTTGCAATAAAATGTGAACCACCCATTCCATCCTTTTCTGAACATTACAGCCAAAGAAAATGTACCTTTAAAATTAAAACAATTAACAGTAATTATTATATACACTTTAGGGGGGGGGTGGGGAATCTGCTTCAATCACAATTAAATACATGTACTTATAAATGAAGGTAGGCCTACAACAGACTTGTATACATGTGTGTATATCATTTGATAATTAATTCATGACCTTGAATTTAATTGGTGACCTGCAGTGTTGGTGGACTGTAGTCTAAACCAGACTGAAACACCTGTTGCATAATAACTCCCATTCCAGTAATGTTAATCCCTGATCTGGGAACTTAATTACGGGTATTTAATCTTCCCATGCCTTCAATGCTGTTTGCAGAAAAACATGCCAGAGAATTATCATTATTTGGGATTTCATTCATCATCTTTAAAATGTAAGCAATAAAAACCCTTTGAAGTTCTCCATCATATAAAGGAATACATGTACAAAATGTACAGTGTATCATGTACATGTACACCCTACCGGTATGTGTGCATCTTATCTCAAGTGTACATGTATTTTACAGGGGCATTACGGCAAGAAATCCCTGAAAATTTCATGTTTTGGATTGTTGACTTAAAAGTCTGGCTGAAAGGAAACAAATCTAATGTCTTAGTACCATTCCCGAGAAAAGACGAAAAAAACCCCGGTATATTTGTATCGGACGGGACGAACCTTTTTGGGCATACCCATACGTGATTTCAAGTTGTCTCTATTTAATGTACGCTACACGTTGTTTGTGCGATAGGCCTACATTGTACATTTTGTAATACACAAATCTCCAATACACAAAGTTGTTTCTTACATGTCCGCAGAAAGCGAACCACTGTGCGGATGAATCACAACTAGCACTCAACAGCTCGATTTTTTCAAGGACAAAATTTTGACCCCGAATTTCGTTCTCGCACAGTGCTCGCAAGAATAACACACAAAAATGCCCAGTTTTTAAAGGATGGTTGTGTGGACGTAAACATCCTACTTTTAAATGCTCTTTCTATTTAATACATGTATCATTTCGTTAAGGACGCGTTTTGTAGCCAAATTGGGCGTATTCCAGGCTGTTATGTCTCTAAGTTAATGCTAACAAGCTACACAGTTCATACCGTAGTCTAAGCGGTGGAAAGATTTTCATATACGAAGTTCACTCAACACCCTGTGTACAAACCCTATGAGATTGGACTGAAAAATTGTGTTTTCTAAGAAAATGCTTGTATTTTCTCATTGCTATATGGAAATCTTTCCTAAGCGGATGTGAATGTGAAACAAATTTGACGGCAGGAAATATTCCATGCTGAATTCGCCGAAGTTGAAATATATTGCTGTGGGAATACTTTCCTTGCAATTTATATTAAAGTGATATTCAATATTGGGTTTTGCCCTTCACCGATATATTTTTGTGCGAATACATTTTTACGTGCCATGACATCATAACTTCGTGTTGGCTTCTAACCCAAGTACCGGTACGATACGCCGATCATAGTTTGGGCAATGACGTTTTCATTGATTTTGCATTGCTCAAACTACATTAACTAGAACACATTTTGAAAAGTATTTGTGTACATTAACTTTTTTCCTGCGATGCGATTAAACATTTATATGATTATTTAAAACATGTTTAATAACCTGCAGTACGTTACTACAAAAAGGCTGTGAATGCAATAATTTGTATTGGAATACACATGGAGCAAACATACATGCTCTATGCAAGAGAAACTACCATGATTTCATAAACCATCTGACCCAAGCGAATGATACAAAAAATACCTAATGCATTTTTGTGAATCCATTTCACATCAACTGATGGCGTGAACATTTCTCTGCGGATCAAATGGCAAATACATGTAGATCCATGCTTTAAACATTCTAAGCCAGAACTACAGTTTTTGTATGATGTACACATATGTAGCAATCACAGACACTGCAAAGCAGCATTACTCATCTTCTGCCATTCTGGGCAAAAGAAATGACATCCGACATGTCCGACTGATCTCCAATGATAAATCTTACCATTCATGATGGCCCCGTGGCCTGGCAGACTGCTACAGAAAACGGAAGGTAGAAGATTACAAATCTGGGGCAAAACAAGCAGTGCAACTCGCACATATGGAAGCACCCAGCCAGACAGCACCATGAATTGACACCGTGCAATCAGTGTGTGCGGTGCTCTGCACTGCATACAGGAAACCTCTCTCCCTTCAGTGTGTTTGTCTACAGTGAAATGACCTCTGCCTAACACGGCCCGTTTATGAAGTGTCTGCTTGTCTGCATATCCACAGGACAGGTACAGCAGCCCGTTATTATTATTATGATATATGCACCGGCTGACAGGCAGATCAGATCAGATTCACATGGAGTATTCCACTATTAACCTATTAACATAGTAATGCTGTCCCACTTCCCATGTGAAAGTGGAATTTCAGAGCACATGTATGAAATTCCTAAATGGATTATCAATCTGCATGCATGTACACGTATGTAACTGTCCATGTACTGTACATGCACACATGTAACAGCCATCACATAAGCACACCATGTGCAGAACAACCCAGAGAGTCACACAGCAGTTTTGCAGTGAAAGTCCATTGTGTGAAAACCACACCACCTTTCAAATGGTTGCTTCCAGCCTGTGGGTCAAACATAATGGTACAACCCAAATTTATGCAGAGAGCAGGCAGCCAATTGAGAGACCTAATTTGTATGTTAATAAGAGGATTCCATTTGGCAGGGGTGTGCTTACTGCTCTAATGAGGGACTGATTGATTGTGTCTGGGCACTGACTCAGTGGGTAATATAATCACATAATATAGACCAGAGTATCATCTCCCGGACTGTCTGTTTCTATAGTAAGGTCTTTCACTCAAGACGAGGGCAGCATACTGAAATTCAGAGGAGGCCCATTGAATAACAAGACAAACAGAATAAAATACTGATGTCCAGGTCTTTAATGCTTTGGTGGAACTCTTCTTGCAAATGTTTTTTTTTGTTAGACGTTTCTAATTTTATTCATATTATGTGTAAATTATCCAGCGATTGTACACCAATGTACATGGACTAACATGTACACATTTTCAGCGTCACATTTTTACTTCCGAGTACGAATATCCTTCAACCTGTCCACATTATTTCATCTTAAATTTTAATACGTTTACCTGCATTTACCATCAGATTTTACGTTATGATTTTCAAATAAAACTCATGATGTCCCCAAAGTTGCAGACTTGCAGTTTACACCTCAAAACTATCTTTAGACAACTTCCAATATTCATGTACATGTATACATGTACAAGCCAAAGCATTATCTATTCATTCATTTACACAGGCCTACATAATTATGTACACATACCGGGTACCGGTACATTGTATCAACAACAAAGGGGGCAAAAATACATTTAGCTGTTGAACTTTATGCATGCACACATTTAATAAAAACAATCGGTTGTCATTTTTGCCAGGAAAGATAGCATCTAAACAAACTTTCAGTTTAGCCGAGTTTGTGACTAAAATAAATTATGCCAAAACTAACATTCTTTGGTTTACGTAGTTTATTTTAAAGGTAGAATGGACCATTTTTTCCATTGTGCATTTAAAAAAAAAAGTAAACAACGTGCTCAAAATCTGAAGACGGATGCTTAACAACTAACCTGATGAATTATTAGCTCTGTGAATGCTGTGTACATGTATTTAAAAACAATACACACTATTCTGGCTCTCAATTTTAATTCAAAAGTAACCAAGCCTTAATTTTCAATTGTGCCCTGTCAAGACACAATCCCCAAATAATCATTCGGGACATGATTCTCATTCAGCCGATTGTAGCTCTACGTGATGTCACACGCTGAACCGACCAATAACAGCAACCGCACGCACATGTACGTACACTGTGACAATGCTTGCACCCATTCACAGGGTCACCAAATTATAAACCAACTACATTTATGGAAATTTCCAAAAATGTGTCACTCGGTACATCTTTGGAAATGACCTTTTTGTGTTTTCTTCAAAATGACAGCATGCCAGAAGGAATAATATTACAGCGAGTCTACCCGGTAGTGTCATTGCTCTCATTAAACCAAGTAAGCATTCTAACATTTATAATAATTTGGTCGGTTACTTTTTGGAAAGCTGCATAATGGTTCACTCTAGTTAAACCTTTGTTTTGCTTCCGGAGGAACATCAGTTTTTCATTGACCGTCTATCTTTTTGATAAAGTTAAAATCAGACAGGATGTTGTATTTTCGTTGAAACTTCTAATTTATTTTAATGTTGACAATGTGAGTGAATTTCTTTTCTTATTAAATAAGGTAAAATCACAAAGAATCAAATTTGATTAAACTGATACGAGTCTTTTCATTTAAATTCAACAATAAGGGAATAAATGTGTGTTCCGGAGGTATTATAACACTCTGTTTAAAACCAGTATGAGTCTGGATAGGTGATAATGGACCGATCCAGTAAGCCCCTCTCACTGCGCACGTGGGCAAATTAACACGTGCTCCTCTCCAATGCCACACTGCATTTTCCTGCCGTGCGCATCGTAGCGCGTGCACGAATGTCGGACTTTTGTGCACGCATGTCGGACATAAATCACGGCTGTGATTGGTCAGAATACCATGGGGCGGTGCTTACTGGATCGGTCCATTACCTAAGGCGAAGCCGAGGGTAATTATCGTATCACCCATCCAGACTCACACCGGTTTTAAACAGAGTGTTTAATACCGACGGCACACATATTTATTCCCATTCATAAATACCTTTTTGGTTAAAAAAAAACCCAAATCTTTTCGGTCCAAAAATCAAAACAAGTCAAAAACTAGAGTTGTTAACCATTTTGTTCAACAATTTTACTTCATGTTTTACGAAACACCCCTCTGACTCTAATATGGAATGCCCCTCCACAATTGCGTGCGCGTCGCGCATTCCACCTCCATGGTCGCGCGTACTGCGCTATCAATTATATACAATATTCAGCGTTTACAATTTGTAATGATTTGTATTGCATCAGCACTCCAGAGGCTCCAGAGGCACGAGATTGTGACGAGTATTGCCAAGTATTTTTATTGAGTTTAATCACTACTTGGTACCTCATCAAAGCTTAGAAATACAAAATGTAGTTATGGGTCTAAGGATTACCGGTACGAGAAAAAAAATGTAGGACAAGACACATTGATCATAAGTACAATTAAACCACTGACACTGAGTCTTTATTTCATCCCTGACATTTCATTGACATTTGCAACAATTAAGGCTTCATTTTATTCAGCACCAGCAATAACCTTCTGAAACATTTGGTCAAAAATGTTTCCCATGGAAATAAACCTGTCATTCTACATTTAAACGTACTGCAATTTCCCCACAGTGGTAATGAGCGTAACAGAGATGCACATGGCATCAGAGGCAAGTAAGCATCAGCATTCCACAAGCCAATGTCAACAATATGTGTTTTCTCGCCATGACGTTTGGCTTAAAGTGTTAAAGAATGACAATCCAAATGATCAAAATCTAAACCCTCTCTTCTATCCCTCCCATGCAGTCCCGTCGCCAGCCCTGAGCGTCAGGTGGGGCCATAGTACCAATTAGGGGGGCCCACTACCATAAAAATACAGAAATAGGCTACATGTACACATTTATGGCTTTTGCCGTTGGGGGGCCCAATTGCTCACCAAGGGCCCCCCCCCCCCTTGGCGACAGGCATGCTCCCATACCCAATCCATCCCTCATGTGAATATAAGTGCTCTATGCACTATAGTCACACTTTGTACAAACTACATAATTGTGAGTCTCAAACCTTTCTCTCAAGTACAAGGGGCAATGGTGGTGCTCCTAAACAAGTACATGTATTCAGGCATAAGTGGCAAGCAAGAACTATCTTGCATGTCTGGTACATGTACATGTACTTGTACCGGTACTTGTCTCTATTTCTGATAATTCTCCATTGTCAGCTAGCAGACTAATGACGATGAGTGAAGAGGTCAGTCCTTTCAAACAGTTGGACCATTGTTGGACATGAGCCTCATTTTGAAATCACTTGACTTTCTTTGCCCCATAGATAAAACACCAAGGGCTTTGTTGACTACTGAGTACTACAAAACAACAACTACCATAAGTACAAAAATGTACATCAGAATGCAGTCTTTTGCCAGAAATCCACTGCACAGTTTCTGCAAAAAAAAATGAACAAATTTGCCAAAAGTGATGAAAAAAATATGTGTTCTGTACTGAGCAACATCGAGAAGTTACACGTTTATGAAGATCGCTTGCGATTGACTTGTGCACGTGCGTGCACAGGTGGGACTTGACAGGCCAATAACAGTTAGTATGGTTCCCTGACCTCAATGTCCTTCGGACTTCAAAAATGGGGAAACAGTCTAAATCACCGTGCGCTCTACAAGGGCATCGCAAAAGGCGCCCAATCAAGGAGCATTGTGATATGCCTGTCTGATGCTGCTAGCCATGCTCGCACGGGCACAAGTCTTCATGAACATGTACATGTACCGGTAACTTCTCCATGTTGCTCAGTACGGAATGCAGATTTTTTTTCATCATTTTTTGCATTTATCGGGACCGAATCCACCAGTTATTTGTTGGTGCAATGTGATTTTGTCAAGATATACCATACTGACTGGGCAAACTGTGGCACAATTGCAGAATAAGCCTTTTCGGAGTTCCAACTGCGCGCATTCGTAACCTGTGACAACGCACATTATTTGTCTCAAATGCCCTTTGACAGTACCCACAATGCACAAACAGCCTTTTTGTAAAGTCAGTGGCGCGATGATGTCAAAGGCCATTTGAGACAAACAATGCGCGTTGTCACAGGTTATGAATGCGCAGTTGGAACTCCGAAAAAGGCTTATACCCCGCCAGTGACCTATCCCACCTCGTATCCGGATATGCGGATACGGAGTCACGCTTGGATGCTCAACCAAAACCACACGCGTGCGCGTCCGCTAAAGTCCACCCCGTATCTCCGTATCCGCGTATCCACTTCCTGGCACCTACTTTGGACTTGGACATTTTTCCCCTGCACCCCATTCAACTCACGTTGTCTCTGCCTTCGTTATTTTCCAACATGGATATATATGGATGCCTCGTTCTCAAAAATATTTTCCTCCGCTAAAATTAAAGTCCACCCCGCATCCCTGTATCCGCGTATCCACTTCCTGGAACCTACTTTGGACTTAGATTTATTTAACCCCTGCTCCCCATTCAATTCACGTTGTCCCTACTAGCCGCAGGGAAATAGGGAAATAGCGCCCTCTTTAGACCCTCCAGCGCTCAACTCCACCCCGTATACATGTACATGTATCGACATGCTCGAGACGAGAGTCGAGTCGAGGTCCCAGTCTGCATGCATCCTGACCATGCGCATATGCACAAATGCACACGGTCCTACTAAACTGCGTCAACAAACGTCAACAAGCGTCAACGGTCGTCAACAAGCATCAACAAATTTTGTTGATGCTTTTGAACATTAAAAGTAGCTTTATATGGTAGATAAAGCAATAAAGAACATCTTCTGCATATCAATTAAAGTTAAAATTATTTTAAAACTTGTTTTTTTGAACGCGAAATGTACAACGAATTTGTCAATTAGTGTTGGCCGCCATTTTGTTTACATGAAGCTAGCCGTACTATGCATGCGTGAAGTGTACAGAGCCATACTAGCATGCGCGAAGCGCCATCCAAACAAGATGGCGGCCAACACTAATCGACAAATTCGTCGTAAATTTCGCGTTCAAAAAACAAGTTTTAAAATAATTTTAACTTTAATTGATATGCAGAAGATCTTCTTTATTGCTTTTTTTACCATATAAAGCTACTTTTAATGTTCAAAAGCATATACAAAATTGGCAGTGGATATTTTGCCGGAGACGGCAAACCTTCAGTAAACGTTAGTTTGCCGGATATGCACTGAACATGCGCAGTTACTGTTTTTTGTACTTAAACATTTTCCGGTGAAAATGTTTAGTCTGGCTCCATGCCAATCGTTGTATTTTTGTATTAACAAGATGGGAATCAGACCATTTTATAATTTCGGACTTTATTTCCCTTTAAAAAAAATCCTCCAGAGCCACACTGATTCTTAATAAAAAGTAATACTCTGCAATAAAATGTTTGAGACATATTGAAAAAAATAAGAAGAAAGAATTCTTATTTATTTGGGATAATAAAAGAGGGGGACGTAAAAATGAAGAATGTGAAGGGTCAGGATGAACTGCGACATCCCATAGTGCTAATGCTATCACCCCACCATAACGTCGCAGAGCTGGATTCTATCTAGTCAAAAGAGCAATTTTGGCAGCTTCTGGACATCGTTTTTTTTGCACACGCATATGATACATACAGGGACTTGAACCACTGCACCGACTAGTTCCCAGCGTTATTACACAACTTCCCAGTGGTGGGAATTTAATACATGTTATAATTCAGCCCCATCTTAAAGAGTACAGCGCCCTCTGTTGATATGGATTGCCGCCGGCAAACCTTTAGTAAACGTTAGTTTGCCGGCGTTACCTCCGGCAAAATATACACTACCTACAAAATTTGATGATGCTTGTTGACGACCGTTGACGCTTGTTGACGCTTGTAGTACATGTACTTTGTAGACGCAGTTTAATATAGACCCAATGCACACGCTTCACTTGATCAGCTCGACTCCAACGCAACGGCGAACGACAATGCGAGTTTCGTCACTGCTATACTCACCCAAGTTCATGTTCTCAGTGAGCTTCAACGGTGCTCGAAAGAAGTAGATGAGAAACACAACCAAGAAGAACCAAATGGCCCACAAGTAGGTCCAGATCCAATTCAAAACACCCTTCAACTTCTCCGATCGCGAGGCGGTTGCAGAACTTCCTTCACCCGCCATGTTATGTTTGCCTCTTACGCGCTGGTACCTTACCCCTCCCCGTGGTACTTCAATAGCGGTTTCGATTCTTTATGTTGGGTACCAGTTGCAGTTAACTACATGTAGTTCCGCTTCGTGAGGCGCGCGCTGCATGAATGGTCATCAACAGAGGGCGCTACTATCGAAACAAAATTACCACGTGCTTGATTGACCCTCATGAGGGCAAAAATGTATGAGGCGGGAAAGAAGAATTTAATAGATAGCTGATGGCATTGGCGCAAGCTATTAGTATTACGAAAACCTCAAGCACGAAAAAAAAATGTAGCTCGAGTTGGATTACTGCAGCCAAGAAGACTGTGTTGTCGCGATCGGGTGGGAATACTTGCTTTTGTGCATTTTTGTATTATAAGAAGGGTGTATGAACTTGTTAAATTTTCAGCTCAGTGGATAGGCCTTTATACACTTTGAGAAAACAGGGAAAACACATGCACAATGTGGGGTCCACTCGTCACTGAGGATTCCATTGTTAACGCACGTACAAAGCTGTGACCGCGGGCACACTTTCTTCACCACCTTCAATGATTGTTTCGCCAATTTTTGCGGAATTAGTTTCAAAGGGCATTCAATAGTACCAGACGTAACCTATCTTCACTTTGAGTAAGGATTTCTTCCTTTATCACCTATTCAAACTAGCGCCCGAGAGTAAGTTTTCGGACTGCGATTTCGCCAAAGTTTGGAACACAGTCCATCCAGCTCCAATGCCAATTCGCTTCGCATATGACATAGCATTATACGGTTACAGTCTAAATTCTTGTCAATACGTGCCTTTGATGACTACTTAACTCTACAAGGCGGGCTGAGAGAAAAAGCGATGGCCGCGAATTCGAATTTAAAGTGACGCCGGGATGCATTTTCACGTTGCGAAAGGCACACATTATACTCCAGCAAATTTCAAAGCAGTGTTTCGTGGCGTCAAATAGTCACTTCGTTGTATTGGCATTCGCGTGTACGTGTATTAAAATGAGGCCTTATAGAATATGGAAGACTGAGATTTTGCGGTTTGTACATAAAATTCTGGCCCGCACACCGGCCTGCATTAGGAGTTTTAGTCCTTCATAACGTGTCACTTATTATAGTCAGTCAGTGGTACAATAAGTTGGTGATGTCCTATTGGCATCAAAGTATCTTTATGGGCGACGGAGGGGTTTCACAATGGCCCAGCGACGCTCTTTGCGACCCGAACTGTGCTTGATCTTATCAATTATGATTGTCATCAGTTCATGGGTTACGTTGTATCAACAATGAGTAAGCTATTAGGCATACTCGTTCACTATTGACTGGTTTAATCATTGTGGTACACCTTTCGCTAACGAAGCAACTTCAATTTCCCGTGTGATACAATTCGCACATACACATTCTGACAGCTTCAGTGGTTCTAGCCTACGTCGTGCTGACATAGGTAAGCGGTCATGCAGTAATGGTCATGGAAGTATTGTTTTAAAATAATAGGAAAGAGACTTAAGTGGCACTGAAGGGACAATGCCTATCTCAAAAATGTTGACGTCTGTGACCTGATCATTGCGAGGTTGTATAAAATTACCAAACCAAAAATGGAAAAGTTAGATTTTAACGTCCCTTTGATCGGAGCCATCACGGTTCTCTTTGGAAGGCGTACTCTGCCAAGACTGGCCAAGAGGGTATTGAAACACCGTGCGCCCTCATTGATGAAATAATACACCCCGCATGAACATCGCCTAAACGTATTTTCATCAGTGCTGCCTTATCCTTGGCATACGGTGGCAAGATAGACCGTGTGCTAAACCACAAAGTCCTTGAGGAGGCAAACATGCATCCCCAGCATGCATACGCCCTCCTGAGTCAGCGACGCCAGCGATGGCTCAGTTACAATGCACCACATCACAATGGATGATCAGGATATCCAAAGACGTTCTCTATAGAAAGCTTGCCATTGAGACCCATGGTCGCCCTGAGCTCTCCGCTTCAAAGATGTCTGCAGTACAGGCGCGACATGACAGTGCGACATTGAACCAACCAATTCGGAGCCCTCCTCCTTCACGATCACCAACGACCGTCAGGCATGGAGGGTTGTAGTACGTGAAGGACTCATGGACAGTGAGGAAAATTGCTTCAGCTTCAGCCTACACCTCCATTCAGCCAAAACACTTATTGTTCCTCGGACTTATCACAGTGGCTGCAGTCTACGGGAGGGGTTTAGGGGTTTACACACCCACCACCACAAATTGCAAAAAAAGGAACATCATGCCCCCCCCCCAAAAAAAAAATAAGGCCTGCTAAACTTCCTCTTGGCAGCCATGCAACCCCCCCCCCCTTGATCCATGCCTAGATCTGCCCCTCTATAAATGGGGATAGTTCATTCTTGCACACCGCTAGCTGCCAAACTACTATGGAACAATTTTCCAATTGAATAATCATACGCTGAAAGCAAGATCTTAAAACAAAAATATGTCCCCTCAATTTTTCAGTTTCGTTCAGGAGATTCAACAGTCTGTTTTTTTGATGTAGAATACGCCATGAGAATCTTGGCGGACACCGACGCTGCATAATTTTTTTTATTAAGCCTATTATCAAACTAGACTATTTTCTATTCCACTCAGAGCGCTACCCATTGCACTGTATAGACATCATGGCAGTAGCCGGGATCGTCGTGAGCGTGGCACTGGTGGTCATACTGGTATATGTAGCCTACTTTCTTGTCAGTACGGTAAGCTCGATTCGGAAGCAGAGAGCAGTGCTTCTGCAATGGCCAGGCCTCCCCGTCCACTGGCTCTATGGAAACCTTCATCAGGTAAGGACATTTAATTTCTTGGCAACAGCCTAACGTAAAATGACAATTGTTTCCCCAGTTTTATTAATTTTTTTCACAGCAGTATATTGGGATTAATGTCAGGGGTGCTTCTTTGTCAATCGGGCCTATGTCTCATTCAACGAAAGTCATGGATACGTCCACTATTGAAGTTGCTGATCTGAGGATCTAACCGGTTTTCTCTACGTCCATAATGCTCTGAAGACCATTTTCAAATCAGCTGGATCAAATCAGCTATTGAACGACCGGCACGTCATAGACGTGGGACTATTTCTCTGTACCCGCATACTATGCTTACATGGCATCTTACTGATATCTTTACGCGTCCTAATTGCCTTCCGTGGCAATTAAATCCATCAAAACGGATGCTTCAAAATTCGGTCTGATTAAGATCTTCGTTATAGATTTCATTGGTCTGATTTTACCAACTCCCAGCACCCGATGGGAAATCCGAAAACCCGGACCGAGTCACCGGAGGAAGGCTTCATATTCAACTGTAAAATGACAGAAAAGTTCCCCAGAGGATTCTACTTACTTTTTGGCCCGACGAGAGGAGAACTTTTGGCAAACCACCCAGACATCTTTAGACCTGTGTTGAAAGGACGCGGTAAGCTCTGAGTATAAAAAACGGATGTGTCTACTTTGTTCAAGCGTTAAACCTAATTTTGAATTTTGTTTGTATTTTTTTTAACTTGTCGGGTTTCTTTTTAATTCTGCTTCACCCAAACAAATATAATGCTAACAAAATTAAACGTTTTCGAAAACTTTAGTTGTCACCGTTTGATTATGTTTTGTCGATCTGGAAAATTACCTTAAGAACAAGTTAAATCTTGTCATTTTTAGACACCATGTTAAAACTTGTGTCACAGGTTAATCTCAAGCATTGTCTGAGGACCTATGTCGGTTCGTTGTTAAAATGACGGAACTTTGCTCAGAATAAAAA
This sequence comes from Patiria pectinifera, assembly GCA_029964075.1. NCBI lineage: Eukaryota > Metazoa > Echinodermata > Asteroidea > Valvatida > Asterinidae > Patiria > Patiria pectinifera. Next base: position 27,519,217 of record CM057149.1, on the reverse strand, counting down.
TCACACAGATAGCAGAAATTAAAGTTGGTCCTTTCCTCTAGAAATTCACTCTGTTATTATTTCATCAACACATCATAAATCGTCAATGTCAACAGTGATTAATCAAGAATCAATTATAAGAGAATCATCAAAAATTCGAAATATCAACGTGTGACTTTTCAGTGGTGTAACGATTCGAAAGAACAATGCAATCCAAACAATGGAAAAAATCTGAACAACTGCACCGAAAGTTAACTAGAAAAGACCAAAAAATATCAAAGGATGTGAAAACAATAGGCAAAATCTCAGATCATGTGAATCCAAAGAAAACAATTTTGCAAAGTATTCAAAGTCAACAAACTTAAATTTTGTGAAAGTCAAAAATCAACAGTATGCATAGGTTCAGCATGAATAATATAACAAGTGCAATGAAGTCAAACCACTGAAACATCAACACGAAGAATAACAAACATCAATGAATACATCAATAAAATACAAATGCAGCAATGAATATTATACAATATGTATAATTATAAGATCTTAGCTGGGTCCAAAGCGTCGCGTTGGAACTCGTCTTGATTTGCCGATGCGGTGTCGTACTCGGATGGGGTCCAGGTAGAGCAGCAGCGTCCAGGCGAAATCCAGCGAACGGTGGTCCAGACGGAGAGGGGTGGTGGTGAGAAGCAGGAACAGGCCGGGCGAAGAATCGAACCGGGTCGACTCCTCAAAGCGTGACCTGGGGACTCCGTGTTCTGTATCAACAGAGCACGTTTGCAAATGATGCGAGGGAAAGAGTTAGGAACGTCTCTCACGAGAAAATGACTTAAGGAAGTCCGCACTCGTTCCTAGGCTAACTTATCAAAAGTGCAAAGGGTAGCACTCTAAGATATTCTCGCATCGAGGTCTTCTTCGCTTCTCATTTAGAACCAACTTTATATTAAATTTACTAACTAAAAAACATTTAAAAAAACTGAGATTACAAATAGTATAAAGTAAGCCAAAATAGTCTAACAACTAATAAAAAACTAAAAGTTTAGTGGTGTTCACCCAGAACATTATTCTAAGTCAGAAACAAGAATCGGAACAAGGACGGGGTTTGTACATGTGCACGCTTGACACATGAGATTGGTCGTGTGGGGCAAAGGGCATGATTGCTCATAATATTCTCAACCGCAACCGGTCGTAAGACACACTAACTTAATTGAATGAAATGCGAAAAAACCTTAAACCAGTGATCATCTCGAACTAACGACAAATATAATGTAAAGGGACTCAAAAACAAATCCTAGAACGAATGGGACTTACACGCACGTATTTTGTACATGTGTGCACACAGAGAAAATAAAAGTTTCACAACTGCTCATGATCACTTGGACATGCACTCAATGTTCTAGCCAAAAAGACAGTACTGGCGTGTGGGTACTGACCCTACTCAAGGTCACCTTGGGGTACAATTACACAAGACACTCATTCCCGTGTCCGTGGTAACAGACTAGCAAGAAATAGCACAGGTGGTAATCAGAACAGAATCAAAGTGGGACACAATGAATGAGGGATGGCAATAAACGGCCTCATCAAGAGTTTGCTTAAAATCATGAACTGAAACTACTTCAACATAAGATTACAAGGAAATATAGAATACACGAATAACACTTGAAGCTAAAATGCAGAATTATCAAGTACAAGTTATATACAACTATCTAACTGACCAAGGCAGTTATTCTGAAATCAGGCGAGGATTCGGGTCGCATGAAAATTGGTCAAAACCTTACGATCAATTCAGTGATAAAACCTACATCGTATAACGGTAACGATAAGAATTGGAAAGTGAATAAAAGGATTATAGAGCAAATATCTACACTACAATAGAGATACAGCATACATAGTGAATCAAAATTCGGCAATCATATTATTAATGGCTACAACTCATGCTGGATGTGAAGCTGTCTCGAAATTATCCATAGGCGGGACAATTCTTATGCTATCACAATCATCAAAAATTATATACAAGTGGATTATACATAAATAAGAAAAACATCGGCTTACCTGTATCAACAGAGCACGTTTGCAAATGATGCGAGGGAAAAAGTTAGGAACGTCTCTCACGAGAAAATGACTTAGGGAAGTCCGCACTCGTTCCTAGGCTAACTTATCAAAAGTGCAAAGGGTAGCACTCTAAGATATTCTCGCATCGAGGTCTTCTTCGCTTCTGAAGAATTGAGGTGGAGCAAGGGTTTAAAAACCCCTACTGATCACGCGCTCGGACAGGTTTGGGAAAACTTTCCAATTGGTCAAAAAGCTAAAATAATGATATCATCTTCGGAAAAGCCAATCAGGAAAGGAGTAGTGGGCTAACATTCTTGAGGGAACGTGGCCAGCTTGGGATTGACCAATCTGGTCCTCCTTTTATGACTCAATGGTCAGCGTGATCGAACTTCCTTGAATTGAAACAATGGAAGCTGTGAACTTTGGAAGGAAAAACTTAGGTTCGTGGAGTGACGCAATGTCTAAGATGTCCTTCTGGACAGGACGTGGTCAGCGCGGAGGAGGCCCGCTTACTAAGAATTCCAACCACACACCGTGGGAATGGGACAAACAACTTGTCGGACCAAATTTTAAAATGGTTCCAAATTTAACAGGGTCCGACATACTCCCCTTCTAAAACCGTGGCGTCCACGACATGGTACTACAAAGGTAGAAAGGTTTACCGTTGACACATGACATTGACAAGGTTATTGGTCACCTCCAAGGCGCACTGTTGCGTCATAAGGTGTTGCTCAAGGAGTTTGGCCTCTAGTCCTTCAAATCCGTAGTAATTCGGCGGCCTTCTATTCCGTACAGGCCGAGAAACAACGTTCGGCACATCTGTGTCAGCTGAGGTCTCACCAGTGGGCTCTGGAACGGGGGGTTCAGGCGTGTCCTCATCATGAACTTGATCATCCGGGGCGGATGGGTCAGAGGGAGAACTGCTGTCAGTGATGCTGGCAGTGGGAGAAGGATCCAACTCCGCGTTCTCGTCACAATTGTGCTCATCCAAGTTGGATGAGTTAGAAGGAGAACTGGTATCAATGCTGCTGACAGACGGCATGATTTCATCTGAGTTGGAATGGGGCGAATCTTGGGTGGAGTCACTTTCAACTGAGATATGAGCGGGGGATGGAGAATCATCGGCGAGAGGTGTCGGCTCTGATGAGATTACTTGCGGGTGAAAGACATGTGCATTCGGGTTGAGACGGACCAATCGTCTAGGGGCTGGTATTGGGCGGAGTGCATAGAAGTGTTCATCCGATAAGTCAGAGTCCAGTGCGTCATCCATATCGTCAGCGCATGCAGGTAACTGTCGCCTAACGGGGCGTTTACGGCGAGGCTTTGGCTTAGGTCGTTCTGTAGCTTTAGGTTCATCTTCATCAGAGGGGAGGAAACCACAGGGAAGGAGCATATTTCGGTGAAGCGTCTTATCTGGACCTTCTCCATCAATTGGGCTCACGACGTAGACTGGCATGTCAGGGCTCATCCTCCGATGCACTCTGTATATGGTTTTACTCCAACGGTCAGCAAGCTTGTGTGGTCCCTTAAGACCAACATTTCTAATGAGTACTCTGTCACCTGCCTCAAGTGCATTCTCCCAAACCTTCTTGTCGTAACGGGACTTATTCTTCTGGGCAGTTTTCTCCATCATGGCCGACGCAAGCTCATGGGCTCGTCTCAATCGCTCTTGCAGGTCGGTTGCATATTGGCCGCGACTCTTGCCACCAGACTGAGAGGGCAATCCAAACAGCACGTCAATCGGTAGGCGGGGCTCACGACCGAACATTAGGAAGTAGGGGGACATCCCAGTGGATGTATGTTTCGTACAGTTGTAAGCATGGACAAGAGGGCCAACATGCATCTTCCACTTCTTCTTCTCATCTTCATCAAGGGTGCCAAGCATACTTAGGAGGGTCTGGTTAAATCTTTCACATTGGCCATTTCCTTGGGGATGGTATGGGGTAGTACGAGTTTTCTTCACGCCAGCTATGTTACACAATTCCTTGATGAGTTGTGATTCAAAATCTCTACCTTGATCGGAGTGTAGCCGTTCGGGGAAACCATAATGGATGAAATAGGACTCCCATAATACCTTGGCAACAGTACGAGACTTCTGGTCCTTGGTGGGGAAGGCTTGAGCGTAGCGTGTATAGTGATCGGTAATTACCAGGATGTTTTTCGTACCACTATCATCAGGCTCTAAACAAAGGAAATCGATACAGACTAACTCCATGGGTGTGGTAGTTTTGATGGGGACTAAGGGCGCAGACTTCTGAGGTCGTCGCTTGCGTCTCACACATCGTTGACACGTCTGGCACTTCTTCTCTACATCCATCGCCATCTTAGGCCAATAGAAACGGGAACGAAGGAGATCTAAGGTTCTGTCATATCCAAGGTGGCCAACATCATCGTGTAAACCTTGCAGGGCCTGGTTTCGATGACTCTTAGGGAGAACTAGTTGCAGTGTGTCGCGTCCATCATTGGTGGTAGTCTTTCGATGGAGAACATCATCTTCAAGGGACAACTTATCCCACTGACGAAGAAGTATTTGGGCCTCTTCAGACAGTGCTGATCGCTGCTCTGTAGTGGGACGCTGTCCTCTCTTCACGTATGGAATTATCTCACCAATGGCATCATCTTCTAGCTGGAGTTGACGCCAGTCACTGATCTCCATGGTTGGTAGGGCTGTCTGGCCGGTCATTTGGTTTAACTCGCAGGGCACGATATATTCAGAGTCAGTGATGCTCTCAACTAGGGTGTGGCCGTCATCATTGTCTTCAGTGATGGAGACTCCTCGTTGCACATTATGTCGTTGACAAACAGCCCGAAAAACTTCTTTGGAACACACGGCATTCTGGCCAACTTCACCAAGTCGTTCACGGAGGCGACGTAGCTTTTCTTCATTGGACAGTGACTCGTCATCTGCTTGCGGGGTAGACTGGGGTCTCCTAGACAATCCATCGGCATCTGCATTGCTTTTACCGGGACGGTACTTGATAACGAAGTTGTAATTCGCCAATGCAGCCAACCAGCGGTGCCCAGTAGCATCAAGTTTTGCTGTAGTCAAAACGTACGTTAGCGGGTTGTTATCTGTTAGGACGGTGAACTCTCCTCCATACAAATAATCGTGGAACTTTTCTGTAACGGCCCACTTCAAAGCCAAAAATTCCCACTTATAGGCAGGGTAGTTCAGCTCGGACTTCGAAAGTCCGCGGCTAGCGTAGGCGATGACACGCGGTCGACCATCATCATCTTCTTGGTAGAGTGCAGCTCCGAGGCCAGTCCCACTTGCATCGGTGTGGAGGATAAATGGCTGGTCGTAATCTACAAAGCCTAGCACGGGGGCTGAAGTTAGCTTTTGTACGATAGTTTCAAACGAAGTCTGACACGCTGAACTCCAAAGATCACCAAAGGGCTCAGTTGGACTACGAAGCTTTGGTTGATGTTTCTTCTTTTGCTTCTTGCCAAACCGTCGTTTCGTCAAATCACAACCAGCAGTCAACTCATTGAGGGGTCTCGCTATTGAAGAATAACCTTCTACAAAACGCCGATAATACCCTGTAAATCCAAGGAATGATTTCAATTCCCTGGCTGTGTTGGGAACAGGCCACGACTTCACCGCATCAATCTTGCTGGGGTCGGTGCTCACACCTTCAGCTGAAATGACATGACCAAGGCACTTCACAGAAGACTGGAAAAACTTGCACTTGGCAGGACTAAGTTTGAGCCCAAATTGACGTAGACGGTCAAGAACTTGAACCAGCTTAGCCTCGTGCTCTTCAGCGGTCTTTGCAAACACAATAATGTCATCCAGGTACACAAAAACACCGTTATGATGGAGATCGCCCAAACATCTTTCCATGAGTCGTTGGAAAGTTGCAGGGGCGTTGGTTATGCCCTGGGGCATTCGATTGAATTCATAAAACCCAAGAGGACACCAAAAAGCGGTCTTGTGCTTGTCGTCTTCTGCCATCTCGATCTGATAGTACCCTGACTTCAAATCTAAACACGAGAACCACTTTGCACCATTCATCGCGTGCAAAGTATCTTCGATCTTTGGGATGGAATACTGGTCACGTATGGTGCGGCTGTTCAACTTTCGGTAGTCGATACAGAGCCGGAGGTCGCCATTCTTCTTCCGGACTAGCACAATCGGCGATGCGAATTGGCTTGAGGACTCGCGGATGATACCCTTCCCCTGCAGTTCCTTTATGTGTTTCCGGGCATCAACATAATCTGCAGGGGGGATACGGCGACAACCCTCACGGAATGGTTTCTCATCCGACAGGTTGATGGTGTGTTTTACAGCAGTAGTGCACCCAATATCTAGGTCACTCTTGGCGAACACATCAGGGCGGTTACGTAATAACTCGGTAACTCGCCTTACATCTTCTGCGGGGAGGGGAGACCCATCAAAGTCAAGATCAATGTCTTCACTATTGGTGGTGGACGGAGACACAGGGGGTCCTTCTGCATCGAGTGGCAGCTCTTCCTCAATGATGGACGCCGAGGCAAGACGGCATCGGGCGGGAATAACTACACTCTGGCAGGACTTGTTGGTGAGGATGACTCTCGTCTTGGCCATCCTGTGGGCGGGCAACTCAACCAAGGAAGTTTTCAGCTCAACGCCATCTGGGAGCTGCGATGAGTCCTCCTTCTCGATTAGAACTTCCAGCTTGGACCGCGAACGATTATTAATTCGCGTGGTGATCTCAACCTGTTCACCTGGTCTCAGTGCTGTAGCCTTCAAGGACTTGACTGGTCCAAGACTGCCGGCAGAATTAAAACTGGGGTAGTGTTGGTAAACCTGTACCCATGCGTTATCAACTGGATGTTTTCGGATGAAATCTTTGCCACCTTTCTGCCGGCAAACTCGAACCATATCTCGTACTACACTGGTGTTAGTCCCAACAAGCAGGGGTACATCATCAGCTCCTTGGCGATTTGGGCATACAAGGGCGAGGGTCGTCACTTCTCTTTGTAACCCGGCGGAATTAGCGGGAAACTTGAGGTTCAACTCGATGTATCCCTTATATGGGACAGGCTGGCCAGCGGCGCCTATCACCGCGAGGTGTGATAGGGGCTGTAGCTGGCGATGCGGGAGATGGCGAGCGTGGTACGAAGTAGTTACGCACGTGACTTGCGATCCGGTGTCAAGGAGGCATTGTGAGGGTTGTCCATCGATGAAAACAGGGGTAACGGCCTGTTTACCAACAACACCTTTAGGAACATCTGAAGGAGAAACTCCCTGACACCGCATCGACACAGTCGGGTGACGCACTGGGCCCTTGGATGAGTTCGGGACGGCTGTTCGGGCAACTACAGCTGTCCGCTGTCGTTTCCCGAACTCTGCTCACTCTTAGGTCGGGACAGACGCGACATCATCTTCTCTTGTACCAGGGCTGGGTTCTTTGGCTTGCTGCAGGAATCCATTCGGTGGTTGTCTTCACCACACTGGTAACAAAAGATGGATCGGAAATTTCTACCTGGGGCTGTGGCCGAAGGAGATGGACGACGGGGAGTGTTGGGTTGGTTCTTAAAAAACCCGTCAAGTCGGCGGTGCAAACGATCAACGGTTTGCCGCAACTCGGCCACTTCTCCGCCGTCTCTTGCTGCTGGGCTGGGGGCCGTCTTGACATCCTGCGCGGTCTGGGCCATGGTGGCTACCTTCTTCAATGGCTTGGACTCGCTTTTCCTTCTGTCAGATTTCTCTTCCAGCAAGGCCTCTGCAGCTCTTACTTCCCGAAGGAGATGCAGCATACCAGGGGGATTGTCCTTCTTTGCTCTCAGCTGGAGCATGCTGAGCAGCGGGTCATTATACAAGCAGCCTCGCTGGAATTGGCTACACAGCGTCTTGTCGGAATCGTCGGGGTTAATGCCGTCCATTTCAACGACCTGTGTTAAGAGGGTATGCAGCCGGAGGAGATAATCGGAAGCCTTTTCGTCTGCTTTCTGATAAGTGCACCTGAAATTCGTCAAAAGCTCATCCCCATCTGCCGTAGACCCATACGCCCGGGACAGGCACGTCAGGTATTCATGAGCGGGGCTCCCATCCTCCACAGCCCAAACGACATTGAGGGCAGGTGGAACCAGCGACTCCGTGATTCTGCTCTTCTTCTCGCCGTCCGGGATGTTCTCATCTTTCAGGAGTTGGCGAGCCAACCGCCGCCAATTTTCGAAGTCTAACTCGCCAGACGGAACGGGCGACTTCCCCGAAAACAGCCTCAGGCGGCGATATGACCTGCTGGAACCCTTGTCAATGACATGGACAATTGGTTTGTTGCCATCACCTTCCTCTACCTCTGCGCCTAACCCAAGGGACTTAAGATCTTCCAATGTCTTTCCTTGACCAGAAAGAAATTCCTTAAGGGCCTCAGAAAACGAATCCGACATCGTGCTTTGTTGATACAGGTATTAACAATAATACACAACTCAGCATAAAAAATATGGCGAAGGAATAGCAATGGGGAAATGCAGCAAGTGAAAATAAAATAAAATATGCAGAATACAATTCAACACACAAGTGACAATCAATAATCAGCAATATAGGCAAGGAAAAATGGTCAGCAAATATATATATACATTGGCAATGAATGAGCAATATAGGAATCAATAAATGAAATAAACCAACTTCAATGAGGAGCTTCTGTGAAAGATTAGTGATGTTTCCCCAAAAGAAAAAAAAATCAACACGTTTGTTTCAAAACAACAATCAGAAGGTAAAAGTGTGCAAGGGAAACAATGGTTAAAATTGAGCAAATCCGGGTGGTGCCTCCAATTTTGTCACAGGTTAATCTCAAGCATTGTCTGAGGACCTATGTCGGTTCGTTGTTAAAATGACGGAACTTTGCTCAGAATAAAAATCACACAGATAGCAGAAATTAAAGTTGGTCCTTTCCTCTATGAATTCAATCTGTTATTATTTCATCAACACATCATAAATCGTCAATGTCAACAGTGATTGGTCAAGAATCAATTATAAAAGAATCATCAAAAATTCGAAATATCAACGTGTGACTTTTCAGTGGTGTAACGATTCGAACAACAATGCAATCCAACAGTGGAAAAATCTGAACAACTGCAACGAAAGTTAATTAGAAAGACCAAAAAGATATCAAAGGATGTGAAAACAATAGGCAAAATCTCAGATCATGTGAATCCAAAGAAAACAATTTTGCAAAGTATTCAAAGTCAACAAACTCAAATTTTGTGAAAGTCAAAAATCAACAGTATGCATAGGTTCAGCATGAATAATACGACAAGCGCAATGAAGTCAAACCACTGAAACATCAACACGAAGAATTACAGCAAACAATGAATACATCAATAAAATACAAATGCAGCAATGAATATTATACAATATGTATAATTATAAGATCTTAGCTGGGTCCAAAGCGTCGCGTTGGAACTCGTCTTGATTTGCCGATGCGGTGTCGTACTCGGATGGGGTCCAGGTAGAGCAGCAGCGTCCAGGCGAAATCCAGCGAACGGTGGTCCAGACGGAGAGGGGTGGTGGTGAGAAGCAGGAACAGGCCGGGCGAAGAATCGAACCGGGTCGACTCCTCAAAGCGTGACCTGGGGACTCCGTGTTCTGTATCAACAGAGCACGTTTGCAAATGATGCGAGGGAAAGAGTTAGGAACGTCTCTCACGAGAAAATGACTTAAGGAAGTCCGCACTCGTTCCTAGGCTAACTTATCAAAAGTGCAAAGGGTAGCACTCTAAGATATTCTCGCATCGAGGTCTTCTTCGCTTCTCATTTAGAACCAACTTTATATTAAATTTACTAACTAAAAAACATTTAAAAAACTGAGATTACAAATAGTATAAAGTAAGCCAAAATAGTCTAACAACTAATAAAAAACTAAAAGTTTAGTGGTGTTCACCCAGAACATTATTCTAAGTCAGAAACAAGAATCGGAACAAGGACGGGGTTTGTACATGTGCACGCTTGACACATGAGATTGGTCGTGTGGGGCAAAGGGCATGATTGCTCATAATATTCTCAACCGCAACCGGTCGTAAGACACACTAACTTAATTGAATGAAATGCGAAAACCTTAAACCAGTGATCATCTCGAACTAACGACAAATATAATGTAAAGGGACTCAAAAACAAATCCTAGAACGAATGGGACTTACACGCACGTATTTTGTACATGTGTGCACACAGAGAAAATAAAAGTTTCACAACTGCTCATGATCACTTGGACATGCACTCAATGTTCTAGCCAAAAAGACAGTACTGGCGTGTGGGTACTGACCCTACTCAAGGTCACCTTGGGGTACAATTACACAAGACACTCATTCCCGTGTCCGTGGTAACAGACTAGCAAGAAATAGCACAGGTGGTAATCAGAACAGAATCAAAGTGGGACACAATGAATGAGGGATGGCAATAAACGGCCTCATCAAGAGTTTGCTTAAAATCATGAACTGAAACTACTTCAACATAAGATTACAAGGAAATATAGAATACACGAATAACACTTGAAGCTAAAATGCAGAATTATCAAGTACAAGTTATATACAACTATCTAACTGACCAAGGCAGTTATTCTGAAATCAGGCGAGGATTCGGGTCGCATGAAAATTGGTCAAAACCTTACGATCAATTCAGTGATAAAACCTACATCGTATAACGGTAACGATAAGAATTGGAAAGTGAATAAAAGGATTATAGAGCAAATATCTACACTACAATAGAGATACAGCATACATAGTGAATCAAAATTCGGCAATCATATTATTAATGGCTACAACTCATGCTGGATGTGAAGCTGTCTCGAAATTATCCATAGGCGGGACAATTCTTATGCTATCACAATCATCAAAAATTATATACAAGTGGATTATACATAAATAAGAAAAAAAACATCGGCTTACCTGTATCAACAGAGCACGTTTGCAAATGATGCGAGGGAAAGAGTTAGGAACGTCTCTCACGAGAAAATGACTTAAGGAAGTCCGCACTCGTTCCTAGGCTAACTTATCAAAAGTGCAAAGGGTAGCACTCTAAGATATTCTCGCATCGAGGTCTTCTTCGCTTCTGAAGAATTGAGGTGGAGCAAGGGTTTAAAAACCCCTACTGATCACGCGCTCGGACAGGTTTGGGAAAACTTTCCAATTGGTCAAAAAGCTAAAATAATGATATCATCTTCGGAAAAGCCAATCAGGAAAGGAGTAGTGGGCTAACATTCTTGAGGGAACGTGGCCAGCTTGGGATTGACCAATCTGGTCCTCCTTTTATGACTCAATGGTCAGCGTGATCGAACTTCCTTGAATTGAAACAATGGAAGCTGTGAACTTTGGAAGGAAAAACTTAGGTTCGTGGAGTGACGCAATGTCTAAGATGTCCTTCTGGACAGGACGTGGTCAGCGCGGAGGAGGCCCGCTTACTAAGAATTCCAACCACACACCGTGGGAATGGGACAAACAACTTGTCGGACCAAATTTTAAAATGGTTCCAAATTTAACAGGGTCCGACACTTGTCAACATGACAATTTTTTTCAACGAACCCTGAAACGTTTGAGAGGTTAAATATCATATTATTTTAGGCTTTTGACTTGAGGAGAAAGGGTTGACTTTGCAGATCCATGAGCAAGCAAAGATGTCTTCAAACTTTTTTACAGAAAGAATAGTGTCGTGAGATTTGCTTTTCTAAAATGTCTAAATGTGCCATAGGTCCCAGTTTTGTGTCGAATACCTTGTTTGGAGGTTCACAAAGCAATGCATGTTCTATTTCCCCCACGTCATGGACTTTCACGATCGTATATTTCCAGACCCCAAGCCACTGATGCAGGGCCAGCCTTCCTACAATTTCTTGCGGCCCTGGCTGGGTGACGGTCTGCTCCTAGCCAAGGGCGATACCTGGCTCCGTAATCGTCGCCTCCTCACCCCGGCTTTCCACTTTGATGTCCTCAAGCCTTACGTACCGGTCTACAACGAGGCTGTGGATGTATTCATGGTTCGTTCTACCAAATGAAATATAAGCTAATTCAAGAGGGGGGGGGGGTGACTCATGATCAAAGGGTCAGGGTTACGAATCCAGCGTTTTGCCATATCCTTGGACAAGCCACTTCATCCCCACTTACCTCTCTCCACCCATGAGTATAGATGGGTACAGGCATTAGCTGGAGAGTAACCTGTGATAAATCTCATCCAGTGGGAAATAGAAATATTTCACAGTCGTTTGTTTGACCTTTCATCTCAATGTAGACAAAGCTAGAGAAGTGTGCTACCGATGGAGTTAGTTTTGAAGTCACCAAGAACATCAGCCTCTTAACACTCGACGTCCTCCTTCGATGTGCCTTCTCGTACGAATCAGACTGCCAAATCAAAGGGTACGTATACTTCACTAGTACTTTGCCAATGCGAAGAGCAGTACGTGTTATAGTTAGAAGCTTCGTAAGATTGTGACTATCGTCCAGACCTTTCCAGGCTGGTCAAAACATTTGGTGAACAAAATTGAGACGAGTATACTATAAGCACAATCATTGGCTGTCCGTGCATTGACGATCACATTCTATCACGGCAGTTTTCGCCGGCGCACATAAATCGTTCAACGTTGAGGTGGGAAATGAAGGACTCTCTGTAGAATGTTGTAACCCCGATTGCTTGTATAATTTACACAGGATTGTAGCCACTAATAAATCAATCCTGGCACCAAAAATAGCCAGCTTGTTTCATTTTCTTGCAGTGATCAGCACCCTTATGTGAAGGCCACGTCCCAGTTATCGACCATCATCATAGACAGAATGTTGTAAGTACATGGCAGTGTCGCCGAAAGAGAGATTTGACATTTAAACTTTTGCATTGCAATAGCGTGAAGCTTCTGCCACCACGCATGTGCCGTGGTGTTATCTCGCATCCGGTTTGCTACATAATTTAGTTTCGGTAAATCTATGTTTTTTTTTATTTTCCCCACAGTTCGATGCTTCTTTACTTCGATTTGCCGTTCAAGCTGTCTTCAATGGGACGCAGGTTTATGAAGAGTTGCGACTTTGTTCATGACGTTTCCGATGAGGTCATAAAACGGCGTCGGTCACAACTGGTAATGTTACAAACATTATGATAAACTTTAAAGGAGATACCTGCCCAGGTTATTTTTCATTTCAAATTTCAATAGTGGGTATTGGTTTTCAATTGCAGTACCTTCTTCCCTATGCCCAAACAGAGGCAAATGATTTCTCCCTTGTTTGACCCTTGTTAAGTTTATGTGGTACAAAATGTGTACATAAAAATGTACTTCCTTCCATCAGGAGGTAAAGAAACAAAATCCTGATGCTGGGTCTGAACGCAAGTACCTGGACTTCTTGGACATCTTGCTGTCCGCTAGAGATGAAGACGGCAAGGGACTGACGGATCTGGAGGTCCGTAACGAGGTGGACACCTTTCTCTTCGAGGGTCACGACACCACGGCCAGCGGCCTGACCTGGATGCTGTATGCCATGGCAACCAATCTTGATCATCAGAGGAAAGTCCAGGAGGAAATTGATGAGGTGATGGCGGGCAGAGAGTCGGAGGAAGTCTTGTGGTAAGGGCGAACCGTTAAGATTTACGTTTACCAGTTATAATAGGTCATCTTCGTTCGTATGATTTTTTAGTAGCTAAATCACTAAGGAATGTCACATTCTTGCAGCCACTTTTAATTGGCTGTATCTCCATCAAGCTCGATCAGACCGGGGTCCGTGAGGGGGCTTGAAGATTGGGCACGCTTGCAGGAATAGTTAATATTTTCTGGGGAATATATTGTTTGGGGAGACCCACTAGAGCAGGTATCATCGTCAAAAGCAAGGATGCGGTAGAGGAAGGGGCAGGTATTTCCCCGCCCCGTGAGGAGGCGATTCAGCCTTACCCTAAGGCGTACACTCAAGGTGGAGCCCTCGTGGTTGAATGCTCCTCGATGAACTCATGCGGTGTAATTAGCCCTCTCCCATTCATCCGTCCATGTCAACCACGACGAGGATGGTGAATCTGCTGTTGAGTTGTTTCGGCACAGATAGCGATAATTATTATAGGTAGTTGAGGTCTTGAACTCTAGAGCTTTTTAAAGGGAAAACCGAGATGGCGAAGTCCAATATTTTCCGAGGGATTGTTTGGACTTTTGAAGCCCGATAATTTTATTGGAGTTTAGTTTAATTTAATAGCTAGAGGGTTGATCTCAATCTAGCCTATGCAGAGGCCAAACTTTAGGCTCTGAGAAATAAACCAAGATTTTTCGGTATCTATTGAAGAAAAGAGAGTTTGGGGTTGATCGAGTATCATATAAATTTATTGTTATAGGACGGATGGTTTGGCTATCTAAACCAGCCCCTCAAGCCGCACTTGTCTGTTACATTCAGCTTGTCTGTGTGTTGATGTTTTATTCAAAGTTTTAATTTGCTATACTCTGGGGTTCTATACAGAACCTCATTTGACATGACAATCACCGTAAACCCCGTGTCTTGTTTGTCAGGGAGGATCTTGGTAAGTTCAAGTACCTGGTGCAGTGTCTCAAGGAGACGATGAGGATGTACCCTCCGGTGCCGTTCATTATGAGGGTTCTGGAGAGGGATGTTGAAATTGACGGCAAGGTCCTCCCGGCTGGAACGACCGTAGATTTGGGCATCTACTGCCTTCACCATAACCCTCTCATCTGGCCCGATCATATGGTAACAGCTCAACAGTTTATCTTATAAAATTATAGCAACCAAATGCTCATTAAATGTAGTCCAATATAATTAATACACCTGTTGATGGTGAGATTAATGTCCCAGAACGGCATACAGAGAATTTTACTCAGTAGAGTTGGTGCGAAGTAAAACTCAGCTGGGACGCAAACAATTAGCATTGCATGACATTTTCTGTTGCTTTGGAGCTCCAAGAAATCAGTCTCCCTTACACAGGCTGCCGTGCGTCATTATAAGAACAAATCGCCTTAAGCTTGCTGCCTCTATTATTTTGTACCTGTTAGTAAAGAAGAATGAAGTGCATGCAGATAGATCTCAAAATAGCCTGTCTCTCCAATATCAACATTAGGAATGTTTTAATGAGAAGTAAGTAACGTGTATTATTTTGGGAAGCTGGTTGTTGGTTGAGACAACATTATTTTTTGCTGTGTAGTTAAAGAACTTCTGGCTGTAAAAAAAAAAACCACACACACCAAAATGCACAATTTGTTTCGGATTGCTCTTCATTTTTTGGCTTCGCTGTTCAATTCAACAGACATTCGATCCTGACCGATTCTCTTCTGAGAATATCCAGAAAATGGACCCCTTCTCTTATCTACCATTCGCAGCAGGTCCAAGGTAAAATAAAGAGAACTTTCATGACATCTCTATTATGCTTAAACCCGGGCTTCTTCTCTGTATTTTGGCAATGAATATGCAGCTGGAGACAAACCAAGGTCAAGGTTTCCGACACTGCATCCATTGTTGAAAATAGGAAGATCCATTGAAAATGAACATGCTGGTGGCATTACCCTGGTTCGCAGATCATTTGATTCAGCATGCATTCAAAACCTATGGTATCGCCATGGGCAGACAGCGTTTGCATAATGTACAAATAGTACCAACCCCATACCCCAGAAAAATTAAAAGTCTCGGGTCAGTTTGGACCCGGAATCCAAGTCAGTTTTGACTTGGAATCTGGGTCATAATCCGGGTCAAAATGACACTTTTCTGGGTGGGAATGAAACTTCCTTGGGTCATATTGCGGGGTTTTTTTACCAGGAGTGGCAAGATTGTCAAGAGTATAGAATTGGATCAAGAAGTAAAATAAACCAAGCACTTTAATAACTTATATCAGAGACCAATGATTAAACACACACACCACATTTTAAAAATTCTGTGTTCTTTGGGTTTTTTTTCCCTTCAGGAATTGTATCGGGCAGAATTTTGCCATGAACGAGGAGAAGGTGATCCTGGTTCGTCTGTTGAGGAGGTTTCACCTGGAGTTGGACCCCAACCACCCAGTCAAGTTCTCTGGAGAATTGATCCTGAAAGCTCAGAATGATGTCAAGATCTTTCTGAAACCGCGCGTGTGATTTTATTTCATCCAAAGGCCTTTGGATAACACTGAGTATACGGTGTTTATAATACGTCGGGGAAGCGCAAAATCCAATAATTATAGAAAGACCAAAATGTTGTTCAAGAATTAATAGTCCGAAAATTCTATTTGCAGGATTTTAAAGAATTGTAAAGTATCATATTAAGACACTTTTGATAACAAATGTGTACATTGTCCACATTTTTTGAAAATTAATATTGCATTAAAGTGATAACTGCAAGTGCGATTGAAATGTGGTACCTGCAATATTTTGCAAATGTATCTCTACTTTTGGAGCCTTACAAAATCAACATAAATCGGAGATGAAGGATTCAATGATTAAGTTTTCCTATTTAGCACCAAGGTAATTAGCATAAATGAATCTTCACGCTTAGTTTATCTCGTAAACAATGCATATATATGCTTTTTGAAAACTAATATTGCGAAGTAGAGTGAGTATATTTTATCGATAGTTATTTGTGACCAGAGAAAAATGCATTAAATGGATTTTTTTTTGGCGGGGGGGGGGGGAGAGAATTGGGTTATAGGCCTGTAATTATGAATACATGTACATTGGTTTATATTTTGTAATCAGTCATTTGATTTCTGAAATGTACTTTTTTAACGTGTTGCAATGTGTCGTATTTTGTTCATTAGTAAATGACCATATAACCTCTTTCGTAAAAAAAAACACTTCATGAGTTTTGACTGTTTGGAACAACAAAGACAAAATGACACACAATATCTTGTTTCAACAACTGTCAACATCTCTAGTACACACTTTTATTAACAACCCTGCTTATAGGTGAACAATATGAGTTATACAATCCACTTTTATTAAAAGACGGGCCTTCAAAAGGACTGTTGGATCATACGTTAACATTTTAAAGTGAGGTTTTATCGCTGGTGATGTTTGAAGACAATTGTGACGACGATTCTTGAAATCGCATTTTTGGACAAAAGAGGTTTTAGGGTCATATTGTATTTAAATGGTGATATTCTTTGAACGGATTGAGCGATTTCAGTAATCTTTTTTCATCTAAAAGTAGCTTATGAAATTGGCTTTCCAGTCACCATTATGTTTGGTGCTACATTTTTTTTTTAAATATGAAATATATTTTTTTTTGGGGGGGTTGGGTTCCGCTTTTTTGGACTCGCCCTGTAGTTGACGCTACTGGAGTGTCGTGATCGACTCGAGACGTTGCGACTTATGGTTTTTCCAAAGCTTGAGATTCGTCTCAGCCATCCAGCCCGATCCTGGGCAGCACGAACAGCCTGATTGTGTTTAAGGCCGATGGCGTTAAGGCACTCTGCCAGAGGCATAGGTACGACGCACTGTAAGCCTCCTCCCTGGCGGAAGGGCTTTGATAGTTGGTTTTGGGGGTTCAGGAAGACAGCAAGAGGCACCTAAGGTACACTTAGTGCGTGACCAACTAAGCGAAGGCGACTTCTCAGCATAGGAGAGCGCGGTGGGTAGCATCAAGATTCGTGGCCATGGTTTCAGTGATCGCTATAGGGCATTACAACTGCATATAGTTGCACTGTCTCAATGGATTTAAACAGCTGCATTTTGGCGCTATCGCTGGCTACTCCCTCCCACAGAGTCCCCGTCATGCTCGAAAAAGCAAAGGGCACATCTGTGGAGGTCAGCGCCGCTTTGGCATAAAGTTCATGGAGGTCAACAACTTCAGACCTTTGTCAAAAATTTCCAAGAATTCGGTGCAGAAGTAACAGAAAGAGAAAGAGGAAACAATGGAATTTTAGGTAAAAGAGGAAGCAATTTGAAGATGATCGCACTCAGGATAACCGTAGAATCGTAGATCTATACGAATTCAGTGTTAATTAAAATTTTAATTTACAGCAACGTAATGGAAGAAATTAAGGAAGCATTAAAGGAAAATGAGATATACGAAGAAATCAATCGACGCAAAGGAGAGCTTATATCGAATGTTTTGTAATTACATATACCCATTTGAATACAATACACATAGTATGTGATTTTGAACTGTAATACTCCGAAAACAAATCAGCCAAAATTAATGTTTACAAACAAAAGAAATGTCAATAAGGAAATGCACATTGTACACAACGATTCATGTACTGTACTGACTGTGCAGCATGTATTCCAAAATGCGTGAGAGACTTTCACAAAAAACAAACTTCACTTTCTGTAACCGAAAAATAATTTCAACTTCTCCGGGTCTTTGCGCAGATTAATAAATGTCCTTCTTTCAAAACGTCTCTCACCGAGAACCCGTGTGACACGACGCATGACCCCAACCGCCACACATCACGATCTGGAGGTGTGGGTTTGTGAAGGATCGACGTCTCTATAGTTCGAAGCCATTGCTCTATACGTTCCATTGGTATAAACGTCCCAATGGTCCGAAGTCCCATTGGTCCGAAGTCCCATTGGTCCGACATCCCATTGGTCCGAAGTCCCATTGGTCACCGAAGTCCCATTGGTCCGACATCCCATTGGTCCGACGTCCCATTGGTCCGACGTCCCATTGGTCCGACGTCCCATTGGTCCGAAGTCCCATTGGTCACCGAAGTCCCATTGGTCCGACGTCCCATTGGTCCGACGTCCCATTGGTCCGACGTCCTATTGGTCCGAAGTCCCATTGGTCCAGAGTATGCATTGTTCCGAAGACCCATTGGTCCGGCGTATGCATTGGTCCGAAGACCCATTGGTCCGACGCCCCATTCGTCCGACGCCCCATAGGATTAAGGTTAGGGTTTAGGGTCAGTCAACCTGAACCAGTGGAACTACACAGTGTTATGTTTCGTCGGACCAATGGGGCGTCGGACCAATGGGGCGTCGGACCAATGGGACGTCGGACCAATGGGACGTCGGACTATCGAGACGTAACCGCATGATGCAGACAGTGTGCATTGTGTTCATGGATATTACATACGGATGTTTTACATTGTGTGCTCGATTTACACCATAAACATAATGCGCCCATCACCCATACAAGCCGCGACGAAGCCACAAATTCTCACACAGTGCGTCTGTCGGGGTAACGCGTCGGATCACACGGGTTCTCTGAGAGACGTTTCAAGATTCAGATCAGCGGCTGTTGCCAAATCACCCATCTGAACACCATACGCTCGCACAAGTCTCCTCTATGCACGTGCATCCAGGCAACGAACCTTTAACTTGTTATACAAAACTAAGATGGACAAGCATTGGACAAGCATTAAATTACACAATAAAAGCCGGAATTACTCGGAAAGAATATAGGCTAAAGAAGTAAATTATCGTGTTGACGAACACAACTAGTAACCGTCCTCGAGCGGGAAGCACAAAGGTGACAAAACAATGCATTATTCACCCAAATACGTGTACAATACAAACTGGCTACGTCACTTTTGCATAATGCATAAATTGAATAACAGACTCAGATCACCCGTGCTCAGGTAAAAGAAAACGAAGTACGTGACAATTCAAGAAGATAAGTAAAACAAAAATAATTGTCTTTTACACTTTCAACTCTAAATTTCGCAATAAGATGCAATCCCATTTCTAAAAAAACCCAACAATTACAAGTGAAACTTACGCGATCCCCCTGGCATGCTGGCAGTTTTTATAGAGTCATTTAGTACGGACACTTGTTAGTGTACCTAACCAAATTGGAAGATTTCTATTGTTTTAGCAATAGAGACCTTGACATAATAGGCTTCTAAAGACTACCAAGCGCAACCCACAAACACAATTTTGAAGTTCCTAAGTAATGTATTTCTCAAGTAATCGCGCCCCTGACATGATATTTTTTTAAAATTGTTTTAGCAATAGTGACCTTGACTTTGTCATTACATATCAAATTCGTCTAAGCTGTTGACACAAGGCAGCATTCAAGGATCGAATTCGTCTTATATAAATCAATTAGACGAATTTGATTTCTAAATAACTCGATTCGACGTAGACGAGACGAAATCGAATAATCCGGATCGAAAACATTCACTTTGCTCATTGTTTGAATTTGTTTAGACTAACTTTGAAATTGTCTGGCAAAAGACGAAATTAACCATTGGAAGTGCACTAAATCGATGTTGCATGCTAGACGAGTTTGAATAAAAGAATCGGTGAATTCGAACGAAAAATGTTTAAAAATAGCCGGGAAACCTATACTAAAAAACCTTACTCTTCTTTTCAGTCTTACTTTTCGGTCTTCGAACAACATTGGTTTCATGATAAACTCTGCCTGAAGATTCCTTTATGCATATTACTTTGGTATTTAATAGGAACACTCATTTCAATCCTTCATCTCTGTTTGATCTTGAGTTGATTTAAGTCTTCCAAACCAGACATAATTTTGAACATGTATTTTCTCGGGTGCCACATTCAAAACGCAGTTGTATGTATCATGTCACATCTATATGCAATTTTAATTTGCACAGAATCTTAGACAA
Source organism: Patiria pectinifera (assembly GCA_029964075.1). Classification (NCBI taxonomy): domain Eukaryota; kingdom Metazoa; phylum Echinodermata; class Asteroidea; order Valvatida; family Asterinidae; genus Patiria; species Patiria pectinifera. The sequence goes on along the minus strand of CM057149.1, from coordinate 27,498,766 downwards.
TGTACAAAATTGTTATCAAAATATGATTGAACGAACCGTTATCTCAGTATGATAGGCCCTACTCAACATTGTTCAAAAATAATCCTGTCAAATATAGCTATCGGAGTACATGTATTAATTTTCGGAACACGTTTTGGTCACGTCAGACGATCCATATCACAAAATGAAATCACACGCGTGGCTTGAGATAGATCTTGATATCATTGAGAGCTTTCAGGATCATTTCTCCAGAGAACTTGACCGGGTGGTTGGGGTCCAACTCCAGGTGGAACCTCCTCAACAGACGAACCAGGATCACCTTCTCCTCGTTCATGGCAAAATTCTGCCCGATACAGTTCCTGAAGAAAAAAATCAAAAAAGTATACTATAGTTTGCAAAAAAAGGAGATTGTTTTTAATCATTGGAGCTGTGATATCGTTTATGACAATGTCTCTATACACTTTAACATAGTTGGGCAAATAATTCGTTGGGCAAAATACAAACAACGCAATATTAAGTGTAGGCAATTTTGCCCAATAATTGAATGTGTTAACTATTCGCCCATCGTTGTTCGAATAATCAACCCATTTTGCCCAACATTTTTACAGTGTATTTATCTAGGCCAAGCGCCAACTTAATGTGACACTTTTGCCAAGGTTTCCGCGTCAAAATGGCCAGGAAAATGATCCAGAAAAGAGTCGTTTTGACTCGAAAAGTATCACTTTGACCCAAAAAGAAACAGGTCAAGCATGATCCAGTCAAGTATAACATCTGTGTGTATACTCCAAAAAAATGGGGGAAAGTGCCGGATTACTTAAACTCGCTCCAAATTGAAAATGGTATTATCAGGAGAACTTCCGAAGTCCATTATCTTGGCCTTATTATTGATGATAAACTGAGTTGGGATACCCACATTTATACTCTGTGTCTTAAACCTATTGGCAATTTCGGAGAGTAATTGAATATAGCTCTATGTGAGTACACAAAACAGTCAGTGTCTGCTCGATGAAGGAATTGTTCTTGCAGTTTATTCAAGATAAATTAAGAAAAATTTGCGAACCAGAGATGCCAGCTATAATGTTCCACATTTGTTTTGCATGCGACTCTCATTTTCAAGAATGAACAGCTTATAATCATATGGACTTTTTCTAAAACTTTGACTTCGGTTGGTCTCAAGTTTTGGTTGCCCTAAGCCGCTAGCTACGGGGACAAAGTCGGGTCTGAGAAGCGGCCAACAATCACATTTGGTTAATATAATCTGTGCATATTTAAATTGAGATTGAAAAACAGCGATGGTCTTTTAATGAAGAATTTAATGCACAATACTAACTGCTGTTCTTTTTACCTGGGACCTGCAGCAAATGGTAGATAAGAGAAGGGGTCCATTTTCTGGATATTCTCGGAAGAGAATCGGTCAGGATCGAAAGTCTGTTGAATTGAACAGCGGTATAAAGCGAAAATAATGAAATGCATTCCCAAATAAATTGTCCACTGTAGGATTATAGCCAGTAGGTCTTGAAATATACACACAACCAAAATAAGGTGTTCACTCATCAACCAACTTCCCCGAAAATATATGTCACTAAATTCTCAAATTGATACATTATGACAGGCTATTTTGAGTTCTATCTGAACAGATGTGTCCACCAAATTTCCAATGCATTCTTCTTACTAGTGGGATGCCGCGCTTTGCGAGGCACCCACCAGCTGGACTGGGTCATACACATTGTACTAATGTATTACTTTGACCCAATTTGCATGTTCATTGAACCAAGTGGGTGTGGTCAGCTTTGGTGAAGCAATTGCGCCACATTTTTCATCATTAACGTTATGTTTTGCGTAATAGCGATACCTTTTGAAGAGATGCCATAGAAATAATGGTGTAATATTTGACTATTGAAAGTCTGAAAGAAGCGCATTTGCCAAAAAAAGCAAAACAAATCGGAGAAATCATTTTTGCACGGGCCAACTGTGACTTCAGAGGACAGTGAAATCATAGCAGAGGACCTGAATACACTGAACATAATTGTTTCCATTTACCGTTTTGTGCACACTCTAGGCCTTTCACACAAAAAAAGTGACAGTACAGACATAGTACATACAGACACCATGCACGCAAGCCAGACATATACCGTAGGAAGTACAGGTACAAAGCAGAGAGAGAGAGAGGCGATTTGTGTTTATGTTGAGGCACGGAACACACATCTCAGCCTGTATTACATGTATAAAGAAGACAGATATCCTGAAGCTCCGAAGCAACAGAAAAGAGCATACAGAGGTGCGCTAATTATATACGAGCGTTTGGTTTCTGTATATATTAATGTTGAGCAATTACCATATGATCAGGCCAGATGAGAGGGTTATGGTGAAGGCAGTAGATGGCTAATTGTATGGTTGTTCCAGCTGGGAGGACCTTGCCGTCAATTTCAACATCCCTCTCCAGAACCCTCATGATGTACGGCACCGGAGGGTACATCCTCATCGTCTCCTTGAGACACTGCACCAGGTACTTGAACTTCCCAAGATCCTCCCTGTAAAACAACAGTGCAGGAGTGGTCCATACCTTGGTATAGGTTTTCCCGGCTAATTTAAAAGATTGTTCGTTCGAATTTAGCGATTCTTATATTCAATTTCGTCCAGCAACATCGATTTAGTGCACTTTCAAAGTTTCATTTCGTCTCTTGTCCGACAATTTCAAATTTAGTCCAAATAATAAATTCAAATAAATAAATTCAAACAATGAGCACACGTTTTCGACCCGGTGTATTCGATTTCATCTCGTCCACGCCGAATCGTGTTATTCAGAAATCAAATTCGTCTAATTTATATAAGACGACGTTGATCTCTGAATACTGCCAGTCGGCAACAGCTTAGGCGAATTTGATCTGTTATGACGAATATTCTCAACATCTGTTTTTCCCTTAGAGTTCAATACCTCAGCCACCCCCTGATCAATCCTGAATCTGATCTCCCTTACCACAGGACTTCCTCCGACTCTCTGCCCGCCATCACCTCGTCGATTTCCTCCTGGACTTTCCTCTGATGTTCAGGATTGGTTGCCATGGCATACAGCATCCAGGTCAGTCCGCTGGCCGTGGTGTCGTGACCCTCGAAAAGAAAAGTGTCCACCTCGTTACGGATCTCCAGATCCGTCAATCCCTTGTTGTCTTCATCTCTGGCTGACAGCAATATGTCCAAGAAGTCCAGGTACTTGCGTTCAGACCCAGCGTCAGGATGTTGCTTCTTTGCCTCCTAAGAGGAAGTAAATACTCCAGTGACAAATTCGTTCTACATACTCACCCAGAGACAAATTGTCTGCTCCTGCTTGGGCGCAGGGGACAGGTTAGATATATTGAAAAAAAAATAGCCATGATTACACATTTAAAAAAAAACACCCATAAACTGAGCAGTTATTTGCTTTCATGTTCATCGTATATTATGTGTGCAACATTACCAGTTCTGATCGACGCCGTTTTATGACCTCATCGGAAACGTTATGAACGAAGTCGCAACTCTTCATAAACCTGCGTCCCATTGAAGACAGCTTGAACGGCAAATCGAAGTAAAGAAGCATCGAACTGTTAAAAAAAAGTGAAAACATTTATTACCTAATCTACATTATAGCAAACCAGTTGCGAGAAAATACCACAGCATGCAACAGTCTGATGAAGCTTAATGTTAAGACAATACAATAATTTCAATGTCAAATCACCTTTACGTCAATACATGAAGGCCTATACTTACAACATTCTGTCTATGACGATGGTCGATAACTGGGACGTGGCCTTCACATAAGGATGCTCATCACTGCAAGAATGGGTTATACATGTAGTTTGATTTAAGTTGTTACAATACTGTGAAAGTTATCTGAAACAAATCTTGGTTTCAACATTCTGCAGAGAATTCTCCATTTCCCGCCTCGACGTGCGTTGAATATACTGCCGTGGTAGAATTTGTTGATAGTTTTACCATCATCAATGCACAAACAGCCAGTATCTGTGCCATCGGATTATGCATAGAATTTTAATTAATACACATCCCATTTTTTTCACCAAATGTTTTGACCTGCCTGAAAAGATCTAGACAAATATAGTCGCAGGACTCGCAGCCTCAAACACGACTGCCCTTCATATTGGCACAATACTAGTGGGGATATACGTACCCTTTGATTTGGCAGTCTGATTCGTACGAGAAGGCACATCGAAGGAGGACGTCGAGGGTTAAGAGGCTGATGTTCTTGGTGACTTCAAAACTAACTCCATCGGTAGCACACTTTTCCAGCTTGGTCTAGATTGAGATGAAATGTCAAAACAAATGACTCTATTCCCTCACTAGATGAAAGTATATGACGGGTACTCTCCAGCTAATGGCTGTACCCATGTATGCGGAGAGGGGTAAATGGGAATGAAGTGGCTTGCCCAAGGACACAGCATACATGTATGGCCAGCAGCTTGATTCGTAACCAGGCCTGACATTGTGATCATGAGCCACGATCCCTAATATGGGCCACACTTCCCCTCTTAAATTAAGTTACAATTACTTCAAAAGTTTGGTGGAACGAACCATGAATACATCCACAGCCTCGTTGTAGACTGGTACGTAAGGCTTGAGGACATCAAAGTGGAAAGCCGGGGTGAGGAGGCGACGATTACGGAGCCAGGTATCGCCCTTGGCTAGGAGCAGACCGTCACCCAGCCAGGGCCGCAAGAAATTGTAGGAAGGTTGGCCCTGCATCAGTGGCTTAGGATCTGGAAATATACGATTATAATGTGGGCGTTGGTGTAATACGCCTATACGCATTGCTTCGTGAACCTTCAAACAAGGATCAGGAAATCATGCCACACAGATCTAGGATATCTCTGCGAATACAATCCTTACTCCTGAAGCATAAACCCTGAAATATGACGTTTAACCTCTCAATCTTTTCAGCCTCTTTGAAGGTGTTATAACACAGAAACAAAATTGACGTTTTGACAAGATTAACACGGTATCTAAAAATGACAAAAATGTACTCGTCGTTCAAAAGAGGCAATATTCGAGATCGACAAGGCAGCACAGAAACGGTGACAAGTGAGCACGTTATTTTGTAAACAAAATATTCTTGTCAGGATAGAACTTTGTTTTAATTTGAAGCAGAATCTGAAAAATAATAGGGCCTACCTTAGGCAATGGGGAAACTTGACAAAAGTAGACTCTTGTATATTTCGATCGAGCTTACCGCGTCCTTTCATCACAGGTCTACAGATGTCCGGGTGGTTTGCCAAAAGAAAACCTCCCGTCGGGCCAAAAAGTAAGTAGAATCCTCTGGGGAACTTGTCTGTCAGTTTACAGTTGAATATGAAGCCTTCCTCTGGTGACTCGGTCCGTGTTTTCAGATTTGCCATCGGGTGCTGGGGAGTTGGTAAATCAGACCAATGACATGCTAACGAAGATCTGAATCAGACTGCATTTTGAAGCATCCGTTTTAACTGTTGTAATTGTGAGAAGGTAATTGGGCTGCACAGCTATTCAAGATTTTAGGAGGCCTAAGTTACTTTCATAACTATAATGAGAGTGCCGAGAAAAGTCCCACTTCTATGACGTTCCGGTCTTGCAACAGCTGTTTTGAATCAGCCGATTTCAAGGCATATCGACGTATAGAAAACTGACGAGGAGATAATCAACGAATTAGATCCATCGGCAACAAGTCTTAGGTCAAGTGATGAGCTGTCCAAATGACATCCATTCGTCATTGCTCACCGTCACTTCACTTGCGACCGGACTGGACTGCGTTGTGTTATGAATTGCGATTGACTTGTCATTGACTTGTGACAGTGGCGTAGCCAGGAATTTTTCAGTGGGGGAGCGCTGGGGGCTGGACCATTTCATGGGGGCGTCAATCGCTTCTCAAAAGTGGGGGACATACCTTGATCATAACTGATGGAAGCACGAAGCGCCAAGCCCTTACGGCGTGGGGTTCGGGGCCCGCTTAAGGGCCTCGAACAATTTTGGATTCTAAATGCTCTGTGGTGCTATCTGAGGCAATTTCTGACCACTTTAACCAATATTTTCTAAGCAAAAGATACATTGTAGTACATAATAGGGCCCATGGCGTCATGTAGATCAATGATAATTTTTTTAGAAACTCAAAATCTCAGTGGGGGGGGGGGGCGACTGGGGGGGCGACAAGGTTTCATGGGGGGCGGTCGCCTCTCGTGGCTACGCCACTGACTTGTGATGACTTGATTGAAACTTAAGCTTATGCGCTTTGAATTTAGGCCCGGTACTCAGTGGTATCGGATCAGACTAGACAAAAAGTTGACCATAATTGAGAACATATTAATACTCAAACTGGAGCAATCGTGCATTTAAAGTTATAGGGTGTCAACAAGAGCAGTAGGAAAATGTCCTTACCTGATGAAGGTTTCCATAGAGCCAGTGGACGGGGAGGCCTGGCCATTGCAGAAGCACTGCTCTCTGCTTCCGAATCGAGCTTACCGTACTGACAAGAAAGTAGGCTACATATACCAGTATGACCACTAGTGCCACGCTCACGACGATCCCGGCTACTGCCATGATGCCTTTTCAGTACAACAGGTAACGCAGCAGAGCTGTAGGCCTAGTCAAAAATTGCTCTGATGAGAAAGGAAATGATGCCTTTTGATTAGCTAGCGCTAGTAAAAGAAAAATAGCTTAATTTAATATGATAATAATGACGAAAACTTGTGTAGCGCCAGCCGTCAAGTAAGAATCGGCGCCATAAAGCAGACAAATGCATAATGTAATTGACGATAAATAAGTTAAACTGCAAACGAGAAGTTAACAGTTTTTGAAAGAGTTGCTTCTAGCCGTATGATTCAATTTTTTGAAGACTGTTCCAGAGTTTGGTATAGCGGTGTGTCAGAATGAACCATCACCCATGAAACAAAGCCTGTTCCATGCAGGTATGGATGAAGAGAGACTGGGTCAGCTGCCAAGAAGGGAGTTTAGCAGGTGTTTGCCGTGGTTATTCTGCATGACTTTTCCTCTGTGTTTTTTTTTTTAGTTGCGGCCCAAAAGGGGGGTTTTAAGGGGCCGTATCATAAGTCCGATGCCTCATATAGGTCCGACGCCTCATTAGTCCGAAATTTAGGACTTATGAGGCGTCGGACCTATGAGGCATAAATTATGCCTAATTTGCATAAATTTAAAAGGCCGCTAATTACATGATTTTCATATGATTTGGCCATATAGTATAGGCAGTTATGTACTTTTGCATTTTTTTTGGTTTAAGAAGGAATTTTTGGGATATTTGGAAAGAGTTTACCTCCCTACGTCGATCGGATATGCATTGGAGACATTTTTTCCCAGCTACCATGTGGCGGCCATCTTGGATTTAAAAATGGCCGCCATTTCGAGCCTAATTCGTCACCGTCTTCACGAAGAGCCACATATGTCGATTTTGAAGAAAAAGCGTTTTCAAGATAATCGCAAAAGAAGTTTCTCATATTTTAAAACTGCAAAAAATACCACTTTGCAACAACTTTGTGCAGCAAGGAAACCATCAAACGATTCTACGAGAGCTGAATTTTTAAATGAACCCAATAATTAGACTTTATACATTAGTTAATTAGTGAAAATTAATTAGTAAAGATATGTGGCTCTTCGTGAAAACCCAAAAAAGGTGGCCCTTTCTGTTCAACGTGTATTTCCATAGGCGCGCGTGAGTACGCGCGCGTAAAACGCAAATCTCATTTGACCAACTTTTACGTATTTCCGTGCAATGGGTTTTGTACGCGTTCAAAGGGCCAAAATGTATGTGGCTCTTCGTGAAAACGCAAAATGCATATAACGAGATTTCTGCCCCTTGCAACATTAATGTAACTTAGAAATTATTGATGTTTTGCTTACCGAAACATGTCAAAATGGTTAAGTACATTGTTTTAATGCGAAATATTGAAAAAAATCAAAATCGAGAAAAATGTAATTGTTGACATATGTGGCTCTTCGTGAAAATGGTGACGAATTTGTATCACTAACTTCGGACCTGATGTCACATAATGTTCACTTTGATGGCAAACCCCATGTTTTTGATACAAAGGAACCCGAGTACATTATTATTTACGATGTACTCCAAATGGATGGCAGCCATATTGGGTATTAAAAAATAGCGGCCATCTTGGATTTCATTTATGTAATAAGGTGGCACATGAATGTCGTATGAATTCCATTTTGTTGGCAAACTGCATGTTCTTGATACCAAGATGGGGTACTCCACTGGGAGTATACCCCATCAACAATGATTTTCTCAGGTTCCTTGGTATCAAAAACATGGGGTTTGCCATCAAAATGAACTTCATATGACAATCAGGTCCGAATTTAGATACAAATTAGGCCCGAAATGGCGGCCATTTTGAATTCCAAGACGGCCACCACATGGTAGATGGAAAAAAAGTTACCAATGGATTTCCAGCTTAGGAAGGTAAACTCTTTCCAAATATGAGAAAAATTCCTTCTTTAGCAAAGAAAAATGCAATGGCCAAAAATACGACATAATATACTATCTAATAAATCTCGTCCTAAGTTGCTTTTCGGGATACTTTAAACAACATTTTTGTCATTTGACATTGGGGTCATTCAGTGTCAAATCACCCCCCAAAACTTTTAAATTCGAAACCCCAACCTCTCAAATTGGTTCATATTTATTTTATGGGGAAATTTCGGCTCAAAAGCCGAAATTTTAAGTTTTAGCGCCATCGGACAAACGGTTTTCGCGCTACCGCCCAGGCAATTATGGTCAAAATAGACATTGCTGCCATTTTTAAAATGACCATATTTCTATAATCTGTGATCCAAATTTGTTAATCTTTATTTCTTTTGAAAGGTTACATCATGAAAAATCCAAATTTACCATTGTTTTTCATGTCGGGGTTATTTGAAGTATAATGACATTATGACCTTTACTTTGACCTTGAATTTGATCTAGTGGATCACCCGACATTGAGACAAACTATCAAAAAATAGGGTACAATATTTTTTGTTTGGTTTTTGGCTCATCTCAAAGTTGGCGTACGTGTTACAAAATGTGATATCCCTATGCAGTGTACTAGTGGATTTAAAGTAGGGATTTTTTGTCCCTGAAATGAGTTCACGCACAGGGTGTCACAAGACTGTTGAAATTATTCGTTGTATTTTCTGAGTTGATTTATTAATCACTAAAATTGTCCGGCCGTAAAGTGTCATGTAACTTCGGAGGTGAATGCTAGGTGAATTATGCCTATCGTAATTCCTTTCCCTTTGCATACCAATTTCGGACTTCCACCCATGTCGGAGGGGTATAAAACCCTCGCCCACGTATTTTCTGATTGAGTTTTACAGTTTTTGGTTATTTCTTTTTCGTAATATATAATTTGATTTTTGTGATTGATAAATCCTGTGTTGAATCCTTTGTTCTCTTGAGTTATTCCTTGATTTTTGGTCCGAGTAAAGCGGCGAAAGGGTTCGCTCTGCGACACAGGGATATCACATTTTCCAACACTTATACCAACTTTGACAAGAGCTAGAAACCTAACAAAAAATATAATACCCCATAGGAAACATAAGATCTCAAAACTTGGGTACCCAAAACTAAAATGATGATGGTGAAATCAATGTCAAAGGACAAAATAATGGTTGTTCAAAGTACCCCAAAAAAGCAATTCAGGACGAGAGTTATGGCCAAATCAGAAATCATTTAATTGGTTGCCATTTTGAATTTATGCAAATTAGGCATATTTCCACCACTTGGATTTCCCTTTTTTAAGGAACCTTATAGCAATGCACCATGGTGGGAAATTTATCTATGTACATGACTGAACTTAGATTATCAGGGAAAATTCAATTGTGACATGTCCACACATGACAGCCATTATTTTAACTTTAATCTTTGTAAATTAATAAATGGCACTTACGCAAATTATTATCGGCATATCGCAAATTGGGAAACATAGGGATATTGAAAGTTTGGGTCTAGAATAATGAGTAAATCAATGTAAAAGGACTAAAATTGTTGTTTAAAATACCTCAAAAAGCTACCTAGTATATGAAATATGACCAAATCAGTGCGAAAGTCCTAAAATATGCGGCCATTTTGGATTTATGCAAATTAGGCATGATATTTCCACCACCTGGATTTCTTAAGACTTTTAGTATGTCATTTTAGGGACCTTATAGAAATGCACTGTGGTGACAAAAAATCTGTTACAATTTGTTTGAGGTTCACTCAAAAAATGGAGTATTTTGCCTGTACTATAGGGCGACTGTTTACATTATAGGGCCGTAAAACAGGAGCTCGGTAGCCGCGGTGTCTCTTAAAGGGACCAGTGAGCTGGCCTAGTGTATACACGGCCTGTCACTTGCACTGTGTGCACGGTATGGCCCAGGAATATTTTTAAAAAAATGGGGGGGGGGGGGGGGAAGAGAGGTGCCCAAGTTTCATGGCCTATGGGAAATTTGCTCACACAAAATGGTGAAGAATCCTTAAAAAAAAATCCTGCAAACGGATCACGTCCAAAATCTAATGGGCGCGTATTAGCTTGTACCAATTAAGGACCACTCCGGCCTACACAAATTTTCATGAAAATCTGCCCACAACTTTTTGAGTCATCATTTTCACGGACAACCAACACCGGTAAAAACATTACCTCCTCAAAGGAGGTAATATATGAGAATTGTCGTTGAACCAGCAACCGTTAAAACAGTACAACGCACTCGTTGGCACGATCGTATACTGTATATACTGTAACGTCTCTCTCGGGTGAGAGACATTATCAAATAAAGAGTCAGATACCAACATCTTACACACACACACTAGTACTTTATTCGGGATTATTTACATCTCAGGTCAATAGAGGGCGCACTATATACAATGTAAAGTTTGGCGTACATGATTATCTGTGTACAGACGTAGGGTCTATGGCCATTGAGTGGACAGCTCGATAATCTACATGTACGTGTACATGTCAGGAACTCTGTCGGGGTCAGAGCCCAGATCAACAATGACCATAACTACCATTTCTGCGCGCTTTATATACACTTTAGGGTGCGCGTCTTAGCCAATGGGAGCATTGGATTCTGGTAGTTATGAATAATGCATCCGTGTACAAAGGCACGGGGAAAGTTCTCTATGGGAGATTTGTACACGACTGACTTAGACAATCTACTGGAAGAAAGTCCGATAGCAGTGGTTAGCGGCGAAGTAGGATCACTCGTGGGTGCCTTACGGGGAACTGATCCTCAAGGAAAAGGGAAAGGGAATAACTTCTCGGTACATAGGCTTGTGTACAAGACTTGGTCTCTACACTAGGTAAGAATCTACACACTAATGCTATGGAGTAAAACTATGAGATGAAGGACGTAACCTGACCTCTAGCTACCGTAGGTCTCGGCCAGTGGGTTAGCTATCTGGGGTGCACGGGGTCACTAAGGGGTGAATACACGGGTAGGGTTTAGCGAGCCACATTCGCTAAATGCTCGGGGTCAATGTGGGTCGGATGCGAGGTAAGGTGTGCGAGGGGAATTCGCATCGAAAGGTGGAGGGAAAATGGCTAAGTCCTAAGTACATCATGTACATGTCCCATGGCGGTACATGTTCAATAGCTGTGAGTGCTACATGCATTGCGCGCTATACATTAGCGTACTGTACAATGTACGTGTCTAAAACTTCGTGGTAAGCTTCGCGCTGCTGTGTGAGGGCACACTGGATCGCTGCAAGCATTACGCTGTGCACGGAGTGGAATGGATTGGTTGGGAAAGAAGTAAACTACGTAATTCACGGGAACGCAACAATACATACGTTTACAGTACAGGATGAAGTGACTCAGTATTCTGATACATTAACGTCGATCAGACTCACCTTATAGCTCACCTGTAGGCCTATGTGGTTTCGAGGCATGCACGGATATTCCTGGATAGAATATATGCCACAGTGTCAAGTTTTTACAATGGACGAATTATGAACTTATAACCTTCCTGCAACACAAAACATCTTATCATTCATGCAATGCAACGTCACACTAACTCCCGAAGATATGCGATCTGACAAAAACCCCGCACTTTGACTGACAGTCACAATGACGCCGCCTGTCACAGATACACACGACGGGTAACATTTGCTTTTATTTTCATTTCACAATCATAGAAAAATATTATACATGTGTCTCTTTGGAAGTGCGCAGCTTTCGATGTTCACCATAGATACGCAGCAGGGATTGTGAGCAGTGTTGTTATAGTGACATTCAAGTCGGGAAAACAATTTGTTTAAAGACATATCCCATCAGGAGAAAATTCCAATCGCCTCCGACGCAATTTGTAGCCCTTCCGGGGACCCAGTTTTGTTAATTACCTTAATAATAAAAAAAAAATTCAAACCAATTCTGGTGATCCTCCATGTAATCCTAGCCAGAGACACACACTACAGATATATGCAGTTACCTTTAGTGTGTGACCCCGGGTCAGGCATATCTGAGCCTAACAACCTGGGCTGGCGACTACGGAAGCTTGAATTGCCTTCCGCGATACCGCGATAATTTATCGCAGAAATCCAGAAATCAGAGATAAATCCTTCCGCGATACCGCTTACTGTGATAATTTATCACAGAAATCCGGAATTCAAAGATAATTCCCTCCGCGATACCGCGTTACTGCGATAATTTATCACAAAAATCCGGAATTCAGAGATAATTCCTTCCGCGATACCGCGTTACTGTGATAATTTATCACAGAAATCCAGAAATCAAAGATACTATTCCGCGATACCCCGTTACTGCGATAATTTATCACAGAAATCCGGAATTGAAAGATAATTCCTTCCGCGATACCGCGTTACTGCGATAATTATCACAGAAATCCGGAAATCAGAGATAATTCCTTCCGCGATACCGCGTTACTGTGATAATTTATCACAGAAATCCAGAAATCAGAGATACCTATTCCTCGATACCGCGTTACTGTGATAATTTATCACAGAAATCCGGAAATCAGAGATAATTCCTTCCGCGATACCGCGTTACTGTGATAATTTATCACAGAAATCCAGAAATCAGAGATACCTATTCCGCGATACCGCGTTACTGTGATAATTAATAACAGAAATCCAGAAATCAGAGATACCTTTTCCTCGATACCGCGTTACCGTGATAATTTATCACGTGACACCGCGCACTCATCGATTGTAGAGAGGAGACACATGCATATGAATTTAAAGCTTCCGTATACGTGATAAGTTATCGCAGTAACGCGGTATCGAGGAATAGGTATCTCTGATTTCTGGATTTCTGTGATAAATTATCACAGTAACGCGGTATCGCGGAATAGGTATCTTTGATTTCTGGATTTCTGTGATAAATTATCACAGTAACGCGGTATCGCGGAATAGGTATCTTTGATTTCTGGATTTCTGTGATAAATTATCACAGTAACGCGGTATCGCGGAAGGAATTATCTCTGAATTCCGGACTTCTGTGATAAATTATCGCAGTAACGCATAATCGCGGAAGGAATTATCTTTGAATTCCGGATTTCTGTGATAAATTATCACAGTAACGCGGTTTCGCGGAAGGATTTATCTCTGATTTCTGGATTTCTGCGATAAATTATCGCGGTAACGCGGTATCGCGGAAGGCAATTCAAGCTTCCGTAAGCGACAAACCGCCCATACACGTGCACAAGGTCACTTGCGGGTAGACAGTGCACGGCTTGACCAAAGACTATGTATACAGCATTTGTTTCCTGTCAAGGACCTCCTAGGCCTTATTTATACTCAATAGACATGTCAAGATTGTGTTCATATAGATACAGTGTTGTGTAGCCTCAAAACAAGGCGCTAAATACTTGGGTCCCCGGAGGGACCCCTTACTGTAAGTGTGTTAGTAAATGGGCTTTCTACGTCGGAGGGTTGAAACACCATAAACCCAAATCCGCTTCATTCCATTACCTTTAGACTCCAGAAGAGTGGTTTTTTTTTAGCCAAATTAAATAATGTACAATTGAATACCCATTTTACTCATATACCAATTTTACTCACGTACTATATAAAGACGTTTTGCAGGAGATGAACATTTAAGATGAACACACTTTTGAACATACTTTTGGACACAGTTTCTCTTTGAGAGGCGGAACACCTTTCATAATTTGGGGGTGTGGATAACAGAAATTACAAGACATTAAAACATTAATCAAAACGTTATGCTTTTTGTCTTCTATTTTGGCCTAAGCAGTCTCAGCAGTAAATTAAAATCAAAATTCAAAACTTGTTTTTATGCAAGAGGGACCAAATACAAAAAAACCCCGCAATGATAAAAGACGAACGATACGGTATGTCCTTAAAATCCATTTTGTTTCACTACAATTAGAAAGCAGAGCAGGAGCGTATTTTTCTTTAAAGCAAATCTCTAGCACATAAAAGGGGTACTTTAGGGGATTAAAAGTATTTCAAAAATAGACAAGGGAACTAAAGGGACAACCCCAAGAATAATTTTGAGTAAATTTCATATATATAAAAAACCTGTCTCACACTCCTGTATCATGTTACGCGATATGTGCCCGGCTGCTGTTGTATAGTACAAAACACTGCATTCAAATTGACCAATCACCAATCAAACCATTAATCCTGATTTGGGAATGAAATGACGTCACGATTTAGTGGCTGGGGCGCGGCTTGAATGTGTTTAGATATCAGACGTTATACAGGAGACTTGGCTCCGTGGATAACGCGTGATACTAGATACTGAGCAATGAATGTGATTTAGTTTTGAAGTTGAACTTATCCCACACCACTGGATTTAATGCATTCAGTGTAATCAACTTGATTAACCATTTGTAATCAACTTTATTAACCATTTATTTATTGAGTAGGAAATTAGAAATGGAGTTAAAGGGATCATTTTGGATGGAAATAAGCAATTTCACTCATTTTGTGCGACGGTCCGTCGGCAAATTTCATGAGGCCCCCCAAACCCCCATTCAAAATGGTCTAGCGACGCCCGTGACCGTGGCATGGGTACGCGACGCTTGCGAAACAAGAACTACGCTTGCGGTGCAGCATTGGAACAGCGCGAAATTGGATTATAAAAGATATTTGAAAAGGCCGTTTTTATGATTTTTTTTCTTCCAAAAATGGGGGAGGCCTTTTTCGTAGGGGCGTTTCAATAAAATAAATCAGTGTACCTTGTACCTAGTACCTTGTACGTTTAAGGGCTAAACATGTACCTTAACCTTTTAATGTTCATTTATTGTTGAAGAAAATAAAATCAATTACAATAATGAAACAAAAACTAAGCCAAAATAATTTTGTCAACCAACAACGTCGAGAAACGGCGAACACAGACAAACAAAGACAAGAACCGTCTTTGAATCAAGATATTTTTGTTGTGTTTCCCCATCCAAACAAAACTAGCTGTAGTCAGGACAATAGAGGGCGCTGTTGGAAGTGCGTAGTCTGATTCCCTGACCTGACAATTCCGCGACGCCCTGACGTCTAAATTGTAGGTCAGGTAACCGCCACCGGGATAAAAATAAACATGATGGTCCATTTTCAAAGCTCGGCTCCGTTTCCTTTTTGGCTTTATCATTAAAAACTTTTATGTTCGATCGAATTAGAAAAAATCCCTTTCTTCTCACATCATACAGTTTTATCTTCCTGACAAAAACATTGACTAATGTTGAGCTGGATTCTTTAAAGTAAGGGACCCAAATAGCAGGCGAAACCAGAATGGAAACGACGTACGCCGAGTTTTGTTAGGGCCAAAAAAAGGAGGCTTTTAACGTGTTTTTAGATGGGGTTATGATCGAGAATAAGCTTTATGTGGCCTCTCTGGACTCCCATATATTTGCACTAAGTTTAGTCGGGCACCATTTGCAGTCATCCGCCGACATTGCATTTGAAGCAAAAAAAATCAGGTAAAAAAAAAAGAAGCCGCGTCGCCGCACCACTTTTTTGGGCAAGCTCCATACCAGAAACCGGAGACTTTTTTTGCCTAACCGTCGTCAGATGCACAATAGTGCGTGACGCAGCAAGCTCGCCCCACGTACGATCCCAGTGCAAACATGAGCATAAAGTTGTCACTGAATTTCAAGTTTTCTAAATGCAAGCAATGAATATTAATTATCGACCCATTTTTTTATTTTTAATAAGCATGGCAGGGTAAATGAAACCCGTAATATACCCGAAAATAGACAGGCGCTATCCAAGAGTGTCGACGAAATCCATTCGGCAAACTTCGGACATTTTCGGAAACGGGTCACGTGCCGCTATTGTAGCGGTTACCTGACCTAATTTCTAAATCAAAGGCCATAGACCCCAATGATAAATGCCCCACTTCAGAAATTCATGAAAAATACTCACAGATGTATGTATCTTTCATTTTCTGTTAAATTTTTGAGGGGTAAGGCCTAATCCAATGACTTTTGGGAGAAATTTTCATCCAAAGATGTTCACCCCTTCAAAAAAGTTCTGAAGTCCATCGCCATTTTGAAAAAAACCCCGATGCCTGCGCTATGCGCTCCATTGCACGATAGAGCACGTTTAGGACCCAATTTTATCCAAATTTCAAAGAAATACGAGTTCATAGTCCTGTGCACGGCTTCCGACCTTCTTATTTACAAACCCTAAAGTTCACGGCCACAAAATGCTCTAATAGCGAAGAATTTGAGGTCATGCAAATCGTGATTTGGCCAGCGCACTCCAGATGCAAGTTGTTTAAGTTGGAAGGCCTGAACATCCGCTTACTGCCATTCATCATTTCATTCTGAAACAGGTATGTTCAAAAGTTATCTTTATTGTCGTGTATAACTCAACTGTAATAGATTAAGGATGGCTATTTTGTGTGAACTTTATTGTAAAGATGGTTAAGGATTGATATGATTAAAAGCGGTATAAGATTCAGATCTGTTGTTTAAAAGTTTTATGTAGATGTACATTTGTCTGTATAGTACACGTATTGAACATTGCAGTGTACCCAAGTGTCTTGTGTGAGTTAGCAATTCCTTTTTTTTTTTAGGAAAGCTGCATATACAGTGGAGTCAATGACATGAAAACCTATTTTCAGGATTGTAAGAAGTAAACTCTGAATTTGAAAATTAGGCTCAGATGTAAATCTCAGCTTGGAGTTTAGGCTAAAAACTAAGGTTTTTAAATACAAAGTACAATTTTCAAATTATTTCCTAACAAAACCGGATATGTTTCTGAGTCCCAGATTCATGCCTTTCAACAATTTTTGCAATGTCTGACCTTTATTGAGATGATACACGAAGAAAAAAAGTGGCGTCAGGTTCAATCCAACATTCTTTGAATTCCAAATTTGTTTGAGATATGCATTGTTTTGTACTAAAGTCTGGGTGATCAGAAACCTTTAAGAGTTAATTTAATTGTATTCTTAAGATTAGACTGCTATACACCAGAATGTATGTAACTGAAAGAAATACTTGAAGAAATAAGTTGTACATGACCCAGTTTTGTACATTTACATATGCATTTATTGCATCTAATTTTGACATTATTCACAAATTACATTAAGTCCATTGTTAAATAAAGTTGTATTTCCCAAGTGAGGCACACCTCCCTAATTGTTGTTGAAATTACATTCAACTTGAGCCTTGAAGTAACTCTACAGGTATGGACTACATGTTGTATGCCCATATTGTTAGGTCAGGGGCTATGGCCACACTAATAGGACCTTTGACTGCACATGCATATACACTATTGATTAATGTTGGCACCCAATTAAAATAGTATTGTTGCAGTTAATAATATCAGACGCTAACATTCGCTCACTGTTATTCAGCATTAATTCTGCAGACTGATCCCTACAGTCACATCCTGATTACAATTGTATTGTGATTATACGCGGGAAAAAAATAATATTTAAATTGACATACAGGGCAACCTTGACAAACTTATGCCTTTTTTGGAGTATTCAACAAAATGAAAAAATACTTTCCAATTTTATTCAGATAATATTTCCATACCTATTGTTTAGCTTTTAACCCAATGCACTCAAATTGTTCATTATATTTCCCCCAAATTATTGGTGTTTCAGCTGTAGGATATTGCTTGTGCACCACTCGTTTCATTGTCTGTTGAATATATCGCCTTGCACAACAAGGGTCTATGATATGCGAGCAGCTAGATCTCAAGATTCTGACCATTCAGCAGGCATCTTCTAGATGGGTCTTCGTTAACCCGTTGTTGTATTGCAAAAAAAAAAAAGATCGAAATTGACCAATGAAGTTCACATTGTAATGTACTTCACATCTAAATGACGTCATAGATTTTGATTTAAATCCTATACTGACCAAAAGGAGATCTGCGATATTGATATACCATTCATAAATACCTAAGACAGTTTACGCATTCCTATTGGTCGAGAACCCGTCACGTGGCCGGTCTTATACGGATGATCATTAAAGACTCAGGCCGAGGCCGTGTCCGGAAGTTGTGGCTGCGGCTGCAAAGAACACGTTCGCCTATGGAAGCTACTGGCTTGTGGCTGCAGCCAATTCTCATAGACGTGTGTGTTACTCCCAGCCGCAGCCAGTTGATTCGTATACGGCCTATATATATAGCTAGCTGGTCTTAAACGCTTTTCCAGTGTCACATGAAATATGGACTCCTATGAAATCCGGTGCCTTTTAACGCTTCATTGGTTGAACGTTCAAATTCCTCCCGTATGCATGCGTAAGGTACTACCAGTAAATCAGTATTTCATGGTCCGAAAGTCACACTTCACCAGCCCAGCCCAGCTGCGACTTGCGCGACATCGCGCAGTACGCGCGACGCGCACGCCAATGTCCCAATAAGGTACCGAGTTGTGGAGGGGCATTCCATATTTTAGTCGGAGGGGTGTTTCGTAAAACATGGTGTAAAATTGTTGAACACAATGGTTGGCAACGTCTAGTTTAAAAAAAAATATTTTTCGACCGAAAAGGTATTTATGAATGGGATTCCAACGACTCGTGGACGTAGCCATCCTTTGCCGTCTCCGAACGCCAACGTCCGTGTTTCTTAAAAAGCCTGTCCGGCACACCAATACGAGCCGCAGCCGTTGCTCCCCAGCTCTAAGACTATGCAATCCAAAACGCTTGGGGTTGACTCCTACCAAAGACAAGGCGCTTTTAAATATATCAAGGCATCTTGAATATGATAGTTGCCCTGATCTTAGTTTGTACTTGTTCTCTGTTGGAATATAATTAGCTGGTCGAAAAAGGAAACTTTCATCTGAATCTTCATCCACAAGATCTGCAAGGATTAGGTATCTGTTTAACATTCTGACTGGACACGTAGATGTATTTGTTGCTGAAATTATCACCCAGGCTCCTGGTCTAAAAATGTCAGTTTTACTTTTAACTATAAAGATATTAAGATATGAGGAATGTAATTGGAGATCACATCTTCTGATGTTGATAAGTTCACTGTGACGCCTGAAACCTGCATATGAAATAAGCAACATGGTACATAATCGAATATCTAACAGACTGCTCAGAACTGCGTACTTGTCTATGCCAGCCTTTAATATTTCTGGTGTAATGGGTTCTTTCCTCTCAACAGGTTTAGCTAATCTTCTTTTAATCCCTGTAATACATTATGTAAAAATCTACTGTCACATGGGTTTTCTTTACAGTCCGCAAAACAATCATGACGCCATTTAAGACCATAGAAAACTGATTCGATTCTCGAAAATGGCGCCCCAATATTGAAGAGATGTATAATATAACGACACACGTCATTGGCATTGGCTGGTAACGGAATGATCTTCTCCACCTTACACCATTGTTGCCATGCGGCAAAAGCAGCGTTGTATTTTTTAGTAGTGCTGGGGGCTCTTGATGCGTCAAGAATCATGGCCAACGTTGAAGAGTACTCATCGTCTTTATATTTTCTGCAGAGAAATTAGTGGGGGGCCAATGTACTTCCGTTGGCATGTCATGTTAATTTATGGCAACCATTATAAATGTAATCTTATGAGTCCTGAGAACAAGAAAATTGATGTTGTCATTTTTTTCCATTGACCTTTAGTGACCTTGACCTGAGGTCAAAGTTCATGGGTCATTTTTTACCTAAAATTTGCCTTTCGGAAGGGTTTGCGAAGATTTTCAAGGCAAGTGAGCACATATTGTATTTGATTGAGAGTTTCTCCATTACAATAAATGTTATTATTAATGTATTTATGGGTTTTGCTGAAGAAAACATGGGAAAATGTAACTTTTGCCCGAAAAGGGCCGGGTTGTTTTGACCATCTCACGCAGATTCTGCCCCCCCCCCCATGACCTCGGCCATCGAGTGACGAAAAATTATGAAACTCGGTACATGCATAGAACAACTTAACATGAACAAACCCAAAAAATTTCATGACTATGGGTCAAAGGGTTTTGGAATTACGGCTAATTAATTATTCATAAGCACATATGGTAATTCAAATGTGTACACTACGTATATGGGGAAATTCAGTTTTGACGGAGGGTAGCGCCGAAAATATTTCGCTGCGCGGCAACCTGTGTTTCGAATTTTATGTTTTTGGTATCAAAAGTTGGTATCCAAAAGATGTGCAAGACTCGAGGCTAAAAAGTCAGGACAGCTCAGGCCGCGAAATAAATAACTTTTCAAGAGTATCGTGGAAAAAGTTGAAAGGGGGAAAATCTGCCCCCCTTTTAGGTCCAAAATATGACCAACCCTTTAGTGCCTGGCATCTAAATATGAAATGTTGTAAAGTGTCCTCTGCAGTACCGCACTCACACAGGGTGTTTGTCGGTTGAGGAAAATCCCCACTTCTTCATGGTGCTTTTGGTGCGAGCCACTCCAGAGCGGAGGTGATGCACCTCCAGGTCTTCCATCCTAATGCCACCGCCACAATCCACAAAACAGCCCAAGCCACGCATAATTATCGGGGATTTAATAGCCACAGCAGCATCATTGGCTATCATTCCAGCACAGACGTCGACGCTTTTGAATAGCTGGCCGAAGCAAGTCAACTGAGCCTTATTCACAATCAGGCATGCAACTTTTCTTCGGATCAGCTGATTTCCTCTTTTTTTATTCTCATTTCTGCCATTCAACAATGAAAATCACTGTACAAAGTCTTCTGAATTTAGGAATTTCCTCTTTTTTGGTGAGTTTACAGTTGCATGCCTGCACAATGCGAAACTGTCGAAGTTTGTCCACAGTGGGGGCTGGAGATAAAGTTTCAACCCTGCTCTAGCCCTTGTGAGCCACAACATCGCCTCACTTGGCAACAAAATGGTCCTTGACCCCATTCCAAAGACCCGACATCGCCCTATTGGAATCAAAGTGACTGCTGCTGTCTCTTCGCAACAATTCCATTCCACCGCTGTTTCAACTTAGTAAGGCCAACTGTGAAGGCTTCACCAATGAGCTCAAACACCATCTAGCTGACATTGATCCAACCCCCGATAACTATGACACTGGTTTGTTGATGTGGTGGTGCAAGAACATCCCTACGGGCTGCCGCACTGATTACAACCCAGGCTTAGCATCCTGTAGTGCTGAACTTTACAGGAAATAGAAACGCATGTATGAAAACGACTCTCTTGCTGTCGATACCATCTCATCTGGGGAGGAATTAATAACAGCCATATCAGAACAGCTTCAAAGCTTGTGGCAAACCCTTGTGGTAACCACCAATATGGCCAAGAAGCCAATATGGCCTCCAAGCCTGGAGTATAATATAAAAAAGCTCAGCCAAGTGAACAGCATTGTAACATCACCGCCAACCAAATAGCCCACAACAACTGCTATTTAAATGGTAAAGTGCCACGTTCTCCTAATAAGCGACCGATCGAAAGCCAAGCTCCGCCAGAAAGACCCCGCCATCGACCTAATTGGCTTCATCAAATCCTTCTCTGCTAATGAACTTGCGACTGGCATAAATAAAGAACAGGAAATCAACCAAACTGGATAACATTTTCACCAAAGAACTGAAACATCTTGGACCAAACGCCTCAAATTGGTTACTCCAGCTCATCAACACCTGCTCGCCACACAAACAATACCTAAAGTGTGGCAAAAGTCGAAGGTCATCGCCCTCCTAAAACACAGGAAAGACCCAATGCATGTCAAAACTTATCGTCCCAAAGTCACATATTCAAGTTGCTGGAATATTTCCTCCTCAACCTTCTTGCCTTTTCATTGAGAAACAACTGATACAGGAACAGGCAGGCAGGCTTCCATCCTGGCAAATCTACAACTGGACAGCTTCTAAACCTCACTCAGTACATTAAGGACTGCTTCCATCAGAAAAAAAAATAGATCACCGGCGCTGTCTTTGTTGATCTTACAGCTGCTTTTGACAGTGTTAACCGTTGATGACTCCTTCAGAAGATCCTGGACATGACGGCAGACCTGACCCTTACCCAGGTTATTGGTGTTCTACTGAAGAACCATCGTTTCTTTGTAGTATTCAAAGGCAGAGTAGAGTACGTCTTCAAAGGAACGGTCCCCCAAGGGAAAACGTTGACCGATGCTTCTGACCAGTCACAGCAGTGCTACACTGTGAGTCACCTGAAAGCGATCAACACTGCTATTAAGACCCAAGTGTGTGCCTCCTGGGTTGACCAGGCTGGTGGCGTCTCCCCCACTACATGAGATGCCAATCAAGCCTGCAGAAGCCTTACCTACAGGATCCAATGCAGGATGGAAGACCTGGAGATGCTTAAATCACCTCCGCTCTGGAGTGGCTCGCACCAAAAGAAGTGGGGATTTTCCTCAACCGACAAACACCCTGTGTGAGTGTGGTACTGCAGAAGACACTTTACAACATTTCATATTTAGATGCCAGGCACTAAAGGGTTGGTCATATTTTGGCCCTAAAAGGGGGGCGGATTTTCCCTCTTTCAACTTTTCCGCGATACTCTTGAAAAATTATTTATTTCACGGCCTGAGCTGTCCTGACTTTTTAGCCTCGAGTCTTGCACATCTTTTGATACCAAAACATGAAATTCGAAACACAGGTTGCCGCGCAGCGAAATATTTTCGGCGCTATTCTCCGTCAAAACTGAATTTCCCCTATACGTAGTGTACACATTTGAATTACCATACGTGCTTATGAATAATTAATTAGCCGCAATTCCAAAACCCTTTAACCCATAGTCATGAAATTTCTTGGGTTTGTTCATGTTATGTTGTTCTATGCATGTACCAAGTTTTTTAATTTTTCGTCACTCGATGGCCGAGGTCATGGGGGGGGGGGGCGGAATCTGCGTGAGATGGTCAAAACAACCCGGCCCTTTTCGGGAAAAGTGACATTTTCCCATGTTTTCTTCAGCAAAACCCATAAGTACATTAATAATAACATTTATTATAATGGAGAAACTCTCAACCAAATACAATATGTGCTCACTTGCCTCGAAAATCTTCGCAAACCCTTCCGAAAGGCAAATTTTAGGTGAAAATGACCCATGAACTTTGACCTCAGGTCAAGGTCATTAAAGGTCAATGAAAAAAATGGCAACATCAATTTTCTTGTTCTCAGGACTCATAAGATTACATTTATAATGGTTGCCATAAATTAACATGAAATTTCAACGGGAACCCAAATCTGTACATTGGCCCCCCTACTAAATAGCTACTTAATAAAGTAATTTATATTTAATATTTATTCTTTTATATACTTGCCATTCGGCAATTCTTTTCTTGCCACGCGGCTACCTTGCCGTGCGGCTACCTTGCCATGCGGCTACCTTGCCATGAGGCTACCTTGCCATGCGGCTACCTTGCCATGCGGCTACCTTGCCATGCGGCTTATTCCTCATCATAATGAAAACTTCTCTCTGACACAAAGGACTTCGGACTTGAATAAAGGTGATCCAAATAAAGACTTGCGATTCCGACCTTGGACGAATATATCTGACGAATCAGAAAAATTCATGGTATGCTTGACCAAACTTCGAAACGAACTTTGATGGGAAAAGAGCAACGGCCAAAAAGGGGCTGAATGACAGTAGGGAATAACCAAAGTGCCCTCTGCTTTGCACAACTTCAAGTGTCTTAGGACGTTCGCCACCAAGATTATAGGGGGGAACTAACCAATTATTTTCTCCTTGCCAATTGCACGAAAAGGCATCTACTTGGCTTGTGCCAGGGGATGAGTATTTGGAATTGAATGTAGGCAATTTTGCATTGGTTTCATCTGCAAAACGATCAACTGTATGAGGTCCCCATATTTTATCAATGAATTGAAAGAATATGTATGATACACCCCAATCATCCCAATCTATCTCCCTACTAATCTCATCAGCTCTTTGATTGAGCTCTCTGGGTATCCACTGTACCTCCAGTTGAATACCATGCTTTCTACAGAATTGGAATATACCCAGACTTAGTACGAGTAACTCTTCTACCATACTGCCTTTGCTGACTACCGAGACAACGCCTTTGTTATCAGTACAAACCTTCACTACTTTACCCTCTAAACTCTTCGCAAATGCTTGCAATGCGAGGGCAACCGCCTGTAATTTCCTCCACGTGGAACTTTTGGTTTCTTCAACGCTCGACCAATTCCTTTGCAGGACCAATTCCACTCCACATCCGACTGTCCATGCACCACAGCCCACTTGGCTCGCATCTGTATAAACAAAACATTTGGGAAGAGAGTATTCATATAAATACCGTTTGTTCAAGGTTTGAACTTCTGACTTCCAGAAAACTAATTCCTCAATGACTCTGAAGTCGCTAGCAAGTTTATATTCATAGTCCCAGTGAACTCTCCGTATAATTTCCATGTACAGAAACCTTGTTTTCAATTGAGAGATCTTCCCCACTACCGGACCAAGAGATATAATTTTACCTGTAATTGAGGCCAGCTTCCGAGCTGAAGTATAGGGAAGCTTGATCTGAATGCCATTGATACAGCTAACAAAATCTTCAATTCTTCCGTCAGAGGCTCTAATTGAAAAGTCTCTTGAATACCATACCAAACCTAACCAAGTCAAACTTTGCGTAGCTACCCATTGTGACTTCTGAACATTCGGCACTAATCCCGCCGACAAAAGGTCAGACTTTACCCTTGAAGCAATCAAGTTGGCAGTTTCCTCGGTACACGCTCTGCCCCAACCATCATCGAGGTACAAAACTACAAAGAATCCTTGAGTACGTCAGTGTTTTACTAGTGGTCTTAAGCACTTTGTAAAAATATATGGAGCTGTGGATAAACCAAATAGCAAAACTAAAAAAAAGAATAGTACTTGATGACCCCTTCTGTGGTCCAAGCAAAACTAAGGAACTTGCAATGCTCAGGAAAAATCTCAATATGATGATAATCTGACTTAAGGTCAAAAGAATATAAAAAATCACCTTTCTGGAAATATGACTCTGCTACTTTCCAGTCTTCAAAAGTAATGTTATCCTTCCAAAGAAATTGATTCACATAACGAAGGTCTAAACTTAATCTTTTCTTTCCCGAACTTTGGGTAGCTACAGTCAATGGATTAACTACATGTGGTGGTTTGTCACACTCGGCAACCAATCCTTTACTCAAAAGATCTGATATCGCTTCAGAAACAAAACTGCTATTTTCTAGTGCCGACTTGTTGTTTTTGAAATTTCTGGGATTAGGAGTGTTAATAAAAGGCAATTTATATCCATTAGAAATAATATCTATGACCGTTGGATTTGCGTCTATTCCTCTCCAAATTCTACAGCCGCTTTTAATCTGCCTTTGACCAATGGCTCATCATTGCCCTGTTCATATTCATAATAGTTTGCAAGAAAAAAGTTGATATCATGCCCTGTTTCTGTATTTACATTTTCTGCTACACTATGCGAGTCGTCTGATTCACCACTGTCGGGGCTGAGTTGTACTACCCCCTGCTGGTTCCTTCCTTCCCACCACTGCCTGCATTTGCTGTCCACAGTTGCGTCTCCAATGACCTGGTTTCCCGCAGGCCAAGCACAAGTTTGTTGGCTTTGGTCCTGCGCTCCAAGCTGAGGTAGCCCCAGGCATGAATCTACGGTTTGGCTGAAAGCTTCGAAAAAGCCCAGTGCCAGAAGTAGAAGGAGAAAACTGCTCCATTGTAGCATTTTGACGTTGACGCTTGTTCGCAAGCTGACTGCTTTTCTGAAGACGCTTTTTTCGTACCGCCCTTGCTTGAGCTTGTCTTGAGCTTGTGTCATCCTCGGAGTTACTAGCGAGCTCGTCACTGAGGTATTCATCTACAGCTGTCCAGCCTGTAAGAAGGTTATAGCGATATAGGTTGAAGAAATGTACTTTACGTATCGGTGAATCTGTAGTGTCTAATCTGTCAATGCAATTCACGTTTTATGCTAATTGTTTCGTGAAGAATGTCACCGAAAGCCCATTAGGCTCTCTTGAATACATCTTACAGAATTCGCAGTATGCTTCTATAGGCATTGCTTTATAAAAACAATTTCTACTACTTGTATTTGCTTAATAATAAGCTAAGTTTAAACTCATCATCAGTTCAGGTATTCCAAGCTTGGCAAGTACAAAGGAAAAAGGCTGAGTTAATTACAAAGCATTTGAATGACAATATATTATTATACTCTGTTCATCTACTAACCTGCGTCAGATTTATCGGCTAGTCTTATCAGCTTGTTTCGCTTTTTTTTTTTACATCTGCAATGACCTCTGTCACCAGGGATTTTGCTGACCCACCGTCGTCTTCTTTGAGACAATTTTCTGCCCTTCTTAATTTCTCTACAATACCTGCATTGAAATCATATTGGGTTTTGTTTCCTTTGAAGCGAAAGCTGAGCTCCGAAGCTCGCTTCAGCTGTTGTACTTGTTCCGACGTCGTCTGTTGCTTACGCTCGCTGTCTTTTTTGAATGAGGCGAGCGAGGTATCCAAATACCCCTTGAAATCTCCCAATGCTGCTTTGATGGTATCTCCTACAAGTTTCAGGGAGACAGGTACTTCTTGTGCAGAAGAAGATTGTTCATTTGAGGACATGGTTGCTCTATCGAAAATTAGGCACGAAAAAGAGCACACACAAATTTGACGTGCGTACTGCTTGCTGGTGAATTCGGTCAGTGACTAAAGCCCCTGTCACACCTTTGCGTTTCCTAATTCCTTATGAGCTCCTTATCAAAAATTGTCAATACGCAGCCGTATGCTCAAAAACGTCGCAATTTTTTGAATACTTTGACTTATGTGCGACGCACATCTAGAGTACAAGTAACGAATTCAGCGCATCCATTGCGTATGAGATGCGTATGAGTTGCGTATGCAGTGCACAACATTATTTTTCGGGCTGCGAATAGGTCATTATGCAGTGCGCATGCCAAGCGTATTCCGGACGCACCCGACTTATGCCGACCGCATGCTTGACGCACTTCTGAGTGTACTCCCGCCGCATTTCCGCCGCTCGCCTTTCAGCGTGCGTTGCATCTGCGCTGCAAGTACGCTATGTATACGTCCAATACAGTCGGCTCATATGCTGACGGGGTCAGGGTGCGTCACGAATACTTAGTGTACTCGTAACGCACTCGACTGATGTGGGACGGATGCGCTGCGTATTTATAACTTATGACCTGCGTAACAGCGTACGCAGCGTAGTTTTGTGCATGCCCAAAACTATCCTGCGTACTGGGCCGTACCATGCTATATCTGCGTACATAAAACCTACACAAATCGATAGAGATGCATATGAGGTGCGTATTGTGCGTACGACTGCGTATGAAACAGATGTCAATGCGCAACTCATAAGGAATTAGGATACGCAGAAGTGTTACAGGGCCCTTAAACACGCCTGTTCAACCACACCTCAATGTCACACTCCGCTGATTCCATTCAAATGTAAATTCTCGCTTTGGCTAACCCAATGAAAATATATGGGGGTTGTGTAGTGTTTGGGTAGAGTGGAACTGTGCAGTGTTTGGGTTAGATAAGGCGGAGAGATCAGTAGGCAGATTAGGAGATACTAGTGTTGCCGTTTCGGTAACGTTGTGTCGAGGTTTAGTCTATGTGATCTATTGTCTTCGACCCTAGAGGTTTACCGAGAGCTCCCCGACCTTACCGGTCCATAAGTTGGTTAAGGTTAGTGGGAATAAACTAACCTGGGGTCCCATTGTTGCAGACGTAAGCTGATTATTAAAGTTTACATTTGAGAGGTTTGGTAGGGAAAATAACCCTCCACTGTGAGGTTTACTTCCTGGAATTACTGAAAGAGGTTTACTAATTTGCATAAAGTTGTTGAAGTAACCCTCAGTCTTGGTGCAAACGTCATGTGAGAGATAAGTTGTTTATTGTGTGTCATATAGCAAACCTCATTATTTAAACCTCATATATTGTTATACCCATATACTGATCATATTTGAGCACCAGGAAATAAATCAGTTGTGAGTTGTTGTTTCTAACTCGGTTGTGTGTTCCACATTTATTTGCAAAATGTGTATCGTGTATTAGGCAGAGTAGTTCTCAATTCATTGCTTGTTGGTATATTTCCAACAAACGGACAGGCCTAGAACATTCCATCAGTTCTCCGTTCGTGACAACTTCCCCCCTTTCGTGTGTATAACCGCTTATGCATACGGGAGGATAACAAATATTTTTTTTGGGGGGGGGGGAAATAAAAGGGCTTCAAAAGAATACGCAAGGGTGTGAGTCCAAAGACCAAGTCCGCCACATAGGCACATACAACATTATCTAAACTCCAAACAATGTAAACCGATGACATTAAATGGAGGTAATAAACAAGGTTTTTTGCAACAAAATACATATTCGTTCGATGAAGTAAGCAGAATTTTGCCATTTTCCCAGGCCTCAAGAGACTTGTAAACTGCCAAGTGAGCTGGCCTTGTGTAACGTATATAAAAAATTTGTATAGTCTTTTGGATGTTTGACTCTATTGTTTCTAATGCTGTGTTACGGTAGCTGTGGTTTGGATGAGCGGGATGAACGATAAACAAGGAGAAACGAAGACACACTACTGGTATGAGCTCAGCTTTATGGAGAAACTATATATTTTAATCTCAAGTACTCATCTACCGGGTCTTCTCTAAATACAGAATTAGGAGACAGAAGACAAAATCTCGTAAATGAAGACTGGCCAGAGCATAGGGCTGAATCAGATTATGGCTATGCCTCTGAATTTCCAGGGAGGAGAACTCAACGAAAGTGGGAAAATATTGAATTTTTTTTATACAGTTTCGGAGGGGCGGCTTTGGGAGAAAATAGGATATGATGTCATAATATAGGAAAACAAGTTATATGGCATCATTGCTGAGTAAAGGTAGACTGACCATGGACTGACGTAATGGTCACTTCATGTGGCCAGTCCGTAGTGGCCAGTCAAAAAATACAAATTGATGTTAACGAGACGAAAATATCAGTAAAGGTGGAAAATTATAAGTGGAAAACCTAGTTAATAAAGCATGAATGAAAGTTTAAAAACACATCATTCAAGCGTGATGCGTGGTCTAATAAGATATCAAAATTGGCTAAAAATATAATAATACATTGAATTACATTGTAACGAATATTGTGGAAATTAACACACAGGTACACTCATAGCCAAATTGGAGTCAATTGACTCGTCTAAAAGGGTAATGGTCCCTTACTCTTATAAAGAGTAAGTTGAATATAATGTAGAGTCAATTTGACTCCCCGTCCAGAGTCGTTCGTGTCAAATGACTCGTCAAACAGGTGAAATGGCCCCTAACTCCTATAAAGAGTAAAGTGGACTATAATACAGAGTCAATTTGACTCCCCTCCAAGAGTCATTGGTGGCCGGCTTCACGAAGTTTCTTTGTTGTTGTTGATGCCGCGTAAAGCGCGATGCTGCCGCGTAGTCTGGTCACTTACTCTGCTATATTGAGATCAATAAGGCTCAGTCACCAGCCTACGTAGATATGCTTGCCGCCATCTTGTCACTCTTGTTGCTTGCTATGGTCGGTCGGTGGAGTCAAGCTCTGAAAAGTTTTGTAAGTTAAGTTACACAGTAATCATCACAAATCACGAGTCAAGTATTTGGCAAGGCGCCTCCATTTTCACAACAGGCCTTAAGCAAAAGGTCAAGAACGAGTTTTAAAACTAAACTCACGGTGACGAGCCGCTTGACACACTCAGTCAAATACAACTGACAGGACGTGTAAAATCACTCAGACTAAAATGTCATCGTTTTTGCTGGACAGCATTAGTTGCCTTGCAGGTAAATTGACTTCATTAAACAAGCTGCTACAATGTTTTGCAATAGTCACGGTCCCCATGACTATAATTTGGTCATTTTAAACAGTGCCTTGATTCGATAGCCCCAAAGGAGAGTCACCTTAGCCCCTCAGGAGAGTCAATTAAGCCCCTTAGGAGAGTCATCTTAATCCTATAGTAGAGTCACCTTATCCCCACAGGAGAGTCACAGTAAACTCGCAACAGTGACTCTTCCAAAAGCTTACGAGAGTCATTGTGGCCCTGGAAAAGGAGTAAATATGGAGACTACGGAGTCGTTTGACTAAAAAAAGGAGTCGTTTTGACGTAGCTGCTGGACTTCATTTGAAGAGTAAGCCTGACTCTGATTTGGCTTTGAGTGTAAGCTTCATGGAATTTGGGCGGAGGGAGTGTTGAGGCTTGTTTTGTATGCATGGGATTGCATTCACGACTACCTCGAGCCGGCGACACCAAGAGGTGACATCTTCGGTGCCATTTCCAGAGAATGGGGCAGGGGGTTCTGTCTTAAGAGAGCGTAACGGTGAGGTAGAACTGCTACTAGTGGGATGAGGGGGAGACATGGCTGGGGCAATTGTTGTACTTGTATATCAATTAGAAAATACAAAGCAAAGATAATACAAAATTAATAAAAATACTGAACCAAAAACGGCACTATTAGGCTACACAACAATAATCAATGGCAATGATATTTGGCTAACTAGAAGCAATGTGCCACAAGAAATTACGAAATACAAGTGATGAAAAAAAAACACAGAAAAGTAAAATGGTTTTAAACAATGAGAAATGGTACAAGAATATGCGAAAACAAAATAAATTGCGAGCAGATTTCAGCTGGGCACTAGCTGTCAGCTTGGTTCCATCCGCGATGCAATGTTGGGAGGGAGGATTGGCACGGGCAGGACTGGATGAACTGGCTGGACACACAGCTGGGCAGACGACGAAAGTACGGAGGGCTGGGAGTACAGGAACAGGAAGAGTTGAGGAACAGGAACAGTTCGAAGACAGGAACAGTTCAGAAACGGCAGACAGACGAAACAGGAGGTAGAGACACGAAGAGATGGCTGGAAGATAACAGGAACGGCAGGAGCGGCATCAGGAAAGGCTGAACCAGGTCCAATCAGCCACGGGAAGACGTCTCAGGAAGTGCTAAAATGATGACTTCCGTGGTAAGCCGTTAGAAACAGGAACAGGCAGGGCGACTTGGAACATGCAAGAAACTTGAAGCAGGAACAGGTAGAAATAGGCAGGATGATTTGGATTTGGAGCAGGAACGGCAGGAACAGGCAACAAAGTCAGTTACAGATGAGACGTAGAACTAGAAGACGTGTCACTTTAACGGCAAATGGGGCCTGCATACCCTGCAATTGCATCGTATCCAGCAATCACTATACATCCTATCCCCGCAATTTGTTAAAAATGATGAGCGGCCCGTATTCCACTGTGGCGTGTCAAAATGGGTCACCCTGTAGGGCACGCGTGTAGAACTCCGTATGTGAAATAATTGTGTGGGAGTGGGTCAGGTTGAGTGCGGCTCCTTTGATAGCTCACTCTCTGCGGAGGGGGAGAGTGGGTCAGCCCATGTTGCTTTTGGGTTATCTTGCGTAAGGTCCTTTTCGGGCCCCAGGGGAGAGAATCCGAGAGATATGCGCATTGGGGGTGGCCTGAGCGGGCCACGTTGAGGGCAGCTCTTCTCTCTGTTGTCTTGGCGGGAGGGCAACCCGTTTCTTGGGCTACACCCCCCGCCGAGTATAGGACCCGTGTTGAGCCCCAGGGGAGAGATATGAGCATGGGAAGACCTGGGTGGGCCACGCTAGTGCAGTTCTTAGATGACTCACTGATGGCTCTTGTTTGGGCAGAAGGGCAGCCCATGTTGCTCGGGGGCTGCACCCCTCACCCGTAATTTTGGTTGGCATAAATGTTTACCATTGAAGTGGGGGTATTCTTAGTCTGAGTATCACCCGTTATCCACGAAGCAGGTGAATACACCTAGACTCGATATTGAAAGTGCCCGCTGATTGGTCAAAACCTAGGAGGCCAAGAGGCGGGGTCTTGCCTAATAAGTCAGCAAATCTGTTCACGCGAAATAGACTAGGGTATTCTCACCCCAGCCTGGGGATCCCACCCCTGGGCGGGGCCTTCTAAGTATTTTTGGAGCTCCAAGTCGGGGGGGGGACTTCCGGCCAAAGTTTTTAAAGGCATTCCTTTAATTGTCATTGTTATTCCCGGCCTGATTATAATGGACTCGTAACTTCACCCTTTATTGTCTTCTGTCCGACTTACACTTTTACAGGCCACTTGGCATATAATGGCAATCACTTAAATATGAGGATCGCAGCTACCTTGCAATTACATGTATAATTGTGCTTGTAAACGGTTAACTGTCACCGTTTGTTGCTCTACGAGTTGCTTTAATGCATGATCACAAGCCTGCAAAATGCTTTTTCTGGCTAAATAAATAGGAGCTCTCTGCCCTATTTAGCTCTATTTCTTAAACTCATAATGGTTAATGGTACTGTGAATACAATCTTTAATATAGATCATCAATGATAACAAGTTGCTCATTGTTACAATCCTCATAATTTTGACAAATTTTCTGGCTGTCGAGCCAACAAGAGTGTAAATGTTATTTGTCAATAAAGCATTAACAAATGCCTTGGAAAATGACAATTTGAAATTTGACAGAAACAAATCCGGGTGGTTGGCACCCAAAGCAATTCGAAACCTTGTGTCCTGTCATCCTTCATCTATCTAGGGCCAATGCCTTGCATTAAAAAACGCCGTACACTTAAAAATGCATACTTTCTTCAAAAATAATAAATATATAAATTTATTTATAATTCATAAATTGTTTTACTCAATTTTAGTTAATTTAACAGTTTATTAACAAGTATGTTGTTTACTTTGAAAAAAAATCCTGATGCGCATGATGCAAAGTGCGTGGAAAGAATAGGGGTATATTGCTCACATTTTTACCACCCCTATCTCTGATTCCTGTACACAAGCTCATTAGCATAATAATGTAAAAAAAAACCACAATTTAAAAAAAGGCGCTTTTAGGCATTTCTTCATGAAGCACAAGGGTGTTGCTATTAATCAGAGAGTAATCTGCTTTATAATGTTACATATCTGCATGGGTTTATTAGAAAAAAATAGTTAAGCGGCTTTGCATAACCAAGTTTTCACGTTGAGTGCTTGGGGAAAATCCAATTTTTACCTACCGGCCGTGCAAGGCGCCCTTCCTGTACCTCTGAACTGGGCAAATACTTTCTGTTTCACTTTTTTTTGGGGGGGGGTGGATTGTCCTATCTTCCCCGAACCATTATCAGGATTACCATTTTAGCCGAATTTCGGCTAAATTTGAAAAAGTTTTCGAAAAAAAACGAGTTTGACAGACAATTTAGCAGAATTATTTTTTAGCAGAATTCTGTAAAATTGGTGATCTGACAGAAAAATATGGCAGATTTGAAAAATGTAGCTGATTAGTTTTGAAAAAGCTAGTAAAGTACTGTAACGAAATGTAGCTCCGGTGCTTGGAGTTTGGGGGCTGGAAGCTGGAAGAGCCGTAGTTTGGCGCGCCCTGGCCCTACCAGCCTGTGGTACCTGGGGGTGCGTGCGCAGTAGCCGGATTAGCTCGCGTAGGTGTGTTGCCGCGCTTTTTGGCTCGTGTATACGGTGGCCCTGGAACGACATTTTAATATTGACCTTTTTAATGTGAACCTTGTAACCTCTTAATATTGACGTTGTACCTTCGCAATATGCACGTTGCACGTGGCTTAATATCGCATTTTGGAAGTTGTTCCTTCTTAATGTGAATGTTCCAACTTGTTAATATTCACGTTCGATCTTGTCAATGTACACCATTGATCATGCTTGATGTCAACGTTGCACCTTGCTTCTTCGCAATATGAACCATGTACCTTCGCATTGTGAGCGTTTGACCTTGCATCTTGTTAATATCATTGTTGAACCGTCCTCCTTCGCAATGTGAATCATGCATTCTAAAAAGTACGAAGTCCTTGTCAAGCCCTATAGTTAGACAACCAGTTATGATGGAGTTTCAATCTGACGGCTGTTTATTGTCACTTAACCTGGGCGTCTACCTTGTAGTGATTTTTATCATGACTCAAGGCTCTCTGTTTTATTTCACTCATCTTTTATCATTCATGTTCAGGCTAACCATAACCCAAGGTTGGGCATACATGTAAAAACATGCATCCCGAAGCAAATTTGTCATTGTTTCAAATAACCCGATCTAATCATTTCAACCGTTAGGCTATACACACATTTATACTGGTTTGCTTTCTGAATGTAATGATTTCTTTTTTCCTGTACTTTCATCTTTGCCATATCCCAATAATTTTTGACTCGCCAACAGGGCTCCTTACCAAATAGTATGAGGATCCCCGCTGTTTTGACGAGCATTTGGTTTTCGGGCTACTGCTAATAAGTCGAACCCTACATACCGCCCCCTCCCCGGATATCCGCGCCTGACCGCAACATGAAGAATATTCGCAATTGGCTGACGACCAGTCATGTATGCATGAACTCCAAGCAAACAACTTCGTATAGGGTGCCCCGGCAACACGTGATTCGCGCTCAACGCAACGGTGCGGTCGTGATGCAGCGCTCTCTCGCGGTGGCGGGTTACAAGCTCGAGTATGTTGCGGGTGTATGCACTGAATAAACAATTAAATAATTGACCGAAGCCACCTGTGCCCCGCGCGCTGTCGGTTTTTACAATGATTGACGGGAATGGGACCGTTGGTGAAATCCCCGATTTTTCCCCGAAGTAATAAATATCAATGTATGCCCTTACTATTGTTGTCATGCTTTATAAGACGTGGATATTATTTCGTAACGGTACCACCGCATATAAATGATGTTCCTTTCAATTAAATCTTTAGATCATACTCTTATACTAATTAAATACGCGGATCTCGACGAAAATCTCTCGTAACTATTATTAAAAACACAAAAACAATCTGAATAGGGCTTGAAGGATGTAAAGCATTATGATAAAAGCCTTCTTAACGTGATCACAGAACACTGTTTTGCATTATTGTAATTGACGGAGAGTATACTGTCAAGAAATTAATTAGTCTCATGAATTGAACACATCTTTTCTAGTGAAACAGCGCTCATTAGCCTGAACATGAATTATAAAAGATATGTGAAATAAATCAGAGAGCCTTGATTCATGATAAAAATCACTACAAGGTAGACCCAGGTTAAGTGACATTAAACAGCTGTCAGATTGAAACTCCATCATAACTGGTTGTTTAATTAAAGGGCTTGACAAGGACTTCGTACTTTTTAGAATGCATGATTCACATTGCGAAGGAGGACGGTTCTATAATGATATTAACAAGATGCAAGGTCAAACGTTCACAATGCGAAGGTACATGGTTCATATTGCGAAGAAGCAAGGTGCAACGTTGACATCAAGCATGATCAATGGTGTACATTGACAAGATCGAACGTGAATATTAACAAGTTGGAACATTCACATTAAGAAGGAACAACTTCCACAATGCGATATTAAGCTACGTGCAACGTGCATAAGTCCCCACTCGAGAAAGTTTATCATTAAGAATATTTTTTTTTTAATTTGGGAGGTAGGGAGTTGCTCTGGTTGGAGACGCTCTACTTCCAAGTGGGCCTAGGCTAGTAGCGTATCCAGCTTTTGATGTCAATGGGGTAACCGCACTCGCACATCCGCGCCGAAATGTGGACAAGTTCTTTTCTCCGGACACTTGGCCTCCATATGGGCTCCGTGCTACGACACAATAGGGCGCGTTTTACCACTTTTGAGAGCCCCATGGGGGTGCAGACCAGTAAATCGGTCCGAAATGCCTACGCCGGCCAAATCACGATTTGCATGCCCTCAAAATCTTCAGTATTTGAGCATGCTGTGGGCCATGAACTTGAGGGTTTGTAAAAAATATGGGTGGAAGCCGTGCACAGGACTGGGAGCTTGCAGTTCTGTGTAATTTGGATGTAATTTGGACCCTAAAAGCGCTCTATTTTGCAATGGAGTGTAGGCATCGTTTTTCAAAATGGCGATGGGCTCCAGGACTATTTTCAGGTGTGGTCATCTTCAGATGGAAATTTCTCCTACAATTCATCAATTGACCCCCCCAATAATTGAAAAGAAAATGAAAGATGATGAAATAAGCTTTAATTTGATGTGTGTCTCGAATACCTTGGAGGGTTGTGATTATTTTTCCCGAATTTTTGATGTGGGAGCATTTACCATTGGTGTCTATGGAAGTTTATTTACTGGTCTGCTACCATGGACGTACGGGACCATTGATCCCCGTATGGAGATCAATGGACGGGACACAGCATGTGCGTACTGTACTGTACTGGTTCGCGCGCAAAGTTCCACACCACTTCCAGAATGTGCCAGAATGTGGCTATTAGCAGCAGCGTCTTCGCATGAGCGTCAGGCAACATCGGCGCGCGCATACGTTCAATTTAACTTGCGATGGTCTCCCAGACTATTTCCTCCCCCAATAACCTTGCATCATTCAAAATATGCGCTGTGCATGAACCGGGAACACATACGAGTGGCGAGGCATGTGTATAGCAAAACTACCATCTGAAATGATCATGTAACTTGAGCTGTCACAAAAGATACAATGTAACAAGTTTACCGGATTTAGGCGGCAATCGTCGAAGATAGTCTAGATGCGATCAAGCTTCATGGGTCCCTTGTCGACCCCAGTCGATATTTTTTTCTTACAGATTTGAAAAGGGCACAATCACAGCATTACTGCTCATTTAGTGAGGGGGATGAGGGGGGGGGGTGTGAGGGGTGAGCGGGATGAGGGGGAGGGGGTCGATGAGGTGGGGGGTCGTGCAATATTTTCAACGGGGAGCGCTGATAAAATCCTACAACCATGTACACAATATTACTGTACCGTACGAAATATTATTGTACCGTACAAAATAATCCCGGGAGCGGGGGAGGGGGCACCGTTCGCATGTGACGTCATTTGTTATTTGTCTACCCACTGACTTCAGTTTGTTCAACCCACACAGTTTGGAGTCCAAACGTCACGAGCCTGCCGCTTCCCTGAGGCCAACACAGGCGCGGATGGGGGGGGGGGGGGCCCCCCCGCTGTGTCCCAAAACAAATTGCATACAAATTTTAAAAAAAAAAAAAGCCCCCCCCCCCACTCTGCTGTGACACCCCCCCCCCCCCCCAACAAAATACTGGTATAATGTCCGCCTGTTCAAAATACGGACGGAGGTAGCTAAGATAGGGGGTATTTTTACACCATTCTGTAATCCAGTGTTAATAATTGTCAAATTTGAACAGCGTCCCCTACTGAAATATGATACCCCCCTTCCCCAAGTTTTTGATTTTACGGAGGGCAAGTGTCCGGAAAAAAATCCTGTGTACATTTTCAGATTGTTTTGCTGTGAACCTTCCCCCCCCCCCTCCCCGCAGAAATTCCTGGATCCGCCCCTGGAACAGTAGCGTAAGGGGATGGGGGATAGCTAAAAAAAAAAGTCCTTGCCGTGAAATACAAACGGGGGGGGGGGGGCCTTGCTGGAGACCACATGACACTGAGTGCGCTGTTCGTGATACAGACGTCCCAGCGCATTTCAAGCTATTTGTATTTTTTTCTCCCTTTCTCAGTACTATTTAATACATTTCGGCGGTTGGAAAGTTTGAAAAATACCTCAAAATCTGCCCTTTTTCTCTAAATACAAAATAATGGGGGTGGTGGTGATCAACTAGGTGGTGGTGATCAACTGGTCAAAACGTGGGGCGGGATAATCGGACATAAAACAAACATTTGTGTACACCTTTTCCCCATACTGATACATTATCGGTTGAATTTTGATACATTATCGGTTGATACAGTATCCGTTCCGTGGTGATACATTATCGGATACACTTATTTTGTAGTTACATTATCCGTCGACACGTGATACATTATCGGATACAAATTTTACTACACTATCAGTCAATTTTTGGTACATTATCGGTTAGTGATACAATATCGGTCAATTTGTGATACATTATCGGTTGGTGATACGTTATCCGTTGGTTACTACATTATCAGTTGTAACACAGCCCAATTGGGCTAAAAAAAGCGCTTCGAACGAGATAATATATTTATCGGAAAGAACATTTAAAAGTAAGATATAAACATCCACACAACTATCCTGTAAAATCTTAGCGTTTTTGTGTTATTTCTGGGCGAGAGAAAACGAATTTCGAGCTCCACTTGGAAAAAATTCCATACTGGGCCACCACTTTACCTGCCGCTAAACACACCAATTTTTAACCTCACCTTGTGATTTCACCCAAGAGGAATCCAGTAAGCTCTGTAAATGCGAAAAAAAAGGCAAAATATGTTTTTAGAGCACATTTTGGATGCACATGTCGTGCAGAACATGGTTGAAGCAGCCGGTCAAAACTGATTAAAGTGTTGGTAGACAGCGGTACGTTATACGCATGACATCGACAACCATGAAAACGCATGAGCCGTCAAATGATAGTGCAAACGTCATTATGAATATTTATGTTTTCATGAATATTTAGTTTATTTCAATTGATACTTCAAATACGTCAAAAGATTGATTAATGCAACAGCTATCTTGCGCGGCCTAGCTGTTGAAAGTCTCGTGTATCAAGCAAGAGCACGGGGTTCGAATCTCGATGAAGTAAGTGACTGTTTAATACATAGGAACAACGGAAAGGAGAGGGTGAGAGAAGTGGAGGGAATAACCATCAAGGATGCAACTTTTGGCGCTTGAAAATTAATTTAAAAAAGTGGTGGCCCATTACGGAAAGTTTTCCGTCCAATTATTTTGCGACCCCATAAATTCGAGCTGTTTGGATGCTAGTTGTGATTTCATTCGTAAAGTATTCGACTTTTGCGGACGTTGAATAAAGCATGAATGAAGAAACCATATTTTTTTGCATCGGTGATTGGTCACCACTATTCCCGAGACACACAACGTGTATATCGTACACTTTTTTGAGAACGACACGAAAAACGTATTCGTACTCCGTCGTGTCTGATGTAAACGACCGTTTTTTTTCCCCGTCTTCTCTCGGAAACGGTAAGACATTAGTTTAGTTTCCTTTCAACCAGATCATCGCAGAGCTGACATACCGGCGAATCGACCATTTTGGCGATTAAGTATTTATGCAAAAATTCTTAATTATTGTCTGGAGCCCCCAACCCCCCCCCCCGTGGCGAATCAGTCACAATACAAATCCATAATTTGACATAGTGAGGAATACCCTGAGGAATACTTTACTCATGGAGTATTGCCAAACCTCTTCGTACAAAAACTTTAAATTCATTCAGTTAAATACTGGTACTATAACTTTAATTCTTGCTGTTGAACCTTTGTGAACATTTTTAGTGTCGTGAAATTAAGTCCGAATTTCTAAACGGTGGCGTCCGGAAATTGGGCACAATTTCGGCCGAGTATTCCCTTACGTGGCGCGCTTGAACAAAACTCGGAAAATCCCACATTAACATTTAAGAATTTCTTTACAGTTGAGAAATTCTGATATATCATTATTATCTCTACTCACATACCCAACTACTAGTTTGTCAGCAAATTGTTTTCGTATATTTGGGTGAATTTTAAAAGGGTTCATTGTGCACACAAATCATGAAAACTAATCGGAAAATCACGCCAAACATAATTTTCCTGGAGCTTTGTAGTGGGTACGTAAACTCAAGATCTATTAACGGGAATGTTTAGAGCTTGATGAAATTTCACTTTCTGACATATTTGAGGTAATAATTTTCCCTAACAAGGCCTAGTACACATGTAGATGCGCAAAATCAAACTGCGCCACGTTGGGGGTTGCGCCACAATACGAGACTCATGACATGGGGAGATTCGCCAGTAACGCACTAGACGGCGGCTGTTTTATGATGCACTATATAAGCGCAGTCCGCGAGATAATGAAGGAAAAGGCAAGGACCACTCATAGTGCATGATGAAACAGCCGTCGTCTGGCGCGCGTGGTGTCACCAATGATATGCTGACAATAGAGATTAGTGGGTGTCGCTAGTATTGCGTGACGGTCCGTCGGCAAATTTCATGATGGCACCCCCCCCCCCCCATTCAAAATGGTCTAGCGACGCCCGTGTTTTGCTGACTTGCATGAAATGAATCATAGAGCAAACAAATAGATTGAATGTCCTGTGCACATCTTTAGGCCTATCTGGATCAATATTGCAAACAATCTCACATTATTTTCTCATATAGGATTCATTGCACCAATTCAAAAGCTTTGATTTACCCTGGTTTATTTCTACATCCACGGTTGATTTCAGCAAATTTATCCTCAATGTTTATCATCACACATCACACAAAGTCATGCCCATATGAAGCAAGAACAGCCAGCCAGCATTAACAGTGAGGTGTAGAACGCTATGGACTGCCGCAAGCACATACACTAAAGCTGGGGTTGGCCATTATTTTTCCAGCAAAACGTCCTTATGACGCCTTCAATACGTTAGTAGGGATGGGTATTAGCCCACACTTTTTCAGCTGCCCCCTCAAAATATGTAGTGACCCATGAGAATCAAGGAAAAAATACTTAAAAATTATTTGAGACCATTAACTCCCCTGTACATGGCATTCAAAGAGTCCTTTGAAAACATAGCATGGTACCCTGTCTTCTTGTGCACAAAATCTATGTAAGTTTTTTTGGGCGCAGTTTTTTTTTCTCCCACACATTTTTAGCCAAGAAAAACTTAGTAAAAGCGAAGAAATAAATAATCCTTTCTTATTTTTTTTAAGTACACCCTTATATTTCACTTCTGAATGCATTTCATGTATATCCTTACAACTTAAACCTTTGGCTTTACAAAATCTGACTTTTAAAATGTTATATTTTTAGGCTTTAAAACACACGGTCCCAGTGGGTTTGTATGAGAAATGAAAGTTATTCGGTATGTCCTGAAACATTTAATTTTTTTGGCACAATACAAAGTTTTGCCTGTGTAACCCGGAAAAATGGCACAAGATCAAAAATATAGAAACACCCAGAAAAATCTAAACCGTAGAGACTCGCTTCTCTTTCTGATCAACAAGAAAAAGTGAAACAGGAATCTTTTAGGGAGGAATCGCGAGATAATCCTAAGAATAGAGACAACCAAGGCAGTGTTTAGATTTCCACTACAACCCCCCCAAAAAACAAAGAAAAAATATTTCATGGAAGAATTATCTAAAGAGGCAATTTCTCCAAAGCAACAATGTAGGAAACAAAAGGAATCCAATATCAAATCGTATGATGAAGACCTTCATGAAAACAGATGGAAATGTAATCTAATAATCAAAACTCCTAATTCAAGGTAAAAAGTTAAGTTTGATGAAATCCAACCTTTGAAAACCAGACCACTGTGACCTAGACCCAAAAAACCCAAAACCTTTACAGTTTAAAACAACAACCAAATATAAGTAGCAATGTCAAAAAACCTAGAACAATGTAACCAAAAAAAACAATACTAAAAACCAACATCAATGTCCAAAGAAAGTCATAAATCAACTAGAAATGTGTTTGTGGACAAACACAAGCTGTTTCGGATATTTGAAATACTCTGTGCACATGATGAACACTTGATGAAGTCACTTCGAATGTCATCTGCCAAGTGAAAAGTCAATCAGACATATAGTGCCAAAGTATGATTTGAAGAAAAACGTGTACAAACCCTATGGGGAAAAATGCATCTTTAATGTGAAGTAACCTTACACCTGATGACGTCACGATCACGAATTTCTTCTAGGACCGTCTGTGGATGGTAGTCTAAGTGTGTACTAATTCTGACGTCGATTGGATTTACAAAAGTGCCAAAGTGGAGTGTTTTATAACGTGTAGAAACCCTATGGGGAAAAATGCATCTTTAATGTGATGTAACCCAGCACCAGATGACGTCAGGATCACAAATTTCTTCTAGAACCATCTGTGGGTGGTGGTCTAAGTATGTATCAAGTCTGAGGTTGATCGGATTTACGAAGAGGCCAAAGTGGAGTGTTTTAAAACGTGTACAAAACATATGGGGAAAAATGCATCTTTAATGTGACGTAACCCAACACCTGATGACGTCACGGTCACGAATTTCTTCTAGGACCATCTGTGGGTGGTGGTCTAAGTATATATCAAGTCTGAAATCAATCGGATTTGTAAAAGTGGCAAAGTGGACTGGTGGAAGAAACGTGTGTTAAACCTATGGAGAAAAAGTCTGAAAAAGGAGAAGAAAAAAAAGAAAAAAAAGAAATGTGTTTGTGGACAAACACAAGCTGTTTCGGATATTTGAAATACTCTGAGCACGGGATGAACAATCAGTAACGTCACTATAAATGTCATCTACATAAACAGCACATTATAATATGTACATGTCAAGTTACAACCAAATCGAACATTTTAGTTATGTAGATATAGACCTATAAAAGACCTATATAGACCTATAAAATGCCCCTTTAAGGGACTTCACATGACATTTGATGATGATGTCACTTCAATTCCCATCTATAACACACCCATGTGAATTTGCATATCAAGTTTTAACCCCATCAGACTTGTGCTTCCGAAGTTCAGTTTGAAGAAAAACATGTACAAAACCAATAGGGAAACAATGCATCTTTAATGTGATGTAACCTGACACCTCATGACTCCACGATGATGAATTTCTTCTAGGTCCATCTATGGGTAGTGGTCTAAGTGTGTACCAAGTATTAAGTCGATCACATTTATGAAAGTGCCAAAGTGGAGCGTTTTAAAATGTGTTCAAAACCTATGAGAAAAATGTGCATCTTTAATGTGAAGTAACGTAACACCTGATGACGTCACGATCACGAATTTCTTCAAGGACCATCTGTGGGTGGTGGTCTAAGTGTGTACCAAGTGTAACGTCGATCGGATTTACGAAAGTGCCGAAATGGAGCGTTTTAAAACGTGTACAAACCCTATGGGGAAAATGCATCTTTAATGTGACGTAACCTGACTCTTGATGACGTCACAATCACGAATTTCATCTAGGACCATCTGTGGGTGGTGGTCTAAGTATGAATTAAGTTTAGAGTCGATCGGATTTACGAAGATGCCAAACTGGAGTGTTTTAAAACGTGTACAAAACATAGGGGCAAAAATACATCTTTAATGTGACGTAACCTGACACCTGATGACGTCACGATCACGAATTTCGTCTAGGACCATCTGTGGGTGGTGGTCTAAGTATGAATTAAGTTTAAAGTCGATCGGATTTACGAAGATGCCAAACTGGAGTGTTTTAAAACGTGTACAAAACATATGGGCAAAAATACATCTTTAATGTGACGTAATCCGACACCTGATGACGTCACGATCACAAATTTCTTCTAGGACCATCTGTGGGTGGAGGTCTAAGTATGTACCAAGTCTGAAATCAATCGGATTTAAAAAAGTGGCAAAGTGGATTGGTGGAAGAAACATGTGTTAAACCTATGGAGAAAAAGTCTGAAAAAGGAGAAGAAAAAAAAGAAAAAAAAAAAGAAAAAGAAAAAAGAAAAAAAAAAATCTTAACGAAAACAAGAGCTGTTTCGGTGTGTACACCGAAACAGCTAAAAACACTCAAGCTTAAACAACCAAGTCTACAGCAGACCAAGTCTCTCAAGGCAGAAAACAAATGAAAGAGAAGCAAAACAAATGTGATGTGCTCACTCCACTGCCAGTCTGCAAGTTGAAGGGCTATTTGGAAAAGGCATGGTCTTGAGGA
This sequence comes from Patiria pectinifera, assembly GCA_029964075.1. Classification (NCBI taxonomy): domain Eukaryota; kingdom Metazoa; phylum Echinodermata; class Asteroidea; order Valvatida; family Asterinidae; genus Patiria; species Patiria pectinifera. The sequence goes on along the minus strand of CM057149.1, from coordinate 27,454,916 downwards.
AAATAATTAGGTTGCCCGGGTCAAATTCGCATACAATGTCAAGGGATTTGCAAGGCCAAGATCATAGGGGCACTATTGAACTCTTAAACACAGTGATGGAGTATTAAAGGGGGTGTCACTCCTGTACAAAAACAACAACTAAAAATTCACCCTTTTACTTTCTCGCCATCTCAAATCCATTGCTGTCCTCAGCAATGTTCAACAAGTAAAAATCTACGGTATTTAGGCAAAAACAACCAAGACCGTAATCTATTTACGAACTTACTAATCAGATCCAGTCCCCAAATCTTGATGGAGGCTTGACTCCCCTTCGGAGGCAGTGGCGTGCCGATGCTTCCAAGCCCACATCCGAAGTAGTTGCATCATCGGTCTCATCTTCGGTCTCATCGTCGGGTCTTGAAGGAGAGTCTGACATCTTGGAAGAGATATCACTGTCACGGCTGTGGCCAACAGGATCAGGTTCATCATCTACATAACAGAATTCTTGTGGAGGAGGAAGTAAACCGGCAAGGGCTTCGTCTTCTACGTCACGGAACTGTAGGGGGGGGGGGGAGATCAACATGGGCTACATCTTTTGCATCGCGGAAGTGCAAAGGGGGAGGAAGAAGATGCGTCTGGGCGTCATCTTCCACATCGAGCGGACATTTTGTCAGCAGATTGCGGTGGATGTTCTTTGAGCGTGCAGACCCAAGCTGGCGGACAACATAGACTGGATTGTCTCCCAGCAGCCTGATGACTTTGTAGGGCTATTCTTCCCATTTGTCCTTCAGCTTGCATCTTCCCCGAGGTGTCTTATTCGCCACTAGGAATTTGTCACCAGATTTCAAGGCGTGTTCGCGTACTTTCCGATCGCAGTAAGTCTTCTGCTTGAGCTAGGCCTTCTCCATTTTCATGCCCACCAGATGGTATGCCTCTTGCATCCGCTTCTCCAGCTGTCTTAGGTGTCTGGAATGTCGTTGCTGCCCCTCTCCTTCTCCTTCCTGTTCATTATCTGAATTTAGCGGCTGAAGCATCAGGTCGACCGTCAACTGTGGTTCCCTTGCATACATCATGTAAAATGGTGAGTAACCCGTGGACTCATGTCGACAAGAGTTGTAGGCATGTGTGAGCGCCTCAACATGCTTTGCCCTGTTTTCCTTCTCTGTCGGCAGCAGCGTCCCCAACATCGACAACAGGGTTCGGTTGAACCGCTTGGTCGACGTTCTCGTTTTCTTGACTCCCAAGAAACTGCACAGCTCCTCGACAACAGAAGATTCAAAGCACTTGCCTTGGTCCGAGTGTGACCGCTAAGGTATCCCATAACTTGAAATGTACTTTTGCCACAAAACTCGTGCTACAGTTGACACCTTTTCATCTCTGGCTTATAGCCTCCCTTAGACCGCTCCAGACCAAGGAAATCTATGCAAACTAACTCAAGAGGACGTGTTGTTCGGATGTTTCCCAAAGGGGCAGACTTCATAGTATCGGGAGTCTTCCTCAGTGCACAGCGCTATTATACTTGGTGATGTATGTGCAGGTGTCGGTGTACAGACCAGGCCAGTAGTAACGATCTCTCACCAGGTGAATAGTCTTCTCTGAACCAAGATGACCCATTTTATCGTGGAGATGATTGAGCACCTGAGGCTGCAAGTCTTTAGGGAGAACCAAAAAGTTTCGGAATTCTCTGTCATCTTCCTTTCGGTAGACCAATACGCCTGCCTGTACCTGAAGTTGGTCCCATCGTCTAATCAATATCTGAACGGGTTTGGACTCTTTGGCTGCCTGGCGTCTACTTGGCTTGTTTACCCTTTGACCTTTCAGTTGAATCATTCGTGAGATAGCCACGTCGTTTCTTTGGGCTCGTTTGATACCTGGTCCTTGCATAATAGGGGTAGTCTTCACTTTGGCTCCATCTGCATTCGGATTCGCATATGACAGAGTACTGCCACCAGTATCTTTGGCATTCCTTGGTGTGGCCTCAGGGAACGGTATGATTGGACAGGACACAACCAGACTGTCGGCTGGGATTGGGCTTCCTTCTTTTGTCTTCTTTTGTTTTGTAAGATACGGGCCACTTCAGCTCTAGGAATACGGGACAATGCATCAGCATTAGCATTAGACTTCCCTGATCGGTAGACAATGTCGAGTTGGAACACAGCGATGTCGCTCACCCACTGTTGGCTAGAAGCATCCAACTTCGCCTTATCCAAGACATATGTCAAAGGATTGTTGTCTGTGACTGCCGTCACACGGTGTCCATACAGGTAGTCACGAAACTTTGACGTAAGGGCCCAATGGAGCGCCTTAAACTCAAGCTTGTGTATCGGATACTTTGACTCAGACGGAGAGAGTGTGCGGCTCGCATAGGCGATTACACGTTCACGGCCATCTTGCTCCTGTACCAGCACAGCTCCCAAACCATCACGGGAGGCATCAGTCTGCAGAGTGAAAGGGCGTTCGTAGTCGGGATAGGCAAGGATAGGTGTAGAGGTGAGTTTATCAATAAGCGTTTCAAAGGCGATCTGGAACTCTGTGAACCAAGCAAAAGGTGAATCCTTCAGACCTCGTTTCCCTCCTGTCAGGACAAATAATGGGGCAGCTACTTTGGCGTAACTCTTCACGAACCTTCGATAGTAGCCTGTGAGACCTAAGAAAGATCGAACTACCTTCTTGGACGTAGGAACTGGCCAAGCCTTAACTGCAGTAATCTTCTCCGGGTCAGTTGTGATGCCATCGGTGGACACAACATGGCCAAGATACTGTACGCTGGTCTGGAAGAGGTGACATTTCCTACCTTCAACTTCAGCCCGTGCTCCCGCAATCTGGCAAACACCTGGCGGAGACGCTCCACATGCTCATCTAGGGTTGAGCTGAAAACAATGATGTCATCAAGGTAAATCAGCAAACTGACAAAATTCCTGTCACCGAACAACGTAGACATCAGCCTTTGAAAGGTAGCCTGGCGTTGACCAGCCCAAAAGGCATTCGAGTAAACTCGAAGAGACCAATAGGGGAGGTAAATGCAGTCTTCTGTTGATCTTTGGCTGACATCTTAACTTGGTGGTACCCTGAGGTCAAGTCAAAACAAGAGAAGTATTTTGCCTTGCCCAGTGCATCTAATGCCTCGACAATTCTTCTCGGGAGTGGGTAGGCATCCTGCACAGTCCTTGAATTGAGCTTTCTGAAATCCACACACAGTCGGATTTTGCCATCCCTCTTCTGGACTATAACGATAGGCGATGCGAATGGGTTTGATGACTGGGTTTAATGATGCCAGACTGCTGGAGGTCTGCAATGTGATGTCTGACGTCTTGAAACTGTGCCGGCGGAATGCGTCGATATGGCAGCCTAAAAGGGGTGGGGTCAACTCACGGGATCTCGTGCTCGACTGTCTGGATGAAACCAATGTCATTTGGATGTTGGGAGAAAACGTCCTGGTTGGGAGAAAACGTCCTGCTACAACTGCAAATTAGATGTTTCAGGAAATACCCCCAAAATATAAAAAAAATAAAAATAATAGACATTTTCCTAAGATTAAATGGGCCTTTTTACGCAGCTTTCCATAACTTAGCTACCAGAAAAAACCCAGGTCAGTCCCAGTTTTTTTTAACAAGTTCAATTAAATCAGAATATAAATACAGTCAAACTTGGCTACAGTGGCCATCCGAGGGACCGGTGGAATGTGGCCACAATATAACAGGTGGTCAAAGTGGAAAGGTTGTGTAATACATGTGCATGTACATGTACAATTGCTGTCTAGTCCAACCAAAGGTGGCCAGACTGAGCAGGTGACCTCATTATCAAGGTGGCCAGAGTGACATGTTTGACTGTATGATGAATTGGGAGGAAAATATACAGAATACTACATTTCAATATCCTCAGAAGTCATTGCAGGGGTCAATATTCATGCTTGATTACTTTTTTATAAGACCTTTCATGGCTCTATCAAAATCGTCCATTGTGACGTCTGCTTTTGTAGTCATATTGGCCAAGTATAGCTTCAGGTTTGCTGCATATGTAGTGTTTGGAAGCTTTCTGTGATTTATTATCAAACGGAATATATCACTAGTTTTGGGCAAGGAAAGGGCAGTGTCTCGGGCATACCGTACCACAAGGTATAACCGAGCAGTCTTTGTCTGTTCATCTACATCAGTAGATTCCGTGTACTCATCGACCTGGTCCGAAGATGTAAATGGACCTCCCATACCTTTGAGTTTATCAAGGTCTAGGTTCTTTCTGCGATCAACAGCTATATTTGCCATTTGTTGTCTTCAAGTACCTTTTTCTTGAGCTCACCCTGTACAGAATTCCACTTGATCATCACTTCTGGCACAATATCTTTGGCTACACTCGAATACTCTCGAAATGAACCTGGGGATCTTCTCTTGATAAGATCTACGGATTTGGCTTTGACTGATCATAGAGCTAGGACCCAAGGAGTCAGAACTCTAGAGCGATTTACATTTTGACCATTAACATACCAATCCCTCGGGAATGTCTATAGCTACAGCACTGTGACCGCAAGCCTCGACCATTCAAAGCGTAAATGCCAGCGGCCTTTGAACACGATGATCGTCGCCGCCTTTTTAGTTGGTAACCAACAACCTCCCTATATGCTGCATAATAAGTCATGTCACGTCGCTGCTCTTTTTTGAAAAATCTATTTTACGACAAGATATGTTTTTACAACTGCGCAGTTGTTAGATGTGAGTTATGAACTCAAGTTAGCAATTTGCAGTTGTTGGTGCTTAAGAGGTTATCTGTCCCTGTAATTTGGAGATAAATTTGATTTCTTTCAGACAAGTTTTCATGTATTTCCAGACATTTTAATTGGCAATATATCATTGATGAAATGTGTTTTTTGGGGGGAAAATTTCACAAGTTTTCACACTAAAGGTACAGAGCATTTTGTTCTTCATGAAATGATTGTTCCAGCGATGTTGACCACATTTATATACAGTATCATCCAACTGCGAACAAACACTTCAAAATCATTCATTTTTAGCGATGTATGACAACTGCGCATGCGTATTTACCATGGTACTGTCTACGAAGCCATGCAAACTCCTTTTTTGGCATTAGTGAGCGCCGATCTCTACTGTGTCGAGATAGTATAGTGAGCAACTGAGCAAGCTGGCGCCAGGTGCTTTCTATTGTAGCTTTCGAGCGCGGCGACGATCATTTTACTTTTGAAGTCTTGGAGCACGAACTCCTTGGGTCCTAGCTCTATGGGCTGATGAAGCACTAGCAAGCTGCTTTGCTCCCCTGATTGAAAGCTCGTAGTTGATGAATCCCTCACTGCGTTCTGCATCAAGATTGTGAATGGGTGCCTGGTCCGATTTTTCAGAATCCATCCTGGATAGTGCGTGCTTGCTGTCCACTTGGTGATCGCCAAAGAGCTGGCAGAATCATATTATTAAGCAGCTGTACCACTTGTGGGCGATATACATCTGATATTTCTGCTATGGCTTGGCAGATATCCTGGTCATACAGTGTAGCAGCAAATCGCTCCTTTGAGACGAAACTGAAAGCGGGTTGGTCAACATCCAATAAAGACTGTGCACCAACTGAGGACAGATCATCGTATAACTGCTGAAAGGCTGGTATCAACTTCGCGTATGTTGTGGCTGCTGATGTGAGGGAGAGGAAGGGCTCAACAAGATGCAGGCCAATTAAGGCACCTACACAGTACATTACTTTCAAGTAGTCAAGTTCTAAGAAACACCTCACAATAATGCAAGCAAGCTGGTTTGTTACATGAACAAACTTCTGAAGAAATGATGCCACGTCTTCATAATGATACAGTGCAATGGCACATGTCAGCGTCAATCTGTTGAATCGTTGACTTATTAGGTACATCATATTCTGAATTATGTCCTTTTTTGTGTGTGGAGAACTCCGTGTGGAAATTCTACTCGCTCGTGATAGTCCAATTAAGGTGCCTAATCTCTTTGTGGCTTTAGACCTGGTAATGATTTTTTTGTTCCATGATTGTTAATAAAGAATTGCCTAAAAAAAAGAAAACCAAAAAAAAGAAATGAAAATATGCATAAACTGAAAAATATACTGCTGAGAAAAACAGACAATGACAGATGTCGCAACTCACTTTTCTAAAACAACATGCTGTCAATTAATATTATGATCTGATAATTAATAAAAATGTGAACCAGATTTCAACATTGGCAAGGTAAGTGGATGTCAAAAATTATAACCATTGCTCTATGCTTTAACAATCATGACCAAGCGACATTTACTTTTGTTATCATCAGGTACCGTAACAACATGACCAATCAGTCATACAAACGTACGTTCATCATGTATACGAAATTCGAATTAGGAACGTATGCCTCAACTTCATGTTACTGATTTAATGAACAATATTTGGGAAAATACTTACCCAACTATGGACCGAAATCGATGAATTGCAAAACCTACTGCTTTTATGTCAAACTGTCAAAATTGTCAAACTATAGTATGAAGTCAGGGAAATGGGCGTCGCGAGGGGCAAGGGGGCACTTGCCCCCCCCCCTCTGGAAAAGCAAACTTTGCCACACACATCAACTCAAAATATGCATGTTTAAATCCATGTTTGACTTTTTCAATGTGCCGCCAGAGGGCGCTCTAACATTTGATGACGTCACCTGTAATTTTTTTGTATAGTACTGCCTAGGCAGACACTCACATCGTTGAAAGCAAGTTCGAAACTTCTGCCAATTTCAAATAATAAGGCACTTCCGGTTTCGACAGGAAGTAAGGGTCACGTGATTTTGCACTTAATACCAAAAATGAAGACCCTGCTTTATTGTATTGATTGCCATAAAAAACAAAATCAAATTTGTAGCAGTTGATTTTATATTGATTTTCAAAGATTAAATCTAGAAATTTTTGATTGCTTGTAATATGATACTTGATGACGTCATTGTGAGGTTGTTACCGGAAAGTTCAAGAGCTATTTTAACTGTGCTATATATAGCCAAATCTTGATAATATCTATCACGGTTGATTTTTTAGCAATTTGTGAAGGTTTAAAGGTCTTTTTATTCTAACTTCCGATCTGATGACGTAATCAATTTTTTTTTTTCGCGCATAGGTCTTGTCTGTGTAACCTGGAAAAATGACACACTATGGAGAACTCGCACTAAAACTACTACAACTAAACTAAACTCAGGATCTTTGAAGAGAAAAGTCGCGAGGAGACTGAATTAATAGGGACAAGGGACACAGTTCTAGACTTCGAACAAAAAAGACAAAAAGAATTTATTTACAAGAACTTTCAATATGACCAGATAATTATAAAACCAAGACCACAAAAATCAAGTAAGAGCAAAGACTAAAAAAACCCAAAAAACCAAAAGTATTTAACCAACACAGTGTTGTATAAAGTGGACCTTAAAGACACTTCTGGCAGAAATCTGTTAACAAGATAAGAGAGTAAAGAATATAATAAGAAACAGGTAAACAATGCAAACAAACTCAAGCTACACTAGGTCTAAAGTAATATAAACAATGCCCTGTGGACCTGCTATACAGTCTTGCCAAGAACACCAAACTTTCTTGTGAATACCTAATGATCAAGATAAACAGTAGTCCCTGTCTTCTGAATGCCAGGTGGGACTAATCACCAAGGGGGTAATTCGCATTCCTTAACAGTTAACTTGCAAAGGTCCAAAGCAGATAAGAATAACTAAATGGAACAGCTAGGTGGCTAAATAGAAAATAAAGGAAATGCAGGTCTACAGTAAACGAACAGCTTGGACAAGTCTAACTAATGAATAAACATGGCAAACTAATCAGTAAGAAGTCTGTGGAAAAACAACTCCTCTTGGCTTCAAACATGTACAATAAAACAATAAAGGTAATGAAAAAAACACCATCCAAAATACTGAAATCAGATGTCAAAAGAAAAAGTATCAAGTCAACAATTAACCTAAATAATCAAAAGGCAATGCAATGCATCTATCCAAGTCATTCCTCGGAAATTAAGTCAATGAAATAAATCAAACTTCTGACAACACAGTTTTCCTCGAAAATAACAGAACTCTAACATGTCTAACGATCCTGATCAATCAAATCAAACAATACAATCTAACTTTCTTCAAGTAATTTCTAAATAGACCCAATCTCAAAACTTCAAGTGATAATTCCTTCAACTTACAAGGCTGTTCAGGAATTCTATAAAACTTGATTGTCAAAACTCTGACCAATACCAAAACAGATCAAAACTTCAAAAAAACTTAATAATACACTTAATGAGAAAATACAAAGAAAAACAGATGTAACCCTGACCCCAAAAGAGGTCTTGGGTTATAGTATTATTTTATATGACTGTGTTTACTATTTGCATAATTTCCCTTTTCTAATCTTTTATGATGTTTCATCTTTTCTATTGGTGACTTGTGTTCCAGTAGACCTTTGATCTTTTCCTACTTTTGTTAAAGCCTGTCTTTGATCTTGCCCACTTCCTGGAAGAATAGAGGATGTCTTTTGTGTCCTCTGCCTTTTATTACTGACTGGTGCCCCAGTTGTGTACTCCTCCAGGAGCTAAGCAGGATGTAGGGACACTTAATCCCTGGTTGTTGATCACACCTTGCAGAAGCTGTGAAAACCACAAACTCTGCTGAGTGTTCATCTGCCTGGTTACTAAATGACCAATCAGTATTAGAGTCTTGTGTGACAATTTGAAGTTTGACCAATGAGAGCCTGGCTAGTCATGTGATCAGGGCATGGTCTTGGTGCTAGCTGCCCCAAAATTTTAGCAGAGCTTGGCATTCCTGATTCTGCCACCGTGCTGACTGCATGCCTGCCATTTTCACCAGCCATTTTGCATCATTTTGTTTGTTCGATTGGAGGATCCTGATTCCAAGTTTCCCTCCTTTTTGCACGAATGTTGGCTCTCTGTTTTAGGTAAGTTGAGAAATTATTTATCATGTTTAGATTATCATAGTCATTACCTTTTCACTGTGACTTTTGTAAGTTGTGAAGAAAATTGCTTAAATTGATTTTCCATGAAGTCTGGACAAATTTATAAGAGTAGAGAAAGGCATTTTTTTGTATATTATTACCAAGGTTAATGATGTTCAGAGAGATTCTAAAAGGATTTCACTTGAAGAGTTTTGCATCTTTTATCGCTACCTTTAGACAAGTGTTTTAGCAATTTGTGTAGTAAATTGGATCCGTGCATTTTCTATCTTTTATCTTTGAAGTTACATGTAGTGGTTTGAGGTCAAAACAAGAATGAGTATTGCTCCAGATTTTATTCAGCATTGTGTACAGATTTTTGTATTTTTTTATGAAGTCATGATTTACCACCCATCGTATCTGTGATGTTTCTGTGGTAAATTGACTATAGTCCTACAGTCTGGAGTGATTAGCTATTTTTGTTGGAAGTTTTATTCCACGGGCATGATTTGCTTTTGAATTGCTTTGCGAATATTTCTTGTCAGTTGATTTACCCAAGCTCAAAGACACAAATTGATGTCTTGTGATAGAGTTTTGGGTTACATAAGAAAAGATGCACACTTGTGTAATATAAATTGTAGGTTCTTAGTTTTGGTGTTTGCATATTATTTTTTATGGATCAAAACTTAGAGATTTACATTTGAGGTTATCTCATGATTAAGTTTTGGAAGTTAGTTTTCCCGTACATAACAGTTCGATTAGGAGTTGGAGTTCCTTTATTTTTATTTGTGTCTCATGTATGAGACTGAGAAATTTAGTCCTTTGATCGTTCCTGGCTTTGAAGTCGTTCAAAGTCAATGGGTTAGATTATTGTCTAAGAAGTACTAGGCGACAAGTTGATTTCTTTGATATTTTTTCTATGATCCTGATGATTAAGAGCTTTTCTGTACATGTTAATTAACATGTAGGTTAACATTCAATTTAAAGTTTTGCACATGATGTGTGATTACGGAAGTGTGTTATTTACATGTAGAAAAGTCAGCCATTTTGGTCTGACTTCGTAGTGTTAGATAATATTAGTAATGTGGCATGGACCACCATGTAACTCTCTGTTTTAGACCAAGAAGACTGGATCAGTCGTGTCACTTCAACTTCAAGGGAGACCTAGACGGGACCGTCTGAATGTTCCCCGATCTGCCCGCCTGACACCCTTTTACGTGTTCCAGTAATCGGAGACCAGTCACTAACCTCGACGTCCAAGGCCAAGACGTCCGAGTGACCCTGCTCCACCCAAGAACCATCATTAACTTCGGCATCCAAGACATTGGAGTGACCCTAGACGCAGCCATCAGCCCTACGCCAGACACAGCCACCAGCATTGCCCTAGACAAAGCCACATCATCTGTCAAGACCTCGCAAGTATCCCTTTGTTTTACTATACCGACAAATGACGAGAGTTGTCATTTCTACCTCATCCTCAACTGAACCCTTCATCTACTAGTCTACTTCCATCGTTCTTCAATTATCTCCAAGCTTTTCTACGTCATGTATGGACTCCCCAACTACCGCGGATGGACGAAATCGCGAGTTTAATCATTTTATAGTTTTGGCGCCTTTTTTCTGAGCTCTAGCTTTGTATGTTAAATTTTACAGGATCCTGTGTTTTCTGTGAATTATATTTAACCTCATTGCATTCTTAATGCGTATTGCCATTACTTGAGACCACTTTATTTCTTGCAATAAAACATATTTCATTGTGTACGTAAATCCTGAATTGTGTGAAGTCAAGAGTTCTTTTTTCAAAAGGGAGTTAAATTAATATAAAATTTGGTTCCTGTTATTTTGAAATGTGAACCACGGGTTACATTTTGGGGGCTTGTCCGGGAAATATTTTATTTTTTGATTTGACTTGACTTTGAGTATAAGGGATTTGTGTGCACATTGATTTTGTTTTGTTGTTGGATTGAGAGTTGGTATTGTTTGATATTGTTCCATTGATTGATGCTAACGGTTACTCTCACCATTATTTACCCTGTGACTTGCTATTCCGTTGATTGATGCAAATTGTTTTATCTCATATGTTATTTACTCTGTGATTGCTATTGCTCTATTGATTGACGCTAACTGTTTTCTCAAAGGTATTTTATTTATCCTGTGAATTATTTTTATACTTGCCAAGAGAGCCAACATCCGTGCAAATTCCCATTTTTTGGCTATTCCCCATTTTTCTATGCGTATTGTATTTTCTGTTTGTTCAAATTTCACTTGTGTCACACTATGGCGGATGCAGCACTCAGACAGAAAGGTGTGGATTGGTGTAAAAAGGATGATTTCCGACCCACTCATTCTGTTTTGTTGACTTTTCAACTGTCTAGCCCATTGGTTGAGGCTACAGATATTCTTGCCTGTTCTTTGCATGACATTTTCCCTTCATTGGAAGGTCTTTCTAGGAAAGACACTGATGACCAGAGTTCTGCTATTTTCCTCTGTGATTTCTCTCAGCCCATCTCTTCTCTAGGCCTAAGGACCGAGATTAATCTCAGCTGTCACGGGTCATCGACACTCTGTCGAGTCATCCGGCTGGATGACCCCCCATCAAAGCGTGTCACCATTAGCCACCTACGGAAGAGTGGTGTGCTGAACGCGTGGAACCTGAGAGAGAGGACTCCTGCATCTCAGTCTCCTTCCACTTCAGATTCAAATTCTTCTTCCCAACAATCTCTTCCTTCCGACTTCAGTAGATCTTTTGCTCGCTGTACTCTGGCAGCAAACTACAGAAAGCTCAGATGCTTTTCTGGTTCCTCTACACCGTCCCGTGATGAAGATGATTACGTATCCTGGATAGACCATGTCGAGGGGCAGATGGACGAGTGGCAGGATCTTGATGATGCCGAGAAGAGGAAACGCATTCGCGAGGCTTTGCGTCCACCCTCGCTGAACATCATCAACGATCTGCGTCGAGACAACCCTGCTGCTACGTCGCATGAGTATCTGAAGGCCCTCGACATTGCGTTCGGCGACACTGAGACGGACGACGAGTTATTTGTGAAATTTCACAGTTTGACTCAGACCGAAGGCGAGTCTCCGTCGAAGTTTCTGACGAGGTTGCAGAATGTGTTGAGGCGAGCACTGAGGAGGGGTGTTGTCCCTCATGCCCAGTCCAACAGGGTGCGGCTTAGCCAATTCATTCGTGGTATTTTGTTTGACGAGATGCTGCTGGTCAACCTCCAACTAAGAGACAAGATGGACCAGCCACCATCGTTCCTGAGCCTGCTGTCTATGGTTAGGAAACAGGAGGACGAGACCAGACTCAAGTCAGAAAGTCGTGGTCGTCCGGCCAGAGGACCAGGAAAGGCCCAGCACCTACAGCATGCTGCTAATCCTCAGACTAATTTTTCTCAGCCTGCCCATCCTCAGGCACATTTCTCCCACTCTGCCAATCCTCAGGCACATTTTTCTCAGCCTGCCCATCCTCAGGCACATTTCTCCCACTCTGCCAATCCTCAGGCACAATTCTTCCATCAGAATGCCTCGCCCATGCAGCATTCCACTCCACAGACGTCGACTCATGGTTTCCGAGGCCCTGCAAAAGGACGGCAAACCCGCCAGAACCTTGACCGAGGCCATGAGAGGGGCACTCTGGTAGATTTTTGTTTCTCGTGTGGCCAGGAAGGACACATCCGCCGGAGATGCATGAACCCGGCCAACGCTGAAGTCGTCAACAGAAAGTTGATCAAGTTTGTTCTTGGTGGACCGTCGGGAAACGGGCAAGGACATCTGCAGGAGGGGACCCAGATGTCCGAACGCCGGTAAGCCCCAAGGTTCAGTACGAGACAGGGACAGATGTTCCTCAGGGATTGATTGGTGACACAATCACACCGCGGTGTTGGGTTGATGGACTCGACACCCTCTGCTTACTAGACAGTGGTTCTCAAGTAACTTTGATATCCAAAAGTTTCTTTGACTGTCTCAACCGTGATCTGCACCCTTTTAATGATCTTGTTTTGTTTCATGGAGGTGATGGAAAGATGCCATACTTGGGTTGGACTTATGTCTCTATGGGGTTTGACGACTCCTTCAGTGGGACCAGTAGTCAGTTCAACACCTTTGCTTTGGTCGTCCCAGATGGGCGAAACTCCAGTACCCAGCCAGTCATAGTAGGGACAAATTCGGGTATTTTTCGAAGTTGTTTTGAGTCATGTAGGCAGCAGGCAGGGCACCGGTTTGTACAGAGTCTGAATATCAGTGCTACATGCCAAAAGATCTACAAGGACATCGCTGACAGGAACAAAATTCCTGATGATGGCAAGCTTGGGACGGTCAGAACTCGGTCGAAACGTGTTCTCACCCTTCAACCTGGTGAGCAGAAATCTGTCTGTGGGTTTTTGCGGAATGTTCTGCGAAAACCAGTGACTGTGCTGGTCGAAGCTCAAGAAAAGCGTAGACTACCGACGGGGTTAGAAGTGACACCTCTTGTCACTCAACTCCCCGGGAACTCCACATGCACCGTAAATGTAGTGGTTGCCAACCGTACCAATCGGAAGATAACAGTCCCAGGAAATTGTCCTTTGGCAGACGTTTTCATTCCTGAATGGTGTCATGAAGCTCCGAACATGAGGGAGCCAATGAAGGCTTCAAGCGCAAACTTTTGCGCCAAGGCAACTACGAGCAACAATGTCCACTCCAAGTCCTCTGATCATGATTTTGACAACCTTCCTTTTGTCTGGGGTTCGATCTCCCCTGAAAAGAAGAAACAAATTCTTGACAAGATGAGATTAAGATCTCAAGTTTTCTCACAGCATGACTGGGATTTAGGACGCACGCAACAAGCTGAGCACCAGATCAACCTTGAAGATGGCTCTCCATTTAGGGAACGATCACGAAGGGTGGCTCCAGCCGATCTGAAGGATTTGAGGCTACACTTGCAGCAGCTGTTAGACAACGACATCATCAGAGAATCACGCAGCCCATATGCTTCACCGATTGTGCTGGTTCGCAAGAAGAATGGTAGCTTGCGAATGTGTATTGATTATCGTACACTGAATGCACGCACAATCCCTGATCAATACGCTGTCCCACTCATACAGGAGGCGATTGATTGTCTGAACGGCAGCAGTTGGTTTTCAGTGATCGACTTGAAATCTGGGTTCTATCAGATACCCATGCGCCAAGAGGACAAAGAAAAGACGGCGTTCATCTGTCCTTTGGGTTTCTATCAGTTCGAACGAATGCCTCAAGGTGTCAAGGGTGCTCCTGCAACTTTCCAAAGGTTGATGGAAACCTGCATGTCTGGAATCAACATGACTGAAGTATTAGTCTACATGGACGATCTCATCATCTTTGGTCAATCCTTAGACCAGATGGAAGAGAGACTTATGAAGGTTCTTGATCGTCTCGCCGAGTTTGGACTGAAAGTGTCTCCTGAAAAGTGTCAACTTTGCTGTAGGTCTGTCAAGTATCTCGGGCATATTGTCTCGGAGAACGGAGTGCAGACTGATCCAGAGAAGATGTCTGCTCTGGAGACATGGCCTCGACCTCTGAATGTGAAACAAGTTCGATCGTTCCTTGGTTTTGCAGGTTATTATCGGCGCTTCATTGAGAATTATTCGAAAATTGCCCGCCCGCTAAATGACCTCACTGTTGGGTGTGTCTACCCAAAGAAGCGGGGTCGACCGGCACCAAGAGTGGCGCCTGACCCTCATGCTCGGAAGGCCGACGACCCACTTGGCGAACTGTGGACGGCGGAGTGCGAGACGGCATTCCTCACTTTGAAAGATCGTCTCATGTCCGCTCCTGTCCTAGCATTTGCAGATCCGTCCAAGCCATTTGTGCTACACATCGATGCCAGTCGTGATGGTTTGGGCGGAGTACTCTACCAAGATCACGATGGGAAACTTCGTCCTGTAGCTTATGGTAGTCGGGGTTTATCTCACAGTGAGAAAAACTACCCGGCCCATAAGCTAGAGTACTTGGCATTGAAGTGGGCCGTCACTGACAAATTCCGCGACTACCTGTACATGGCCAAAGGAACTAAGGTGATGACGGATAATAATCCACTCACCTATGTTCTGTCCTCGGCCAAGCTAGATGCCACGGGACATCGTTGGTTGGCGGCGTTGTCCAACTTTGATTTCTCCATCCACTATAAGCCAGGGCGGACCAACGTTGACGCAGATGCTTTGTCACGTAGGCCCCATTCTCCTGAGCTTGATCAGCAGTTTGAGGAGGAACAGCGCGACAAGATGGAGTAACTCGAAGGTCGACTGAAGGGCACAGGTGAGATACAGGATGTCGTCTGTCCTAAAGAGGCTGTGAGCGCCCTGTATTTCCGATGTTGTGCCAGGGTCCCTGAACCTGCATCCGATGGACAAACAGATTTAGTCCCGTCTCGTCCAGATGACAATGTTCCGCTGATCCACTCCTTGTCCGTAGGTGCAAATGCTGTCCCTGATTCTTATGCATCAGAGTCCGAGATGAGCAAGATGAATTGGGAGGAAATCCAACGAGAGGACCCAATCATCAAGCTAGCCATAAGCTTTGTGAAATCGGGTAGGAAACCAGACTCACAAGCAGACCTGCCAGGTGAAGTGAAACTGATCCTTAGAGAATTCGACAAACTTACCCTTTCCAACGGCATTTTGTACAGGTCCATCACAAACTCACTGGGCAACAAGTGTTTTCAACTTGTACTCCCATCCCAATTTCGGATCCAAGCCATCAGAGGACTGCACAACGAGTTAGGACATCTCGGTGTGGAGCGAACACTAGCGCTCGCCCGAGACCGGTTCTACTGGCCTCGAATGGCTGCAGAAATTGACAACTGGGTCAAACACTGCGCTCGGTGTGTGGCGAGGAAGACGCCCAAGAAACCTGCTGCACCACTAGTGAACATCAAAACTAATGGTCCTCTAGAACTGGTCTGCATGGATTTCTTATCCTTGGAGGCAGACAGAAGTAACAAAGGGTCGATCCTAGTAGTGACTGATCACTTCACTAGATACGCCCAGGCATTTCCTACAAAAGACCAAACTGCTCGCACTGTGGCTAAGGTCTTGTGGGAAAATGTCTTTGTGCACTATGGTCTACCCCAGCGTCTCCACTCTGACCAAGGACGTGATTTCGAGAGCAAGGTTGTGAAAGAGTTGACACTCCTGCTTGGCATCAAAAAATCACGAACCACACCCTACCATCCCCAAGGTGATCCCCAACCAGAGCGATTTAATCGTACTCTGTTGACTATGCTGGGAACCTTGGAAGATGAAAAGAAAACCAACTGGAGCAAGTATGTAAGTGCCTTGGTTCATGCGTACAATTGCACCAAGCATGACAGCACAGGTTTCTCGCCGTACTTTCTTATGTTCGGCAGAGAGGCGAGGCTCCCAGTTGACTTGCGTCTTGGCGTAAGCCCTGATGGTTTTTCCAACACTGACCATGTCAAATATGTCAAGGACCTCAGAGAACAACTAGCAAGGGCATATCAGCTGGCAACCAAAGAGTCGGCTAAGTCAGCCCATGCCAACAAAACTCGTCATGACGGACGGGTACGAGGAAATGACTTGAAGCCTGGAGATCGTGTTCTGGTCAGAAATCTTGGTCTGAAAGGAAAACATAAGATTGCTGACCAATGGGATTCAACAGTCCACCTAGTAGTAGACCGGATTAACCCCGATATGCCTGTTTATCGTGTCCAGCCAGAGACAGGAGAAGGGCGTGTCCGAACGCTGCATAGGAACATTTTGTTGCCTATCGACTACTTAAATGGTGAAGAATCCCAGCATCGTGTCAACAAGCCCAAACGCCCTGTCACAAGAGCAGCGGCTAAGGCTAAGCCTGCACAATGTCAGTCCGACTCAGAGAGTCAAGAATCTAGCGACGACGAGGTGGTTGTAGTTTTTCCCACGGAACTGCTCCAATCCTCACTTGATGCAGAGGCCCCAGAGTTCGTCCCTCAGCATCAACCGGATACCAACCTGTCTGTAGATACCTGTTCAGAGGAGGAACCAAGCTCAATCACGGAACAGCCTTCACCTTCTTGTGAAGTACGTGTTGATGCTGACAAGGTGTCCACTGAACAGCCTCCGTCTCCTTGTGAGGAGATACATGACGACATTGAAAAGTTGTCCGAAACCCCAACGACATCTTCGCTGGCAGATGCAGATTTGAGTGAACCACCTACAGTGGACAGTCCTCTCATTTCACCAGTACTTGTGACTTCCCCATCAATTCCTCAGGATCAACTCATCATTAGAGATGAGATGCAATGTCCATCCACTGAGGATTCTCCATCAAACGAGCCTGCACATGAACCAGTGCCGACCCAACCTATTGTGACAGAAACTTCTGATTCCGAGTCAAGCTTTGTCAGACGCTCAACTCGAGTGTCAAGACCACCCGTGCGGATGAAGTTTGAAGAGCGAGGACAACCAGTGTTTAGCCGGCAATTCCAAACGCCTCGAATGTTTGCTGAGTATAAGAAGAAGATTTTTGGCTATTAGATTTGTATATATATATATATTTCCTTGTTTCTTTTCTTTTGCTCCCGGAGGTAGCGAGTTAAGAAAGGGGAGGATGTAACCCTGACCCAAAAAGAGGTCTTGGGTTATAGTATTATTTTATATGACTGTGTTTACTATTTGCATAATTTCCCTTTTCTAATCTTTTATGATGTTTCATCTTTTCTATTGGTGACTTGTGTTCCAGTAAACCTTTGATCTTTTCCTACTTTTGTTAAAGCCTGTCTTTGATCTTGCCCACTTCCTGGAAGAATAGAGGATGTCTTTTGTGTCCTCTGCCTTTTATTACTGACTGGTGCCCCAGTTGTGTACTCCTCCAGGAGCTAAGCAGGATGTAGGGACACTTAATCCCTGGTTGTTGATCACACCTTGCAGAAGCTGTGAAAACCACAAACTCTGCTGAGTGTTCATCTGCCTGGTTACTAAATGACCAATCAGTATTAGAGTCTTGTGTGACAATTTGAAGTTTGACCAATGAGAGCCTGGCTAGTCATGTGATCAGGGCATGGTCTTGGTGCTAGCTGCCCCAACATTTTAGCAGAGCTTGGCATTCCTGATTCTGCCACAGTGCTGACTGCACGCCTGCCATTTTCACCAGCCATTTTGCATCATTTTTGTTGTTCGATTGGAGGATCCTGATTCCAAGTTCCCTCCTTTTTGCACGAATGTTGGCTCTCTGTTTTAGGTAAGTTGAGAAATTATTTATCATGTTTAGATTATCATAGTCATTACCTTTTCACTGTGACTTTTGTAAGTTGTGAAGAGAATTGCTTAAATTGATTTTCCATAAAGTCTGGACAAATTTATAAGAGTAGAGAAAGGCATTTTTTTGTATATTATTACCAAGGTTAATGATGTTCAGAGAGATTCTAAAAGGATTTCACTTGAAGAGTTTTGCATCTTTTATCGCTACCTTTAGACAAGTGTTTTAGCAATTTGTGTAGTAAATTGGATCCGTGCATTTTCTATCTTTTATCTTTGAAGTTACATGTAGTGGTTTGAGGTCAAAACAAGAATGAGTATTGCTCCAGATTTTATTCAGCATTGTGTACAGATTTTTGTATTTTTTTATGAAGTCATGATTTACCACCCATCGTATCTGTGATGTTTCTGTGGTAAATTGACTATAGTCCTACAGTCTGGAGTGATTAGCTATTTTTGTTGGAAGTTTTATTCCACGGGCATGATTTGCTTTTGAATTGCTTTGCGAATATTTCTTGTCAGTTGATTTACCCAAGCTCAAAGACACAAATTGATGTCTTGTGATAGAGTTTTGGGTTACATAAGAAAAGATGCACACTTGTGTAATATAAATTGTAGGTTCTTAGTTTTGGTGTTTGCATATTATTTTTTATGGATCAAAACTTAGAGATTTACATTTGAGGTTATCTCATGATTAAGTTTTGGAAGTTAGTTTTCCCGTACATAACAGTTCGATTAGGAGTTCGATTAGGAGTTGGAGTTCCTTTATTTTTATTTGTGTCTCATGTATGAGACTGAGAAATTTAGTCCTTTGATCGTTCCTGGCTTTGAAGTCGTTCAAAGTCAATGGGTTAGATTATTGTCTAAGAAGTACTAGGCGACAAGTTGATTTCTTTGATATTTTTTCTATGATCCTGATGATTAAGAGCTTTTCTGTACATGTTAATTAACATGTAGGTTAACATTCAATTTAAAGTTTTGCACATGATGTGTGATTACGGAAGTGTGTTATTTACATGTAGAAAAGTCAGCCATTTTGGTCTGACTTCGTAGTGTTAGATAATATTAGTAATGTGGCATGGACCACCATGTAACTCTCTGTTTTAGACCAAGAAGACTGGATCAGTCGTGTCACTTCAACTTCAAGGGAGACCTAGACGGGACCGTCTGAATGTTCCCCGATCTGCCCGCCTGACACCCTTTTACGTGTTCCAGTAATCGGAGACCAGTCACTAACCTCGACGTCCAAGGCCAAGACGTCCGAGTGACCCTGCTCCACCCAAGAACCATCATTAACTTCGGCATCCAAGACATTGGAGTGACCCTAGACGCAGCCATCAGCCCTACGCTAGACACAGCCACCAGCATTGCCCTAGACAAAGCCACATCATCTGTCAAGACCTCGCAAGTATCCCTTTGTTTTACTATACCGACAAATGACGAGAGTTGTCATTTCTACCTCATCCTCAACTGAACCCTTCATCTACTAGTCTACTTCCATCGTTCTTCAATTATCTCCAAGCTTTTCTACGTCATGTATGGACTCCCCAACTACCGCGGATGGACGAAATCGCGAGTTTAATCATTTTATAGTTTTGGCGCCTTTTTTCTGAGCTCTAGCTTTGTATGTTAAATTTTACAGGATCCTGTGTTTTCTGTGAATTATATTTAACCTCATTGCATTCTTAATGCGTATTGCCATTACTTGAGACCACTTTATTTCTTGCAATAAAACATATTTCATTGTGTACGTAAATCCTGAATTGTGTGAAGTCAAGAGTTCTTTTTTCAAAAGGGAGTTAAATTAATATAAAATTTGGTTCCTGTTATTTTGAAATGTGAACCACGGGTTACACATATATCAGAACTCACCAATAACTCGAGCAGATAAACTCTCACACAGGGCAAGGCGCACCCAAGAAAATCAAGGGGAAAAGAGAGGTAATATAATGCACGGTCCTCTCTCTACTGCCGCTGGTCTGCTACTGATCATGAGGGGTCTGTGCATGGTCTTACAGGGTGGCAGGGCACATGGTCTTATCAAAGGGGCTATTGTTCTAAGGAGTCATGTTACTGGGGAAGAGGGCAAAGTTAATCAGGGGTACACACTTCTATGAACGGGTAGGGGACATCTAATAAAAAGGGGGGATTTATTCAGGGGGCCTACTCCTATCCTAAAGCACTACAAAAAATTACAGTAAAAACTACAAGTAAAACTTGGCCCTGCCACACTCACGCCATCTTAAAATATTGCTGTCCCCTGCAATGGCGGTAAAAAAAACCCAAACTTAATACAAATAAGACATGATAAAAATAAACAAACAAATGCAAAAATACGTGATACAATACACAACAAATCTATCAATCACTGCCTTTTGTCTGGAATAATTTAACTGCTGTCAGGGGATGAGTTGTGGGACTAATGAGGTGGTGAGATAGTGTGGACCTTCTGCTGCTGCGCTCTCCTTCGGTGCTGTCGCATGTAGCTCACAGTCTCGTTATGAAGACTCGGCCAAAAGTAGCGGCGACGCACGAGCTTCAACACTTGTCCATAACCCAGTGTTTACATGCTGTGATGAAGACTGAGGAATATGCCTTCCCTCATCCTGCGGGGAAGTACAGTTAAGTACCTGGCTTGAGTACCGTGCCCTGTCCTGAAGAAAAGAACACCACCTTTCACCTCCAAACGATCCCATTCTTGAAGAAGTCTCTGTACCACCTTTGGCTGATGGGCTATCTCTCTACGGCTGATCCTCCTTGGACTGGCCCGCTTCATATCCACCACCTTCCTAATGGCTGGATCTTGCTGCTTGGCTGCCAGTAGACTTGGTCCACATCTGGTGCCTCCATCACCATGGCTAGGTTGGCCACCGGTCGGGGCAATGGTAGGGACTTCTCTAGGGCTTCTTGGGGTGACTTCAGGGGCTTGAAGTTGAGGAATCTGGGGCTCTGGCTCTCTGGTCGGGACTTGGGGTATGGGGACCTCTGCAGCTGACGGTGGGTTGGGGATTTCTGGAACCGGTGAGGCTTCTGGAACTACTTTGGAGTGGTGCAGGGCACACTCCAGCCTGTAAACGTAGTCTCTCTGTCGTCGCTGTTCACCAATCACCTGCCTCATCATCTCCTTCAGCATTTTGATGTGCCGGTACTGCTCCATATAACTGCCTGCATACTGGACTGGTGCTGCAGGAGTCTCAGCATCTCAGACTGTGGCTGCACATCAGGAACTTCAAGATTGAGAAAGTTGCAGGTTTCAGCAGGTACTGGGTCGAAACCACAGAGCTGGGGTGGAGTCATGACATCCACCATCATGTGCTTGTCGGATCCACCGATATAACAACACTGTGTTGGTTTATAGACACTCTTACTAGACTAATCTAAACTGACCACCAATGACAGAAAAAACCTTTGATAAAAATGCTTGTCGTCCCTATCAAAACAATTCCTGGCTAAATTCTACTAAAAAATATATTCCCTACCCGGATTCTCCACCAAAAATAGTAAAAAAATGTAACCTGGAAAAATGACACACTATGGGGAACTCGCACTAAAACTACTACAACTAAACTAAACACAGGATCTTTGAAGAGAAAAGTCGCGAGGAGACTTAATTAATAGGGACAAGGGACACAATTCTAGACTTCGAACAAAAAAGACAAAAAGAATTTATTTACAAGAACTTTCAAAATGACCAGATAATTATAAAACCGACCGGAAGGAAGGGTCATGTGATTTGACGCGCACAGGATAAAAGGAAGAGCATGTATTGTCATGTCGATTTCCGCAAAATTCAAGTTCCGGTCTCTCACGGTTGATTTTATATTTAATTCCAAAGATTAAATTTTTTATATTTTGAAGTGACGTCACGTGACCCATTATGACGTCATGATGACGTAATTACAAAAAAATACATCTACAGTGGGTTGGGCATTGGGTATTGACAAATGAAGTTCATATATGTTTCCATTTTTCCAAACAGTTCCGGAGAAGAATCTGTCTTGAATAAAAATAAAGAATATTGAATTCACAGAATAACAGTAGGTTTTGGGCTGAATATTGATTTCATAGAAAAACAGTAGGTTGTGGGCTGAAGCCCAACACCTAAAAAGAAGAAAAAGAAAAGCAAAAAGAAAAGAAAAGAAAAAGAGGCGCGAAGACAAAGTGGTGTAAATTTAATGAGTTGGGGGGGGGGGCAGAATGTTCCTGCCCCCCTCTAAAACTGATAAATCGAGAATGTGTTGAGAAATACAAGCATTTTTTGGCAAATTTGTTTCTGCCCCCCCTCTAGAACAAATCCTGGCGTTGCACATTGTCAGGGAATATGTCATTTAACATGTCATGAATCAGCCATGGAAAGCGCCCTTCACCTAAAAACATTTGGGGGGCATGTACTGGGGGGTTACACTTTTCAAAAAAAAAAAAAATGGTTAATTGTTGTTTCTTGTAGGCCACTACATATTTTGACGGGGGCAGAATATTAAAAAGTCAAAAAAAGTAAAATAATACCCACCCCCTAACATTAGTCAAAAGGCATGTGTAGTAATTATGTTGTAGGTTTGTTGACAATTTTCCAACAATCAAATCATATTTTGGTTATCTGTAATAGCTCTAAGTTCATTGTTGCAGTGTTGGACCCCCCATAGTTTTGCAACCCGCGGTTGGCAACAATGCAGTTTGCCAACCAAGCGTTCAAAAGTCTATACATATGTGTAATCGTACATAGTCCAGTTCATTCAATAAGGGGACTCCCGAATTGTACAGAGCGCATGCGTGCAGGACTGGGTTACTGGTATTGATGCTCTTACTGTACGGTTAATTCATAAAGGGGAGTATTGCTGTGCTCACCTAGTTCGGGAAAACGCCTTTTTGATCGCGTTTTTGCTATATGTAGCTACGTCAGAATAGTCAGATCGTTTTAGTGGAAACCTGCAGGTTTCAAGACTTCCTTGTGTAGACGATCGCTATACTATCGAACACACGACACCCAAAAAAACACCAGTTTTGCACACCGGGAGTTGCACTCGGGTTCAGCTTGATCGTATTTTCATTTTGAGAGGATCCTGCTCAGTGTAAAATGATAAATCTGCTATCGTCGGTGAGTATTTGCTTGTAATTATTTTAATGGAATGGAAAATATTGGCCCAAAAATCGAAGCCTTGATTTGGCACTGTAAAGAGAGATAACAACAACAGTTGTATTAATACCGACAAATATACCCAAAAGGACGAAGTTTGTGACAAAATCATCACGACGACACATCATGGCCGCAGCGACAACGTGCTGTGTCATGCCTGTGTATTGTACACACTGTACCGTACAGGTAGCGTCAGTATCACACTGGAAGGAAGGTACACTTATCATAATTTATGCCTACGTCACCAAGTTGATGAACAGGTCGTATGACGTAGCTAGAACATGAATTATGGAGATCCGTGCCAACGGCCGCGCCGACGCATAGAAGCCATGCGCCAGATGAAAGCGCTGGCTTGTCGTATGCAAACGATAGCCTAGCAATACATGTATTCTGTGTCAATTTCTTCGTTGTTCCAAGCATGGAGGAACTATTCCTCCATGTTTCAAGCAGTCAGAATGATGCACAATAAATTGCTTTTTTTTTGACGAAATCGGTATTTAGGGTCATTGCGGTTTAAATGGTGATATTAACGGACTGAGCAATTTCAGTATTTTCTTATCTAAAAAAAATAAAAAATTCTGGAATAGCTAGGTTTTCCAGTCATTATACTTATTTTGGTGCTACACATATTTTTTTTTTTATTTTTTTTTATTTGTATTTATTTCTTATTTACCCTGGGGAAACCTCTCAGTGGTACACTGTTTTCCAGAGGTGCCCAGCAATTATACAGAACAATTCATTCAAAACAGTTACAGAAAAACACTAAAAATAGTAAATAGTAAAATATGGGTACATAAAAACACTTAAAATATACATGCATAAAAGATAATCATTGACCATTCAGTAAAAACAAACAAAACACAGATAAACACACCCACAGAATTGCAGTGAAAAAAAACCCAAGAGCACCCATGCACTGCATAAAACTCTGCGTGAATAATATTAAATCTAGCGCATAAATTGTCTGCATGATGAGCAGTTCTCAAAAAGCTGTAAGCAACCAAAACCAGAGGTCAAGCAATTTGCCCCATTATAACAGGCACATTATCGATGGGCACTGCACTAGTACATTAAAAAAGCAGGTTTTTGTATGTGCTTTTAAAGCTGGCAAGAGTAGCAGCCAAAGGGCATTTAAGAGGTGTAGGGAGGGCGTTGAATGAATAAGCTCCGCCTCCACGAACCGCAAATTTCCTGATTTAGATTTACTGAATGGGGGAACAAGGTTGCCTTGAGCTAGTGTTATGTGTGTGAGCATTCATGGTATGAGTGAAACAGTTGCATAGTTGGGATGGCAATTTCGAGGTAAGACTCTTGTAGACAAGTGTATTCAAGTGAAAAGTACGCCTTTCTTCTAAAATATGCCACCTCAGAGTCGATAAAACCATAGAGCTAGGACCCAAGGAGTCAGAACTTTTGGGCGATTTACATTTTGACCATTAACATACCAATCCCTCGGGAATGTCTAAAGCTACAGCACTGTGACCGCAAGCCTCGACCATTCAAAGCGTGAATGCCAGCGGCCTTTGAACACGATGATCGTCGCCGCCTTTTAGTTGGTAACCAACAACCTCCCTATATGCTGCATAATAAGTCATGTCACGTCGCTGTTCCTTTTTGAAAAATCTATTTTACGACAAGATAGGTTTTTACAACTGCGCAGTTGTTAGGTGTGAGTTATGAACTCAAGTTAGCAATGTGCAGTTGTTGGTGCTTAAAAGCGTTATCTGTCCCTGTAATTTGGAGATAAATTGTATTTCTTTCAGATAAGTTTTCATGTATTTTCAGACATTTTAATTGGCAATATATCATTGATGAAATGTGTTTTTTTGGAAAATTTCACAAGCATTTTGTTCTTCATGAAATGATTGTTCCAGCGATGATGACCACAATTATATACAGTATCATCCAACTGCAAACAAACACTTCAAAATCATTCATTTTTAGCGATGTATGACAACTGCGCATGCGTATTTACCATGGTACTGTCTACGAAGCCATGCAAACTCCTTTTTTGGCATTAGGGGCCATTCAGAATTTTCAATGTTTTAAAATTTCGACTTTTTTTTCAAATTATTTTGACCCACCCACCACCCCTAATTTCGATTAATAAAAAACTGAACATGTATTGTAGCCTACATGTACATGTCCTTGCATGTACAGTGTACATGTACATATACTTGAACATGTACATGTACATGTATACCCATGTACATGTAGATGTACATGTGTACCCATGTACATGTGCACCCATGTACATACATGTGTGTCTATCTAAGTTTAGTTTTTAAAAAAAAAAATTCCATGGAAAGCGAATTTCGATTTTCAATTATTTAGCTTGACCCACCCACCCACAATTTGGAAAAAAGATCGAAATTTTAAAACACTGAAAATTCTGAATGGCCCCTTAGTGAGCGCCGATCTCTATTGTGTCGAGATTAGCGTAGTGAGCAACTGAGCAAGTTGGCGCCAGGTGCTTTCTATTGTAGCTTTCGAGCGCGGCGACGATCATTTTACTTTTGAAGTCTTGGAGTACGAACTCCTTGGGTCCTTGCTCTATGATAAAACAGAGTCTGTTGGGGATCTCCGGGGAAGACCCAAGATGACTCGCCCAGCACTACTCTGGAGTCTGTCAAGCTCGACGAGGGACATTTTTGAAGCGTTACCCCACACAACATCACAATAATCAAAGTGCGAGAGAATCAGCGTTTTGTATAACAAATTTAGTGTATGCTGAGGCAGGACATTTCTGACTCTACGGAGAACCCCCACACGCTTGTTAATTTTCTTTAACAGTTTCCCAATTAGACATTACATGTTACAGATGGATCTAACAGTACACCAAGATACTTAAACTGAGTAACAATATCAATGGCAATATTATTGATCTCGACATGTAAATTGTCCTCGCTTCGACCTAGTTTGGCTTGAGTACCGAACAACATACTTTTGGTTTTGTTAGTATTCAAAGTTAAAAAATTCACCTGCAACCATTTGAAAATTTCGGCCATGTCCCTGTTAAGAACTCTGTTAATACCATCAATGGATTTGGCCCGAGTAAAAATAGCCGTATCATCAGCGTATAAAAACATCCTAGAGTCTGGAGAAACAGTATTAATAATGTCATTAATATACAAGGTAAAAAGAAGTGGACCCAATGTTGATCCCTGGAGAACTCCAAAATTTACTCCAGCTAAGGTAGAATAGTTGTTACCAATCTTTAAATATGAAATAGATTTTTGGAGGTTTAGGTTCAGCTTTTTTTTTTAACTCACCCTAAATAAATGAAACGAGAACTGTTTTACACTCAAGGCTGCTGCCAGGCTTCTGCACAGTTTTCAGGAGAAACCTGATCTCAGTCCACGACGCGACGCGACGCGGCGCTAGTATTTGCCGCGCATTGTGTTGCGATGCACGTCGTGTTCACAACATTCAGTTAGCTACTACAATCATCCGGGACACCATGTGCGTTCGTGCATAATTCACGTTTTCACAGTGATGCCAATGACCTCCGTAACGAAATGGTGACGTAAGCATATATTATAATAAGTGAACCTTCCTCCCAGTGTGATACTGACGCTACCCACTGTACACTGAGTGTACATGTATACAGCATTAGCCTTCCGGTCACGTAACGCACCCCGGATACTGGCACGTAAAAAAGACTAGCACGAGCGGCAAACTTCACCGCTCGTGCTAGTCTTTTTACGTGTCAGCATCCGGGGTGCGTCAAGTACCTGGGCATAAAAATCCAACATGACTTGGGATGGGAAAATCAGACGCAGCATGCTGTTACCAAGGCAACGAGGGTCCTCAACTTCATCAAACGAAATTTCTACATGAGCTCTAAAAATCGTTCACATTTGTCCGGCCACTCTTAGAATATGTTGTAGCAGCATGGAACGCTTATAAAATCAGTCATCAGTCTGCGATTGAAAAAATTCAGCGCAGAGCTGCGCGCTTCGTTCATGGAGATTACACCAGACAGAGCAGTGTCTCCCACATGTTATCGTCTCTTGGATGGGAGAATATAACTGATAGAAGGGAAACCCACCAGATCACTCAACTCTACAAGATCATCACTCACACCATTGACATTGATGCTGCAGACTATCTTCAACCAAAAACACAGAGATCCAGGAGAGGGAACAACAACCAATTTAATATAGTGCAAACATCCTCAACTGTATTCAAGAACTCATTTTTTCCAAAGACAATTAAATTATGGAATGACCTGCCCCAACACATCACCGACTCTTTGACGCACAAGACCTTTAGGGACAACTACTACAACCACATCATGACCGAGACCTAGGTGCCAACACCTCCCCGCGACCTCCTAGTCAAGATCCCTAGAGGATGTTTCAGGAGGAAATCAACCAAGTACCAAGTACCAAGTAAGCGCGTGGGACTTGACTAAAGGCTAATACAGCAAGGGCGCTAGGGCCACTCGATTATGCAGACGGTAGCAGACCAGTAAATAAACTTCCATAGACCCCAATGGTAAATGCTCCCACTTCAAAAATTCGGGGAAAATACTCACAACTCTCCAAGGTGTTCGAGACACACATCAAATTAAAGCTTATTTCATCATCTTTCATTTTTTTATCAATTTTTGGGAGTCAACTGAGATTTTTAGGAGAAATTTCCATCCGAAGATGATCACCCCTTAAAATAGTCCTGAAGCCCATCGCCATGTTGAAAAACGATGCCTACACTCTATTGCAAAATAGAGCGCTTTGAGGGCCCCAATTTCATCCAAATTGAACGGAACTACAAGCTCACAGTCCTGTGCACGGCTTCCACTCATATTTTGTACAAACTCTATAGTTCATGGCCAACAGCATGGTCAAATACTGAAGATTTTGAGGGCATCAAATCGTGATTTGGCCGTCGGAGGCAATTTCGGACCAATTTACTGGTCTGCAACCTTAGAAGGAATATACAACATTTGCAAACATCGAAAAACAAAACTACATTTTTTTTTACAAAATACCTTACTAGGATGTTGGTAAATGCCAGTCTAAAGCATCGTGTAAAATTATGGCACCAGGTGTGAGGTCATTTTCAAGAAAAGTGGTATTTTGTATAAATTTCCAACGGTGGTCGGCCGACCACCGTTGGAAAAAACCTAACTATTTTTCAACTACTGCTCCAAATTTACCTTTCATGAAGGGGTGCAGGCCAGGCTAGACTGGTTCTATAACATAACAAATTTCCGGCATCTATAAATTGATCAATTTCATCTTTAGTGGAGTCAGGGAACCAGACTACTTGAACATTTTTGTTTTTCTTGGTTTTTCCAGCATTTCCGATCACAAAACTTCAAACTTGTCAGTGGAACAATATTTGATCTATCATACCAACCCCTCAAATAGTTCATTCCTGATTACAGCGAAGGCCAATCAATGGTGTACATTCCCTTTAATTCATTGCACGCGCGTGCAATGCTATTCACAATATTTTTCAGGCCAACGTACGTACATTTACTCGCGTGCATATAATTGTAAATCATGAAATCTCGCAAAAGTCTTTATTTTTCAACCGGCAATTTGGACCAATAATATAAAAGTCTCCTGCACGTGTTTCACTTGAAAATGAAGCGTACACTATCCTCTATCTACTGAACCTTCCCATTTCCTTTGGCCTTTTTTAAAGAATCGGATGTACACCTAAAAACTATCAGCCCTCCCTTCTGTTTCTATTAAGTATGATTTTTGTTTGACACGCCGTAACAACACTTTATTTTTGTCAAAAGCAGTAACAATTATATTTGGTATATAAATAAGGCACACAATTTTAACTTTTCACTTACTTAGCCAACTTGGCCAAACAGTGCGTGTATCCAGGTACTTCTCGTGTTTTCTGTAGTCTCGTATACAGTCTCGTAAAATCTCGCGTAGGCTTTGGCTCTGCGTGCGTGACCTCGAGACAAGAAACTGAGGTCAAACAGGGCTCTGTGCGTGACGAGTGACGACAAGGCCACTGACTGAGTATTCTCGTGCGCTCTGTTAGTAAAGAGTAGTGACATGTACATGTATGGGGAGTTGTGTCTCTGCAACGGTAGTGCTTCCACTTTCGTTGCCGAAACACAACTCCCCATAATTTTTACGGCTTTTGTTCGCTAGCCTCGCGTTGCTGTCAGTTGTGTGGACGAGAAATAAGAGCAGCTCGACACGGCAACTGACTGTACTGTACAAATCCTATTTACACATGCACACAGCTTCCGGTAGGACTGTGCAGTGGCATCACACACAGGAGCCGACTTGATCTGATCGGAACATTTCGGGATAATTTTGGGAAATGTGATTGGCAAAACAGATTCGAAAACGTCATCATCGGCAAGAAGATATGTTCGGCTGTCAGGGTGCCGGCTAAACTTGACATAATTTTTGGAGAAAAAACGAGTGGGACAAAAAAAAAATTACTTATTTTTAGTGGAATTTTGTAAAATTGGTAATCTGACAGAAAAAAATATGGCAGATTTGAAAAATGTAGCTGATTAATTTTGAAAAAGCTTCAATTTGAGGTTCCCTCACGTGTAATACATATTAAAGTACTTTGGACCATTGCAAGCCATTATACACGTGCACATAAGGAATTTGTTTGATTTTGTTTTTGTTAAAGGAAATTAGGTGATCTAGCAGAATTTTGCCATCACCTTACGGTCACCCTGTCGGCTGTGTTCGGGTGCGTTGCGTCAGAATTCGGCGATCGGATCCTCAATGTCATGTTGATCAAAAGCATTTCTCAAATCATCAAAACTATCACTCAAGGTTCATAAAATTTCACGCAACAAGGTACACAAGTCAACTGAACATTCAATTTCATTCAAGACCTAAATAGTCCATAATATACCACCATTTCCTCCAAAAATGTATTTTTTGGGGAACAAAACTTTCCACGACTAATTAGCTAAGCTCGCTCGGGCCTATAGACGCCACACACATGCGCACGTTTTGCAAGGACTGTTTTTATTCAGTGACACGAACAAAATCGAGTCACACAACGTGTATGGCCCCGGCTGTACACAGGAACACGGCACGGTTTCGATGCGGCCATGATATGGCGTCATGATTTTGTCACGGAACTTTGTCCTTTTTTGTCCGCATTAATATAACACAAGGCTTCGATTTACAAACTATTCATTATCTGTGCTTTAATTGCAGTGGAAAATTTGATCGCCATTTTCGGTGATACCAATTTTTGAATAGGGTGGACGGTAAGTTCTAAGATTATAATGTTAGGAATACAAACAACATATTTTCGACTTTTAAGACGAGTTTGTTGTATTGAATCCTCATTGAGCTGCACTTTTTTTGTTTTTATAAATTTTGCGTTTAAAATGCAATCGTTTTCATTTAGATGTTTTTATGGATTATTTCTTTAATCCTGTTGCTATAATGGGAATGATCGTCGGTGTGGCTCGCGATCTTGGATTTTGGAATTTTCGTAGCAGAGAGAGTTTCCTCTTTTTTGCACTATATTATTAACAATTTTCTAAACAAAGCATAAGCTTTCACAATTTCAATAAACCTGACCTAATACTGCTGCTTTCTGTAGCTTTGTGTCATTTACAAATTTGGAAAAAGTGGAGGCAACTTGAAGTGTACCGACTTAGAGACGTTTTCCCATTCAATTAATATATCTTAAAAATTTATTGGAAACCTACAAATATTTATTTAGCTGGATTGTCATAAAATAGCAGTGTCATATGTCTTTAAAGAGCCTGTAATACATGACTTCATTATTGTAAAGGACAGACCAAGTTTCAATAATTTTTGATGACAAAATGTGAAATTTCCCCTTTGTAAAAATACTTTGTCAGTAAGTCAGTAAAAATATGCAAATATGCAAATGAAGTTATTTATAACCCATTTTCTCTCTTTGACTGCATGTACTTGCACAACAACATATATAATATACATGTCATTTATATATAATACATGTCATATTGGCAGAGTTGTAATGACTCGAGTCAATGACTCCAGTCGAGGCCGACTCGTCCCAATTTAGGTGGCTTGACTCGACTCAAGTCCCTGAGGGCAAATGACTCGACTCGACTCGAGTCCCTCATCAGAATGACTCGACTCGACTCGAGGAAGGCTAATAAGACTCGACTCCCGAAAAAATATTTCTAGTGACTTACGCCGGTGCCAGGTTTTGTTCATGTCACGTTAGAATGTTCGGGAATAATGTATACATATACATACGTGGTTTGATCAGTGTCTCCATTAGTTTAATGGCGATCAGCTGGTACTACCTTTTTATTTTCATTAAGAGTCAAATGTGGTGTCACCACATGTAGTAGCCCAAATGAAAAATCTTAAAAGCCACAAAATTAATTTCGCTCTTGTGTTTATGTATTGTATAGTGTTCAATGCTGTTGTGACTCGAATTGACTCGAGCTAAATACTTGACTCAACTACAAACTGTGACTCGACTCGATCGACTCGACCTTCTTGATCCAATGACTCGGCTCGTCTTGAGTCACTTCTTTAAAAAAAATGACTCGACTCGATTCGAGTCTTAAAAATCAGTGACTCGTTTATTTATTTATTTATTATTTTTTTCCCAGCTTGTTCGTCATTGATGTTAGTCAGACACAGTAGTGGTCCGAGCACAGTTCCCTGCGGAACTCCTGATGTGACAAGTACTGGTTGGTGTGAAGGACCCCCGATTTCCAGGTGATGAAGTTTGTGCATGAGACGTGAGGAACCTTTTCGAACGTCAACAGTCTTTTTGTCTTCCAGAGCAGATGCTAAATCATTGATGGTGAGGATTAGCTGGGTCTCTGTTGAACGCCGAGATCTGAAGCCATGATGGTTGTCCGACAATATTTTATTGTGCTCAAAGAATTTCATTGTGTGGCTGTGTATTATAATATACTCGAGAAGTTTGCATACATAACAGTTAAGAAAATGCGTAGCATTTTGTGGATACTGCGTGGAAAAATGCGATGCGACACAGGGAAAATCAACACTGTATCTCGTACATACGACTTATATGTCGTACGAGCGATTTATATTTCGAATGTACGACTTATATCTCGTACGTACAACTTATATCTCGTACATACAACTTATATGTCGTATACAGGTACGACTTATAAGTAATATACGTACGACTTATATCTCATACGTGCGACATATAAGTCGTACTTACAAGATATAAGTCAAGCGTACGAAATATAAGTCGTATATACGACATATAAGTCGTACGTACGAAATTATTAGTGGTACATATTACATATTAGTCGTACGTACGATAAATAATTCATTCGTACGGTAATAGGTCATACGTATACGAGTTGAAGGGAGATATAATTGTTTTTTAACCATGTCCCTTGTACCGCTTCGTAGAAAAATCTTTGCCGGTGAAATTACCTGCCCTGTATATGAACAGGTGTAAATTTCAACCAAAAAGAGCAGTTAAGTGCAACATACATGCACATGTACTATTTTCTGATACATCAGCTTGTGACTCTAGGTCAATATTAATCTTTTTATTAAAATGATAAAGTATATCAGAATGAAGTTTTTTTGTACTATATTGGCTTATTTGATATACATTTATGTTACTTGTCATCGAGTCTACTTCCGTGTGTGTTGTGAACTTTATTGTGTGTGTCCATTCACACGAAAATGGAGCAAATTGCAAATGCCTTTTTTGTGCGAAATTTTAATTTGCTTTTGATATATATTTGAGTAAGGCCCATGTTTGGGTTAGAGGTGTTTTTGAAATTGAAAACCATGGCCGTCGTTGAAGTCTTTGCTATTCTAATCTTTGCGCGAAAAGGTATGTAGGGATTCGAATTTTCATCTTACGTGAACCTGAGGAACAGTCGAATACGTAATTGTGCAATTGTTTTTGGTGGAGGAGGGGACGTGTCTCGCAGTTTTAAACTTAATTGCACGGTTGACAACACACAATACGCAATCGGTCAATAATAGAAATTGCAACACATCTAACAATCCCGATGAAAGGAACACTCAGGCATCTGTGAAGTTCACAAACTTGGTTTTCTATACAATTTGCTGGTAATTAATAGGGAAATTCACAAAATATCAGCATTTTGTACATGTATAGGCCTAACCATTCATAATAGTCGGCACTATACCTGCATCAAGGGGACAGTTGTCTTGTATATTATGAACAGATAAACTTGGTTCATAATCGCAACCAAAGTGAGCTGTTAATGAATGTACTATTTTCGGTGAAACACATCAGATTGTAACTCTTTGTCAATATTTAACAGAACAAGCGTGGTACAAGGTACTCGGAACTCTTTTTTTAAAACGATTATGCAGAGTGACGTTTTGACTAGTACCGTAATGGCTTACATTGAGTAATGTTACTTTAATAGGATATGTTCAGCCGCTATCATATAACCACGACGAAAGAACCCACGCAATTGCGGGGCACGCAGTCTTACATCTACTACACGGACGATAAGAAGGGGGAAGGCGCTACAGGCAATGTATTTGGTGGCAGAGAAAAGGTGAGTTACTGTACATGTAATTGACAAGTGTAATGATGATGCCAGCATCAGACCTTTACTGATCAGACACCCCCTTCTAGATTCTGGATATTAAAATACTTTCACGTTTGTAGAATGTGTACAACTCGAAGCCGCTTAACAACCCTATTTTGTACATGTACATGTATTTCAAACTAGGTCAATTCATGGAACTTCTTGAAGATTTGGTGATGAGCTCCAATATGTCAACATGCGTGTAAACATGCAAATATCTTTTCATCTTTCTCTCTTTTTATCAGAAATCTGGCGAGAGGTATCGCTGTAAAAGTTTTCAACAATGTGAGTTACCGGACTCCCCCGGTAGTGTGCAGGATAGGGAGTTCGATGTTCTCCTTATTTTGTCTGGGTTTTCTTGTTTTCTCTAGAAATCTTGCGAGAAGGTCGCTGTAAAAGTTTTTAACAATGTGAGTTATCGGAGACCCAGTAGCGTGCAGGACAGGGAGTTCGAAGTTCTCCTTGAGCTCAAACACCCGAACATTGTGAAACTACTTGCCATCGAGGAGGACGTAAGTTCATATCTCTCTGTCCCTATACAGGTTCTCATGTGAATTAGTCATGGGTATCCAACCAGTTCGCGTAACAAATCACATCTTTATGTACCCTTCACCCGCACACACAGGCATAGAAGTGGGGTACTTCCTTTGTTCTCGTGTATTAAAATTTAGTTGTACACTAAATTTCAAAATGCTCTTATTTTAACCAGAATTAATTTCCTGGGCTGAAATTCGAAGACTAAAACTCTTCCATTTGCGACGGATCAACCCACCTTGGAAATTCCTAGTTTTGAGTAAAATCCATATATCTATTTCGTGAAAAACTTGTGGGGTACCAAAACGGTACCCCGCAAGTCGGTGGGCATTCCTTGTGGGGAACCTCCCATTGTTCCGGTACCCCATAAGGCAGTGTTTATACGTTCAAATCACACTCATTAAACACACTTCGTTTCTGCGGGCCTCGTGTCTGGAATGCCATTGACGAATCTACTAAATCGTTTTCATCTGTGGGTCGCTTCAAACATGCCTATAAGAGAGCTCTCATCGCTCAATTTGTAACATAACTTGTTTCTTATTTGGTTTTCAGCAATTGTTTTTTTGTTTTGTTCCCTCTTAAAGGGAGACTGGGTCCTGGTACGCAGCCCAATTGGGCTACAAAACACGCTTTGAACGAAATGATGTTTATCGGAAAGAACATTTAAAAGTAGGATATAAACATCCACACAACTGTCCTTTAAAAACTTGGCTTTTTTGGTGTAATTCCTGTATTATGCGTGCAAGAACGAATTTCGGGGTCCACTTTTGCAACCCCAAAAATTCGAGCTGTTTGGGTGCTAGTTGTGATTTCATTCGTAAAGTGTACGCCTTTTGCGGATGTCGAAGAAAATATATTTTGTGCATTGGTAATTGGTCACCGCTGTTCCCGAGACAAACGTGTATCTCGTCGTTCAAACAGGGAACGACAGGAAAAGCCTTTTCGTGTATTTTTCTTTCGCCGTTTTTTCGGGAACGGTATGACATTAGATTGGTTTCCTTTCAACCAGATGTTTGAAATAGGATAAGTAAACGATCCAAAACATAATATTAACGGGGATTTTGGACCTAGTGCCCCTTTAATACATTTACGTTCTGTTCTAGTTTATACATTTCATGTCGGTACATGTGTACTGTTTTTGTTTCTGTGTTGTGTTTGTTCGTCCAAGGCATCTCGCCACAAGCCTAGTCTTCCAGAAGCTGCCTCCAATACAAACTCTCATGTATCCTATGCTTGTATTTCTCATTTTGGTATGGAAATAATGTGAGTTTTGAATTGAATGAATTGAATTGAATTGAATTGCAAGCATGATTTCAAATTGGCATTACAAACCGAGAGACTGCTGTCTGTTGTTGAGAGGATTTGAAAAAAAGTCATTGCAGTGTCCTCGGTTTTAATTCCAACTTGAAATTCATCAATATATAAATCGACAATATCAGTGCTATATCTTTTTCTTGTGTGTGGTCTTCCTAGCTGGGAAAAGGAAGCTGTCTTGAGCCAGGTCTTTGCTGCAGGAGTGAGTGCATCCTAGGTGCTTTGTCATTGTGTACTCACTGTTTCCTGACACTGACCCTAACTTGTGATTTGACTGATGATTATTAGTTGTGATTGACTCGTAATATGACTTATTATATGAGTCATATTACAAGGCAATCACGAGTAAATCAGTGTCCACAATTTCGCTGTTCCTTCACTGTTGGCTTAAACATTAACAAAAGTGTGTATTTGTTTATTTTTTTTCTAAAATTTATCCAGGGTAGCTAATATTCACCATACGGTGGTCTTCTATAGGGCCCTGACATCGATAAAAATTATTTAAACATAAATTTAAACTTTATAAAAAAGGTTGTTGTAAAATATAAAACAATTAAAATGAGCAACAGTGAAAATAAATACGTTGAAGAGAATTACACACAAATTAGCAGGCGCTTTGTAAAATTCAAGATGGCGGATGCAGTTGAAAAGGACATAGACGGCAAAAAGGAATCAATTCCCCTGTTTTTCGTTATAGATTATGGATGATTTCCCATTTAAAATAAAATAAGAATGGTGGATTTAAATTAAAAAAAAAAACATTATAGTTGCGAAAAGCTTCCTTAGTGTTTTGCTTAATCCAGATATACCCATTTGACTATCGAGAAATTGGGCTTGTAGTTTCAG
Source organism: Patiria pectinifera (assembly GCA_029964075.1). NCBI lineage: Eukaryota > Metazoa > Echinodermata > Asteroidea > Valvatida > Asterinidae > Patiria > Patiria pectinifera. The sequence continues at coordinate 27,418,465 of CM057149.1, read as the reverse complement.
CACATGATTTGCTTCTGATATATTTTCAGTTAAACTGATTGTATAAGAACCGTCTGTCATAAGATATCAGTCAGATTTTCTTCTTTTACATCCAAATCGCCATCATTTTTTTGGTTTGGACTTTGCAGTCTAGTTCCCATGACCGGGTCATCATCATGGAGCTGTGTGCGGGTGGGAGCCTCTTCAATGTCTTGGACAGACCCGAGAACTCCTTTGGTTTGGCGGAGACGGAGTTCAAGATCTTACTCCGGGACGTTAGTAAGTAGACCTCACCAGTCACTGGGAAGATACATTCTTTGATTGCTTACTTTTTGGTGGATTTTTGTTCTTCTATGTCATGACTCTTTGTCATTAGTATACAACTAAGTAAACGTTGTGCTTATCATCATGATTCGGGTTAATATGAAACGTGTAGTTCAGATGGAGAGCAAACAGTTTTGATGAGTTCGAACATTGTTGAAACTTACCAATCAAATTATAAATGGCCTGTCAGTTGTTTTTTGTTGTTGTGGGGGATTGTGATCAACAATCACAGATTTTTTATCGGATCCATGATTGGATAATGCAGGCGTATCGGGTGATCGTTTTAAAATAGTTTCCCCCCTTTACGTCAGAAAATTGACTTGTCACATGAGAGGTCGGGGCTATCCCGGTCTGGGGTATTTTTTTTTAATTTTAGTTTCATGGCTTTTATCGAGCAAACTCAATGATGACAATGCCATTGTGCATTGACATGAAAAAGGAAGTTTTGGAGAGTGACAAAAAACCGTCAGCAAAAATGGCGTGATATGTGGACTCCCCCCTCAGTGAAAATTCCTCGTAGCAGAAAGCTTCAGTGTTTAAGGCTGGGACACACCTTTCCGATTTTACCGGTTCACCGGATAATCGGGCCATCTTACAAAGGTGTGGGCCGAACATTCGGACCGATCTGAACATTCGGACCGATCTGAACCTTCGGACCGATCTGAACAAGTGAACGTACACCGGGCGATCGGATGAAATACAACAGGTTTTATTTTCTCGCAGCTGATTATTTCACCGGACCCAATGTCATCAGAAAGGTGCGCGGGCAGCACTCTGCTTTCACTGGACGGGATATTTATGTTACCCAATCAGATTAATGAAAGAACACATATGATTGGAAATTGATTAGACTGATCATCATGTGACTGATCATTGAGCAGAACCGGGCGTGTTTGTTGGTAATGTAGTGGTCTAACCGCAACGGTAAAAAAACAAACGTACCAGTAAACCGGTAAAATCGGAAAGGTGTGCGCCGTTCAGTGAATTTCGCTGGTTGTCAATGCAATTTTGCATGGTGCGCATGCGTACATCCAGTAATTCAGTATTTTGTGCTAACACTTTTTGTGAAAAATATCTGCACTGTCGCTGCAAGCATTTGAAACTTGAACAAAGAAATTGAAACAATGATTATATTTTATAGTCTTCTAAGGGATAAGTTCTTAAAATAAGTTCATCCAAATTGAATATATGAATTGTTTTTCCTTTGCACATTATTTATAGAAAAATAAAACATAAACCATTTTGGAAAAAAGAGAGGATTATTTCCATTTTTCAATAGGTCAGGGCATGAAACATCTTCGAGATAAAGGAATAGTACATCGGGACATCAAGCCGGGGAACATCATGTGCTGTTACAAACCCGACGGCAGTTCCGTGTACAAACTGGCTGACTTTGGAGCGGCTCGGAAACTCGAAGAGGGCGAGAACTTTACCAGCATACACGGGACTGAGGAATACTTGGTGAGTATAAAAACAAGCCTATTGGTAGTTGGAGATAGGTAAATTATCCCTGTGTTCCCTTAACCCATTCATAATTTTCTTATCACCCTCGGTAATAACAAGTTATGTGTAAAATACCTTTCCTCACCTTTCCATGTAATTTGTTGTACATTGGTTGCTTCACAACTTTGTTCGAGAATTTATTTCACCGAAGTTTAGAATTACTCGACACGTGCAGACACAATGTGGAAGTCAGCAGAGTTGTAATGAGTCTCTGAATTTTTTGACTCAAGTCGAGTCAACACATTTAAAGAAAATGAATCGAGTCGAGTCAAGTCAATATTGGAGATCGTTGAGTCGAGTCGAGTGGCGCCACAAGTGTGTTGTTGAGTTGAGCCTAGTTGAGTCAAATTTTTGCTCGAATCCATAGAGTCACTGATAACACATGAACATGACCTAATAAATACCAAAATGGAAGACGGAACACAAGGCATTTAAAAGACACATGGCCATTATGGTCATTTTACAATTAGTTAAAAACATTAAAGTTAAAAAAAATCGACAAGGTACAATAATCCTAAAAGCTATAAATCACACTGGTGTATAAATAGATGAACATAAAAACACTAGAAAATATACTTTAAAATATTAAGGGAGTTGGGGGATAGAATGCTGACCAGGGAAGAGGTTTGGCTGGGAGAACGTAAAGAAAGATGGTATTAGGATATTGAAGTGATTAAGACATTTTGGTTAAAATAATAAAACACATTCAGTAATTTCTGGAATGACATGTACATATTTACTTTAAAATTCTTGCTAGTGAGGGGATTGTTAAATGTCTATATCTTTCAGTGCGACATTTTGGGATTACCAGGGCATGACTTCACTCGACCGCAAATCTTTACAATTATTTTATCTGGAGGTAGCATTTCTCGGAATTTTGTTGAAGATATCTAGCGTGGTGATCTTTAACCTGTCAATGGCTTCATCATAATTAACATATTCATGGCCCAGAACAATGCGGCAATTAAGCCTGCTTCTGCACTTGTTCTTTTTCATGACTTTGCTTCACAGTTATTGAGGTATGCCAGACCGGACTTGTGTATTCTAAAATAAATCTAATATAACATTTAAAAACCGCCAATATGTCAGATTGAGGTATCTCGGCCTTTTTGATAATACACAGGGTGAATAACATACGAGAAGCTGTAGAGACCATATTATTAACATGCATAGACAACGTATAAGGTCATTTTGTACCGTGATACCTAGCAATTTCATATGAGAGACATTGTTTAAATTAACAGATTCCAGTGAAAAAGATGATGCAAACAGAAAGATTATCCAGATGTGACTGCAGTTTAGATGGTTTCCCATAACTACTTCACAAGTGTCAGATCATCAACATATTTCCACCGTCTACAGCAATCTACCAAGGCACCGTTGACTAGAACAAGAGAAAGGATGGGTCCTAATTTTGTACCTTTAGGTACACCACAAGAAATGTGTTGGGTTGAGGAAATATGACCATGGAGTTTGGTATTTTGTGTACGCTCGGTGAGAAAGCTGCAGATAGTGGGAACGATTGATATACTGTAGTTGACACGATCAAGGCTTTGTTGAAAACAATTGCACAAAGTTGAGCATAGTATCCTGGTTTATCATGTCCCTCTGACAAGAAGTTTAAAATGTAAATCAAGTAATGCGTGGTTGAGCATCCTCTTATATAATACCGTACTGTTTTATATCAAGCTGAGTAGAGATATCTTCTATAATCCATTTTGCAATAAATGATTCGAAGATTTGACCACATATTGGTGTAAGAGAGATAATCGCAGCTGATCATGTGATGTTACGTTGCCAGATAGACATGAGTTGAAAATCTGAGTTAAAGAAATTGTGCTAATTCTAAGTGATTATTATTCAGTACAGTAGTTGCTTGCAGATCCAATCGGGCACCTGGAATGCCAACAGTTTTTGGTTTCAGATGACACATCCTCTGGATTTCACGATGCCTCTTTCCGGGTTACTTCACCTTAAGGCATTGGACAGATGCTCTGTAAAATGTAGCTTTGGCATAATTGATCTCCCGTTGAACTCTATAACGTAACTGAGGCCATTCATTCGCCTTGTTAGCGAATGCTTGTTGACGCCGTGCGATTGTTGTATAATGTGTCGAGTCATCCAGGGTTTGTCCATTGACGCTGTTTTCTGGAAAATAATGGGGGATTTGTTTGTGATCTCAGTCACGAAGAAATCAACTTGTTGAGTAGGTATCAAGCCAGTTAAAACGTCATCCCAGTTGTGGTTAACCATCCATTGGCCAAATGATCTTATGGATAAATCCCTGTATGGGCGTAGAGTGATCTTATTAGCTGTTTCGGTTACAACCGAAACAGCTCTTGTTTTCGTTAAAGTTTTTTTTTCTTTTTTAGCTGTTTCGGCAACTGCCGAAACAGCTATTGTTTTCGTTAAAGTTTTTTTTTCTTTTTTGGCTTTTCCGCAAATTGCGGAAAAACCTTTGTTTTTGTTCTCATTTTTTTTTTTTTAGCTGTTTCGGTGACACACCGAAACAGCTCTTGTTTTCGTTAAGATTTTTTTTTCTTTTTTTTCCCTTTTTTAGCTGTTTCGGTAACACACCGAAACAGCTCTTGTTTTCGTTAAGATTTTTTTTTTTAGCTGTTTCGGTGTACACACCGAAACAGCTCTTGTTTTCGTTAAGATTTTTTTTCTTTTTTTTTCTTTTTAGCTGTTTCGGCAATTCAGCCGAAACAGCTCTTGTTTTCGTTAAGATTTTTTTTTTCTTTTTAGCTGTTTCGGTGACACACCGAAACAGCTCTTGTTTTCGTTAAGATTTTTTTTTTTCTTTTTTTTTTTTTCTCCTTTTTCAGACTTTTTCTCCATAGGTTTAACACACGTTTCTTCCACCAGTCCACTTTGGCACTTTTTTAAATCCGATCGATTTCAGACTTGGTACATACTTAGACCACCACCCACAGATGGTCCTAGAAGAAATTCGTGACCGTGACGTCATCGGGTGTCGGGTTACGTCACATTAAAGATGCATTTTTCCCCATATGTTTTGTACACGTTTTAAAACACTCCAGTTTGGCATCTTCGTAAATCCGATCGACTTTAAACTTAATTCATACTTAGACCACCACCCACAAATGGTCCTAGAAGAAATTCGTGACCATGACGTCATCAGGTGTCGGGTTACGTCACATTAAAGATGCATTTTTCCCCATATGTTTTGTACACGTTTTAAAGCACTCCACTTTGGCCTCTTCGTAAATCCGATCGACCTCAGACTTTATACATACTTAGACCACCACCCACAGATGGTCCTAGAAGAAATTCGTGACCATGACGTCATCAGGTGTCGGGTTACGTCACATTAAAGATGCATTTTTCCCCATATGTTTTGTACACGTTTTAAAACACTCCACTTTGGCCTCTTCGTAAATCCGATCGACCTCAGACTTGATACATAGTTGCACCACCACCCACAGATGGTCCTAGAAGAAATTCGCGATCGTGACGTCATCAGGTGTTGGGTTACGTCACTTTAAAGATGCATTTTTCCCCATAGGGTTTGTACACGTTTTAAAACATTCTACTTTGGCACTTTTGTAAATACGATCGACGTTCGACTTGGTACACACTTAGACTACCACCCACAGATGGTCCTAGAAGAAATGTGTGATTGTGACTTCATCAAGCGTAAGGTTACTTCACATTAAAGATGCATATTGCCCCATAGGTTTTGTACACGTTTTTCTATATACTTTGGCACTATATGTCTGATTGACTTTTCACTTGGCAGATGACATTCGAAGTGACTTCATCAAGTGTTCATCACGTGCACAGAGTATTTCAAATAACTGAAACAGCTTGTGTTTGTCCACAAACACATTTCTAGTTCTTTTTTTAGCTGTTTCGGTAACACACCGAAACAGCTCTTGTTTTCGTTAAGATTTTTTTTTTTCTTTTTAGCTGTTTCGGTGTACACACCGAAACAGCTCTTGTTTTCGTTAAGATTTTTTTTTTTTTTTTTTGGCTTTTCCGCAAAAAAGCGGAAAAGCCTTTCTTTTTGTTCTCATTTTTTTTCTTTCTTCTTCTTCTTCTTCTTCTTCTTCTTCTTCTTCTTTTTGTCGCCTAAATCCCATAGACTTTGTACACGTTTTTTCTACACGCCACTTTTGACATTTATCTTTGTCATACGTCATTCAAAGTTAGCATAGTCATAGTCCTTATAGCAGAGATGTGCCCCGAAGAGTGACGTCATGATGACGTCATCGACTAATTTATTATAGATTTTTGAATATTTAATTTTTCCCATAGACTTTGTACACAAAATTTTAAAAAAAATTGTCGGTTTTCAAAGGACATTTTCGACTGTTTGCCAGTAATTGATTTACACCAAACTTTGTTAAAGCAAAGACCCTAATTCAAACAACATTGTGTAATGATGACGTCATGATGACGTCATCAGGTGTTTATTTATAGGCAATTAAATTGTGACACTTTTAATATTTAAAAATGCATAAGAAATCAACAGTACGCGTCCGCAGCATTCTGTTGCCGGCAAGTGGTAGAGTAGGTCAAGGTCTTTATTTCTTTCAGTGTGCGTGAAATCACGTGACCCTTGCTTCCGGTCGAAAAAGGCCCAAACCGGAAGTGGCTTATTATTTGAAAGTGGTAATAGATATGAACTTGCTTTTAACGGTGTTAGTCTCTTGGCCAATAGTATTCTTCAAATCATCTACCAATGACGTCATGCAATCTTCGAGCGCCCTCTAGCGACAGGTTGAAAATTAGCAAAAATGTATTTTGAATAGATGTCTGTGGCGAAGTTTGTCGGAATCGCCTAAATATTGGTGTATATAATGACCTTGACCACCTTAAGACGTGTGCGAAGTTTTAGGCGAATGACGTCATCAGACCGGAAGTTATACTAAAAAGACCCTTTTTCATTTGAAAATTCCTGAAAAATCAACCATGGCAGTTTTTATATTTGTTTTTACTTTAATTGTTGATTGAAGGGTAGGTCTAAAGCATTTCAAAGTTTCGAGGCGATAAGCGAACTCGAACATACCCTGCGCACGCTTAAAACTTCACCTTGACAATACCTCTGCTTCAAAACATGCACAGGACAGGACGTCCACAATGTACATGTACATGTACATGCACGTACGTTGTACATAGGCACATACATCGTATGTCAGTCAGCCTGCAGCGCACGTGTGACCACAGTGACCGTTTTAGCCGATTTTCGGCTAACTTTGACAGATTTTATGTTCATGCATGCGCATAGACAGTGACGTATTATAGCACTTTTGGCATTAATCTTTGTCAGATATCATTGAAAGTTAACATAAGCATAGTCCCTATAGCCAAGATGTGTCCCGAAGAGTGACGTCATGGTGACGTCATCAAGTGATTTATTATGGATTTATGAATAATTAATTTTTCTCATAGACTTTGTACACAGCTTTCTCCACAAGTCTTTCCCTATACAAACTGATATATCTTACTGAGTAGTTCTGAACTTCGGCTGAGAATTACTATGAGAAGGAAAAAGAAATCGTATTTTTTTACGCCTGTCATTTGATTAAAAATATTCCCAAGAGTTAGAATAGCAAGTAATATTTTATAAAAATGTTTTAGTTTAAAGGAAAATCACGCATTTAAAGGTGCAGTTTTTCTGCTGTGGGATTTTTAACCTATTGACTTTTCCCCTTTTTTAAGCCACCATTTTCATAACTTGGCGATCTGGAATCGTCATCAAAGTTACAGCCAAGGAAGATCCTCATACAAAAATTATGCCAAGACTACGACATCATGATGACGTCATCTTCAAGTGATTTATTATGGATTCATGAATAATTAATTTTTCTCATAGACTTTGTACACATCTTTTTCCACAAGTCTTTTCCTATACAACACTGATATATCTTACTGAGTAGTTCTGAACTTCGGCTGAGAATTATACGGAAGCTTAAAGTGACCATCCGAGTTTCAAGTTTCCGAGATAATTTATCTCGGAACGACGGAATACTGAGATAAAAACATGTCTTTTCGTGATATCGCATCTCGGAAAACTCGTCTTTCCCGGAATTCGTATCTCAGAAAGACGTCTTTGCCCAATATCACATCACGGAATGACATCTTTCCCAGAAATCGTATCTCAGAAAGACGTCTTTCCCTGATGTCGTATCTCGGAAAGACATCTTCTCCTGATATCGTATCTCGGAAAGACGTCTTTCCTTGATATCGTATCTCGGAAAGACGTCTTTCCGATATACGATATCAAGGAAAGACGTCTTTCCGAGATGATATATGAGAGAAAGACGTCTTAAGATGTTATATCAGGTGAAAACGTCTTTTCAAGATAAGATATTAGAGAAAGAACGTCTTTCCGAGATGAAAGACGTTTTTCCGAGATACAATATCAGAGGGAAACGTCTTTCTGAGATAAGATATGAGAGAAAGACGTCTTTCCGCCAGGGAAAGACGTCTTTCCGGGATATCATATCAAGGAAAGACGTCTTTCTGAGATGATATCAGAGAAAGACGTCTTTCCGAGATGTTATATCAGGGAAAGACGTCTTTCAGAGATACGATATCAAGGAAAGACGTCTTTCTGAGATGATATAAGAGAAAGACGTCTTTCCGAGATGTTATATCAGGAAAAGATGTCCTTCCGAAATGCAATATCAGTGAAAGCCGTCTTTCCGAGATACCATATCAAGGAAAGACGTCTTTCCGAGATGTTATATCAGGAAAAGACGTCTTTCCGAGATACCATATCAGGGAAAGACGTCTTTCCAAGACACGATATCAGGGAAACACGTCATAAATATCTTAGTAATCCATCTTTCCGAGATAAATCATCAAAGAAACGTGGAAACTCGAATGGTCACTTTAAGCTTCCGTAGAATTACTATGAGAAGGAAAAAGAAATCGTATTTTTACGTTAACCATTTGATTGAAAATATTCCCAAGAGTCAGAATATCAAGTAATATTTTATAAAAATGTTTCAGTTTAAAGGCAAATCACGTATTTAAAGGTGCAGTTTTTCTGCTGTGGGATTTTTAACCCATTGACTTTGTACACGTTTTCAAGCCACCATTTTTATAACTTGGCGATCTGGAATCGTCATCAAAGTTACAGCCAAGGAAGACCCTCATACAAAAATTATGCCAAGACTATGACGTCACGATGACGTCATCACCTATTTTTTTTATTGATTTTTGAAAATTTACGTACATATTGTGAAGTTTTATATCTACAGAAATGTAAGTCCGATTGGGTTGAAACTTGGTATGTGGCTATACCAGGAAGTGTTATAGATTAAAAATGAGCTGACGTCATGATGACGTCATCCTGAGATTTTATATGAATATTTATTTTTTTGGACCTTTTAGCCATATCTCCCGAATGCAACATGCAAAATGCAAAATTCTTTTTTGCATTTGGTCTGTTATGTAATAGCTATTCGTACAAAACTTGAAAAATGTGTGACGTCATCATGACGGAATCAAAATGCCATTTTCAAAACTCATATAAGGAAAGGTCCAATTGTCATGAAACTTGGGGGGTAGGTAGTTAATCATACTGGTATGCAAAGTTCGAAATGACGTTACGATGACGTCATCAAAAAGTTAAAAATAATTGTCGATTTTCAAAGTGCGTTTTCGACTCTTTGCCAGTAATTTATTTAGATCACTCTTTGTCCAAGCAAACACCTTGTACGCACGCACATACATCGTATTGCCGAGGTGAAATCCTGTCCACAGTGACCGTTTTAGCTGATTTTTCGGCTAACTTTGACAGATTTTATGTTCATGCATATTCAGGGCATATTATTGATAAAAAAAAATCATAATGCGGAAAAGCCCTATGTTCTGTTGCAAACAGACATACATCTCTAGTTTTTTTTTTTTTTTCTTCTCCTTTTTCAGACTTTTTTCCCATAGGTTTTGCACACGTTTCTTCTACCCATACACTTTGGCACTTTCGTAAATCTGATCAACTTCTGACTTGGCACATACTTAAACCACCACCCACAGATGGTCCTAGAAGAAATTCGTGATCATGACGTCATCAGGTGTCGGGTTACGTCACATTAAAGATGCATTTTTCCCCATATGTTTTGTACACGTTTTGAAACACTCCACTTTGCGCATTTTCGTAAATCTGATCGACTTCAGACTTGGTACATAATAAGATCACTACCCACAAATGGTCCTAGAAGAAATTCGTGATCGTGACGTCATCAGGTGTCACGTTACGTCACATTAAAGATGCATTTTTCTCCATAGGTTTTGTACACGTTTAAAAACACTCCAATTTGTGCACTTTCGTAAACCTGATCAACTTCAGACTTGGGAAATAATTAGATCACCACCAACAGATGGTCCTAGAAGAAATTCGTGATCGTGACGTCATCACGTGACAGGTTAAGTTACATTAAAGATGCATTTTTCTCCCATTGGGTTTGTACACGTTTTTCTTCAAACGTTGGTACACACTTAGACCATCACCCACCGATGGTCCTTGAAGAAATTCGTGGTTCTGTAGAAAAAGGTCACTGATTGTTCATCACGTGCACAGAGTATTTCAAATATCCGAAACAGCTTGTGTTTGTCCACAAACACATTTCTAGTTTCTTTTTTTTCCTTTTTTTCTTCTCCTTTTTCAGACTTTTTCTCCATAGGTTTAACACACGTTTCTTCTACCAATCCACTTTGCCACTTTTTTAAATCCGATTGATTTCAGACTTGATACATACTTAGACTACCACCCACAGATGGTCCTAGAAGAAATTTGTGATCGTGACGTCATCAGGTGTCAGGTTACGTCACATTAAAGGTGCAATTTTCCCCATAGGGTTTGTACACGTTTTAAAAAACTCCAGTTTGGCATCTTCGTAAATGCGATCGACTTTAAACTTAATTCATACTTAGACCACCATCCACAGATGGTCCTAGACGAAATTCGTGATCGTGACGTCATCAAGTGTCAGGTTACGTCACATTAAAGATGCATTTTTCCCCATGGGTTTGTACATGTTTTAAAATGTTCCATTTCGGCACTTTCATAAATCCAATCGACGTTACACTTGGTACACATTTAGACCATCATCCACAGATGGTCCTTGAAGAAATTTGTGATTGTGACGTCATCAGATGTCACATTACTTCACATTAAAGATGCACGTTTTCCCCATAGGTTTTGTACACGTTTTAAAATGCTCCTCTTTGGCACTTTCGTAAATTTGATCTACTTTATACTTGGTACACACTTAGACCACTACCCATAGATGGTCCTAGGAGAAATTCGTCATCGTGGCGTCATGAGGTGTCAGGTTACATCACATTAAAGATGCATTGTTTCCCTATTGGTTTTGTATACGTTTTTCTTCAAACTGAACTTCGGAAGTACAAGTCTGATTGGTATGCATATTCACATGGATGTGTTTTTTTATAGATGGAAATTGAAGTGAAGTCATCATCAAATGTCATGTGAAGTCCCTTAAAGGGGCATTTTATTCTTATATAGGTCTATATATCTACAGAACTAAAATGTTCGATTTGGTTGTAACTTGACATGTACATATTATAATGGGCTGTTATAGATGACATTTATAGTGACGTCACTGATTGTTCATCCCGTGCTCAGAGTATTTCCAATATCCGAAACAGCTTGTGTTTGTCCACAAACACATCTCTAGTTTTCTTTTTTTTTTCTCCTTTTTCAGACTTTTTCTCCATAGGTTTAACACACGTTTCTTCTACCAGTCCACTTTACCACTTTTTTAAATCCGATTGATTTCAGACTTGGTACATACTTAGACCACCACCCACAGATGGTCCTAGAAGAAATTTGTGATCATGACGTCATCAGGTGTCAGGTTACATCACATTAAAGATTCATTTTTCCCCATATGTTTTGTACACGTTTTAAAACACTCCAGTTTGGCATCTTCGTAAATCCGATCGACTTTAAACTTAATTTATACTTAGACCACCACCCACAAATGGTTCTAGGCTAAATTCGTGATCGTGACGTCATCAAGTGTCAGGTTACGTCACATTAAAGATGCATTTTTCCCCATAGGGTTTGTACATGTATTGAAACGCTCCATTTCGGCACTTTCGTAAATCCGATCGACGTTACACTTGGTACACACTTAGACCATCACCCACATATGGTCCTAGAAAAGATTTGTGATCATGACGTCATCAGCTGTCAGGTTACTTCACATTAAAGATGCATTTTTCCCCATATGTTTTGTACACGTTTTAAAACACTCCAGTTTGGCATCTTCGTCAATCTGATCGACTTTAAACTTAATTCATACTTAGACCACCACCCACTGATGGCTCTAGACTAAATTCGTGATCGTGACGTCATCAAGTGTCAGGTTACGTCAGATGCATTTTTCCCCATAGGGTTTGTACATGTATTAAAACGCTTCATTTCGGCACTTTCGTAAATCCGATCGACGTTACACTTGGTACACACTTAGACCATCACCCACATATGGTCCTAGAAAAGATTTGTGATCATGACGTCATCAGGTGTCAGGTTACGTCACATTAAAGATGCATTTTTCCCCATATGTTTTGTACACGTTTTAAAACACTCCAGTTTGGCATCTTCGTAAATCCGATCGACTTTAAACTTAATTCATACTTAGACCACCACCCACAAATGGTTCTAGACTAAATTCGTGATCGTGACGTCATCAAGTGTCAGGTTACGTCACATTAAAGATGCATTTTTCCCCATAGGGTTTGTACATGTATTAAAACGCTTCATTTCGGCACTTTCGTAAATCCGATCGACGTTACACTTGGTACACACCTAGACCATCACCCACAGATGGTCCTTGAAGAAATTCGTGATCGTGACGTCATCAGGTGTCACGTTACTTTACATTAAAGATGCACATTTTCCCTATAGGTTTTGTACACGTTTTAAAACTCTCCACCTTGGCACCTTCATAAATGCGATCGACCTCAGACTTAATACATACTTAGACCACCACCCACAGATGGTCCAAGAAGAAATTTGTGATCGTGGCGTCATCAGGTGTTGGGTTACATCACATTAAAGATGCATTTTTCCCCATAGGGTTTTTTACCGTTTTAAAACACTCTACTTTGGCACTTTTGTAAATTATGCGATCGACGTTAGACCTGGTACACACTTAGACTACCACCCACAGATGGTCCTAGAAGAAATTTGTGATTGTACCAATGCCGAGATGGGTTATAGATGAAAATTCATGTGATGTCCCTTAAAGGGGCATTTTGTTCTTTATAGGCCTATATTTACAGACCTATATGTTCGATTCGGTTATAACTTGACATGTATGTATAATGTGCTGTTATAGATGACATTTTTAGTGACGTCACTGATTGTTCATCACGTGCACAGAGAATTTCGTATATCCGAAACAGCTTGTGTTTGTCCACAAACACATCTCTAGTTTTTTTCTTCTCCTTTTTCAGACTTTTTCTCCATAGGTTTTGCACACGTTTCTTCTACCCATACACTTTGGCACTTTCGTAAATCTGATCAACTTTTGACTTGGCACACACTTAAACCACCACCCACAGATGGTCCTAGAAGAAATTCGTGACCGTGACGTCATCAGGTGTCAGGTTACGTCACATTAAAGATGCATTTTTCCCCATATGTTTTGTACACGTTTTGAAACACTCCACTTTGCGCATTTTCGTAAATCTGATCGACTTCAGACTTGGTACATAATTAGATCACTACCCAAAAATGGTCCTAGAAGAAATTTGTGATCGTGACGTCATCAGGTGTCACGTTACGTCATATTAAAGATACATTTTTCTCCATAGGTTTTGTACACGTTTAAAAACACTCCAATTTGTGCACTTTCGTAAACCTGATCAACTTCAGACTTGGCAAATACTTAGATCACCACCGACAGAATGGTCCTAGAAGAAATTCGTGATCGTGACGTCATCACGTGACAGGTTACGTTACATTAAAGATGCATTTTTCTCCCATTGGGTTTGTACACGTTTTTCTTCAAACGTTGGAACACACTTAGACCATCACCCACAGATGGTCCTTGAAGAAATTCGTGGTTCTGTAGATAAAGGTCACTGATTTATCATCACGTGCACAGAGTATTTCAAATATCCGAAACAGCTTGTGTTTGTCCACAAACACATTTCTAGTTTCTTTTTTCTTTTTTTAGCTGTTTCGGTGTACACACCGAAACAGCTCTTGTTTTCGTTAAGATTTTTTTTTCTTTTTAGCTGTTTCGGTAACACACCGAAACAGCTCTTGTTTTCGTTAAGATTTTTTTTTTCTTTTTTCTTTTTAGCTGTTTCGGTAACACACCGAAACAGCTCTTGTTTTCGTTAAAGTTTTTTTTTTCTTTTTTTTTTTCTTTTTCTCTTTCAGACTCTTCTCCATAGGGTTTGTACACGTTTTTCTTCTGCAAGGGCACTTTGGCACTTTCTTAAATTGCATCAACCTCATACTTGGCACACACTTAGACCACCATCCACAGATGGTCCTAGAAGAAATTGGTAATCATGACGTCATCAAGTGTCAAGTTACGTAACATTAAAGGTGCATTTTTTGTCCATAGGGTTTGTACACGTTCTTTTCTCCATAGGGTTTGTACACGTTCTTTTCTCCATAGGTTTTGTACACGTTCTTTTCTCCATAGGGTTTGTACACGTTCTTTTCTCCATAGGGTTTGTACACGTTCTTTTCTCCATAGGGTTTGTACACGTTCTTTTCTCCATAGGCATTGTGCACGTTGTTTTCTCCATAGGCTTTGTACCCATGGGGTCGGACAACTCGACCGTTATCCAACTTGACATTTTGACAGCGTGCGCGTGCATGCCTTGCCGCCCTACAGCTGGCCAGGTCCCCGCGCACTCTACGCGGTACAGTCATGATGCCACAGATTATGCGGCTTACATAAATGTGACGAACTTGTAGTTGGGTATGTGAGTTGGGATAATCATGATTTATCAGAAGTTAGCAACTTTAAAGAATTTCTTCAATGTTAATGTGGGATTTTTGGGGATTTGTTCAAGTGCGCCACGTTAGGAACGCTGGAAAGAATTCCATATAAGCCTCCACCTCTATGGGCCATGACAGGAAACGTCAAAGTATTTTTAAAGAAAATCTTGATTTTTTCCCCTCCTAAATTTCTGTTTCTTCGTCAGATTTACAACTTTTGGTACTTTTCAAGTCATATATAGGAAAATAACTGGAGTCCGTATATGGAATTCTTTCCAAGACGTCATTAAATTTAATTCCCTTCTCGTCTGCTCAGTACTATTGGTATTTTCACTCCCAACATAGTTGAACACATTTCGTTTTTCCTACTTCAAATATAGACACCAGAAATAAGTTGCTAAATACAGGTACACTTTGACACTTTCCTAAATCTATCCTTGACCCGCTATCATCATCTGCGCACCTGGGTATGTCCATAAATAAGGGGTCCAAAAGTGTGACATTTTTGGTGTCCCTGTTACACCGGACCTGTTAATTTGCCATTCAAGTGTCAATAAAAATGACTTCACTCTATTTTTCATTTGTTTACCAGGTAGTTTGCTTTACATAATCACTCTTAGAATCAGAGACATGTGTCCTGAATTACAAAATCTTACACAAGTCAGATGTAACTCGGACACCAAAATTGGACCCTAAATTTATGGAATCACCCACCTACATGTACGCTTTGCACGCGCACGCATTCCCAAACGCAAAGAAAAGGGGACTGCGCACACATTGAACCACGTGGATTTAGGACGTCTGACATAAATCGACTTCACACACTTGGCACACACGGCAAAAACTTGGAATCCCCACACAAAGGTTCTGGGTTCGATAGCCGCCGATGGCCACGTCAATCTTTTTCATTCGAAGACAGAAAAAACACCGAAACAGCTCGGTGTTTGTTTACCTACAAACACAACGTCCGTCTAGTTTTTCTTTTTTTTTCTTCTCCTTTTTCAGACTTTTTCTCCATAGGTTTAACACACGTTTCTTCTACCAATCCACTTTGCCACTTTTTTAAATCCGATTGATTTCAGACTTGGTACATACTCAGACTACCACCCACAGATGGTCCTAGAAGAAATTTGTGATCGTGTCGTCATCAGGTGTCAGGTTACGTCACATTAAAGATGCATTTTTTCCCCTTAGGGTTTGTACACGTTTTAAAAAACTCCAGTTTGGCATCTTCGTAAACGCGATCGACTTTAGACTTAATTCATACTTAGACCACCACCCACAGATGGTCCTACACGAAATTCGTGATCGTGACGTCATCAAGTGTCAAGTTACGTCACATTAAAGATGCATTTTTCCCCATAGGGTTTGTACATGTTTTAAAATGCTCCATTTCGGCACTTTCATAAATCCAATCGACGTTACACTTGGTACACACTTAGACCACCACCCACAGATGGTCCTAGAAGAAATTTGTGATCGTGACGTCATCAGCTGTCAGGTTACGTCACATTAAAGGTGCAATTTTCCCCATAGGGTTTGTACACGTTTTAAAAAACTCCAGTTTGGCATCTTCGTAAATGCGATCGACTTTAAACTTAATTCATACTTAGACCACCACCCACAGATGGTCCTAGACGAAATTCGTGATCGTGACGTCATCAAGTGTCAGGTTATGTCACATTAAAGATGCAATTTTCCCCATAGGGTTTGTACATGTTTTAAAACGCTCCATTTCGACACTTTCGTAAATCCGATCGACGTTACACTTGGTACACACTTAGACCATCACCCACAGATGATCCTTGAAGAAATTTGTGATTGTGACGTCATCAGATGTCACATTACTTCACATTAAAGATGCACATTTTCCCCATAGGTTTTGTACACGTTTTAAAATGCTCCTGTTTGGCACTTTCGTAAATTTGATCTACCTTATACTTGGTACACACTTAGACCACTACCCATAGATGGTCCTAGGAGAGATTCGTCATCGTGGCGTCATGAGGTGTCAGGTTACATCACATTAAAGATGCATTGTTTCCCTATTGGTTTTGTATACGTTTTTCTTCAAACTGAACTTCGGAAGTACAAGTCTGATTGGTATGCATATTCACATGGATGTGTTTTTTTATAGATGGAAATTGAAGTGAAGTCATCATCAAATGTCATGTGAAGTCCCTTAAAGGGGCATTTTATTCTTTTATAGGTCTATATATCTACAGAACTAAAATGTTCGATTTGGTTGTAACTTGACATGTACATATTATAATGGGCTGTTATAGATGACATTTATAGTGACGTCACTGATTGTTCATCCCGTGCTCAGAGTATTTCCAATATCCGAAACAGCTTGTGTTTGTCCACAAACACATCTCTAGTTTTTCTTCCTTTTTTTCTTCTCCTTTTTCAGACTTTTTCTCCATAGGTTTAACACACGTTTCTTCTACCAATCCACTTTGCCACCTTTTTAAATCCGATTGATTTCAGACTTGGTACATACTTAGACTACCACCCACAGATGGTCCTAGAAGAAATTCGTGATCGTGACGTCATCAGGTGTCAGGTTACGTCACATTAAAGATGCATTTTTCCCCATAGGGTTTGTACACGTTTTAAAAAACTCCAGTTTGGCATCTTCGTAAATGCGATCGACTTTTAACTTAATTCATACTTAGACCACCACCCACAGATGGTCCTAGACGAAATTCGTGATCGTGACGTCATCAAGTGTCAGGTTACGTCACATTAAAGATGCATTTTTCCCCATAGGGGTTGTACATGTTTTAAAATGCTCCATTTCGGCACTTTCATAAATCCAATCGACGTTACACTTGGTACACACTTAGACCACCACCCACAGATGGTCCTAGAAGAAATTCGTGATCGTGACGTCATCAAGTGTCAGGTTACGTCACATTAAAGGTGCAATTTTCCCCATAGGGTTTGTACATGTTTTAAAACGCTCCATTTCGGCACTTTCGTAAATCCGATCGACGTTACACTTGGTACATACTTAGACCATCACCTACAGATGGTCCTTGAATAAATTTGTGATTGTGACGTCATCAGATGTCACATTACTTTACATTAAAGATGCACATTTTCCCCATAGGTTTTGTACACGTTTTAAAATGCTCCTCTTTGGCACTTTCGTAAATTTGATCTACTTTATACTTGGTACACACTTAGACCACTACCCATAGATGGTCCTAGGAGAAATTCGTCATCGTGGCGTCATGAGGTGTCAGGTTACATCACATTAAAGATGCATTGTTTCCGTATTGGTTTTGTATACGTTTTTCTTCAAACTGAACTTCGGAAGTACAAGTCTGATTGGTATGCATATTCACATGGATGTGTTTTTTTTTATAGATGGAAATTGAAGTGAAGTCATCATCAAATGTCATGTGAAGTCCCTTAAAGGGGCATTTTATTCTTTTATAGATCTATATATCGACAGAACTAAAATGTTCGATTTGGTTGTAACTTGACATGTACATATTATAATGGGCTGTTATAGATGACATTTATAGTGACGTCACTGATTGTTCATCCCGTGCTCAGAGTATTTCCAATATCCGAAACAGCTTGTGTTTGTCCACAAACACATCTCTATTTTTTTTCTCCTTTTTCCACCTTTTTCTCCATAGGTTTTACACACGTTTCTTCTACCAGTCCACTTTGGCACTTTTTTAAATCCGATTGATTTCAGACTTGGTACATACTTAGAACACTACCCACAGATGGTCCTAGAAGAAATTCGTGATCGTGACGTCATCAGGTGTCAGGTTACGTCACATTAAAGATGCATTTTTTCCCCTTAGGGTTTGTACACGTTTTAAAAAACTCCAGTTTGGCATCTTCGTAAATGCGATCGACTTTAAACTTAATTCATACTTAGACCACCACCCACAGATGGTCCTACACGAAAATCGTGATCGTGACGTCATCAAGTGTCAAGTTACGTCACATTAAAGATGCATTTTTCCCCATAGGGTTTGTACATGTTTTAAAATGCTCCATTTCGGCACTTTCATTAATCCAATCGACGTTACACTTGGTACACACTTAGACCACCACCCACAGATGGTCCTAGAAGAAATTTGTGATCGTGACGTCATCAGCTGTCAGGTTACTTCACATTAAAGATGCATTTTTCCCCTTATGTTTTGTACACGTTTTAAAAAACTCCAGTTTGGCATCTTCGTAAATCCGATCGACTTTAAACTTAATTCATACTTAGACCACCATCCACAGATGGTCCTAGACGAAATTCGTGATCGTGACGTCATCAAGAGTTAGGTTACGTCACATTAAAGATGCATTTTGCCCCATAGGGTTTGTACACGTTTTAAAACGCTCCATTTCGGCACTTTCGTAAATCCGATCGACGTTACACTTAATACACACTTAGACCATCACCCACAGATGGTCCTTGAAGAAATTCGTGATCATGACGTCATCAGGTGTTACGTTACTTCACATTAAAGATGCACATTTTTCTCATAGGTTTTGTACACGTTTTTAAACGCTCCACTTTGGCACTTTCGTAAATTTGATCGACTATATACTTGGTACACACTTAGACCACTACCCATAGATGGTCCTAGAAGAAATTCGTCAACGTGGAGTCATGAGGTGTCAGGTTACATCACATTAAAGATGCTATGTTTCCATATTGGTTTTGTACACGTTTTTCTTCAAATTGAACTTCGGAAGCACAAGTCTGATTGGGTTAAAACTTGGTATGCAAATTCACATGGTTGTGTTATAGATGGAAATTGAAGTGACATCATCGTCAAATGTCATGTGAAGTCCCTTAAAGGGGCATTCTTTCATAGGTCTACGGGTATATCTATAGAACTAAAATGTTCGATTTGGTTGTAACTTGACATGTACATATTATAATGTGCTGTTATAGATGACATTGATAGTGACATCACTGATTGTTCATCCCTTGCTCAGAGTATTTCAAATATCCGAAACAGCTTGTGTTTGTTCACAAACACATCTCTAGTTTTTCTTGGTATTTAGTATGTTCCATACAGTTTGTGCACGTTTTTCTTCCACCAGTCGACTTTGGCACTTTTTAAAATCCGATCAATTTCAGACTTGGTACATACTTAGACCACCACCCACAGATGGTCCTAGAAGAAATTCGTGATCGTGACGTCATCAGGTTTGGGGTGACGTTGCATTAAAGATGCATTTATCCCCATATGTTTTGTACACGTTTTGAAACACTCCACTTTGGCCTCTTCGTAAATCCGATCGACCTCAGACTTAATACATACTTAGAACACCACCCACAGATGGTCCTAAAAGAAATTCGTGACCGTGACGTCATCAGGTGTCGGCTTACGTGACATTAAAGATGCATTTTTCCCCATATGTTTTGTACACGTTTTAAAACACTCCACTTTGGCCTCTTCGTAAATCCGATCGACCTCAGACTTGGTACATACTTAGACCACCACCCACAGATGGTCCTAGAAGAAATTCGTGACCTTGACGTCATCAGGTGTCGGGTTACGTGACATTAAAGATGCATTTTTTGTCCATTGGGTTTGTACACGTTCTTTTCTCCATAGGGTTTGTACACGTTCTTTTCTCCATAGGTTTTGTACACGTTCTTTTCTCCATAGGGTTTGTACACGTTCTTTTCTCCATAGGGTTTGTACACGTTCTTTTCTCCATAGGGTTTGTACACGTTCTTTTCGCCATAGGCATTGTGCACGTTGTTTTCTCCATAGGCTTTGTACCCATGGGGTCGGACAACTCGACCGTTATCCAACTTGACATTTTGGCAGCGTGCGCGTGCATGCCTTGCCGCCCTACAGCTGGCCAGGTCTCTGCGCACTCTACGCGGTACAGTCATGATGCCACAGATTTATGCGGCTTACGTAAATGTGACAAACTTGTAGTTGGGTATGTGAGTTGGGATAATCATGATTTATCAGAAGTTAACAACTTTAAAGAATTTCTTAAATGTTAATGTGGGATTTTCGGGGATTTGTTCAAGTGCGCCACATTAGGAACACGGGAAAGAATTCCCTATAAGCCTTCACCTCTATGGGCCATGACAGGAAACGTCAAAGTATTTTTAAAGAAATTTTGATTTTTTCCCCTCCTAAATTTCCGTTTCTTCGTCAGATTTACAACTTTTGGTACTTTTCAAGTCATATCTAGGAAAATAACTGGAGTCCGTATATGGAATTCTTTCCAAGACGTTTTGTATTCTTGTCAGACCTCGCACACAACTGTGGCACTGTTAAAGTTGTTTGCTGTCCTCTATAGTGTTTTAAATGATCTACCTATAATGAAACGTTCGAGATTGTCAGGATTATATTTCGAGGGGCAAAATTACATACAATCTGAGGAATCAATGTGTGCAGTTAAAAGGAGACAGTCATGTGACAAATGCAGGGGGCGGGGATAAAAGGATATCATCAGAAAAGGACAAAACTGGATACCAAGTGATGATTTGGGCAGTCATATACATGTAGGCTGATAACGTTTTGAAAGAATATCAGAGGTGCTTAGTAAACTACATGTAAAGAGTACAAAATTCACATAGAAGCACCCCTCCCCCCATTGCATAACCATGCCCATTGCCTACCATGTGGGGAAAAAATCATCGTTGTTTTCAGTCAAGAAATGTGATATATAAGGGACACTTTTTATTTTGCTGAAATGTCTTTCCAGAGGATCTGAAATTCATTTTTAGAGGTCATGTGTCAATTCCTTCTGAGAAAGTACATGGAAATCAAAAGTATTTAAAGACATGTATGCCATAAAATGATTTGTAAAAAATAATATCTATATATATAAGAGAGAGTTTAACTCGGCCTGCGAGACGATGTTTGCTCATGAAAGGATCCAAGACCGCGGGCTCCCGCGGCGCCAAAATCGCTCCACGTCCGTGGAAAAATGCGGAGGGTGTCTTCCGGCGGGTCGGACACTTCGGGTCGTCCTTATTTTCCCGTATGGACCGGCGATCCTTTTCGTCGATTTTTCGTGACTGCATTTTGCGCAGGAATTTGCCGTCGTGTGGGCTTTCACGTTGACTGCCTGGCCGCCCCCCGTGCTGGCTTTTCTGCGTGTCTAGACTGTGCGAGGTCAGCGAGGCCAACGTAGGGGTTTCGTTTACGTGTTCTACTCGGCTGTTCGGCAAAAGCGTTCACCAAACGTTAGTATGGGGTGACCTTGGTAAAATATGTTTTGTCCATGGTGCGTGGCCACCAAGTGTCCCTATTCTTTCATATGCTTCGCTTGCCGCCCCTGCGCCTAGTGCAACGAATACTCAGAAGGACTACACATTAGTATGCCTAGCGCGGTCTGACCAATCGAAAGTCTACACTGCGTGGCACTTCCCGGCTATGCGTAAAACCGTCACTGGCAACGCGCACTGCAGCCTTCTCCACACTCTGGAAACGAGGTTGAGTCTACGGTGCTCGCTATTTGAAGCGCAAGCATGTGACGTCGCGTGATAGAGTGCTGTTGCTTCCATAATGTGTTTACAGCTCCATGCACCAGGCACCAAGGCTGAGCGTTGTGAGTTCGCTGCCCGCCACGCATAATTCAGTGTCGCGGTATAATCCCCAAATTAAACGAGAGAATTGAAGTTTGATTAGGATTCTACCGATCCTTTACCGTAATGAGGAATCACGTGAGATTGTATTGTTTGGTATTTAAGGTATGCCACTCTTCAAAGAAAAGAATGCTATCTGCGCGCATATAAGGGGCACCATGCCCATTCAACCGTCAGTGTTCAAAGTACACATTACACTGGTATCAGTGACCAGGGTGGGGGAGCGCCATGTCCCTTAAAATGGAAAAAGTAGGGTGGGTGTCACGTGATTCCTCATTACGGTAAAGGATCGGTAGAATCCTAATCAAACTTCAATTCTCTCGTTTAATTTGGGGATTCTACCTCACCATTACCTCCATTCAGAATCACGTGAGACTTCAAAGCTAGAGGACAGTGTAATGTGTCCAAAAACAACCATAAACCAACCATAAAACACATCAGTGTGTTCAACATGTGATTTAATTTTATTCACTTGAAATTAACTCATTGTCATTGCTTCCTAAAACTGAATTAGCAAATACTGTCTGTGGGGTTTCTTCCCCAATATTCCTTTCATAGAATTTTGCAAACGTGGCTGCGTTTGTCCATCCTGCTGTTTTTAAAATAACGTCAACAGGGATTCCCCTACTACTGGCTGCTGAAGTTGAAGCTGATCTGAAACTGTGGGCTTTGAAAACAGATACATCGATGCCACTTTGAACTAAAACCTGTCTCAGCCACCTGCTAAGGGTCGCTGTACTTATCGCATTGTGTGGGGGTGCATAACTCAGAAAAAGCTTAAGATTACCTTTGCGTAAAGATTTTGTACGCTTTATATACTCTAGTAATGTACGGACAACACACAATTTTTTATCTGGCCGGTACATTGAAAAAATTACAATTGGTTGTGGCTTGCCCAACTTTGACGTTTTAGTTAAATCTGTAATTGTAAACTTAACGAGTGCGTCTCTAACAGTCATATTGTCTAATCTGAGCAAAGACAATGTTTGAGCTCGTTGACCTGATGTTAACGCACTGAGCGATACAAGTTTGTAACTTAGTTGTTGTAGACTAATTTCACTCAGGGGCTCTAGACTACGGATGTACCGGAGCGCTTTGCTAACATCCCATGTGCTAGTGTAGCGAGGAAGCTGTGGTCTCAAGTTATATACTCCACGCATAAACCTTACAGTTAGTGGATGATCCCCAAATGTGGTATCATTGTTCATGCAAATTATTGACGATAAAGCACACCTCGCTGTGTTAATGGTACTGTACTGGGCCCCGTTGTCAACCAGCTGGGTTAAAAACTGTAAAGCTGAGCTGAAAGGGGGATGAATGGGATGGACTTGTTGTTCAGAACTGAAACGTAACCATTTGCGTAATGCTGAACTGTACTGTTTACGTGTCCCGATTCTCCAGGATTGTATGATAATGTTGATTGTCTCATCTGAAAGTCCTTTCTCAATGAGGGAGTTCCTGACAAGTGTGCCGCACACAGAACTAGACTGGTTGCTAGTGGGTGTTGACGCTCTGGGTCGTGAGGTAGACGCAGGAGTGTCTTGGACTTGGGTAGTAGGACTGGCTCTGTTGTCAATAGACGTAGTAGTCTTGGGAACCAAAGCTGTGTTTTCCAGAAGGTGAAGATGAGCACTCCTGTAGCACTGTCCATTTCTATCTTCTGTAAGACTCTGTCGATTAGAGAAAAAGGTGGAAAACAATAAATAAGTTCATTTTCCCATGGTACTGAAAAGGCATCGCAAGTTTTTGCCTGTGGGTCTGGCAGCCAAGATATGAAAGATTTGATTTGGCAGTTTGTTCTGGAAGCAAACAGATCTATAGTCGGTTCAAAACCCCAAAACGACATGACGTGGCAAAACACATTAGGGTCAAGTTGCCACTCAAGATTATCATTAAATGATCGTGATAGGGAATCAGCCATGGTGTTATTGACACCCGGAATGTGACGTGCAATTAACCATATGTCATGTTCTATACACCACAGCCATATTCTCTTGGTTAGCTGATTAAGTTCCAGTGAATGGCATCCACCCATATGATTTATATATGATACTCCAGTGGTATTATCCATTGATACGGATATGGTTTTACCTTCGACGTGCGATACAAACGAACAAAGGCCATAGAAAACAGCCAACAGCTCAAGGTAATTAATATGAAATTGAGTTTCATTAGCAGTCCATCTTCCATTAGCTTTAAGATTAACTGTGGAGCAATAGGCCCCCCATCCACTATTGGATGCATCTGTCTCTATTTGCAAGTTGCTCACTTTAGGCAAAATAGAACGTGACGCAGTGTGCAAATTTGACATCCACCACTGCAACTCACTCTTTGCTTCTTTTGTCAAAGACATTTTGCTTGAAAATTTCCTCCGTTTTCCTTAAGTGCTGCATCTTTCCTAATTTCAAGATTCCTGTAAAACAGGGGACCCAA
Organism: Patiria pectinifera; assembly: GCA_029964075.1. Taxonomy (NCBI): domain Eukaryota; kingdom Metazoa; phylum Echinodermata; class Asteroidea; order Valvatida; family Asterinidae; genus Patiria; species Patiria pectinifera. The sequence goes on along the minus strand of CM057149.1, from coordinate 27,393,662 downwards.
TGGTACTCCTGGAAAGCAAGAAACCAGTTTCCCAATTACTTGAGCGACAAACTGTACACTCGGCCATGTCTGGCTGACTAAGGAACGACATAACTTCACAATTGGTTCAATTTTATCAGCAGGAAGTCGGACTTTCATTTCATTTGAATTTATGACGAACCCTAGAAACTGCAATTCATTTGTAGGGTGTAAGCAGGATTTTTTGTCATTGATGACGAAACCCAAATCATTCATTAGATTACATCAAGCGAGGATGTTCTGTTTGCATTCCTCTTTAGTGTCGCCAATGAGTAGCGAATCATCAATATAGTTGGCAGAGATATGACCCAAATTGCGGAGTGATGCTACTGCTGGTTTCATAACCTTTGTAAAAATGCGTGGGGCACTTGTTAGTCCAAAACATAAGCAGGTAAACTGCCACAGTTTGTTTCGCCATTGGAAACGCAAGTACTTTCGATGTTCGCATGCCATGGGTATTGTAAAGTAGGCGTCCTTGAGATCAATGGATGCCATGTAACAATTGGGACGAATCAGAGTTAATGCATATTCAAAAGTTTCCATTTTGAAGTGATGGTATTCAACAAATTTGTTGAGGCCTTTCAAATTAATGATTGTTCGCATTGATCCATCTTTTTGCGTCTGAGAAATATGTTCGATATGAACTGTCCTTTGCAAGGATTTACGTGAACAATTGCACCTTTGTCGCACAAAGCTTTGATTTCATCATCTACCATTTGTGACATAGTCTCGGGAAATTCCGCCGGTTTGGGCGGACAAGATTGATAAGGTATTTCCTTAAATTCAATATGGCAATGAGACACCGTGTCAAGAACCCATGCATCGGAAGTAATTGCTTTCCAATTCGACACAAAATGTCGCAGTCTGCCTGCGATTTGATTTTGACAATGTAAAGAGTACTTACTCCCTTTCTCAGTGGAGTTCTGTGTGTCGGGACCTGCCGTTGGCGTAGGTTTGTCATAGCTGTTGTAGGTTCGTCTCTGATAACCATAGCTGGCAGTAGAGTTTCCTCTTCTGTAATAGGGCGTTCTCTGCTGACGACCACGATACATGTATCTGTGATCGGAAGTTGGCCGGGTGAATCCGCCACGCCCACCTGGTTTGCGACCACCAAGTGCAAAGTCAGAGCCATATACCTTGGAACTGATCTTGTTTGTTTCTTGAATTGCCTTGCATGATTGTACCAGGTCATTTCCAAAGAGCAAGTCAGTAACTGGAACCTGTGAGGAGCATAGTGGTGCATATCGAGCACTCAGATCTGGTCGAATAAAATCGCGTCTACGAATGTTAAGAAGCGAGTTCCCATGACCCATTATTGCTACCGCGTCAATCAGGGTTTTAATAAGCCCCGCGGTATCCAAAGTATTGTTTGCTGCGGTCTTTGCATTCCGCACTTGCAACAATTGGTCTACTGCCTTAGTGGTTGCAATTGATGCACATACAAATGCCTCTTGTATTTTTTGGAATTTCACATCCCTTGTTCTCGTGCCTGGTTTGAGAAAGGCCCAAATTTCAGGGTTTACCTTTGTCAATGCAAGGTTCCCACAATTTTTAGGGCGGTCATATGTCTTCATTTTTTCGTTCAACTTTTCTTGTTGAATTTTACCATGTGCCAACGAGTTTATAGTTTTTGCCAACTGTTCATTGATAGCAGGGCCTTCTTTTTTTATCGTTTTCAACGAGTGAGGCCATTTCAGAGAGGAGTTCATCGTCCTCTTGGTCAGTACCCGTAGGTTGAACTGAGTCAGTTTGCAACAGGTTAGTTACCTCATCTTCAGAGTAATAATCGCCCCTTTCGGGTACGGCTGTATTAGCACAGGATTGCTCGCCCTCTTCAGGTGCGAACTGAACTGAAGGCGCTGCCATGTTCGCAATTTCGCTGCTGAGCTTATTAGCGCCAGTGCTAGATTTGACAATGCGAGAAGCCGGCGCGTTTTGCTTGGCATAAGCCTCGGTGAGACTTGTGACCGTCTGCTGCAGATTATACACCATATCGCGCAAATCAGGCTCATCATCATCGGCGCTCTTGCGCTTTCGTGTAGGCGCTGATTTAGCTGAGTGCTTGCGTTTTTGCTTTGGCGCGGGTGTGGCAGGCTGCAGTGCTACCTGTGTCAGTTCAGACATCTCTGCATGCAGTTGTGCAGTAACTAATGCTTCGTCCTCGGACGGATTGGCATGAATTTCAATGGAACATAAGTCCGTCATTATAACAGTGGCCACAGCGTGGTCCTATGCGCGCTGAGTGGCGATACTTCGCGTGTAACACCAAAAATACACTGACGGTTGAATGGGCATGGTGCCCCTTATATGCGCGCAGATAGCATTCTTTTCTTTGAAGAGTGGCATACCTTAAATACCAAACAATACAATCTCACGTGATTCTGAATGGAGGTAATGGTGAGGTAGAATTTCGGGGGCCTGTTTGGGGTCAACGAAGGATCGATGCATTGCTTCAAATATCGCGATAAAGTTGAATCGACTTCTTCCTCGCAGACGGTGTCGCAAGTTGTAAGAAGTCAAGTTTACGTTTGTTGAAGAGTCCAATACTGAAACTTAATTGTGATCGACCTTCCTCCATGATTCAGACCGAATTTTATCAACACTCAACATTTTCATTTCAAATGACACCTTCACGTTTAATTGCATTATGATTTATTGTCAAAATTGTACATACAATCAGCCTTCGCCTGTGTACTACAGTAACCTTTTCACTACGTTTTCCAAATGCGACTGCCTCACAAAATGCCAATTTAACAGACCAACGGGAACATTTACAGACAGTTGCCATGGTACATAATTATCATGTGTGTGAATCGACGGGGGATAGGGGGAACCAAAGCACCCCCCCCCCCCACACACACACACACATTTTAAAGCGGGGGACATTGTTGGTCCCCCGCCCCACCCACCCCCACTTTTTCTTCCCCGAAAAAAAATCGTTGCCTACAATAATGATTATATTGCTCAGAATGCATGTAGCTGATTCAATTACTCCAAACTCAAAACTTTAAAAGATGACCTTTTGCTCAAATTGGTTTTAGTGGTCAGAAATTGCCTCAGATCACACCACAGAAATTGCTTTTCTATAACTGCATGTCTCCCCAACTATATCCCCCATTTACATTTAACTCTCCACATTGTCATCCACAACACTACGCCCTACCCGATCTATGATCGGGTAAATCAGCTTGTATAAGCATACAGACACGAAAAGGGCAATTCACTTCAATTCATTTATTTTATTTGCATTTTACAATTTTAAAAAGAATTGTGATAGTAATTACCAATTTTAACCATTAATGTACATAGTTATAGTTGAACACATTTCTGATGCTACACATGTACTCTTTGGGTGAAGAAAGAAAAATGCACTGTAATGTGACAGAGTGATCAATTTTTAAGTGTAAAACACTAATTAGTTATATCTTCAAACATGAATTGTCAATTCATATTGGTTGATCCATAGACGATGTGATATACATGTACATTTACGGTGTAATAGCAATCGTACTGCGTATCAAGCTACCGTTCCCAAACGCAAAGAAAGGAGGACTGCGCACACATTGAACCACGTGGATTTAGGACGTCTCAGACATAAATCGACTTCACACACTTGGCGCACACGGCAAAAACTTGGAATCCCCACACAAAGGCTCTGGGTTTGATAGCTGCCGATGGTCAGGTCAATCTTTTTTATTCAAAGACAGAAAAAAACACCGAAACAGCTCGGTGTTTGTTTACCTACAAACACAACGTCCGTCTAGTTTCTCTTTCTTTTTCTCTTTTAGACTCTTCTCCATAGGGTTTGTACATGTTTTTTCTTCAGCAAGGGCACTTTCGCACTTTCTTAAATTGCATCAACCTCAGACTTGGCACACACTTAGACCACCATCCACAGATGGTCCTAGAAGAAATTCGTAATCATGACGTCATCAAGTGTCAAGTTACGTAACATTAAAGGTGCATTTTTTCTCCATAGGGTTTGTACACGTTCTTTTCTCCATAGGGTTTGTACACGTTCTTTTCTCCATAGGTTTTGTACACGTTCTTTTCTCCATAGGGTTTGTACTCTACGCACACTACGCGGTACAGTCATGATGCCACAGACTTATGCGGCTTACGTAAATGTGACAAACTTGTAGTTGGGTATGTGAGTTGGGATAATCATGATTTATCAGAAGTTAACAATCATGCCCATTGCCTACAATGTGGGAAAAAAATCATCCTTGTTTGCCATTCAAGTGGCAATAAAAAATTGGACCCTAAATTTATGGAATCACTCACCTACGCTTTGCACGCGCACCCGTTCCTAAACGCAAAGAAAAGAGGACTATGCACACATTGAACCACGTGGATTTAGGACGTCTGACATAAATCGACTTCACACACTTGGCACACACGGCAAAAAATTAGAATCCCAACACAAAGGTTCTGGGTTCGATAGCCGCCGATGGCCACGTCAATCCTTTTTATTCAAAGACAGAAAAAACACCGAAACAGCTCGGTGTTTGTTAACCTACAAACACAACGTCCGTCTAGTTTTTTTATGTTCTTATGTCAGGGAAGAACAGCTATCAGATTGACAAGAATACACTTGTGGTCACTTTCCCCCAAGGGAGCTAGCTGTATTACTTTGTCTAACAAAAATGGATAGTTGGTGAATAATTTGTCAAGGGTGACATCTCCGCTTGTGGTAAATTGATAAAGCTGGGTCATCCTGGAATGAAGTCACAGAGAATCACAGTTAATTAAATTCATTTCATTGAAATCCCGTAGTACTGCCTCTTGTTGCAAGTGATTTCATGAGAGCACCCAGGCGGCCAGCTGCATCGCCTTGTACATGGGATGCTGTTGAAGATTGTGACTAATTAAAGGAGATCTGGGCACTGTGATCACAGTACTCATATTCCATTGGCGGATACAGCGGGGGCGGGGGGGCCGCAGGGTGTGCACGCCCCCGGCAAATATTTTAAAATATATACTATAGGTGAAAAACAGACGGTGATCCGACGGGCCACTCGTTTTGAGTTTGAGGAAGAACAATCGTTCAAAAGGCATGGCAATTTTCACGCACCTCGTAAGACTTTATGCGCGGGTTATGATGGCCGCACGGTACGCGGATAAAACCAAGGTAAAACAAACTGTAGTGGAGTCTCATTTCGCGTATTTTTAGCGCGTCATACGTCCAGGAGACTCGCGGACAAGTGCCGCGTACAATGTGTATGAAGTCAAACCGTTTTCACGCTCCGGGCTTGGTGACTACACAAAATCAAACACTGGCCACGTCAGATTCTATTAAAATATTTTTCTGATACGTTTCATGCCAGTTTGACACACTCCCCAAATATGCACCCGCTGAAATGAAATATTTAAATTCATGTCAGTCAGGCCCTGTCACACGTCTGCGTATCCTAATTCCTTATGAGTTGCGCATTGACATTTTTTCATACGCAGTCGTACGCACAATACGCACCTCATATGTATCTCTATCGTTTTGTGTAAGTTTAATGTACGCAGGCATACGCATGGTACTGCCCAGTACGCTGGATAGTTTTGGGCATGCACAAAACTACGCTGCGTACGCTGTTACGCAGGTCATAAGTTATAAATACGCAGCGCATCGGTCCCGCATCGGTCGAGCACGGTACGAGTACGCTATGTGTTCGTGGGGGATAAGCGGTAAACGCAGTAATACGCTGACCTCCCGGCATGCACCCCGTCAGCATATGAGCCGCCTATATTGGACGTATACATAACGTACTTGCTGTACGAACTCATAGCGAATGCCGACGTATTGCGTCAGGCATGTGGTCGGCATAAGTCGGGTGCGTCCGGAATACGCTCGGCATGCGCACTGCATACTGACCTATTCGCAGCCCGAAAAATAATGTTGTGCACTGCATACGCAACGCATACGAATCTCATACGCAATGGATGCGCTGAATTCGTTACTTGTACGCTAGATGTGCGTCGCACATAAGTCAAAGTGATCAAAACATTTCGACGTTAATTGAGCGTACGGCTGCGTATTGAAATTTTTTGATAAGGAACTCATAAGGAATTAGGATACGCAAAGGTGTGACAGGGGCTTTATGTAACCGAGCGCGGAAAAATTGCAAATTATGTGCATGCTCTCAACTTTAGGGCCCTGTCACACTTCTGCGTATCCTAATTCCTTATGAGTTGCGCATTGACATATTTTTCATACGCAGTCATACGCACAATACGCACCTCATATGCATCTCTATCGTTTTGTGTAGGTTTATGTACGCAGATATACGCATATACGCCAAGTACGCAGGATAGTTTTGGGTATGCACAAAACTACGCTGCGTACGCTGTTACGCAGGTCATAAGTTATAAACACGCAGCGCATCCGTCCCGCATCGGTCGAGTGCGTTACGAGTACGCTATGTGTTTGTGACACACCCCGTCAGCATATGAGCCGCCTGTATAAGACGTATACATAGCGTACTTGCAGCGCAGATGCAACGCACGATGAACGGCGAGCGGCGGAAATGCGGCGGGAATACGCTCAGAAGTGCGTCCGGAATACGCTCGGCATGCGCACTGCATACTGACCTATTCGCAGCCCGAAAAATAATGTTGTGCACTGCATACGCAACTCATACGCATCTCATACGCAATGGATGCGCTGAATTCGTTACTTGTACGCTAGATGTGCGTCGCACATAAGTCAAAGTGATCAAAACATTTCGACATTAATTGAGCGTACGGCTGCGTATTGAAATTTTTTTATAAGGAACTCATAAGGAATTAGGATTCGCAAAGGTGTGACAGGGGCTTTAGGCTTTGAATACAGAAGAAATTTCTTAGGAGCAAGAGTGGATAGGCCTATATGCATTTGAAACAAATGAAACAAAATATCCCCTCATAATTTAAAAAAAACTTCTGCTAAAAAAATCAGGGGAAAGTGGCCAGGAAACGCCTCAGACTGCACCACAGAGCATCTACGATCCAAAATTTACAGGGGCCCTTAAGCGGGCCCCGGACCCCACGCCGTAAGGGCTTCGAGCTCCCCGCTCGCATTAGTCCTCCGGTCAAATTTCCTCTATGTTATTATTTCACTCTAGCGGTACCCTCACCTTTTTCGTACCTTCAGCAGCGAATGGCTGAGACTCGGACTACAACTGGCCTGAAACCCATTCCAAAATAAAAAGTTGTGAAAAAATACGAACATGGAACATGGTTCTCAACTTTGAGTACATAACAAACTTTATAGGGTACAACAAATAACAAATTTCATTGGAATTTTCAATAAAACATTTTCTAAACGGCGCGCGCAGGTCCTGGACCCTTCATAACAATTCCAGCCCCCCCCCCCCCGGCAAATGGCATCCGCCCCTGTATACTGTCAGTTTTTGCAGTGGATACCATGGTTGTGTTTTCCAAACTGGTGCAATTAACAGAACTGTGGCTTCTTCTACTTCAATTTAGAGATATCCAAGAGATATCCTCAAATTAGATTTTGCCCTTCACCGACGTTTAAACACTGTATACTCAGTGTGTTACCTCCCGAGTGAAAGTTGGAAAAAATCACTCGGGTGGGACTCGAACCCACGACCTCCTGCTTTCTAGTGCAGATGTCTTACCACTCGACCACCGAGCTAACGGGATCGATTGGCTGGTTCGAATCTGATGTACATAGCAGCGGGTACCGCATAAACTATTATAAGATGGAATTTTTGCGTCGGGGTGATATAAATCAAATTAGGTTTTGCATTGAGTATACAGTGTTTAAACGACGGTGAAGGGCAAAACTTGATTGGATTTATATCACCCCGACGCAAAAATTACATCTCATAAGAGATATCCTGTCATGTTGCTGCAGCTTATGGTGAATGAGTCCACTTGCCATGCCTGTGCATCTGGGTGCCACGATCCGATTCTTGGAATCTGTTGAGCCGTGACGCAAACAGATCGACGGTTGAAAGTCATCTTTTCCAACATTGCTCTGATTTTTTTGGGAAGAAGATGTAACTCTGTGCGGTCGTTGAAGTTCTGCGACATTTCGTGTGCTACATGACGCTTTTGGTTCCTGGGGGTTATTCTAACGACAGTGTTATTTCTCTGTGCAGACGCCATGTCCGGATCTTTACTGCAAGGGATGACAGTTCAAAAGAATGAACCCTCCCCCCCCCCCCCCCACCCTTTGTGGCTGATGTATGACATGATTGACTGTCATGTTGTCGACCTGTAGTTAAATGTGTAAGTTGCGTCGATGGTTCATCAATGCCCGAAGGGTAGTCCTCTGACATGTGTAGATTACATGTAACATGTATGTACATGTACCGGTATGTTCCAATAGCGGCCGCCTGCCGCCTGTGCGGATTTCGGACATGCAAACACACCAACCCTGTTATGATGCGTCTGTCTGGATCACTACATCCAGTGTCGGGTTGAAAAGTGTCTGGCCGTTCCAAATTCTTACACATTGTATCCATCTTTTCAACTCCTCCTTGGAGGCGTGATGGAATATGACTACTTGAGAATCGTAGGAATTGCTGTGGTGAAGTGTCGTATCTGCATCTGCATCTGCATCAATACTGCTCAACACTCCTTGTTGCATTGCAGTTGGAGTAAACTGAGCAGGGTTGTAAGTGCGCATGGATGATTCTAGTTTCTTAAGTGCTTGTACAGTTGTTGCTTGAAGGGTAGTTTGTCAGTGATCGATGTAATATTCACAGGTAATTGATTCCACTCGGTTACAGTCCTTGGAAAAAAGGAGTAGTTATAACAGTCCTTTCTTGCGGTGATTGCGGTTGATGCGGTGCTCCTTTCTTCTCAATGAGAGAGTATCCCATTTCAGTGGTGAGATCATAGCAGATGGGCTGCTCTTGTGGTCGTAGTCTCTAAACACAAATCTTGCTCAACTACGTTGGACAGCTTCAATCTGTGTTATCTGATCTTGTGTATATGGATCCCAAGCAGCCGAGCTGTACTCTAAGTGAGGTCTAACAAATGTGGTATAAGCCTTGGTCTTGATTCTTTTTGAGCAGATGAAGATGTTGCGACGTAGAAAGCCTAGGCTGCGGTTTGCAGTGGAAGTGATCTTGTTGATGTGTTGATTCCATCCGAGGTTGCTTGTGATGTCAACGCCTAAGTATGTATGACTGTCGGTTTCCTGGAGGGTAGTGGTGCCTAGTCTGTATTTGTAAGTCGATGGGTTCTTGGAGTGAGTAACTTTCATGACGAAGCACTTCTCTGAGTTGAACTCCATTTGTCAGGTCTTTTCCCATTCTTTGAAGGTGTCAAGGTCCTGTTGTAAACGTTCGGCGTCTTCTGGTTTCTCGATTGTGTTGTAAAAGATGCAGTCATCTGCGAAGAGTCGAACAGATGAGGGGATGTTGCACGTCAAGTCGTTAATAAACAGCAGGAAGAGCAAGGGGCCGAGGACGGTGCCTTGGGGGACTCCCGAGTCTACGTGTACCCACTCCGAGTGACTTCCATCGATGACAACTCGTTGGTGACGGTCTTTTAAGAAGGATGAAATCCATTTGTAGGTGTTCCCCCTGATGCCATAGTGGTTGATTTGAGAAGTAGTCTGTTGTGTGCCACTTTATCTTACTTAATCTTGCCTTGCTGCAGATTTTCAGTAATACAATGGGGCTGGAAACACCGCTTGTATGCTTGAGGACAAATACGACCGATGAGCTGAGCTAAGTCGCCGACTGTTGGAGAGCTTGCCTGTAAAACGTCTTGGCAGTGATTGACGATTTGGTTGACTTTCTCTGCTGGTCGAGACAATGTCATTGTTTCGGAGTTGTTGTGAAACCAGAGGTACACGTTTGTGATTTGCTGTGCAGGTTGGAATTGTGATATTTCCTGCCAACCGCCTGGCAGACTAATCCGACCAAGGACACTTTTCAACTGTGCAACAACACACTCAATTGAAAGCACCATAGCTGTCAACTCAAGGTGCTTCAGAGTTCCTCGGAGCAACACAGATAAATTCAAGTACTCGTTCTTCAACAGAACTATGATTGACTGGAACCATCTGGAGGAATGCGTAGTCCAAGCCGACTCTGTTGACACCTTCAAATCCCTCATCAGCCGCGGACCAGCTCTCTCAATAGGTTACTGTACAACAAACACACTCTCTCACCCGTTGCTCTTATGCCAGAATGGGTTTCTTGCTACACCTACAGATACAGATACAGATACAGAATTCTAGTTCCTGAAGTGAAGTTGTCGTGAACTAGAGATTTTTGGTGCACTCTTCCGCAGAACTGCCCAGTATGAGTACAATATTGTCGAGATAAAATACACAACAAATTCCCTGTGCTCGGAGTTATGCTGCCACTGGCTTCAGAACTTTTGTAAATGTTCGAGGGGCCGCACTTGACACCCCATAATGGGAGGCTTGCAAATTGGAACAATTGGTCCAACTATATGAAACGAAGATACTTTCGATAATCCTGATCAATAGGAATCATAAAATAAGCGTATTTGAGATCAATGGAACCTAAAAACTCCTGTTATTAGTAAATATTTAACACTTATTCAAGGAACGAAGATTTATCAATGGCCGGAGCTCTCCTGACTTTTTGGGGATCAAAAACAAAGTCGAAATAAAAAAACCTGGCCAATCACCAGTTCTTTCATGGGGACTGCCCCGCTATTAACTAGCTTTTGAACTTCCTTCTGAACAATCTCCACTTGAGATTGAGAATTCATTTCTGTTGCATGTATTCTGTGCTGTAATTGTATGAAGCCCGGAAAACGAGCAGGGAGAAAATGTTTGTTTTTTTGCAATTTGCTAATTTGTTCCAACGAATTGCTAACTCGTTCACACGAATTGCTAACTCGTTCGCACGAATTGCCAATTCGTTCGCACGAATTACTAATTCGTTCCCCGAATTGCCAATTCACTAGCACGAATTGCTAATTCGTACGCACGAATTGCTAATTCGTTCACACAAATTGCTAATTCGATCGCACGAATTGCTATTTCGTTCGCACGAATTGCTATTTCGTTTGCACGATTTGCTAATTAGTTTCCACGAATTGCTAATTCGTTCGCACGAATTGCTAATTCGTTCCCACGAATTGCTAAATTCTGGACGCATTACTCATTCGTTCCCACAAATTGATAATTCGTTCCCACCCAGCAAACACATAATGCTGTGATAACACTTTCGTGAAGTCGTACCAATGTTATATCTAAAACATTCGAAATTATCATTTTAATGACTATATAGAAATATCATGATATCAACAAAAACATTTAAATATAGGTTTTCCCGGCCAATTTCCGAATTTTTCGAATCATTTTCATTATCAGCCATTCAATTTCGCGTGAGTTTTGAACATGCGATCAAATTGAGGTTTCTTTTTCATTTTGGGGCATTCAATTTCATTATTAGGCATCCAAGAGTTTGCACTGAATGTTCGTTTTCTTTGTGCGGCATTCTATTTCGTTTTGGTGCATTCAAGACTTACCTTGTAGCATTCTTAAATTAAGTCTTTGCTACCTTTTTACGGTTGACGCATTCAGCGAACGAATTTAGCGAATGTCGGTGCGCTTATAGCGTATTACCATGCTTTTCGTTTCTTATTCGTTTATGGGCAATCGCTTTCATCGTTTGGTCATTCCAATTAATACGATGTTTTAATGATACAATGATTGTGGCATCTGCCGTTTTGGGTGTCTTTTTCAGGATTTCGCACTTGTATCGCCCTGAAAAGCACCATATATCGGCCCTTTGTGTACATAATTATCGGTTTTGAACAACGCCCCCATCGACAGGCGGTGCCACCCCCCCCCTCCCGATTTTTGATTTTACGGAGGCAAAGTGTCCGGAGAAAAAAACCTGTCTACATTTCACAACGGATGTGCAAGTGCCCTTTTCAAAAAAATTACGCCCCTGAAAACTTACCAATAAATCATGTCAAAGTAGTTTTCATACATTTCTGAGTAGTAGAAAGTTGCACAAAACGTATTCCTGAGATAAATTAATTGCACGGCCCCTTTAAATAAGAAAGAGAGGGTGCATTTACGGATTGAAGACTACAGATATTATAGGTTTTTCCGGACAATTTCGGAAAATGTGCGTTTGAATTTGTAAAACAGAAATTCAATTTGGCGCCGAGTTTGAGAACGACGTACATGCTGGTTTCATTTTCGCAATAACTAGCATTCGATTTCATTTTGCATCAATCAAAATCATCGACACCACGAAGTGACCTTAACCCCCGCGAAGTGGAAAATGTGTGTTTTGAGATACAAGCGATTTAAGTTGGCGATGTTTTGAAACGGTGATCTTAACATCGTTTTAGCCTCAAACCTATATTTGTTTACATTGTCTGAAAGCTGGGATCTTGAATGCCACGTTAATGTATGATTTTCATTGAAATATATTATTATTAATGAGTTATCAAACTAATTAACCATAACGTCACTTCGTGAAAACTCAAAATTCAGATAACGCTGTGTTCGAGTTTTCACGAAGTGACGCTAACCACGTGTATTAGCTAATGGGTTAGCGCTACTTCGTGAAAACGCCAGAAGTGAGTCGCGCGTATCACGTGACATTTGTGTCACTTCGTGAAAACGCAAAACCCGTTTTTGACGCGTAGTGTGCATGCACTTTACATGCGAAAGAATGGTATAGTACACTTCGTGAAAACGCATTTTCCGGTTTTGACCCATTAAGTTGTAAATGTTAATTGATGTTAATTAATGTTTTGACAAAACTGATTAACTATGTGTTTAGTAACTTCCTGAGGTGATAGATTATGTGTAATTAATCACAAATCAGGAAAAAAAAATCGAAATCACAAAATATCGATTTTTCGAGGTTAGTGTCATTTCGTGGTGACGGTGACAAAATGAATGTGCATAACGTTTCATTCAAGGGATTACAAATACGTGATTAGGCTTTCGGTTTGACGAATGCGTTGCCGATTATTACGAATGTGCAATCAAATTCGCAGAAAGTCGATAGTCTATTGTGACACAGGCTGAATTGAACATTCTTTTTCATGTTACAATTTAAATTCGCATTTTCTGCATTCAATTTAAATAAATTATACAGGCCTATACAATTCATGCTACAACTTTGATTCATAAATTAATGATTCATTAATTAATCAAGGTATGCCTTATTGATCATTAATGTGTTTGTTCTTATATACACAAAGGCCTATGTGAAATGTAGGCAAATGAAGTGTGAAAATGATATATAATATGACCAATATGAAATCACTCAAAATAATCTTGTAGCCATATTATTGAGACGGTAAAGGAACACATCACGTGTCATGTTACATGGGATCTGCATGGGGACTTTTTGAATATTCAAAAATTCAATCATTCAATCAACCGTTCCTCATCTGGTAATTTAACACATAAATGAATTCCAATTTTTGACCCCGCATACGTTAAATAACACTGCGAGGGAAATCGGCTGCATATTTAGCGAAAAAGGTTGATGATAAATTAAAAGGAAAACAGGATTGCGGATGTGCCTTCGATTTCGCGCTAAAATGAAAATGCAGTGCACATTCGGGAAATCGTACGCTGATTTTTTACGACTGAATGCACTTTCACGGAAAAAGAATTATCATTTGTTAAATAGAAATAGATATTTGGAACGTTCATTCTATTTCGCACGAAAACAAATGCTTTTTTTACAAATTCGTGTACACATTTTCCGAAATTGTCCGGGAAAACCTATATTTAGGCCAAGATTATTCAGAATTTTACATGTAGGAAGTCGTAATGCTTGACTAAATGTGGAATATGTTTGCCCATTAATGAAAATTTCAACCCCTTGCTAGTGATTCAGACGAAATTGAATGAACAACGCGATACTTTTAATTTGAATGCATCATTTACAGGGATGAGTGAAGCTAAAATGCGATAGATTGCTCGGATAGTGAAATTGAATGATTCTTTTTGATTGTTGAATGACATTCAGCATGATCTTTCAATTTTAATCTAAATGGAATGAGCCAGGCGCTAAATTGAATGACATCTTGGTGAAATTGGCCGGGTAAACCTATAACGTGATTAAAATGCCTCAAATGTGACGTTTTATCAGGTACGTTAAAGTAATATTATCAAAACGTTGTTACTGAATGTTTTTAAACAGATTTACGTATGATATATCATGATATAAACAAAAAGATTTTAATAACGTGATTTAAATGCCTTAATTTGACGATTTATCAGGTATGTTAAAGCGGATTACGCCCCCTCCCAAGATCTCAGTCATCTCGTGACGAACAATGTTAACACTCACGACATGCATAGAACTTATCATAAACATACCAAAACAATTTCATGACTGTAGGTCAAAGGGTTTTGGCATCATGGCTAATTATATGGAACGAATTATCAATTTGTGGGAACGAAATAGCAATTCGTGCGAACGATCGAGTTAGCAATTCGTGCGAACGAATTAGCAATTCGTGCGAATGAGTTAGCAATTCGTGCGAACGAGTTAGCAATTCATGCGAACGAAATAGCAATTCGTGGGAACGAAATAGCAGTTCGTGGAACGAATTAGCGATTCGTAGGAACGAAGTAGTAATTCGTGCGTACGAAATAGCAACTCGTGGGAACAGGTTAGTAATTCGTGGAAACGAATTGGCAAATTACCAAAAAAAATCACCCTGTCCCTTTCCGGGCTTCATAGAAAGGAGTACAATCTACTTCGTTGATTTCTGATCAAACAAAACTCGCTCTGATCTGAATTTTGCCCTGACTTGAGGACGCAGATGATGGCCCGATGATCGCCCTTGAAAGGAGTTGCTGCCCCGAAATACTCCGTTTGCCGCAGAATTGTAAGGAGAAAACCTATTTATCATTTCAACACCATTTTACACAATAAACAATCAAATCATCCTGATTTTGGTATTTGTGCTTGCAGCAGCAACCGGTAACGACAACCCAACGTTTTAATTACATCTTTCAATAATTCGAACCTTTAAAGACTTGATAGTATTTACAGAACTATCGTCTATTATTTAGGCGTAAGAGCCTTGCATTATAGACATGTCACGTTTAAGTAATCAATAAATTATACAGAATTATACCCGAGACAACACTCGTTTTTGCAATTGTTATGATTATTTCTAAATATTCGTACCCAATTTGATATTATTTTTAGTCTCATCGCTGTGATGACTACCAGGTACGACAGTGTTTTAATAACGGTCATTCAATAATTTGAACCTTAAAGACGTCTTGATGGAGACAATATTTACAGAACTAGGGTCTATCATTTAGGCGTAAGAGCCTTTCATTTAGAATATTTGCGTAATCAATAATAGAATTAACCTTGAGACTTCCCTCCTCTTTACAATTGTTATGGATATTTCTGAATATTCGTACCACATTTGATATTATATTGGCAAGCTTTTCAGAACTATCTTTTTTGGTTTTGTGCAATACCAAATACCTTCCGCTGAGGATAACTCACGCATATTATGATGCAAGTCTATTCAGACTTGTTCGCGTTCTGAACGCATTAGATCGCTAGAACAATTCTAGCATCTCATCTAGTAGATCTGATCTTTATGAATCTTACTGCCAACCTGCAAATCTCGTTTTATACCTCCGTCAGAAACTACTCCGACCATACCTTGATTGCCACTTGTGGATTTCATTTGAACCTTTAAGCTTTACAGAACTTTCCTTTAGGCCTCAGAGCCTTTAGCCTTTAACTATTCTTAATTGAATAATCGCAACATACCACTCGTCTATTACATTATGGCTGTTTCTGGATTTGTACCCCATTTAACATTGCTGTGTTGACTGCCAGATACGAAAAACCAAAACCATATTTGGAAAAATGGAAACGTACACCTGAACTATGCAAGACAACTCCTTCAGGCAAGGTTAGCAATGTTCGTCTCTTATAAATACTGTTTGAGACACTGAACAACTATGAAGTTACAACCAGATTTGACAACTGTGTTAAAAATTGTGTGTTGTCGTTGTTGCTCGCAAGCGTGAAGTGATCTACCTTCAATCCAACCACGCACACATTCCTGTGCCACTCCCTATTCAAATTACCCGCCCTTAACCACTCTACCGTGTCTCATTTACATATCAATGATAAAGCAGATTCATTCTAATTCGTCCCGGTACTCAACCGAATAAATCGATATTTCCCTTGTATGGCCCTGCAGTAGATGTTGCAGTCTTGGTCACTTTGGATACCAGCTTATTTGCTTTCTCGGCATACTCTATGTCCTTGACTAAATTTCCACACACACAAATGACTCATCGATGGCGAATTTCAATTGAGGCTTTCAAAACTGTTGTCAAGCAGCTCATCAAAGGCACGTTGTCTTGATAGAGCCGGACACTGACTTGCAGACCCAAGCATATATCAATGCCGGGGTGACATGATCTATAGCCATACTGGTGTCAACTGTCTCTGGACAGGATGGGTCTACCAAAGCATCAAAAAGATGGGTCAGAGGCAAAGCTGTTTTGAGCAGATGATTTAATGAGAGTCTTTAAGCGTGTCAGTTTGAGTAACTAAAGACACCTGAACTTCCCTGAAGGGTGTCTTTATATGACTTGGTAATTCTGCAGTCTTGAAACGTCTTAACCCGTCAGCCTAGCCTGTGCACAAAAAAAAAAAAAAAAAAAAAAGCCAGTGCAAAAAAAAAAAAAACTCCGGCGCGAACGCGAACTGGTTAATCTGGTTTCCTTGCACCCACATTGTTTAGAGGGAACTGCATGGTTACTGATGATATACAAAATGGGTTGAACAAATTCTATCCAAATATCTCTGAAAAATTAAAGCAGAACCATTGTATTTGGTTTAAAAAGACGTTGGGTAAAAGCCAACAGTTGTGCGATATTCTAATACCATATGAAACTACATTTGTTTTGTAAATCAGGTCTCTTTCACCCTGTAATTACTCTAGCCTGTCAGTTCGTAGTTACTGTCACTTATGTATGCGCAATACAACCAGTAGGTCCGTATTGCATAGAGTCAAAATTTCGAACTACACCTGCTGCAGGATCTTACGATCCACTTCATCCAATGAAATGTTGGTTATGAGAGGACATTTGGTCTCTTACGATGCCCACTATCAACCCATACTTTACCCATTTTGTTTCTTGCAGCACCCGGATGTGTATGAGCACGCCCTCCTTCGGCAACCACTTGCAAAGCCGTTCACCGCTTCTGTAGACCTTTGGAGCATAGGCGTAACGCTTTATCATGCCGCTACGGGGATGCTACCCTTCAGACCATACGGGGGCAGAAAGAACCGGTCCATAATGTGAGTTACTTGTTTATGAAAAAAATAAGCAACGATTTATAATTTTGCAAGTGACAGAAAGATAGAGAATTTGATTTGTGGAACTTTCAGTGTCATTATTACAATTTCTTAAATGGCGTAGGCCTGATATCAGTTACATGAACCATGTACATGTAAGAGGTTTTTGTGATAGCAGATCTTTACCTTCACTAGTCTTTGTTTTGTGACTAATGCTGTTCAATTGCATACCTGTATGCAAAATGATGTGAATTCATGAGCTTATTACTAGTGAAGCCATTTCAGGCAGAAGCTTCAAGGCAGAAAGTTATAGCAATGTAGATACTAGACTACGAGGACTTGCGATAAAAGAAATAATCACAATCATACTCGGCTGGGACTCGAACCCACGGCCTCACACCTACTAAAATGAGCAATCTTTATCGAATTACATGTAACATTCTTATATTAATGTCAAAGCAGTCTGTAAAATACGTTTTGAACCAATAATTAAAAGGAAGGCAAGTAAAACACCATCAATCTAATGTGATATATTCGTTAAAAAAATAGAAAAATCTAGTTTCTTCCAACTTATGTTTAATTGAGCTTAATATAAAGAGAACTCAACAAGATTAAAGGAAAGTGGCTGATTTTGTATGAGGAACTACCCTTTTTTAGTGGAAAACGAATCCATAATGTTAACAGTTCCATACATGTACAGAACTACATGTAGACATTTTCGTTTTTGAGTTATAAACACAGGGTGATCGGGCTCGCAACTATTTCATTGGACATTGTCCAGTAAAGTTATAATTATGAATATTTTAATGTCAAAATAGAAAAGAAAAGAATCACGAAATTTAGCATTTCTAATTGAACAATTTCTTTTAATTTGAAAATAAATACATCTTTTGGGGGTTGAAAATGTCAGTATACATTTTATGGGTAAAGTAAATATTGATTTAGTTCAGAGCGGATACATGTTAATCATAAAGTGAAGAGAACTTCTGAAAATATGTAAATTATAATGGATGTTTAAGTGTATGTATGAATAACACCTAACATCCCTTTTGGATGATGACGTCATAATGTTTTTTTATGTTTGACATCCCTCACCAAACACTTCCTTGATTTATTTCCGTTTTCAGGTTAAATTAAATTTTCATTGTACATGTACTTCCTGTAACATTGGAAGTAAAGGTCAAGCGGGTTTTTTTTTGGCCCGGGAATAAGAAAAGTTGCCCAATTACCGCCATCTACCACCTCACGAAAAACAAACACGATACTGTATTTAGTTCAAAAGATAGTTCAAACTATTTTGCCAAATTTTGCCCTTAAACGCTTGTAATTTGATACCTGATGACGTTGTGATGACAGATCCAAGTTTATACAAGGTTTCATTATTACCACATCAACCGTTTGGAAGAAATGTTGGTTTGTTGTGATTTGAGGCTCATTTCTCTGTTTTGAATCCACCTAACTTTGACCTTTCGGTTGACCCGGAAGTAAAGATCAAGCAATTTGACGTACATGACCAAAAATATTTATCAGTTAATGATCTACATGTTTGAACAATTAATGATCTATGAAGTATGAACATGATTGATTATGTTGTCCAAGAGCTACAAGTTAAAGAAGTTTGTCATTTTTTAAACAATACTCGCTTGTAATTTGATACCTGCTGCCGTCATCATGATGTCAGAGTAAATTTTCGTCGGATAATTATTGTCCAGAAAAAAAACAGAAAGAAAGAAAGATTAGTACTAAGATTGGTGGTTGTCGAATTACAAACTCAGAGTGGTCGGGCTCGTCATACACTTTGCCACAATAATCAACTGAACATCATTTTAAACATTTTTCAACTTGCCGCTAGAGGGCGCTCTAACATTTTATGACGTAACCGGTAATTTCCTTTTCTAAAGTACAACCTAGCATTCGACATTCGACAATGCATATGATTGCGAAACCATTGCTGTCAGTGAATTGCTCTACACAACGTCTTACTAGTAGCATGCGAGGGTGTTAGTGTACAGAGCACTGCCGTAGTGTACATTAAAGCCCCTTATCAGATGAACGATAAAGTAATGGTCAACATATTGACGAGTTACGGAACTGCAGCGAACGTCAGGAGGCAGTTCCATTCCTTCGGTAGTAACATTGTAACGGGAGTCGGAAGCTGTCCCGGAAAAAAATCCCAATTTTTTGTTCGTGTTGGCGGTTTTACAATGCCAGTCAGATACCGTGGACAAGAACAGATCTGCAGAGTGTGCGACCAAGTGGGACATTTAGCAAGAGAATGCCCACTGGGAGGCCGATGCTATTGGTGTGGCAGTTTTGACCACCGTGCCGCATGGCATGACAACGAAGATAAATCAGATTAAAATGAAATGAAATAAATATTAAAAAAATACATGCAAAGTTTCAACCCAATCGGCCTTGTAGTTCTTTGGATATAGCAGTGATGTAGTCCAGTACTTTATTTTCCGAGTACCGAGTACTTGTACTTCCGAGTACAACTACAGGTCTCCGAGCACGAGTACTTGTACTTCCGAGTACGAGTACGAGTACTTCTATTTCCGAAAACGGCCATACGGCAAACGGTTCATCGTGCGTTATTAACAAAGGCCCAGTCAGACCGATATACTCACGGCTAGCTGTTAAATGTGTCTGTCCGGACGTGGTCGTGCAATACAACATTGGCGACGAGGATAAATTGATGATATTCTAGTGTTAAAGTTAGTCAGTTAAGGCTTTCTTTCTGTGTCGCGTGTTTCAGAACACGTGACCATAAAAAAAAGGGGGTCGGTAATTTCTGCATTTGTTGGAAGTACCAATTGTAGTTTATATCTGTTGGGCATACTCATTATTTTGTTGTACGGTACCTTATTGTTGTATAAAATAGCTAAAACTGCTCACTGCTGCTTTGTGTGGTGCGTTTTTCCGCATTACCGGGACATTTACCTGGCAAAAATTCCGAACGTTCATTTACTGTTAATCTGGTCAAACTGCTGTGCGTCACTCCCAGCAGAAGGCGTTAACAGTAAAAACGAGTGACTGTCCATAGACGGACATTGCTGAGCAGTTTTATTACTTGTTGTAACGTAGATTTAATACATTTATAGCACATACTTTTAGCTGGGTAACCTATGATTCATCATGAGTATAAACATCAATAAGGCCAATGTTAAAGAACTCACTACCTTGCCAGGGATTGGGATCAAATTCGCACAAACCATAATATCATTAAGGGTAGAAAATGGAGTCTTGTACTATAAGTGGGACGAAGCTCCCTCTCCCAGATTACTTTTTGTGGTCCCTAAAAACTCAGACATGAAGTGATGAACCTGTGCCATGAAAATAAGCTAGCTGGCCATCCCGGAATAAATAGGACGTTGCAAAAAGTCAGACAATCCGCTTTCTGGCATGGCATGGCAGGTGATATTTCACGCTTCGTAAAATCTTGTACAGAATGCAACATGTACAAAACAACATATAGAAAAGCTAAAGCCCCGATGTCCCTGTACCATGAAGGAGCACTACTCCAGCGCATTCACCTTGACATTTTAGGTCCATTCACACCATCACAAACCGGTAATAAATACATCCTTATGCTTGTCTGCCAGTTTACAAAATGGATTGAGGCATACCCCCTCCCAGATCAAAAGGCGGAAAGAATAGCCAAAGCTGTGATGGACAATTTTATATCACGGTTTGGTTGTCCCCTCCAAATTCATACCGACCAAGGCACCAATTTTGCCAGTTCTCTTTTCCAAGCCGTTTGTGACTTGTTAGGAATAGCTAGAACACGCACAACACCATACCACCCTAGCTCTTAGTCAGGTGGAAAGATATAATCGCACTATACTACAAATGATAAGATGCTATCTGAAGGGAGACCATGCAAAATGGAATGAAGACCTCCCCATCCTCACTGGCGCTATCCGCGCTCTCTCAAACCGTACCACAGGTCTCACTCCAAATCTGATGATGTTGGGGAGGGAGGTGAGACAATCCCTTGATGACCTGGTCTTTAACATAAAGAACATGAATACTTAAACATGTTTTTCATCAGCAGACTTCTATCAAAAGAGGAATAATGGAGGAGGCAGATTTTGTACCAGATTATACAGAGACCAGTGACGAAGAGCAACAGCTACCCCCTCTAGAACCGATCGAACCACCTCTACTGTCGCCAGAGTAACAGGAACACCCTAGCACCGATGTAGCTGATGATATGCCCAAGCTGGAGCCTGTTTCATTACCTCTAGCGTCGCCAGAGATACAGGAACACCCTAGTACCGATGTAGCTGATGGCATGCCCAAGCTGGAGCCATTTTCATCACCTCTAGCGTCCCCCATACCACCGAACATGCCGCAGAGCGAGGTGGGAAGCGACATACCCACATTGAAAGGGGAGTCCTCACATTCTCTGGAACTACCAGGGAGTCTGGCAAACAAGAAGATGAAGAAGAAACAAGCGAGTTCTCAACCTGAGTGCACCCATTACACCCACAAGCTTAAGAGACGTGTCATCAGCCAACACATCTGCAACCGCAACTGGTGGTTTCTTTACCCATTGGTGGCGTGATGGGAGTGCCGGCATTAGGAGATTGCTGCTCATGTACAACACCACGGTCCGTTCACCCCAGATCATTCCCTTCCGGAGCTAGTGAGTCTGGTAAACACATTCCTTCAGTTCATTTGTAACCAAGTGGGGCTGGGGGCTCAAGTGAGTTGCTTGATTTCGTCGCTCTGCATCAGTTGGGCGACGAATATTCAACATACACCGCACACCATGGAGGAATCTCGCGAGTGGGACGCGTACGATGATTACGTAGGCTTTGCTACAAAACCGGAACGCAACCTACAACGTCCCACACGCGTCTCCTCTGTGTTCCACTGGAGGACCCTACAACGCCTCCTGCTCTGGAATTCCTCTTGGCCTGCCACCACGGGGTTTGTCGATGCACATTGCCACCTTGACAGGTTGTTCAACTCCACCGGACACACCGGGTGCCTCGTCGATTTCTTTTGTCGCTCTGGTATCGAAATGCACGACTTCACAGGCTGTATAACAGCTTTCTGTGATGAGGCCACCCTGTGTGACTCTGAGAGAGTCAAGGAGCTTGTTTCGGACGAAAACGTATTCGGTGCCGTGGGATTCCACCGCCAAAACGCCCAAAAAGAAGCTGTCATTCGTTGTCTCCTAAAACATCAAAAAATCTGTGCCTTTGGTTAGATATGGTTAGATTATGCAAGAGGACATGACCGGCATACGAAGGCTCAGCAGTCGGTCTTTCGGCGGCTGTTGGGAGTTTCTGTTGAGCTTAAGGTGCCGGTCGTGATCCATTGTCGTGATGCTGAGGAGGACTGTTTCAAGATCGCTCTCGAGTCACTTCCCAGGTATCATCATATACACCTCCATTGCTACATGCGAAACTGGGAAGGGGCCCGGAAGTGGTGTGATGCTTTCCCGAATCTGTGTGTGAGGCTTACAAATGCTGTCATCTGGGGGAACCCTGGCCCGAGGAGTGTGGCTCAGCACATTCCTCTGGACAGGTTGCTCATCGAGACTGAGGCCCCATACTTTCCTCCTAGAACCCAGAAAACGGTCCACTTCAGCGTCCCGACGATGGTCCAATTTGTGGCGGAGGAGGTGGCGCATATCAGAGACATCCCCAAGCAGGAGGTGTTTTCTCACATTCTGAAGAACACTGAATGGGAATATGGAGTGAAATGCCGAACATAACTGAATCGGCCATCTGAAGACTACTCATCCACTGTTCGCCGGACCAGGATGACCGCTGGAACGTCATGCTGGACCCTGATGCCCATCGGACCTTGAAGCTCACTCACATGATTAATTGATTGCGAGAAATCCCAGACCGATATGATTTATATCTATATGGTAAACAAGAATGACTGTAGGATTATGCTGTTCCCGACCACAGTTAACTTGTCATGAAGTAATGTCATGTTCTAATGATTGTCTTTAACAATAGAAGCGATTTTTTTTTATGCCAGTCGCTGTATAAAAAGGTTTCGTACTGCAAAATCTGTCCAAAAAATAAGAAAAAAGAAAAAAAGATGGATATTTGTTTATACAGAAACTATAGAAATATGTTTATGGAGTGCTTATTCTGCATTTTTCTGTCTTCTTTATTTATTTAATAGTTGTATGTAAGAAGGAAAAGTTATATGGAGGTATGTTACACAGAAAGTATAGGAATATGTTTATAGTGCCCATTCTGGTTTTTTTTCTATATTTTTTTTTTCTCTCTCTCTTTATATATATATTTTATTGTTATTTGTAAGACAGAAAAGTTGTATTTTCACCAAAAAGCGAGATTTTTTTTTAGATAATCACTACAGTGAAATGTTCAACAACAACAGAAAATAGTATGTTGAGGAGGTGTGTAGAATTATTGTAAGAGCCATGTGAAAAGAAAAAAATGTGATAAGGAAGAGAATAACACATTCGGGAAAAAAAATATGACGGGGAGGAGTGTAGTATATTACGCAATAAACCACCCAGGTATGTCCGTGGCTGTGCGGTTCACCCACACAGACACGAGGGCAGTCTGGTACATAGCACACTTGAGTGACGACGTCATGTTGTCCTGTGTAGAAGACTCTGTCCTGTGCAAGAGACTCTGTCCTGTGTACTGGACTCAACACGCCGCCAGCTAGGTAAGCGACGCGTGTGGCCAGTACAACACAAGCTATATACCATTTTTTTTCGAGTACTGCTAATCGAGATCAAATACAATTTCAACATGTCGAGTACGAGTACTTTGCTGCCCGAGTACTAGTACCTTCAATTTGAGTACGAGTACTTTGATATTCGAGTACGGGAACGAGTACTCTAAAAAAAAAAGTTCTCGAGTAACGAGAACCGAGTACGAGTACTACAACACTGAGATATAGGCCATGGAAAAAATGAACCGTAAAAATGACGTCACATGACACGTGATGACGTCAGCGTGACGTCACTTTTCGCGGCTGTCACAACTGCCCCCTAGAAATTAGTGCAGTGGAATTTTCGGGACTGGTTTTCCCACCCACAACTTCGTGCAAACACCAATAATAATCCTCTGACACGTTCTGTATATTTACAAATTATTTAATATGCACAAACTGTATATTTATAGGCTACGAATAATATTTACAAATATTATGTACAAATCCTTACGAAAATTATTTATAGAATGAGGCGATTGTAACCCAATAAATAGTGTAGATCAATACCAGAGATGAGTATAAAACTAACCTTAGGTAAAGCAAATGGATCAATGAATTAAATGCAGAAAAGTCAAAGCTTGAAGTATAGAACTTATAATCAACCAAATCTATTTAAATTAACCAAGTTAACTCAACAGAAGTTTAACCTACGCTAAGAAGAATCTAATGAAACATGAACAAATAGTTAAATCACCTAATTAAATGAGCTTTAATACTATTATATTAAACCTACTCTAAGCCGGCAATAATTATTCAATATTTAGGGCCCACCGTATAGTTTACGGCTCAAGTTGCGTTGGCATGTGCATGGGTGGAGTACTCTCTCGCACTTGGACCACTGGCTTGACGGTGCGTAGCCACCTCGACGGAGCCTCTGTTGTAGGCAGCCGGGGGATGTAGAAACCGGGCGTCACGGTCGACCAGCTTGACGGCGGTGACGCTGGGTAGCTGCTGTCAGCCTGTCGCGGGGCCTGTCTGCCTCAAGCGACGGTCTCTTTGGAATAACGGCTTCTAGCTAAGCCAGTTTGCCATCTGCAATATTTATAATTGCGGATTTAAAAAGTACATGTGTACAACCCCGCATTGCAAATAATTATATCAAACTACTAAATGATTGCCAAATATTATTATCATAGAGCCATATTTAAAAGGACTCTAATAAAAGGCAATAAACGCTAAATTTTAGCTAGATATTAAACAGAGAATTAATCTAGAAAATATAGCCTTATTCATCTTTAAGAAACATGATGTCTCTAGGGTATTTACATAAACGCCTTACATCAAGTAACGTTCCAGATATATTACTGCCATCTAAATAACACAATCAAATGCATGTTATTTAAAGAAATCAAAACCTTAAACTTACGGTCTGATGGCAGATCAAAGTCCAGTATGACTCTTGGAGTTCATCGCCGGTTTCAAGACCTGGTCTAGGCGATATTGTGCAAATTTGCAGTCAGCAAAATGCTATTTTTCTACAGATTGATCGCGATCGGCGTCTTTCTGTTTTTGGCGTATCTCTTTTCCTTTTAAAACGCGCGGGCCGCGGGTCACATGACAGGCAGGTTTTTTTTTAAAAGAATACCAAGAACGCCATAAGATACAAAGGATAGGACCATGGCAACATGAATATTTATAAGACACATGCATTATTTATTAGTTATATACTTACAGTCTACTTATGGTACAACGAATACGAACAATACACACGGACTACTGAAACAAACACACATGCACAGATGTATACGTAATCTTAGTGTTCGTGTTGCTGGGACAACGCTGACAGCGGCACGACTTTGCTTTAGGGTCTTTGCCTATGCTAACTTTCGTTGATGCTTGCCAAAGACGAATGTCCCAAAAGGCCGTCAGAAAAGACATGTACAAAGTCTATGGGATTTTCGGATGGAATTCCCAAGAAAAAAATCGGCAACAAAAACAAATCTTTTCCGCAACTATGCGGAAAAGCCAATTCACCTACCTTCTGTCGTCTACACGTCAGCCACTCCTCAATACCAAGTGCTTGCAGTTTATGGAATAGACACTGGTGGGGCACCTTGTCGAAAGCTTTCTGAAAGTCGAGATAGATAGATTGGCGACAGGCTGCATTCCACAGGCTTGGAAAGATGCAAATGTTACACCAATCTTCAAAACGAAGGCACGACACAACCCTGCTAATTACCGGGCCATTCAGTCTTACGTCAACAATCTGCAAATTATTTGAGAAACTGCTAAGGGAAGAGTTGGTGAATTTTCTCACATCAAACAACCCAATTAATGTCCCACAGCATTTGCCTTTGTACACTCGTTTCTTGACTCCTTCAAATTCTGCTTGTACATTTCCTTATTCAAGTCTGAACCCCTTAAGTGTTTCCAAGCTTTGTATTTTCGTCTAGTTGCAGTTCGGGCCTTTCTCGTCATCCAAGGTGCTTTTTTCGTCTGCGCTTTCTTTGAGAAATACGTTTGTTGATAGCTAACCTCACAATCACATCAAAACGCTCCCATGCCTCATTCATATCACTTTTATTCAGTTCCTCTTGCCATTTGATTTTTGTAAAGTCATCACGTAGACCTTCGAAGCTTGCCTTTTTCATGTCATGCGTTACAATATAGGTGACAAGACGGAGTCCAAGACCAGAAAAGACAAATAACAATGTAATACATTTCAGGTTAAACATTAGGCTATAGGCAAAATCTTAACGTGTTAACTTGATCATTAACAGGAAAGAAAATAGTACAACCACAGTTGGAAGTACCGGTACATCTCCTAGCCATGCACTTTGGCTATGCCGAAGGCATTCAACTCTTTCATTTTGCATATTCTGAACGGGAATAACGTATACGTAAAATAACGTATACATTACATACACTGAAATTATTTTAGTATGTATACCCAAAAGATGGTTTATTGTTTTCAAATTAAAACAAATGGTTATACTGGAAAGGCTAAATTTCGTTGTTTTTTCTGTTCTAACATGATAATGTTCACACAATGTCCAATGAAATATTTTTTTTCTGTCCAATCACCCTACGTCTGTAACCCGACAAACGTTATTCTCTGGTTTTGCGTTTCCGTGAGTAGCTACCAGACCCACGCTCTTAAAACTCCATGGTTCTTGCGCTTGGAATTTTGAACGGTATCAGATAGCAAGCGATAGAAACTGAAATGCAAATGAGTAGATGTTTCCATCAGATGACATAATCCCGCCCGCGTCTAAAGATAGAATAATTTTCTTACACAAAACAGGCGGTAAATATATTTTACTATTTTTGACAGGCACCATATTATAACACAGAAAGCCCCTGGAATTATCTCGGGAGTGCAAAAAACGGAATGTGGACCGATCGAGTGGAGTAGCAAGTTACCCAAGACGACCCAGCTCTCACGGTCAGTAACCATCTCAATTATTGAATTCTGTAACTGGTCCCCGAGAGGAACAGATTATATTCTTCTTGATTTGAATGACAATGCCTGCTGACTGACTGACTGACTTTTCACCAGTTAATTAAAATAACTTTAATATTTATAAAATAGTATTTACTTATTCATTGACTGACTGACATTGTGTGAATTAGACTTATTTAAGGGGAATATACAATATTTGCAAACATCAAAACACCAAACTACCAAACTATATGAAATACCTTATTGGACTGTTAGTGAATGACAGTATAAAGCATCATGTAAAATCAGGGCACCTGGTATGCCGTCATTTTCAAGAAAAGTGATATCTTTTTTCAATATCCAACGATGGTCTGCCGACCAGCATTGGGGAAAAAAAGCTGTTTTCAAATGCTGCCCCCAATTTACCATAATTTAGTCGGTCCAAATTTTGTTTGCAATTGATCACACACCTATGTATGAACGGGTGCAAGCCAGCTAGACTGGTTCCCTGAAATTGCTCGGTTTCATCTTTCAGTTGGCTCAGGGAACCAGACCACAGGAACATGATTGTTTTTCATGCTTTTTTTTCAACACAAAATTTCAGTTAACAATATTTGCTATAAATCAGTGAAACAATATTTGCTAAAAAATACTACCCCTCCCAATATATCCTGAAATTAGAGCAAAAGAAAATGTTGTATATTCCCTTAAAGTCTCACCGCGGCCCGAAAATGGCTCACATGATGAGGACCTGTTTCACTAGAATTGTGAAAGTTATTGTGTGAGATTGATTTTTTTATGAATTCTTTTTTTTCATAGACGCAGTTTTCTCGTTGCTTACTTTACTTATCAAGAAGAGAGAGCTTTGTATTTTATGTCCAGTTGGACTGCAAAAAGCGGTGAAAATAGTAAATACCAAGAATGTGCGAAGCCTTTACATGTATTTCTTTGATATTAAAGTGACTTCAGTCATGCGTTTGCTTTTGTATTTCTCCTTTAGCGCTTGCTTATATTTAAAGTGAAATGCTACTGTAAGAGAATAAGGTATTTTTAGTAGGGCCTACAGGCATTTTGTGAACAGTAAGGGGTGAACCGCGCACAAATTGCAACAGAAAATGTGACAAATGTTTATTACGCATACAAGTCTCCTTTATTAAAAGTCCTAAGAAATCCAAGTGTTAGAAAGTAGTTTTCAAAGGTTTTTTCTTAACCATACCCTGGTACCACTTTTTGCTACTATGTAATGTGATATTTAGTGACGGTCTAACAAGATATTTAATACTAAACACACATTTCTATCACAGTTATATTTTTGAGATGCCCATAAGAGCATTCAGATAAGATCTCTAGATGATTTAAATCGATTTATAATGGTCTAAAATATATTTTTTGATACTGGATGCACTTACATTCTACAAATACAATAATGCGTAACGATGATAAGAAGTCATTTGCTTCCAAAATAATAAATTAAAGCAACATCACTTTATTAGTATACTTGTAAACAAAGCAAAATATACTGACACTTATCCATACAAATGTTGGCATTGATTAACATAAATTTAAAACACAAATATTTAAATATAATACAACTTAACCCTCCGACGCAGAAAGCCCATTTACTAACACGCTTACAGTAAGGGGTCCCTCCGGGGACCCAGATATTTAGCGCCTTGGTTTGAGGCTACACAACACTGTATCTATTTGTATACAATCTCGACATGTCTGTAGACTATAAATAAGGAGGTCATTGACAGGAAACAGTTGTTGTATACATAGTCTGTGGTCAAGTCGTGCACTTGGCTACCCGCAAGTGACTTTGTTTTGTGCACGTGTATATGGGCAGCCCAGGTTGTCAGGCTCAGATATGCCTGACCCGGGGTCACACACTAAAGGTGACTGCATATATCCGTAGAGGGTGTCTCTGGCTAGGATTAGATGGAAGATCACCAGAATTGGTTGGAATTTTTTTATTAAGGTAATTAACCAAATTGGGTCCCCAAAAGGGCAAGTTTCTGCGTCGGAGTGTTAAAATAGCACTTTAATATAACACATGTTCTTTTTTCAAAATTAAATGACAAGATTCGTGACTGTCAAATTGGCATTAATAGACATCAATATTTGCACTGATGAACATAGACTTAAACGTGTTAAAACAACATACACATATTTGTCAAATGTCACTTAAAAAATATCGCATTGAAGCAAATATTACTTTAAAAGTGACTAGGACAGTAGGTTTAACAAAATGCAGTACACTTATTCTGATGTTACTTTCAAGTGGCTGTCTTGCGAAACATTTATACAGCTGCTGATACAGAATCAGCTGGGAAAACAATTAAAAATAAAATAAAAATGATTAGGGCCATCAAGATGATCCTCTAGTGGGTGCTGAGGATGTATCTTAAACTTTGCTACAACATCACTTGTAATTGAGAAATATAATATAAAAAGGGGTCAGTTGTCCTATGTTTACAGGTTCAGGAGTTTTTAAATTAACGCATTTTCATATAGCACGGAGGTCACTCTGCAAAGTGTGCCTACAATATTTTGTATGACACATCCTATGATTTTGAGGACTCAGAACGATCCCATCGGGGCAAATGCCGCCGGGGTGAGGATTCGGTCTTACGAGCCAACTTCATGCAAGCCTTTCAAACGGACTCGGCTGCATTGTCGGACATAATCCAACCGCCAACTGGGTGGCTCGTCTAAAGTGGTAAACCACGCCCAGATGCTCTCGGTCATTGGGCACGGTTGGGTGGCTCAGCGACAAAGGGACATGCTGCCCACGGCTAATTGTACTATGGCGTCCCCGCCTGCATTGAGTTCACACCCGTCGATGTCTATTGGGCCCGATGGATTAATTCGGATTTGCGTGCACCCCTGCAAATGCGTGCGCATGTGGGCAATTACCTCGTGACGCACGGGTCTGCCCGCAATTGCACGAACACGGGCATGAGCTCAGGCATGGCTATACTAACCCTCGATTAACGCTGAGAAAAAAATGGGTAGCCGGACAAGGCGGCACCAGACAAAGAGGTTGCGTTGAAAGGACTGGAGTTCCAATGACATTAAAGACGCTGGTGCCACAATATAATGATGTCTCCATTACTATACTCTTTTGATTAGGTACGTGGTTTTACTTCAATCAAACATGTATTTCTTGGTTTGTTTTTCTTCGGTGAGAGCTTTTAAAGTTTGAAATGAACGCGACACTGATCATTCTTACTGTAAGTTACGCTTGCGCCCGGGGGTGCTCACAAATCGGAATTAATCCATGGGGCCTAAAAGCTACCCGCCACTGATGACCCCCCCCCCCCCAGCCTGAACATAAATCATTCAAGCTCAGAGCGGGTTTCACAATGAACAACGACAAGGTGATCCCTATCCTCCCCTTAGATCAGGTATGTGAGGATCGCATTCAAAAGGTTTTGTCTCGTGACCAATGGCAACCATTCCCGAGACGGGAATAGGATTATTATTGTTTCCCAATGGTAGATTTCGATACTTGTTTTGCCACATCCTCTCTCCGATGCCAAAGACAACCAGGCGGCGGATGAAGGGGCCACAGCATCTAAACGGACCTTTGCTGATAAGACTCGCTGCAAGCTTGAGGACACTCTGAGAAAATTGGACTCGGCCTCCCGCCATGGCATGTGCTGGTCCTTCTTCCTTCTCCTCCTCACCGAGTATTTGGCTTTGGGTTGTGAAGATGACTCGGCAGTTCTGGCGGAAATGTTGACCGCTGCTTTGCACTGCCTAGATTGCGGTTTTCGCTCAGTGCTCGATCCGTTACATGAGTGTCGGCCCTGGCACTGGCGACCTCAGCCAGCCGCAGCAACTTGCTCGATGCATCTTTTCTCCAATCACAGGGCACCCGCAAAAGACTCGAGTCAATCCCGCTAACGAGCAATGATCTTTTTGCGGAGAAGATCAATCTCAAGAAGCCGCCAACCTCCACAGCCAAACCGGCGCAGAGTTAGCCTTTTGCCAAGGCCATCGTGGCTTAATTTGCCGGCATTAGACAAAGCGGCGAAGCAGCGAAGCGTCTGAAGCGGGAGAACACATTTTTCGGGAGAACACATTTTTCAAGAATCTTATGTTTTTCTTTATAATCTTGATTTTTGCTACCCTAAAACGGTAGCGATATTCCAACCAATCGTAGCGCGCGTGGCTTCTACCCGGATGCGCGCGCGCACCTTGGATGCTTGTACAAAATTTAAAAACAAAAAATGCAAGTCTAGTTATCCACGAGATCGTGACCGCGTCATTGTAATTTCATTATCTGTTTTTAATTTATATTACTTCTAAAAGTATTTCTAGAAAGTATTTGAGTGTATGAACTTGGTTTTTTTCATCTGAACTTATAGTTATTTCGTCTTACGTTTTCAATTACTACCCTTCTTTCACAAATGGAAGCAACCAGGCAAAATCCGGGTTGTGATTGGTTAATCTTTCAGCACTCTACTTATTTGAATTGAAAATAAAAATAATTCAACATAATCAAGTTAGAAAAGACCTCGTGGCTTCGCCACTCGTGCGTGCTGAGTGCTCTTTGCTCCAGTCGCATCGTGCTTTCGCAGCTCCGCCGCTCTTAGCAACGATGGCCTTGGCGAAAGGCTAGTGCAGAATAAGAACAAACAGCCATTTTGTTGTCCCCCGCCGCAAACCACTCAAATCTACGCTGAAAAATTGCCTGGGTTAATTTTACCAAAGAAAGGGTGACAACTGCAACTACCCAAACTTAGGTTGTTATTGTTTGGGTTAGAATTTATGTTAAATTCAACCAAAAGTTGTTAAATTTGATCTTGAATGACCACAAGTTTTGGTTGAATTTAGCAGAAATTCTAACCCAAACAAATGGTTATACATCAACCCAAGATTGGGTAGTTGCAGTTTTTACTCTTTCGTGGGTAAAATTAACCGTTCACTGGACAACAACGACCTAAATCCGGCTTGGAGGACGTATACCTACACGTTCCTATCAGACCGGGGCATTGGGAATTCCTTTGGTTCCAATGCAAGGGCATCCATTACGAATTCACAGTGCTCCCATTTGGCTCAAGTCACATAAACTTCCTCGAGATGTTGGCAGTCTCCAACGCTAAAGGTATCGGTGACGGGCCGGGCAGTCCTGATTCGACAATGCCACGGTGGTGAATTACATCAACCACCAAGGGGGCACGCACTCTGCCCAATTTTGTGCGCTCACACTGGAACTCCTCCGATCCGTTGGTGTTAGCACCACAATGTTACGCTTCAGCAATCTACCTCCCGGGCAAGGAGAATGTCGTTCCAACGCCCTCTCCAGAGGGTGAAACCTCCTGACAGAATGGACGCTGCGTCCGCAGATTGCTCAGTCGCTATTCTTGCTAGTCGACCGACGACATGTCGATCGACTATTTGACTGTTTGCTATTTGACTGTTTGCTGCGCGGAACAATCACCAATTACCGGTCTACTGCTTGAGGGTCCCCGACCCTTGCTCATGGCAGACGGATACTATGGCGATGCCATACTGCCAACGATTCACCCCCCCCCCAAAAACCCCAACATTTACGACAGCAAACCATCCAAAAAACTGGCAAACGTTTGTACTGAAATAGGTGTATCATCCCAGAGAGCAAGCATACGTCAATCCGACGTTAACTCAACGTCACGAATTCACGAAGGACACGTTGGATCAACGTCAGACACCAACGTCAGTCCAACGTAAACTTGCACTGCTGATTCACGTTGGCCTAACGTTGTTTGTACGTTGGCTGGAACGTTGGACAGACGTTATTTCACCCATTTTCAGACCTTATATGTTACGTCATACCAACGTTGTTTGTAGGTTGGCATTAACATTGGATCAACGTCGTTGCCCTTATTTCCCAACCTTCTTTCCACGTCATATCAACGTTGGCCTAACATTGTTTTTACGTCGGCCCGAACGTTGGACAAACGTATATTTCACTTATTTTTCCGACTTTTTTTACGTTTGTACGTTAGCGTTAAATGTTTGATAGACGTCTTTTCGCTCAATTACCAACCCAAATTTCCACGTCATACTAACGTCAAACACCAACGTTTGTCCAACGTGAACTTGCACTGCTGATTCACGTTGGCCCAACGTTGTTTGTACGTTAATCTGAACGTTGGGCAAACGTCATTTCACTCAATGTCCGACTTTATTTCTTACGTCATTTCAACGTTGTTTGTACGATGGCGTTAATATTGGATAAACATCATATCGCTCAATTCCAAAACATATTTTCTTCATCAGACCAACATAACCGGAAATTAAAATTATAAATAAAATAATACTTATAACAAGTATGTCAACGTTGACCATTACGTACGATGCCTTTTAAGTTCAATAATATTGGAAGTGCTGACCATAAATTTGACGTCCTATTGAGGTCAGATGTGCAACGCAAGACTGACGTGACAGTGATGACCATACAACTGTGGTGTCCAAATGACTAATTTGCTAGGCCAATCTGACGTCGAACTGGTGACCATAAGTTAACGTCCAGCACACGTCAGATTTGCGACTCCAAACTATGTGACCATAATCTGACGTTAGTTCGACTCAAGATTTCGACGCCGTGCTGACGTAATGTGATTGACTTTATTTGACGTCTTACCAACATTACAATTCTGACGGCCTACCAACGAAACATCGTCACGTTAGACAGACGTCATGATGACTAAAAAGTCTGACCTGTTCCCGACGTGATGTGATAACCTTTATTGGACGTCTTATTAACGTTAAATTTCCTACGGCCTACCAACGTCACATCTTCAACGTTAAACAGACGTCATGATGACCAAAATATCTGACCTATTCCCGACGTGATGTGATAACCTTTATTTGACGTTTTATTAACGTTATAATTCGGACAGCTTACCGACGTCAAACTTTCAACGTTAAACAGACGTTATGATGACAAAAGTGTCCAACCTATTTTCGACGTAAGGCAAATATGGAAATCTCTGACCCATTTCGGACGTCGGACCGACGTCGTACGCCCACGCGCGACGTCGCCGACCTATGCCGACGTCGGATCGACGTATGCTTGCTGTCTGGGATTGAGGTACCTGCCTGAAATTAAGTCACAATTTTGCTCATGAATATGGAAAATAACATTAACCTAAAACCAAAAAGTCACCAAAATACCCTTTAAAATGGCAAAACGAAAATGAAAATAGGGTTAAACGGGACACAAAGGTTCATTTCCAATACTTGCATTAAAAAAATATACATTGCATGGGCCCTTTAAAAATCCCTGGTTAGATTCTACCCGGATCTTGTTCAGATTTGACCTGATTCTTTTGGGGGAAATCAATCATACTTTTCTGAGTTAATTTGCCGGTTCTTTCTAAACGTAAAATTTAAATCTCGGCCACGGATAAAATCTCAGTTTGACTCAACATTGATATTTCGACCCAGCACAGGGGCGATTCAAATCTGAAACGTTATCAGGCGTACCCACTGATGTATGTGAATAATTGAGGTCGACCATTAATCATTTTTCATCTCTTTTCTATTTTTCAACATTCAGAGGCCTGTGCTTTGTTGTGGTAGAGATGCTGGCTGGTCTCCTCGAAAAAGACAAGACCAGAATGTTGTCCTTCCAGACCTTTTTTTGCATCGCTCAGACAATTGATAATATGACCGTCGTGGATGTGTTCGACACAGTGACTTCACAGCTCATCAAAATTTACATTGATCCCACATATTCGTAAGAAAACTTTCATCATTGTAACTAACTACACCTGGTACTCAGTTTAAAGCGGTGCGATTTGCAAATTTTACAGCACACAATATCAGGGAGGGGTAAAATCGGGCCATCCAACCCTGCATGATTTCTTTTTTTCAAAATTGTTTTAACAATTAGATATTTTGTTACCGATATCATTTCAAATTGACGAATACAATGTTCGATCTTCCGTCACCAATAATGGTGCGATTGTCCACCATGGATGCCAGCCGGGCTGAATCTTATGTTGAGAGCGCCCAGAATATGTGGTATTTAGGTGGATTTGGCAGATATCCGAATTCGTTTGAGCATTAAACTTTCAATGAAGCTCGACCTGAACATTTTAATTATTAAAAGTTTCAATCACTATCATCTGCAATCGGAGCGTAAATCCTGGGGAATGGGAAGGATATGGTCCCCCACTTTTTGACTGAGGAGGAGGAGGGGGATCGGATGGATCTTTGGGACAGGTTGTGTCCATCACCCCCCCCCCCCTGCTATTTTCGACGGCCGGGCAATTTTAGGATTTTAGTCATCCCCCATCCCCCTCTAGCCGACACGGATTCACGCCACTGTCTACAATCCCTCTTCTGATTTTTCAGCAAGTTGGTGCACAATTTCAAATTATTTCTATACAATTTGAGAAAAAAGAATTCTGGCATCGAGAGAACATGTTCCTATCGTTAGCTTAAATGTATTTGAAGAAAGGCATTAGAGTATACTGTGACTCATGAGATCGAAAAATTTTCCTCTTGTGGCATTTTCTTTTTTCTTTGAAGTTTTGGGTATAACACAGCTTCAACAGAGTGGCCTAAATATAATTGGTTCTTTAATTACTAAAAAACAATGATCACTTATCACGATTAGTTTTTTTCTCAACAAAAATCGCTGTTCACAATAGTGAATTTTTACGCAATGTGTCTGCAGGTTTACTGCGTTCAAGGAGTATGTTGCCACACAGACGACGTTGCAGTCTGTTCATCAGATGTACGTCTTCGAAGATGCCGTATTTTACCAAGAATCCAACGTGCCCTGCCGGGACTTCCCCGAGACGACGCCGACCAATCCCATGTTTCTCTTCCAAAAGACGTTTGGTAACGCTGTTTGGCCAGTCGCCCCTGTCATCCGTAAGTCCATATAATATCTAGACTTGTATTCCTTTCATTAAACATCGAGTCAGAGTCAGAGTCAGAGTCACCTCTCGCGAGTGAAATGCCGAGTCCCAAGTCATGCAGTTCGAGTTTGAGTCATGAGTCACAGAGGTCGAGTCCGAGTCTCGAGTCACATTTAACATATATTGGAAATAAATTTGGAGCTACTGCTAAAACCTCATAGTGTTAATTTTTCCCTTTTTTCGCAGCTTTTCTCTAATTTCTCTAATGAACTGGAGATACATGTATTGATTACAGTGTGGCGGCCCTAACTTTGATTGTTAGTCTCTAGCGCCTTGTTCAAGTGCGCCACGTTAGGGAACACTCGGCGTTTTTATGCCCAATTTATGGATGCCACCGTTTCTGAATTTCATATTATTTTTCATGACGCTGCAATTGTTCACAAAGGTTTAACAGCAAGAACTATTAATGTAAATGTACGAGTATTTAACTGTATGAATTTGAAGTTTGTCAACAAAGAGGTTTGGCAACTTTGTTTGGAAAGTTGGGGAAACGAAGAAGAGGGCGCCACGTTTTGGATCACCACTTAAGCAAGTCAAATCAGTCAGGAACCAGTATCTGGTAAGGATAATCTGGTACCAAACACTATCGCACTTGCATTTACGCAAAAGCAATTGTGGACGCTTGGGGACATGTTTCGATACATTGATTTCCCAATCAATATATCGGAAACAGGCCAGACGCACGTGCTGTGCATTCACAGTACACATGCTCAGCTGTGTTTCTTCTCCACCGCACAGACTGTATGGCTTGTTCAGGAGAGGATCGTCTACAAAATAATTTGTATTTTTCTATATTGTTGTAATAAATCTATGTAAGTGATTTGAGGTTATTTTGGTCGATCCCGAGTCACGCAGAATCGAGTCCGAGTCCGCAGGTTCGAGTCCGAGTCATTGTCATCGTAACTCGAGTCCGAGTCACGGAAAATGGGATTTGAATCGGACTCAGTCAGAGTCCGTGTCGCGAGTCATACCAGCCTGATAATATCCACTGCTGATCAGGTGCTCGAAGATTTTGTTGAAACTTATGTCAACAGCCTAATATTAAATATCAGAAATAAAGAAATTGATATTGTCAAGCTGTGAAGTAAGGACCGTTAGTTACCGATTTGCTTCGAAAATCTGGTGTCCACCAACAATGTTTTAACTCTCGTTGCTGGGTCATTATTATTAGAGGCATTCGTGACACACTAATCTGCTAGACTGTGTTTAACCTATTTTAAGCTGTCACTTGGTGGTCTAACTGTCTGTCTGTCATGGTGTCTGTCTGTCGGTCTATCTTTCTTTCTGTCCGTCTGGCTGGCTCTCTGTGCCCGAAAATTGACCTAAAATAATTGACCAAAAATAACTGACCAAACATATTTACCAAATGCTGTCATCATAATTTATACACTCTTGCTGACGGTTTTCGGAACACTGATTTGTGTAAATCGACTTGCACGCGCATAACTACCAAATTTTAATTTTCAAAAAAGGCAAAAAGAAACCGAAAGATCCATGTCTGTTTGCAACAGAACATAGGGCTTTTCCGCATTATGCTTTTTTTTAAATCAATAACACGTCCCAGACGATGCATGTACAATGTTTCAAGGTGTACAGTACAAGAATTTTCTAATATATAATGTAGCGTCTGTGAGATATATTATCGTCAAAAAGAAATAAATCCATATGAAATCAGACGTATAGGACTACCTTCATGTGCAATTTTGACCCATTCGGACTGATAGTTTTCTCAATATGAGCCTTTCACAATGTACGTTTATGATGACGTAAAATGCCTGACGATGACGTCATCTTGATAAAACTTTTTAATGCACATTTTTGCATTGAAGTCAATCCAATGAAATAAAGTGTTAAATTTTGGAAGCGGAATGAAATTGTTAATATTAAACAAATCATAAAAAAATCATGCAATGACGTCATGGTGATGTCATTTCGGATTCTGCACACTTGTACCATTATCTAGCTATCCAGTAAGTTTTATGACGATCAGACTTTCCCTTATATGTGTTTTCAAAAATTGCGCTTTTAATGACGTCATCATGACGTCACACGTTTTTCAAAATTTTGGACAAACGCCTATTACCAAACAAACAAAATGCAAAAAGAATTTTGAATTTTGCATGTTGCGTTCGTGAGATTTGGCTTAAAGGTCCAAAAATTAAAAAATGCATTTAAAATCACACGATGATATCATGATGACGTCACCTTTTTTGCCTATAACACACCCCAGTCTACTCACATACCAATCATACCAATCAGACTTACAGTTCTCTAGATAAAGGACTTTACAATATGCACATTAAGGATAAGGTCACGTGACCCATGATGACGTTATCATGACGTTACCTCAATTTTCATCTTTAACACATCCCGGTCTACCTACATACCAAGTTTCAACCCAATCGGACTTACAGTTCTGTAGATATTGGACTTTGTAATATGCTTTAAGGACTTAGCCTATGCTGACTTTGAATGATGTATGACAAAGATGCATGGTAAAAGTGAGAGGTGGAAAAGACGTGTATAATGTCTTTGGGGGAATAAAAAGAAGAAGAAAGAAAACTACAAATGTGTTTGTGGACAAACACAAGCTGTTTCAGACATTTGAAATACTCTGTGCACGTGATGAACAATCAGTGACGTCACTAAAAATGTCGTCTTTAACAGCACATTATACGTACATGTCAAGTTACAACCAAATCGAACATATAGGTCTGTAAATGTAGGCCTATAAAGAACAAAATGCCCCTTTAAAAGACGTCACATGACTTTTGATGTAACATCACTTGAATTGTTATCTGTAACACATCTCGGCATTGGTACCTATCAAGTTACAATCATATCAGACCTAAGATTCTGTAGATATAGGCCTTAGAAAATTACCCTTTCAATTTGACGTCACAATACATGTGATGACGTCATGATAATGTCACTTAAATTTTCAAACTGATCCCTGTGTATGTGCATACCAAGTCTCAACCCAATTGGACTTGTACTTCAGAAGTTATAGCGATTTGAAAACTGTACATTTAATATGATATCACGTGACAAATATGATGACAACATTGTTACCAAAATCATCGGAACTATCTTCGGCTGCTGGTCTTAGTGCCTGCCAAGTGTAAAGTCAATCAGATGTACATGTACCCCGGTATGAAAGTGCCAAAGTGCAACTTTTGAAGAAAAACGTGTACAAACCCTATGGGAAAAAAAATGCATCTTTAATGTGATGTAACCCAACACCTGATGACGTCACGATCACAAATTTCTTCTAGGACCAACTGTGGGTGGTGGTCTATGTATGTATCAAGTCTGAGGTCGATCAGATTTACGAAGGTGCGAAAGTGGAGTTTTAAAACGTGTACAAAACATATGGGGAAAAATGCATCTTTAATGTGACGTAACCCAACACCTGATGACGTCACGGTCATGAATTTCTTCTAAGACTATCTGTGGGTGGTGGTCTAAGTATGTACCAAGTCTGAACTCGATCGGATTTTTAAAAAAATGCCAAAGTGGACTGGTAGAAGAAACGTGTACAAAACCTATGGAGAAAAAGTCTGAAAAGAAGGGAAAAAAAATCTTAACGAAAGCAAGAGCTGTTTCGGTGTGTACACCGAAACAGCAAAAAAAAATCTTAACGAAAACAAGAGCTGTTTCGGTGTGTACACCGAAACAGCTAAAAAAAAAAATCTTAACGAAAACAAGAGCTGTTTCGGTGTGTACACCGAAACAGCCAAAAAAATCTTAACGAAAACAAGAGCTGTTTCGGTGTGTACACCGAAACAGCAAAAAAAAAAATCTTAACGAAAACAAGAGCTGTTTCGGTGTGTACACCGAAACAGCCAAAAAAATTAGAAGAAAAACAAAGCCTTCTCCGCAACTTTGCGGAAAAGCCAAAAGAAAACTCTTCACGATAACAAGAACTGTTTCGGTGTGTACAAAAACAAAGGCTTTTCCGCGGAAAAGCCAATAATTTAAATACATATACTTCACCAAAATAGTTTGTAACAGTTCGGTAAGATGGATATGAAATGCTTGTAAATGGAGTCAAAATATGTGCAGTAATGTATGTGCAGTAATGTATAGTCAGGTGGTACGTATCACAAATCGCTATAGGTTTAGGTATAAATCTAAAGTGTGGTGTTCCGTAATCGGCGTCGCATTTGTGGGCGTCACATTTTCAAGCTCTTGCTTATTATGCAGTCCACTTGTTCATTATAAACGCGACCGCTCTTGACTAGTTAAAACACAGTTTGCAAGTAACGGCTAATCGTATTGGCTTTTTAATTCTCACAGGTAAGTTGATAACAGGAAGGCTGTTTGAATTGATAATTCAGGGCAACTTTTTATGTTGATGTTACCAATTACTTTTGATTGCTGATTGCGACGACAGACATAGTCAGCCATCAAGGTATGGTAGGGAGTTCGTTAGTTCTCAATTTAGTCATTAGCCTTGATTTGTTTTTCTACAGCAACCATTCCACATGTTCCATCGAGGTGTTCGCTGGGCAAAGATGCCGTCTCGACAAAGGTGAGTTCCATACACGATCTATCGAACCTACACAAACCGTGTACAATTTGATGTTTTCTTAAAGAAAAGTGTACTGTGGTGGGCATATGGTTTTGTAAGCTGAATTTCTGGATACGAATATTTTGTAACAAACAATTGTAGACTTGGGCCTTCAACTCAATCACCCTTTGTTTTTGTAATCGTTCTTTCGTTTTTCGTGTTCTTTGTTTCTTTATGACAATAATTCTCCGCGGCTTTTCTGTCAAACGGAACAACGCATAAACTTAAAAATTGGAACGAAGATCAATCCTGAAACAAACGTATGCATAGAGTTATGCATACAGGTGTGACGTCATGATGACGTCATCAGGTTTCAAATTACAAGCGACTCATGTTCACAATGTGACTATTTTGTTTTAATGATTTCTCACGAGCAAAGCACAGAACCATGTCAGTAGTGTAGACTGCGTATTTGACCCTGGTTTTTTGTGGAGGATCATGATCCTCATCGAGGATCATATCGGTAACCCCGACGAGGATCATGAGAGGGGATGTGGCTGTGGGGAGGTGACGTCACGGATCGATAGACAAATCGATAATGAGGTGGAGATTAGGGTTTAATGAGGATTATATTCGACGATAATGGAACAAAACGCGTTTAAGTGAATTATTGTATATATTTACTTTTATATTTTCTATGTATTTTGTAATTTGAAGCGTCAGTATAAACGAAAGA
Source organism: Patiria pectinifera (assembly GCA_029964075.1). Taxonomy (NCBI): domain Eukaryota; kingdom Metazoa; phylum Echinodermata; class Asteroidea; order Valvatida; family Asterinidae; genus Patiria; species Patiria pectinifera. Next base: position 27,352,101 of record CM057149.1, on the reverse strand, counting down.
ATAGAGTAACTCAATTCATGGGGGAAGGCAAAATCCGTGAATAGTTTTTTCTGCATACGTTCTTGAAGCGAACATTTTTTTAAAAAATTATATAAATGTGTACATATACCATAAATATGTTTATTTTCCCGCAAAGCAAAACCAAAGCAGAGCATGAGAAGAAACAAGAGATAACACTGAAGTAGCCCACAAGACGTACTGGACGCTTCAACACAAACAGTAACTAAATATCAAAACATAGAAAAAGGACACACAGAACAAACACGGTCAGCCATTAACAAGCTTACAACATTATGCAAAATCAAACGCGCGCACCTTTCAAACGAATCTAAAAACGTAACTAGAACAGTCATCCATCTGCAAACACAAAAGGACTGAAACTAAATATTAAAAGCCACGTATATAAGCATCAAATTCTTTTAACAATAAAAATACACACAACTTAAATAAAAGACGACTCGGGGTGCCTAAAACCAACCGGAACTCACAAGAATATTCCTTGAGTGGTCAACGGGCGATATACAGTTTTCAGGTATTTTATTCATAACCACAGCAAACATACAATATTAAATTAAAAGCAAGCTTAACTTAAAATGTACATAATTATTAAACAAAGTCATACATGTATTAATAATAAATAGATAAAAATGAAATAATTAAATACACAATGCACACACATTGGCAGATTAATTTGGTTCATTTCGCAGTATAACAAGTGATGAAAGATTTATTATTCAGTCTGCCCTCAGAACTTTACTTTTCGTATATGAATGAACGAAGATATTAAATACAAATGTATCAAAAAAAATAACAAAATAAAAACAAAATACGGCACTTTGCCGTCCTGCCAGAACACATTTCAATGACTCGCATAAAAATATTATTTGCAATTGTATTTTGACTTCCCGCATCCGTATTTGTAGTTTCGTATTTTGAACGATTCATTACAATTACATGTACATGTATTGTAATTACGCGGTCCTCCGTCCGTATTTTAACAATTTCAAGAATAGAATCATTCAAAAATTGTTTGAAAATGCGCACAAGGCATGATCATAATTTACAATGTTTTATTTTTTGAACAACACAAGTTCCAGTTAACTTATTGTAATAAAAGACAGGTAGCCTAAATGTATACACTTCCGGCATCACTTCAAATTAGACGTTTCGTAATTATTGAGCGTTTTAGAAGAGTTTATCTTGAAAAATGGGACGCTTATACAATACTCATAGCTCGTGACTAACAAAACTATAAGATTAACCAAGCTTGCGATAATTCCTACGATCAATTAATATTGTTTCAACCGTTTAGTTCGACTAATACATTAATTATTGCGCAAAATAACGTTTCTATGTCGTTTGGCAAATAATACTGTCCACCAAACGTCCAGCCGTTTTTCCTGCAGATTGTGTTGGCCTAAACCTCAATTGCGTCCAAGTAAGAAGTAAGACCGTACGAATACTATTTTTGTTGTTAAAACTCAAAATAAGGATTTCTGTCCCTTCGTGATTGCAGAATCTTGGTTACCCGGTCAATGAAATTTTGGGAAAATCAAACGCTTGTTATTTTGCGGAGGCTGTGACAACCAGCACGAACTAAACGCGTATTTGCTCATCAACTCTTGCGAATGAATCGTACTCTGTTGTTTGTTCATTACATTACTTTAAAATACAAAATAGGCTACCTTGGTTCTTATATAGATCTTCCGTGTAAGTTAGGACCATAGCAACTATGGGGACGAAATAATACCGTCAAAATTTAAGTTGCCGATTGCCGTCGCATTCGCGCATCATCCACCCACAAAACGGGTCCGAGCTAGTAGTATCACAATGGCCTTTGTATATGGATGGGAATCCCTATGACGTCACAGTGATGAGTCATCGATGTACAGCAAACAGAATGACCAGAAAACCAGTGCCAGTTGGCGCAAGCATGTAGATGGGGCGGGTTCTACCTTTGCAAATAGCGGAAATGCATTGGAAATGCATTTTCTTCCATTCCTGGACACACCAGCTAATGCAATGGTATTGGGGTGTGAGTTAAAATGGAACTCACGATCGGAAAATCATTTTTTCATATTAATCCTGATGATAATTGGTGGATAAGTGAGAGAGGGTTGTGTTTGGCTGGGGTGGGGAAACAAATGGCAGCTTTAATACCTGAAACAATTATTCTCAGTTTGGGATAGTGAAATCTTTGAAAAGGTTGGTTATGAATCGTTCACTTTGTTTGTCCTAACCTTTCTGATGTAAAGCATGAGACTGCCGTTTAGTATTTGAATAATTATCTGTAAATATTTTGGCTTTCTCCCTTAGTTTTCGTGCTTTTATTCATTTTGAAACAGCATGATTTTTGGTGGTTAAGCCACAGGTGTTGTTGGTGAGACTAGACGGGGGGGGGGTTCTTAGTGTTTCCGCTGTCCAAAGAAATAGTTGTATGCTCGATCACTCTGCGTTTGTAACTCAACAAACGCGAATCTGTAGTCATCAGTAATAGTATTGTCCTTTTTTCTTTAAAATAAATCTCAAAAAATTGTGATAGACATCACCCTGATACAGAGCTGTGCATGCAAGTGTGAATTACAAGCGATTTTATTTTGTAAAAAAAAATCATGTTCACTCTTTGTGATGTGAAACCATGCTTTGATGATTATTTCATACTTTATAGGTGAAGTCATTCGACCTTTACCTCCGGGTTTCACGGAAGTTCAAAGTCGGGTGAAATCATATTACCGAAAGAAGCGTAAATATTTAAACAAACAGAATTTCTTCTGAACGGTTCATGGGATGACAAGGAAATATTGTTCAAACATGCGTTATTGTCCAAAGGTGTGAAATCAATTGTGATGTCATCATAACATCATCACACAGCAAATTCCAATGGTTTAAGGTTAAAACATGCCAACGTGAAGGGATCATTTTTATAAAGTGTAAGACATTGCTTTTGGCAACATTTTTTATTCCCGGCCACAAAACCGCTTGACCTTTACTTTCGGGGTTACCAAAAATGCAATGATAAATTCATAGAATTTGAAAACGGAAGCATTTTACTTCAATCAATACTAATTCAGAAAGTGTTGAGTGAGAGATCGCCAACTAAAAAAAAATCATTATGACGCCATCGCTTGAAAGGACGCCCTCTTGTATTTTTCAATAAAAGTTGATTTTGTTGATGATTAAAAACCATTTGCCCGTAAACACGAGATGGACGACAACAAAACTACTCTGTAAATTTTGATAACGAAATTTAATTTATTTAGGTCGCAAAAACATGCAAACTTATCTCATTAGTATCAAGTGCATGCAACAATCTGAAAGTTACTATGGCAATATGCATTTACAGGGATACATTTCTATTCTTTCTAAGCTAACAGTTTGCGGTACTTGTGGCATAGATTCCAACCGGATTGAATTAAATTCTGGGTCGTCAAGTATACTTTTATTGTTCAAATTATCTAATGCAGGCAATATACATGTATTTTGGTCCGATGTCAACATTAAATTGTAAGATTGTCATTATGTAAAACATATTGATATCTTTTTTGTTTCAGAAATGCATGACTGCACTATTTTGTCTCAAACGAAAACAAGACCTCTTGCTGTTGATTCAGAAACTGCAGAACGCAGCCCTGAAATCCTTCAAGTAAGTTTTCGTGTAACTTTTCGTAAGGGTTGCAAAATATCCCATACTGCCAATATCATCAGTTCAGCAAATTTCATCGAACTTGTTTCACAACCTTATTCTGTCACTTTTCGCATACTTTTTTACCACATTTCTTGTTGTAACATAGTCCTATACAATGTTATCCGTTGTTCATGTAGTAAAAGGCAGTACTGGCTTAGTCGCGACCTTTTGTGGAAAAAAGATTAACTTTAAGGCGAATCTTGTAATGCTAGCATGTTGGAGAAAAGGGCTTAATCTGATTTTAAATAATGAAAGGTTTGCGGAAACACCATGTGCGAATAATTTCTCAACTAAGAGAATGGTTCTGAAGAGAACCAGAGGTATAAACTCGACGTTCCGGTCAGTATGCTTTGACCGTCTTCAGGAGAGTGCCTAAACTCTAAGAAAGTGAATACTTAAGTAGCAAAGGCGAAGTCAATGAAGTGAGAAGTTGCATCCTGTGAGGATGCCAAGTAGACAGGATCCTAGAACAAGCTTGGTGCCCACTGAAGTGGAACAGTAGGGTTGCAGTGTCAGTAGAGGGAGGACCTAGGGTATAGGAGACCCATCAGTCTAAGGTGGTAGCTGAGGACCTAGGGTATAGGAGACCCATCAGTCTGGAGAAGTGGGAGCCAGATGTCGTTGAGGTGATAGACATCCACCCTGATACAGATGAGTTTGGCTCCGATCCAGTTCTGGCATCCAAGACGCATACGGGAAGCCATCGAGATCCGCAAGCACAACACAGTTCCGCAAGACATCGGGTTTCACCTCAACGACATCTGGCTCCCACTTCTCCAGACTGATGGGTCTCCTATACCCTAGGTCCTCAGCTACGCAGCTTCCACAGAACCAGAGGTTCCGCAAACCTTTCATTTTCACTTCATTGACTTCGCCTTTTGCTACTTAAGTATCCACAATGCAAAGCCTCAAATCTTACTAATCTGATTTTGTTTCTGTTTCTCTCATCCTAATTTTCGTTTTGTTTCACCATCCCCTACTAGTCAAATAATCAAAGAAGACACGAGGCACTTGGAACTTCAGTTAGTCATACTGGAAATGCCCATCAAGATGTTGCAGATGGACCTACAGAACATGCGCTCACGTGTCGATTCGATTCACACGCTTGGGGGCGTTTGCCGAGACACTGCCATCGGGAAAAAGACTATGCTTGGCGAAAAGCTAGACGCAGTCTTTGAATGCTTCGTCACTGCGTTTGCAAAGACAACTTGGAAAATCAACAAGGTATTTAATATACATGTATTCTGGCTTCAGCTCAGCTCTTTGTAAATTCTTTGATGAAATAAAGCCAAGTCCAGGTCGGATTTGACCCAGTACTTTTCTGGATCAGGTACTTACTTCTCTGAGTTATTTTTCTGAAGCAATTGACTGGTCCTGTTGATCAAATTGCCATTTGACCCCTTTTAACTCTCCGTCCACAGTTGCGACAGCGCATTCTTCCGACAGCTTAACTCGCCACTTATTCAGCAATCTTGTAAAAAGAGGGGTTTTTTTACCCTTGTTTTGCAATAATTGGTGCTTATTCATCTGTGACTGAAGATGTGTCACTAAGGTAAAGATTAAAAGCTAATTAACTACCATTTAAGATGAAATCACTTTGACATTGTACAATTTCCCAAATTTTACATTATGAGCCCATTGCTTTGTAATTGCTTTAATATGTACCCTGTAAAACAGTTTGCCGTCATGTGTCAAAACCTCGATGACACTTGATTTGTTAAGGGTTGTTGTATTGGAATTGTCTGGCTGCCCAACTTCAACTTGTCCTCCTCCCCTCCTCCTCCTTCTCTGCCCCTCTTCCTCCTCCTCCTCCATTAATTCTTCTGTTGTAAAAGTTTTAAAAATCGAACTTAAACGGTTGTGCTAAATGGAAAAAAAAACGTTCTAGTACTAATGTAGATTAGGGGCCAATTTCACGACGCTGCTAGGGCCTCCGTCTATTTCATGGAGACCGTAAGCAGTAAGCACAGCAAAAGGCACGCTTACCTCGGAGGAGAAATTTACTTAACTAAGTAATGTAACAATGAAATCTCCATGCGTGCTGGCGACCATTAGCACATCCACGTCGTGAAATAGTGCTTAAGATTAGCAATTTTTTCTGTTACAGCAAGCATAACTTCTCTGGTTACTGTTAAGCAGCGCCATGAAATTGGGCCCAGTCCCCTTGACTTACCATTCAAACGATATTTCATCATGGAATTGTCCATTATTAAACCAATTACGAACGATACAAGCATGTTTCCCCCGCATTGATAAAATGAAATGGCATTTTCTGCCGTACTTCAAGCCTGAGCCTGCTCAGAACGACAATTTGCATCATTGAGGGCAGTAAACATAAATAGCCATGCCGTCACGCTACCTCTCGTGCTAGTTCTCGTGCTAGTGCACCTCTCGTGCATGCTACCAATGGGAATGTCAACAACCAAAAAATAGCCATTATTGGTTTTACTTTATTATCACCTCATTATCTTCGCTGTCATTTACAATAATTATCATCATCATAAGTACCAGTACTACTGCTACTACCGTTAATTTTTGGCGTGTAAAGGCAGACTCTTGTCAGTAGACTATACATGTACTGTGATTTACCAGGTTGCCATGGGACTTCGTATTGTGAAATTCGATTTTGTTATCATTTCAGTTCTTTTTGCGACGTGAAGACGCTGTAAACAAGCGGAGCTTAATCCTCAGTCACTTAGACGGTCTAACTGTTCAGCTGAATGAAATTAGAAAAAGGCCGCAGTGTCAGCCGAGGGATAAATGGTAAGAAAAAAGAAAGACTTAAGAAAAAAAAGTAAATTCGACCTCAGTATGACAAAGGCCAAATGCTCAACCCAACCATTACCTTAAATAACTGTAAGTGTATGGGTGGGGCACAAAATGATAATGAGAGGCAAAGCGTTAGGACATAGTGTAAAGGATTAAAAAGGGAATAGCAGTAAGGAGACTTGCCTATTCTAGGGAAGTCCTCTGCTCAGGGGAGAGAGTACTGTGGATGTGACGAGGCTCGGCTAGCCGCCCTCATCAGCACTGCTCTCCCTGCTCTGCCCACCGTCTGGAAAACCCACTTCAAGTACTCAGTGAAGATGCCTGTGCAATGTCCAGTATACAAACACCCTTAAAAGCCCAAGAGGTGGAAGCCACTCGATCTGACATCGTGCGCGGACTGACCTAACGCTCTCTGCCGTTAATGCGTCCGCGATCGACTTGATGGCCAACGGGCGATCGTGTTGCGCGCGGCCGCGGTAGGTGGCGCGGTAGATGGCCAATAAAAGTGAGCCCAGTGGTACAATATGCCAAACAAAATTGACAGTATTCATAACATACTGCTAAACTTGCAATTACACTGGAACTAAGACGTGAGGTGTACAGAATGAGAATCACGACCCGAGGTTGGATTTAGGAAACGAACACAAGAGGGTGCAATTCAAAATATGAACTGGTAACTTTGAATCGGCAGAGGAAACAATCGAATCACCATTAAGATTAAAACAAATCAGGTAATATTGGTCATGCACACTACTTAGGATTTTGAACAATTTTCAAATGAAACAAACGCACACAAAGTAAATGATCCCGCGTTCTCTTAATGATCGCAAGTTCTTCAAGAAATATTCAGAAACTTTTGTGTTACAGATTGTGTTCTCTATTTATCACCTCCATAACAGCGTGGACAGTTTTGATGTCATGTTGGTCTCGCAACTGGAAATCTTGTCGAATTTCTGCCGTGACAGCAAGGAATCCTCCCTTACGGACAATGCTAAGCATATACACGAGATGGAGAAGTAAGCATGAACATTTGTAATTTGTGGCCAAGAAAAGTGTCATTTTAAACAAAAATTTGTCATCTTCACCCAAAAGACTGCCTTGTCAAATCTAAATGTGTAAGCAGATAAGTCATGTTTCTACCCGAAGGCAATATACTTTATTCACGAGTCGGCCATATTAAATTAACAGCGAAGTAAACCCTTGCGTTTTTTTAAATTGCAAGTAGCAGTGAAAGCAATTAAATAAAAGTTCCTTACAAATTAAAACCAGTCTGCTCTGATGCATAATTTAAAATTTTTGATTAAATGTATTCTAATGTTTCCAGTCACATTTAAAAAACAAAATAGTACGTGAGGCTTGGAACATATTCCAATCATGAAATAGTCGGGCACCATCCCATTTAACAGTTAACAATTTATAAAATAGATTAAGGTAAAACGATCGAAAATGGTTTCCTTGTGAAATAAGGTATGTAAAAGCTCTTTTTGTTTTTATTGTCAAATACTTCATACCATATGCAGGATGTTAATTACTGGCATAGCAGACCCTTTGTGTGTCGGAAACTTATCAGTCATCAAAATAAACTGATGCCTTTAAATGACTTTCTAGAAAGAAACTATAAACATTACCATGTTTTATGAAATACAGACAAAGAAAACAGGGGTTTGTTTTCATGCTTCTCGCACATTTGAACTAAATATGCACAATAACTTCTTTTTTTTGTATAAAAAAGGATATCGTATCGGCGTAATGAGACAAATGTTCCACATCACTTTTATCCATTTATTTCGATCTATTACAGAGTCAAGTTTAACGAAACCTCAGAGAAGATGTTTTCTCTAGTTCATGGTCACTGTGAAACTACTTGGCTTGAAAAACACTGCAAGATGTTGAAATGGTTCTGGTATGTAATGACGCGTTGAAATTATATTCTAATGTTAAATTATATATTTATTTACTGTGTAAATGATAATTTGAAGTATTTCAGATACAGGAAACTTAAAATCACGGTCATCACTGTAACATTAAATCTTGAAGTTGAGGGTAGTTCATTGGTTTAAGAGTTATATACACTTAGAACAGACCGGTAATCCCTGGCATTCGAATACATTTACCATGCCGCAACTTGATAGTGGTATACAAACATCAGTTGGATGTCTCAACTGTAGAGTGTGTGTAAAGTTAATCTTTATTTCTTAGCAGACGCAGGTATCTGTAGGCTAGAGGAGGAAAACTTTATAATAAATCTTAAGACTATTCATCTGGCCCTTTAATCCTTCTTGTATATTTTGAAAAGAAATTTGATATTAATTCTAAGCTATCCTTTGTAAAGAGCACGCTCTAAAACTTGAAATATTTTTTTATTATTACATGTAATTGTCACACAATTGGCGATAACGTCCTTCTTGTCATAATTACTAATATTTACGTTTCTGTCAACATTTAGTGATGCGTACAACATCGCTCATCGAAAGAACGAATTGACACAATACTTGGCAACGCTTTCGGGTGACATTTCTGCCGAACAACTAGCTATTTCTGAGGTAATTGTACCCTAATATGATTTTATATAATTTCTGTGTCATAGCAGAGTCAGTGGCTCCTTTTGAGTCAGAATGTTTGGCGACTCGACTCAAGTAACTGCTAGCAAATGACTCGACTCGACTTGGGTCCCTCATCAGCAGACTCAACTCGACTCGACTCCAGTTAAAGGCTAGTAACACTCGAGCATAAAATTGTGCAAAATGTTGCGGTGACTCATTATACGGTACAGTTATTTATGTTCGCATACTTTGCGTCTGACCGCTGGGGGTCCGCCCGATAGACCGAAGGTTTCATAGTCCGAAGGTTTATTGATCCGAAGGTTCGATAGTCCGAACACACAGATTTCCCATAACCGGGGTTTCATTAGCCCATAAATGAAATAAGATTCATGAGTCCGAAGGTTCGTTGGGTCCGAAGGTTTGATAATCAGAAGATTCGGTCGTCCGAATTGAGAATAAGGTTAACTAGTCCGAATGTTCAAATTCCAAAACGAAAACAAGGTTCAATGGTCCACTGGTTTATTATTTCGAACTCATTGTCGATTCGGACTTTATCGAGCTTTATCGTCACTATAACTCGACTCGACCTTCTTGACCTAATGATTCACTAGACTCAAGTCATTTCCTTATAAAATGACTCGACTCAACACGACTCGAAATTCAGTGACTCGTTACAACTCTGTGTCATAGAAATGTATGAGAGTGAATGGATCAGTACTGCTAGTAATAGTTCATACAAGTATATACAGGAAAGGACATGAGTTTCTTGCTAAAATGTTAGACCGTTTAAAGCGAGTCTCAATTCAAATACGTGGATATTGTTTATTCTGCAGTTGGGCAAAACATGTCGCTTGACATTAGACAGCATTGAAAGGGAGATTTCTGAGGTAAATGCTGCAAACGGTTTTCATGTCAAGAGCATGTTGCAGGTGAGTGGCATCTTCAGCGCCTATTACTTATTCATGTGAACTAAAACAAAATCTTCTTGAATTTAAACAAACAAAAAAATGATTAAGCTTACACGAGTACCTCTTCGAAAGTAAATAAGCGTTGAATACAAAATTAATCTATGTGGCACCACCGCATGTGTCCATGCTGCGAACTTGCAAAAGGTGACGTCGTTGTAAATTTGGTGAATTTGTTCAAGGGTAACTTTTGGTTTTTACGCTAATGCAAATTTCCATATTCATGAGCAAAAGCGTGATGTCATATCGTCACCGACACCACGAAGTGACCTTAACCCCCGCGAAGTGGAAAATGTGCGTTTCGAGATACAAGCGACTTAAGTTGACGATGTTTTGAAACGGTGATCTGAACATCGTTTAGCCTCAAAATTCGCATTTTTTTACATTGTCTGAAAGCTGGGATCTTGAAAGTCACGTTAATGTATGATTTTTATTGAAAACAAATAATATTAATGAGTTATCAAACTAACCATAAGGTCACTTCGTGAAAACTCAAAATTCAGATTACGCTGTTTCGAGTTTTTACGAAGTGACGCTAAACATGTGTATTAGCTAATGGGTAAGCGCTACTTCGTGAAAACGCCAGAAGTGAGTCGCGCATATCACGTGACATTTGTGTTACTTCGTGAAAACGCAAAACCCGTTTTTGATGCGTGCAGGCAGTTTACAAGCGAAAGAATGGTATAGTACACTTCGCGAAAACGCATTTTCCGGTTTTGACCCATTAAGTTGCAAACGTTCATTAATGTTAATTAATGTTTTGACAAAACTAATTAACTATGTGCTTAGTAACTTATTGAGGTGATAGATTATGTGTAAGTAATCACAAACCAGGACAAAAATCGAAATCGTAAAATATCGATTTTTCGATGTTGGTGTCACTTCGTGGTGACGGTGACGATATCAGGCAGAGACCCCAATGTTGCAATTGGTTTGTGCACAAAAAGTTGCCAAAATTTTGGATATTTCGCTGTTGACAAGCTTCTTTCTTCTGTGATTCGTTGTTGTTTTAGTACATGGCAGTATGCCAATGAGCAAACCTTTCTCATATATGTTTTCAATGATTTTTTGGTTCACATTTGTACACAAAACCCCGGTTCCTCAACAGTGTCTCCCTGAAATGACATCACGGCAATAGCGCCCTCAGTTGTAAAAAAAACATAGAAAATACTAAATGTTTAAAGAAGTGCACTTTTGAATAAAATAAACCAAAAAGGGATGTCAAATAGTTTTCGTACATTTAAGGCCAAAAAAACAATTAAATCGGTCTCTGGTCAGAGCGCGCGTCGATTTTAATCATGCGCGTCAATTTTTTTTTTCCCCAAAATGTTCCGCGGTAGCTCCAACAGCGCCCTCTATCTCATTTTTTTTACCAAAGAGCACCAAGGAATGGGAAATTGCACGAAGGCAAATGATCGAGGGCACCAAGGCAAATTATGGAGGACACCAATGTACATGAGGACACAACAAAAGCAAAATAGTACCCCACCTTGTCTGTACAATCCAAGTTTGAAAAAAAAACAAAAAAAAAAAAAAAAAAAAAACGCGTCGCCGCATCAATTTCGGAACTTTGGTCTGACCAGAACCGAGTACTTTTTTTTGTTGGCTTAAGAAGAAAAATTCATTTCATGGACCCTTTCACCTTTAAGGAAGACCTCCCATATATTTTGGACACGACCGTCAATTGTGGAACTTCGGGAATTGTGGACCCTATTGGCCTCTTCTGTTCAACGTCCAATTGAATGCAGAAAGATACTCAGACACGTGTGTATTTTTGCATGCAATCGGGGACCCCCCCCCCCATTGTCCCTCTTTTGTTTGTACACTGACTTTTTAATAATAGTGGGGCTGTAAAGGTCAAATATATGATACAATTGTGCACTTTGTGACTAAAGCATGAAACTTCGCATGTTGGTTCTTCATGCCATGAAGAAGATTTTCAGATGTGGAGACATTTCATATTTGACCTCTGGTGACCTTTGAGAGGTCAAAGAACTTTACATAAACTATTTATAATAATTGTTCTTGAAAACACGACTTTCCTATATGAAACCATTCTATGTCAAAGGTCTTCAGACAATGGAAATAATGATAAGATGTGAAAAAAAAATAATGAAAAGCATTTTCATATAAGGGGCATTTCATATCTGACCTCTGGTGACCTTCAAGGGGTCATGAACTTTGTATACCCTATTTAAAGGTATTTATAAGATTTACTATTCAAAACCCCACTTTTTTATGACCCAAGTCTAAAAGTTTGCTCTTCGTGACATGAACAGAATTTTTGGATGTGTAAACATTCATATTTGACCCCTGGTGACCTTTATGAGGTCGATAAACTTTGCATACCCTATTTGCCGCTATTTATCATATTTATTATTCCAAATGCCACTTGTTCATGACCCAAGTCTAAATAATTCAAAACAAGTGTATTTTAAGTATTATTCTACAGCATGTCATGAATCCAGGCCCCAAGGACATTTTTTTTTACCTCTGTTCTCCATTTCCCTTTTTAAAGGGTAGACAGGGGCGCAACAGAATACAAGAGGTACATTGGACAAGAATCACACTCTAACAGTGACCAGTGGGCTTTGTAAAAAGGTTAAAAATGTGGTGACCCAAGTCTATCTAGATACCACAGAGTGTAGTAAGTACACAAGATTGACTATTGTTAGACATTTGTACATATTACATTGTAAAGAAAGTCCAACAGTCTTCTATCCCAGTCGCAACATGTTGCGTCTGCCAATTGAAAAAGGAAAAAGGAGGTCAGATGTCACCCCAATTTTTTTTTGTGGGATTTGAATTCATGACTGTATAATTATAGGTGCAATACCTTTCTTTTGCAATATTGATGCTTGGGTCACGAAAAAAAGGCGTCTTGACGAATAAATATAAAAATTAGTGAAAAAAAAGGTATATAAAAGTCATTGACCTATTAAAGGGTACCAAAGGTCAGATTATGATGTCCCCATATCTGAAAATTCTTTTCATGTCACAAAGAGCCAACTTTTAGACTTCGGTCCTGAAATATTTTGGTGTTGAATAATAAATCTTATAAATATCTAGAAATAGGGCATACAAAGTGTATTGACCTCTTGAATGTCACCAGAGGTCAGATATGAAATGCCCTACATATGAAACAAAAAATCATAGCATAAACACCTAACATTTAGACTTGGTCTCGAAAAAGTTGGGGTTTAAAGAGTAAATATCATAATAACAACAAAATATGTATACAAAGGTCATTGATCTCTGGAAGGTCACTTAAAGTCAAATATTGTTTTGCTTTCACATCTGATCTTTATTTTCATGGCCTGAAAACCTATGACATAGACTTGGGTCATAGGAAAGTGGTGTTTTCAAGAACAATTGTTATAAATAGTGTATGTAAAAGTCATTGACCTCTCAAGGGTCACCAGAGGTCAAATATGAAAAGTCTCCACATCTGAAAATTTTCTTCATGGCATGAAGAACCAACATGCGAAGTTTCATGCTTTAGTCACAAGGTGCACAATCGTGTCACTCAACAGCCACACTATAAGGCCTCCCATTATGTTTTGTACACGAATCCAAATTGGGGACCTTTCAGGAATTGGGGACCCTATTGTCCTGTATTGTTAAACGTCCCCTATTGAATGCAGAGGCAAACTCACCCACACACATACTAGTGTGGACATTCCTTTGTTCTCGTGAAGTTAAGAAAAACACAGTGTGAAAAAGAAATCATTTTACTCACACTGTGAACACTTTTCCACCCAATTTTTTTTTTTACGTATAATTCCCTTGAGTGTTTCTCTTCATTTAGCGACGGATAATTCAAACCCCAAAATGCTCTAAACCTGTTTTCCAGAGGGGGAAACCTTCTGTGGACGTGGGCAAGTCCTCACAAAGTATCTGAAAACTGGTTGATGTGGACATCTTTAATTCGGGAGTCCACACGGGTGAATGTAATGTTTGTACAAAGTATTAATACTGGACACCATATTACAAATTCAGGCCATGCCCACAAAAAGAGAGGAAAATACCAGGTGTTGAAATGTAAGAATGTTTTATTTCATGTCTAAGTTTATTTCAAAGAAGGAATTGAATGTTTGATAGACTTCTGAATTTTTTGTTCCTTTCGCCACCCATTTTTTTTTTTAATATTCAACGTGGCCCTTGGGTCTATCTCTTCAAGTGATTTTGTAATTGTTAGGATAAATACTAGTGCATTTTATGAAATACATGAGGTACGTGTAGGTAATATGGGACTGAGTGCAAGTAATATGGGACTGAGTGCAAGTAATATGGGACGCATGAATTAAAATCAGTGCCTGGTTGTCTATACCCCTTCAGAGGAAAAAAAAACAACAACTTTACCCGGTAGGTTTGATAAATCATTAAAATCACTGCCAATATCCACGACAGAAAATTTAAGTTGGAAAATCATCCGACACTGACAAGGTATGTGAAATTAACAATTTTTTGTTTGCTTTGATATAATGAAGTATTGCACCGCACCGAAAGCTCGGGGGTTATTTTCCGGTGAGCACTGTAAATATGTTTTACTTCTTGTCATATATTTCATAAAATATACTGATATAAAAAATATTTAGGGGATGAGGTCAATTCTTAACTTATTTAAAAATGTAAAATGTACACAACCTCTCAAAAGAGAAATATCCATCAGTCTGCCTTTATTATAATAAATAAATTGGAATATAAACCACCCCATCTTACCTTATTCGTTATATTCAACCACAAACCCTTCAACTACCATGGCAAGAAGGAAACTCAACAAAGAAACCAAGAGACCAATAAATCAACTGAAATGGATAGGCGTGAACCCTGCTATATCGCATCGTTTATGGTTTCTAACAAGCGCCTTCTGATTGAAAAAGACATTGACAAATTGGGATACCGCCAACATTTGTTGGATAGCTCGGTAAAAACAGCACAAGGGAAAATGTTCTAAAACCACCTTCAACGTTTTCTCACTTCTAAATTATACAAGTTCAGGCGAAACACTTTCATACAGCAGGTCCCAAACTTAATTTAGGCAAAAAAAAGTCATTTATCGATAGGTACTCTTTTTATTAAATGCAAATGTTCCTACATGCATTTAAGGATGCTTTTTGACGCTTGACAGTTGATTACGATGTACACATAGGTTATACTAGCTTGAAGCTTTTAATATGAAATATTTGAATGACAGACCACTATTAAAGCACTTTGAGCCAGTACAAAAATGTATCAAATATTAATCCCCTTACTTTGACATGTTGCTTAAAAAGGGGGGACTCCTGTTACCTTTAATATTGTCTTTACATTGTATTGTAAAACTATAGCGAACACAGGATTTGTGTTTTTACCACCCACATGGGCATTACCGCCCATAAATCGCCTAGAATTTAAGCCACGCCCACCAAATGAGTGACAGTAACAAGTGGTTTAACGTTAACATGATTTTTATTTCATATGCTACGTCTATTTGAAATTCATATCGACCTAAAGAGCACTGATTGCAGCACATCATACAGTTCTCTGGATTTTGTGCACCCCTTTTCAAATAAAGCTCATACCCACAGTGGGCAAATTCCAAAGTGGATACCTCTCGTAAACATTATGTTGAGCCCATTTTAAGTTCAAACAGGCCTGCCAATTTTAATGGTTTTGCCACGAAAATGCACAATATTTATCACAATCGGATCAAAACACTCGTATACACCACCCCTTTACACATTTAGGCCACGCCCACAAATTGGGCGGAAATATGACGTTTAATATGCTAGAATGTTTTATGTCATGTCCAAATTTATTTCAAGGCATGGAAAAAGAAGGAAAATGAATGTTTAATACACTTCTTCTGAGTTTTTATTCCTTTCACCCCCTTTTTAAAAAAAATCAAGCTCCGCCCCCAAATCGGCAGTATTCAAGGTGGGGCCACTTCTTAAAATGATTCTCAGATTGTTTTGGATCTGCATACCGTGTCTCATGCTCTTTTCACGAATTTGGGCACGGTTTGGGCAAAATAATGGGCCTAAGGAGCTCCACTATTGACCAGGATATATACGTGTACATTTGTACACAGTATATATACATGTGTATAGAAACATATATAAATACAATCTATAAATCATTCTTAAGTAACTTTATCCGACTTTTTTCCGTTCTTAGGTAGCATTTTTGGTATCAGGGGTCAATCTCAAAACTTAAGTCCAAAAACGGCGCTTGTGCGCGACATGTTAATTAAACTCGAAATTTTGGACACCTGACCATGGTCCCCTGACCCCCATCCGACCTAGGGCAACTAAAGAATGGCCATTCGGGACTACCCCCCGACGGGCAATCGATTGGTACCATCAAACCTTTTGTGCTAAAATTGTTAATTTAACTCAACCTAGCTCCCGGTCTAATGGTTTTGCTTAGAATATTGTTCCTATATTTGTTCAATTTTCAAAGGGCTGCTACTCACCAAGGTATCCTCTTGTTCCAGTTTTTCTTTTACTGCTTCAATGGCGTCCGGTACAGGTATGCTCGTAAACAGTGCTGAGACATCGTATGAATTCAACTTTTGTCCTGGCGGGACCTCGAGATTGTTGATTTCAGTGACGACCTCTCCAATGTTGGAAGAGGGGCCTCGGGGGCTTTTAGGAGTACCGTAGATCTTAGGAACTTCTTCTGTGGTTGGATAAATGCTATTATTGATATCCTTATAGGAATAGGATCCTAACTGTAATAGCCACCGGCAAATTGTCTCAATTAACTTCCGTTGGTACGTTGGGGTTGGATCTTTGTTCAGTTTTTTGTATGTGGTGTTATCGCTGAGCAATGTCTCCATCTTGTGCGAGGTGTTCAGGACCACTGTAGCACGGCCCTTTTCTGCCGGCAGGATGGTGATATTGTCATCTTTCCTCAACTCAAGTGCTTAGTATTCACCTTTGTTGATGTTGCTTGGCGGGAGCTTGGATTTCCGAACACAATTCTCCCCGTAGGCTTTGTGCTTTAGCAGGCGGTAATTTCTGACAGGTGATATCTGTGCTTACCACGAGATCATTGATGGGTTATTCCCTTGACATGGTTGAGCCCTTTTTCCATTACGAATTTTCCATTTTTGCTGAGAACTCTATCCGATTTGTATACCATCCATCTGTTTTTGTTGACGTCGGTCGTTTCCGACAGGTTTTGTTGAGAACTTTCACGTTTGGATGTTCCCAGTTCCGAGAATTTGTCGCGTTTGTTCTTTACTTTCTCAAATTCTCTATTGTCTACGTTCATCAACCCCGCCAAATAATTTGGTTTCAAAAATCTGCAGCTCATCCTGTAAATTCAAAATAGTAAATGAGCACTTTCTGATTCGAATATTCAATAATTGTTTCGCGGCTTTTTGGATTACTGTTTTTTTCTAAGGATCCATCGACCAGTGATATTTTGTCTTGACTCACTGTAAGTTGCATTTTTAAATTGTTATGGCACAAAGTTAGTAACATTATTTCATAAATGTAATGTGTTTATGCAGTTGTAAAATAGCATTTTTGTATAAATTGAAGGAGTAAAATAGCAATTTTAAAATAGATGTTGTAGGAACAACCACACGGTGTTGGGCTATATTGGGCTATGGGCAAACTTTGCCTAGCACATCAACTCAAAATGAATGTTTAAATGCATTAAGGTCATCATATGTATTAATTTTGAAGCGATTACCGCAAGTTTTGCCACACACATCAATTGAAACTGCATTTTTGACACTTTTTAACCTCACGCTAGAGGACGCTCTTTTAATATTTTTTGAAAGGTTCAACATAGGCAGAGACTAAAATCATTGAAAGCAAGTTCACATCTATCATACCATTTTTGTTGGCTCTGATACCTTTCCAATCATCTCCCCGGTCAGGATGTATATCCTCCACTTGTGACCCATTCACCGAGAACGCAAGCCCCAATAGTCCAGCTGTGGGAAAACAAGCAATTGCCCGGCCAGACACCGTTGGGAGTTCATGTCGCAGGACAGCACGAGGGAGGCAGTTTCTTTGATGGAAAACAACAGGTCTTTTTTCAGACAAATACTGGAATTTCAGCGCTGAAGTTCGAGATGCCGCAAGATTTGAAACGAGAGTAAGTCCCGAGTAACCGTTTTACGGTGGCCGCTCTTTGTGGCGGCCTGTGTTAAGCCCCTGTCACACCTTTGCGTATCCTAATTCCTTATGAGTTCCTTATCAAAAATATTCAATACGCAGCCGTACGCTCAATTAACGTCGAAATGTTTTGATCACTTTGACTTATGTGCGACGCACATCTAGCGTACAAGTAACGAATTCAGCGCATCCATTACGTATGAGATGCGTATGAGTTGCGTATGCAGTGCACAACATTATTTTTCGGGCTGCGAATAGGTCAGTATGCAGTGCGCATGCCGAGCGTACTCCGGACGCACCCGACTTATGCCGACCGCATGCTGGACGCACATATTCCCGCCGCATTTCCGCCGCTCGCCGTTCAGCGTGCGTTGCATCTGCGCTTCAACTACGCTATGTGTACGTCCAATACAGGTGGCTAATATGCTGACGGGGTGCGTCACGAACACATAGCGTACTCGTAACGCACTCGACCGATGCGGGACCGATGCGCTGCGTATTTATAACTTATGACCTGCGTAACAGCGTACGCAGCGTAGTTTTGTGCATGCCCAAAACTATCCTGCGTACTTGGTCGTACATGCGTATGCCTGCGTACATAAAACTTACACAAAACGATAGAGATGCATATGAGGTGCGTATTGTGCGTACGACTGCGTATGAAAAAAATGTCAATGTGCAACTCATAAGGAATTAGGATACGCAGAAGTGTGACAGGGCCCTTAGATGCATGTTTGTAGGCTGTTAAGTGTGTGTGGTTGTTTTTTTTTGGGGGGGGGGGGTTCCGTAACTGGAAAAAATTCACCGACCATAGCATTTGATTCTAAAAAAAGGTGAAAGCGGGGAGAAATAAACTAAGAGATTTGAGGCATGTAAGAGCAGTCATACAGTTGCGAAGGGAAATTTCTAAAGGCTACGTAACACTTCATTTTGAATTAAACTACATGTGCACACACATGTTCACGTTGGCGGGCGAAATCTTTGAAAATAAATTTCTCCCGTTTTAAAGACCTTATCTTCATGCAACTTTCAGGGTTTACTTTCCTCTAGTTGTGATGTGTTCATTACTTTCGTTGAAATTGGAAAAATAGGCCTGGCTTCGTGCATCATTGAAAGTTGTAACACTGACGTTTGCAATAGCTGTTAATCTTTTCAAGCCTCACGAATATTAATAACGTTCCATCCATTATGGCGTGCAGTAAAAAAAAATTAGAAAAGCCTCCTTCACGAGTTATTAATTTTTAAATAGAAACCTTTTTCCGGATTCCATTGGTCCATACCGAGACCCACGCCAAAACACGCCGAGTGACGCTAATGAATATGCTAATCTACAATACGATATTGTGTGGCTTGGTCGATCGGTCAACCGTAGCGCCTAAGGCGCTTTGCTGAACAATGCATGTGACTTGGGTCGGCAGAAATCATCGTCGAAATGTTCCATGGAGACCGTTCAAATTGTAGCACAAGCGTTTGCAACAACATATTAAGCTGAAATTCGGAATATACTTAGATGACATAAGTTCAACTGCTCGTGAAATAACAATTTTGATAAATTCTTAGAAATAGATATAAATACAGAGATTTGCGGAAGTTTTCGAACGATTTCTTCCAGACTTGAAGGTCAGCTATACCAGTAACCAGTATTGACCGGGCATTGATGACGGCGATTTTTTTTTTCACTGACATGAAGCTAACTTTTTTTTCTTCCGTTATAATTTAGCTTTTCACTCATACTGTTCATATTTTCGGAGGTGCATGAATTTCTGTGCTCCACTATAGCGTCTAAGTACGTAATCGGATTAGCTGTGCCTAACAACGGCAGACGCTTTGCCTTAGCAACCACATGACTGAGAGTATGTGACCCTAAGGCCTCTTTCTGACGTCGTGCTTATGCCGTGTCGAATAAAAGTGAATTTAGCGTGACGTTAGCACGGCGTACATGTAAGCACGGCAGTGGTTCTAAAAGTCAAATTAAATTACAAACGCCTAGTCGAATTTAAATACATCCAAAATGGCGGACCACCAGTCACAACAAAAAAAATGTGATTTTGTGCTTTGAAATCAATAAAGAGATGCATGAAGAAAACGAATTTTGCTTCAGAAGGTACTCCTTATGTAATATATATCCCCGGAGGAAAGCTATACTGGTGTGTATATGTACTGTGTTACGCTAAATCCTCAACTGCCTATGGGTATACCCAAGCAATTAAATTCCCATAGACACCAGTTTTAAATCCCCATTCTTCAAAAGTCGTTTTTAAATACTCGGAAGTTTCACAGGTGTTCAGGGTGCACAGAAAAATGATGAACAGCATGTCATCTTTAATTTTCTTTTCAATTTTTGGTGGGTTGACCATTGCCTTATCGAGAAATTCTCACACAAAAAAGATGACCCCTAAAACGAGTGATGTTTCCCAAAGTTGACACGCAGTTATCTTGAAAAAAGATGTCCGTCTTCATCATGGCTGAATAGCGTCAATTTCGGCAATAGGCCCATGTGCATCCATCTCGGAATTTGAAGCTCCTAGTCCGGGCCAGAGCTGCATTGCCATTTTCCGAATTCCGTGGCTCTCAAAACTCTAAAATAGAAGAAATATAGTGTATAACTTTTATTCATGAGCTCAGGGGACGGATTTTTGGCCTTTTTAAAGGGTTGCACCCCTATGAGTCTTGAAAATTTTCCACGTAAGTCCCAATATTTGTTGATAGTTTGTTTGTTGATTATTTCTGTACTCGCACAATGCGAGCATGGGCATTCCTATCGATGTTCACGGCAGTAGCACGGCGCGCGGTTGTCGAATATAATTTCAATTCGAAGTTGGCCGGCCGACTTCGAATTGAAATTATATTCGACACGGCAGTAGCACGACGTTTGATACCGCGCCTTGCTACTGCCGCACTGAATGCATAAGCACGACGGACCCTTGTCGAGCTATTCTGCCAAGCCGAAATCAACTGCAGAGCCAAATTGGTTTTAAAAACGTCGTGCTTGTGCCGTCTCGAATAAGAAAATTCAAGTTTATTTCTATTAGACACGGCATAAACACGACGTTTGAAACAGACCTAACCGGAGTCTTCTCTAAAACTGTGTTTAGCAATTAAACATTATCTTGCTATCACTTTGTAAACATGTTTAGAAGCTAAACATTATGTGTCCAATTCCTAAACACCAATGTTCAATGGCAAAACACTATCCATCCTTACTCTTAACATGTTTAGTATTTAAACATGTTTAGAAACTGATAGCAAGAAAGTGTTTAGAAAAGTATTTAATTGCTAAACACAGTTTTTGCAGTGACACTGTAAAAATAAGAAAGTCAGTTTGAATAATTAAAAGTAGTCCAGCACGATTTCTCCAATGACTAATCACATTAGTCATAATACTAATGTTTTATTTCCTATAAAACGAAAGAAAAAGAAGCAATCAAATCATGTACAGGGCGAGTCAAAATGACCGAAAACCAAACCCGCGAAAATATTTTTCATATTTAAAACCCTCCGAGCAGCGAAGCGGTGTTAAAATTCTCCACATTGTCCAAATATGGGCATAATTTTTTTTTTCAATTTTCAATGGGCCAATTAGGCCAAGCTTTCATGTTATCCTCATCCCTACTATACACCACAAGCCTTCACTCCCATTGGCCGAGCCCTAGCCACTCCAGAGTAAGGAGTGTTGAAAGACAGAAGCCAAGATGGTGGCCCATGTTTTTGAGCAGTAATTGGAGAAAATGGCGGCCAAACCCTTTGTGCCGCCGATCTCTTTGTGTCAACCCCTCGTGCCGCCCAGAGCTCAGACAGGTTGTAAACAATCCCTGATGATGTGAATGACCTATATCTTGTGCATGTACAGGCATGCGGGGGTTATTGACCTACTTGGTACTTGGTGCTTGGTTGGTGGTCCTTCAAAATATTCCATCTAGGGAATTTAAACTGGAGGTGTGGTGTGGTGAGAGTGGTTAGGATTAGATTTTGTCACTAAGTGCATTCTTGAAGGAGTCTGGTTTGTTGAGTCCGGGAGGTCATTCCAATTTTTAAGTGTTCTTAGAAAAACTGAAGATGCATAAGTGTCGGTCCTGGCCTGGTTGAGTTGGAACTGTCTGCTGTGTCCTCTTCGTGATCTTCCAGGTTTTGGGGTGATGTATTTGGTATAGTCGATGTCCATTAGCCCATTCAGGATTTTAAAGAAACAAAAGATGCGGTGCTGTTTTCTTCTTTCTTCCAAAGTTGTCCAATCCAGATCTGTCATGATAGCAGAGATGCTAGTGTCACGTCCGTAGGTGTTTGAAACGAACCTTGCAGCTCTCTTCTGGACTTTTTCTAGTTCTTTGATGTTCTTGGAAGTGTGAGGGTCCCATGCTGCCGTAGCGTAGTCAAGATGCGGTCGAACAAGTGTAAGATACAACCTCTCTTTGCTGGAGGATGAGGCATGATGAAAATTTCTTCTGATGAAATTCAGGATTTGTGTAGCCCTGGCAGATGCATGCTGGACTTGCTTGTTCCATCGGAGGTCTTTTTGGAGGAATATACCCAAATACTGACACTGGTCTGTTTCATCTAACTGTACACCCATCATGTTGTAAGATGTAGTTCCTGGTGATCTATTTCTAGTGATGCGCATAGTTGTACATTTCTTGGGATTAAATCTCATCCCCCAAGTCTCGGCCCAGTTTACCATGGTATCCAGGTCTTTTTGAAGCATGAAGACGTCGCTTGGTGTCTGGATGGATCTGTACACTAGACAATCATCGGCAAATAAACGGGTGGTACTGGAGACTTTGTGATGAATATCGTTAATGTGAAGGAGGAAGAAATGCGGTCCAAAAACTATCCTTTGCGGAGCACCACTAAGGACGGGGACCCAGTTTACCATTTACGACAACTCGTTTGGAACCTTTTGGTGAGGAAGGAGTTGATCCATTTTTTTGGTGTCAGACCGAATCCCATAGTAGTCCAGTTTTACGAGCAAGCGATGGTGTGGCATGACATCAAAAGCTGCTGCTGCTGCTGCTGTTTTGCCATAGTCCTCATAGAACCGTCGGCATTCTCTTGTGTGCCTTTGCTCTTGCCACGGCCATTCCTCCATCCGTCCACTTCCTGATGTTATCGATCCATCCTGTTTTCGGCGCTTCCACTGTCCATACATAGACAGCTTCCTCTTCCTTAACTGGACAAGCAGACCTTCCTCTTCTGAAACTCCTACCCTTTGGCGGATCCATGCATTGGTCTTTCTATCTTTCCAGCTGACTTGAAGCATTCTACGCCACACCCACAGCTCAAATGATTTTATCTTCTTCATGTCACTCTGTTTTAATGTCCAACTTTCTGCACCATAGAGGGCTACACTCCACACGAGAGATTTCACCAGCTGTTTCTTCAGTTTCAGGCTGATCTCTTTTGCCTTCCACAATCCGATTAGTTGGCTGGTGGCATCTCTTGCAATTGCCAACCTAGCACAAATCTCTGGTGTAGCGTCTCCATCAATCCTTACCATTGAGCCAATGTATTTGAAGCTGTCTACCTGGTTGACTGCACTTCCGCCAAGAAAGATCTGTTCTTTGCTACCATGAACCATAACATGAGTTTTGGCTGAGTTTATATGGAGACCAAAGGTGTGGCTGCATTTCTCCAATTCTACTGCTTGCTTTTCCAGTTCTGTTTTTGAGCGTGCAATCAGTGTGCTGTCATCAGCATAGCGGATATTTCATATTGCTCTTCCACCAACAATGCTACCCGATCTTTCATCTAGTGTCTCTTTCACCTGTCGCAAGATGGCTTCACCACAGACATTAAAAGCCTTGGAGAAATCTAAAACTGCCATATCTGTCATATGTCCTTGGTCCAAGTTTTTTGCGAGGTCGTGAGTTGTCAGAATAAGTTGTGATTCACAAGATCTAGCTTTTCTGAAGGCATGCTGGTTGTCTGCAAGGATGTTCCACTCAGAAAGATGTTTCATGAGACTACTATCAATTATATGCTCAAGTAGTTTGCAGCAAATGTTAAAGACACCGGTCTGTAGTTAGCTGGGTCTGTTGTTGGTCCTTTTTTTATAGATCGGGGTAATGTTTGCCCTTCTCCAGTCTAATGGTAGATCACCAGAATCAAGTGACTGTTGGAATATGTGCCGGAGTATAGGTGAAATCTCATCAGCAGCTATCTTCAAAACTTGATTTGGTATCAGGTCGGGGCCGATGGCTTTGGAGACGTCAATAGTTTGTAGCAACTTCTTTACACCCTGTGTTGTGACAGTGATGGCAGTCATATCTGGATATGGACTTGGTGGCATAGAAAGTAGTTGACCTGGAATGCTATCTTCACGAGTGAAAACACTCTCAAACTGATTAGAGAGAGCTTCTGATTTCGATTGGTCTTCTGAATGCAATTTTCCATCCACTTTCAGTGTAAGGACTCCAGTGTTATCCTTCCTTCTTGATATTTTTATGTATCGCCAGAAGTCTTTTCGGATTTAAGTATGTTGTTAAATAATAACTTTGTGTACTGATTTCCTAACTTTTGTAAACTTTTCCCAGTCAGAGCTGGACCCAGACTCTTTTGCTTTGTTGAAGAGTTTTTCTTTTTTACTGCAGAGTCTCTTGACGTTTGTTGTAAACCACGGGGTGCTGTTACGACCTCTAAATACCTTATGAGGAACAATCAAAGAAACAAGGCTACAGATTGAATTGCGAATCCAAGTCCAATTTTCTTCGGTAGAGCAGTTGGAGGGATTTCTATCAAAGTAATCATTTTAAAGAACAGCAGCTTCTTCTTTGAGGTCTTGTTCGTCCACTTTCTTCCACAAAGGAACTCTACGGGGTGGTTTTTGGCTGAGAACAGTCCTGGTAACAATCTTAGCCTAGATGACGTAGTGATCACTAAAACCAGCATAAGGCTGCACATCAGATAGCAGCGATGGATGGCTCGTTTGAAGTAGAGCCAGATCCAGTAGACCTAGAAACACATGTCTCCACGTGGCCACTCCGTGTGATTGTTTTTTCTAAGTTGCTCACAGAGTTAAAAGAATATGTTGCACCAAACATAATAATGACTGGAAAGCCAATTTCATAAGCTACTGTTAAATGAAAAAAATACTCAAATTACTCAATCCGTTCAAAGAATATTACCGTTTAAACGCAATGACCCTAAAACCTGTTTCGTAAAAAAAAAAGTTTAGTGTGTATTCTGACTGTTTGGAACAACACACAAAATGACACAGAAAACTTGTTTCAACAACGGTCAACAACGGTAGTACACAATATCTTTATCAACCGCCTTGCACCCAATTTCACGAAGCGCTGCGACGCGTCGCAAACCGAGTCACGAGGTGTAACATGTCGCAACTCGCGACGCATCGTATGATCCATTTCATGAAACTTGCGATGTGTTGAACGCATCGCAAACGGCTTAAAACACGTCGCAAGTTACGACTGTTTAGTGGTCATCACCAAACAAGACGAGTCATTTTCTTAGCCAGGTGTATGCCATTTAAAAAAATGACAGAAACGAGACAATAATACTGCAACGTTGTTTGAGCAGTCACAGGGATCATGACACAGCAGATATCATGAGGGAATTCAGACCAAGGGGAATCTAACGGCCGGATTGATGACTTTAGTTGACAATAACTTATTGGGGATCGACCAGAGGTAATAAGGATCAGTGACCAGAAATTGTGTATACTTATTTATTGAACTAATGAAACAATACGAATTAATAATTACTCACGACAAATGGTAAGTCCACGGTAGAATTACAGTACACGTCCTACTAGTGTTCATTCGTTTTGAACGTACGCAGGACGGGGATGTACGTCTCGGCCAATAAAAAGCTTTGCTTGCCACGCTCCACCCACAGTTACCGCCCACCACGGTCTACTGCCTTGCTTTTATTATTCAAATTGTTCGCTGTTTGTATTAATCATGATAACAATGCAAGAGGATTCCAAGTCGTTGAGCGGTACAAATATTAACATAACAAAAGAACATTCCAAGTGGCAGGATCGGGAACAATAAAGTGGAGTTGTATAGTGTTGTACCTATAGGCGACATATGACGTGATTAAGAAATGCATTGGAAATGTTGTACATGTACGTGTATACGTGTATAGGACACTGTGGTGCACAACTCAAACTCATGTTGAGATCTTTCGACAAAGTTTGTCAACCATTTTCCTGTCAATAAAAGTAATCACAAACAAATCTCTGTTTCTTTGAAGCTCTATCGTATAATCTCCGGTAAATAAAAACTGAAATTAACACAAAACAAAACTTGTTATCAGTAATATCACATGTTTTATAAATAAATAATTATCAATAAAAATTGGATGGACTTGCCGAAACTTGGGTCAGCTAAGTTTGTTGATTAGTAGTTCAGGTCAATGTATACACTGTTGAAAATGTCCGTAAATTTACGGACTCCGTAAAGTGAAATATTTTCGCCGTAATTTTACGGACTTTCCGTAAATGCAAATTTTAATTATGCTAATTAGCGTTATTACAATCAACCACAATTGCCCAAACACCTATAGGCCTACATAACATAGTACATCTAAGTACATATTGTTATTTCACCCACAACCGTGTACACATGTCCAAACTCATGTTAAGGGTCTGTTTATTTTACGGAATGAAAAAACTTTTCCAGAAATTTAGCTGCAGGAATACGGAACGCTATTTTTTTGCTGGCAGCAAAATTCCGGGAAAGTTTTTTCATTCCGTAAAATTACCAGACCCTTAACATGAGTTTGGACAAGTGTACACGGTTGTGGGTGAAATAACAATAAGTACTTGGAAGTACTGTATTACTCTTTAAACAGTTTGCAGCAGTTTCGTCTTGCTTTCAGAAAGACAGTGCCCGACGGTGGCCTTTAGCTTTTACAGGCGTACAATGTACATGTCTTGTTAATCTGAATACTGACTATACCCTGCGTAAGCATTTATAATCCTACGTACCGTGTTTATTGTTCTTCTAAGTAGCGCTCGTTCCCTGCCTTAGCCTTATTATTTCCTTGCATTTCGAGTGTGTTGTTAATCTAAATACTGACCGTTCCCTACGTAAGCCTTTTTAATCCTTCATAGTTTCTATTGTAGCGCTCGTACCCTGCCTTAGCCTTATTCTTTCCTTACCTTCCAAGTGTATTGTTAATCTGAGTACTGACTGTACCCTACGTAATCCTTTATAATAGCCTCCATAGCGCTCGTACCCTGCCTTAGCCTTATTATTTTCTTACGTTCCAAGTGTATTGTTAATCTGAATACTGACTGTATCCTACGTAAGCCCTAGTCTTATAACAGTGTCTATTGTAGCGCTCGTACCCTGCCTTAGTGTTATTCTTTCCTTACGTTCCAAGTGTATTGTTAATCTGAATACTGACTGTACCCTACGTAAGCCTTTATAATATTGTCTATAGCGCTTGTACCCTGCCTTAGCCTTTTTCTTTCCTTACGTTCAAAGTGTGTTGTTAATCTGAATACTGACTGTACGCTGTACCCTACGTAAGCCTTCAGAATAGTTTCTATTGTAGCGCAATCTTGGCAAAGGTGCAGGCAAACAAACATTTGCCCGTGCAGAGAAAACCCATAAACAGAGTGTTGAAATAATTCCAAAGAAAAGCCAGCTCTTCGTCGAAAAAAAATCAACAGGGGGTACACTTATCAATAACAGAAAATAATAACATACAGAAAGGAACATGATTGTGGCCACGGGATCCATGACTAAAGGCAATATGTACAGTAGGCTTAAATGCTGAGAGGACTCCCTGCAGTTTGAATTCATATACCTGCACTAAACTAATTACGTGCGTAATTATGTTTGCTTTACCGACTAGATTTTGTTCGAAACACATAATGTACATGTACTTGCTAAATTGCTTCGATAGAGAGATTCAGCAGGCATTGTGCCAGACAGCTTTAATTGTAAGAGATCCTCTTTTGTTATTTAGATTTTTGTACCGCTCAACGAGTTGGAATCTTCTTGCAATGTTATCATGATTAATACAAGCAACGAACAATTTGAATAATAAAAGTAAGGCAGTGGACGGTCACGGTGGGCGGTAACTGTGGGTGGAGCGTGGCAATCAAAGCTTTTCATTGGCTGAAACGTAAATGTCCGTCTTGCGTACGTTCAAAACGAGTGAACACTACTCAATCGGAGCCCAGGGGCCGTATTCACAAAACTCAAACTTAAGAGATAACTTAAGCCAGACTTAAATCTTAGCACCCTACTAACTTAAGTGGGACGCTTAATATGGTATTCACGAAAGATCTAAGCACCCCAATTATATTAGTGCTCAACTTAACTTAAGTGTTCAAAACAGTCACTCTTGCTCAATGCACAAAATATGTACGTCATAAACGTTCCTACGCAGCAGCAGTTCAATCAATAATGTGCGTGCTTCCTTAACATAATCATGCGTGCGCGTATTCTGCGACGCAGTTTCCAAGCTCAATTTAATAGACCGCTTGCAGACGCATTCGATAATCGACGCGCGAAGGCGCGCGACGCCATGTTGTGGGACAAGCGCATATCTATCCATGCACATTTTGTCCCACAACATGGCGTCGCGCACCTTCGCGCGTCAATTATCGAACGCATCTGCAAGCGGTCTATACACAAAAACTTATCTGCGTCACGCGCGCGTCCACCTAGTTCGTCATGCACATCGTATGCTCTCAGTGCATGTAGTTTTTTACCATAGTTTTTACGGTCGTTTGAACAACTAAACTACAAGTGAATTGTTCATTTTATTTACTATCGAGTATGAAACAAATTGTCATGATGATTTATGTCATACGCGCTGGAAGGTAAGACAGTCAATTTTAATTAATAGCCTTTCGGCAGTCACGTGGTAGGACTGTACATGCCATTACATTGGTTTCGTCAATCGTACCCGTGCCGCCCGCATAAAAATCAACAAATCGTTCGAAAATGACTGTCAGAATGTCGACGAACTACAATCTTAGGGTTGTCACACATTAATTTCAACTTGGCTTTCCTTTTACAATCATTCGTTATTGACGATATTTCCCTCTACCCCTAGAAAGTCCAATTTTGTGCCTAAAAATACCAACCAACGGAAAGGAATAAAGCCGCCATGACACCCTAGTGCCCCACTTAACTTGACTTAAGACAGGTCCGACCACACTTAGATTTAAGTCATGAAAATAAGTGGGGCGCTTAGTGAAAATGCTTTGTGAATACTGCTTAAATTGTAAAACTAGTCTAAGTCGCATATTTAAGTGGGGTGCTTGCTTTTTTATGACTTAAGTCGTTTTGTGAATACGGCCCCTCAGGCCTTGTCTGCATAACATGAGTACGTGCGAATGTGCACGCCGCGCGCCAAAATGTAATACATGTACAATGTACAGGGCGTCCTGAACATTGTTTGCGGATGTTTACACCATCTTCAAGGTTATAGATTTAGCTTGAGAATAACGTTTGTTTGATCGAGATTGCTTTTGTAAATTCAAAGATATGTTTGAATAACGGCAAAGCCAAGAAACCCATTTTGTGCCACTTTCTGTGAAGCAGTTAAAATCAGTATTGTCCTATAGTCTAAAACCAAACCACTTTACTGTTAGTGATTTTATCATTTTTAAACAGAGTGTGCAATATTTATTTATTTTTAATTGAACTCTTTCATTGAAGTTTTAAGAAAGTGAACCTGTCTGTACTATTAAATTGTTTCAACATGAGAACAAAACCGTATATTGTCGTGTGAATGGAATGTTTGTCTTACACCCATAGGGATAATCTAATCAAAAGAGCCATACTGGCATTGTCTGATCTTTGAAGCACTCGCTTCCCGTAAAAATGGCACAGAATGGGTTTTTTTGGCTTTGCGGTTATTCAAACATATCTCTGGATTTACAAAAGCAATCTTTATTAAACAAACGTCATTCTCAAGCTAAATCTATCAGAGCAGCAGGTCCTCGGACAACAGTACTTGTACTTTTGCTGTTCCTTGCCTTTCTTTATAATGTTGTGAGAATGGCTAATTAAATAATAATAATAATCAAATCTGTAACGTTGAAGATCGTGTAAACATTTGCAGTAAATTCCGGTTGTAAATTGGCGAAAATGGCGGGGGTTACATGCACCACTATTTTCAGGACACCCTGTATATGTGGAGGAGTATAAGTTCCCTTTGTATTTTTTTTCTTATTTGATCCGTTTCTTAAATAGGAGTAGTCCCCCTTCCCCTAGGTTAGTACCCTGACCAGGCGCGTACGCAGGGGGGGGGGTTTTTTGCTGTTAAACACCCCCCTTTACCATGTAAAAAATATGGAGGGAAAAGAGAGTGCCAAAATAAGAAAATAAAGAAAGGGAGAGAGATTTTTTTTTTTTATTTCCACGGAAACAATTAAACAGAAAAAAACTAATAAATACCAAGTATGAAACGGGCGAATTCGGGGAATTTATTGAATAAGTTCCAAAGTGTATTAAAAAACAATCGTCAATTGATATGGTACGTATGCATTCCGCGTTTGCACGTACATGGATATGTATACGTACGTGACGTGGGCTAATTCGCAATGTGCGCCCATCGCATGGAATTAAGTTATGTTACCGAGCGCGGGACAATTACAAATTATGTGCATATTTTCAACTTTAGGTTTTAATACAGAAGACACTTTACAAGAGCAAGAGTATAGGCCCATATGTATTTGAAACAAATGAAACAAAACATCCCCTCATAATTTTAAAAACTTCTGTTAAAAAAATCAGGGGAATGTGCATGGCCAGGAAACGCCTCAGATTGCACCAGAGAGCATCTACGATCCAAAATTTCCCGGGGCCCTTGAGTCGGGCCTCGGACCCCATGCCATAATGCTTCGCGGTCCGCGCTCGCATTAGTCCTCCCGCCGAATTCTCTCTATGCTATAATTTCAACCTAGCGGTGCCCCCCCCCACCACCTTTTTTGTACCTTCAGCAGCGAATGGCTGAGGCTCGGACTATAAGAGGCCTAAATCCCTTTCCAAAATAAAAAGTTGTGAAACAATACGGAGATGGAATATGGTTCTCAACTTTGAGTACATAACAAACTTTATATAGAAAAAAAATAACAAATTTGTATGGAATTTTCGATGTTTAAAACGTTTTTCTAAACGGTGGAAGTGGCCAGGAATCGCCTCAGATTGCACCACAAAGCATCTTAAAGCCGAATTTTTCCGGGGCCCTTAAGCGGGACCCGGACCCCACGCCGTAAGGGCTTCGCGCTCCGCGCTCGCATGTCCTGGAACCTTCATTACAATTCTAGCCCCCCCCCCCAGCAAATGGCAGTCTGGATAATCGACTAGACTGTATAACAATCAGTCTCTATTTCTTGTTTCTTTAAGACTAAACAGGTTAGGAATCATATTAAGAAAGCCAGTCACTCTTTCTACACTCCTATTTGTAACAAATTTGCAATCAAAATCGTCAACACGTCATGGTCATGACCTATGCCCAATGCACAGTACGTGACAGTAGCCTTACTAGCGTATACTACAGCTGATAATAGTGAACAGTAAACGGCGATTTGATACGGCGTAGTCTAGATCGACTCTATAGTCTAGACAAGTAACGGCTGTAAAAGCACTCCAATAGGGCGTACGATATGCGTGAAGTTCCAAATGAATTTTGTTCTATACTCACAAGCATGAAGGAGCTGAAAAGTCGGGATGATATCTCTTATCAGCATCATTATCGATATCATTTTTATACAATTTAGAAGTAGAATTTAGTAGAAAAAAGGCTTGTTTATTGTACATAGTCATACTCATGACGTATGTCATGGGTCCTGTTCATTTTTTTCACAGAGAGAGAGACTAGAGATAAACCACAGAGCTATTTCAGCTATTTATAAGAAGGCTAATTAGTATACATAACTTTATGAGATAATTAAAACACCAAATACAAACGCTTTAACATAGCCAATGCGGGTGGGTGGAGGGGGGCATTTGAAATCTGTCGGCAAATTAGAAGATTTTTCTGCCTACCCCTTTTTTCACCCTTGCGGCCCAAAGCCCCAAAGTAACAGTGTTTGGCGGCAATTTTGTTGAAAATCTGATAATTCATCTGGAAATGTTCAGTTCTTGGCAGATTTGCTTTTGATACCCCTATTCCAAAAGTAAAAACTCTGGCTAGGCAAAATGCAAAGTAACATGCAGGCAGACATTTTTAACCTCTTATACTCAATTATATAATTAAAGAAACTTGAAGTTATACATCGAGTGTGACAATTTTAGTTCATTCTGCATTTATGATTTGTAAGTTGATCAGCGAGCGCGAACCTGGTGCTGCATATAGTTGAAAACAACTGGAGATTTGCAGCTAAACCAATCTTGAAAATTTGGCATTTCGTAAAATGTTCATGGAATTACCCATTTACAAACCAACATCCATACAAGTCCACGTTTTTCTAGTCAAATCATAATATGCCTTTCAGGGTAGATGTGTTGATACTGTAAATCTGTAATGTAATAAGGGATGGATGATGGCTTGGCAATGCTTAACATTCACCGTGAGACAGAGATCAATACGGACGAGATTCTTAACCTCCTCGCGGAAGAGGCACCCAGAAGGTTACATGTTTGCCTTTCATAAAGGTATCTACTAACTTAAGTTAACGACCTTCAAACATTTTCGAGGTAGTTCATATTAATAGTCCATACCTGCCGACTGTTCCGTTTTAATCTGATCCCCTTTTTTCTTTTATTTTAGGACCTAAAAATCGGAACGTTCCAATTTTCGTGTAAAAAACAAACATGGATTCTAACATGATCTCCTGACTTTTATGTATAGTGTCAAACGGAGTCGAAATATACCCTCTTTTATTTCTGGCGCCAACACAAACTCCCGACTTTTATTTTAGCGTTACGTTTAGCCCACTGATACTATCTTTGATTTCTGGCGCCAACACAATTCACCATCTTCATTTCTAGCATCATAAATGATGATATCCAATTTTGAAACACCCCCCTTGAAAAAAATCCTGCGTACGCCACTGTAAAAGGGATACGATGCGTCGCAGCGCTGCGATGCATCGTAACTTGCGAACAGTTTCATGAAATTGGGTTCTGGTTATGCAAACAAATATGATGTATAAAATCCACTTTTAAAAAAGACGGGCCTTCAAAAGAACTTTTGTTGAATATTTTTAACTTTTTAACTAAGGTTTTATTGCTGGTGATATTTGAAGCCAATTGTGACGACGATTCTTGAAATCGATTTTTTTTTTTGAAGAAAGATCTCAGGGTCATTGTGTTAAACTGGTGATATTCTTTGAACGGATAGAGCAATTTCAGTGTTGTTTTCATTTAAAAGTAGCTCATGAAATTTGCTTCCAGTCATTATTATGCTTGGTGTTACATGTTTGTTTAAATATGAAATATAATTTTGGGGTTTGGCTTCCGCTTTTTTTGACTCGCCCTGTAATATTTTCATAAAACATTTATTTCAATGCTATCGGGCGCATAATGCAAATTACAAAAAGTGAATATGCTTAAACAATAGTTGAATGTATGTGTCATCACACACAAACCAAAAACACCTTAGCCTACATTAGATCTAAACATATATATTTATAATATACTACAATTTAATAATTTATATTATTATTTATATCAGACCTTCAGTGGTAAAAATAAATCAGCGTATTGTATGCTTACTTAAACAGTACCTTGATGACAGCAAAATTATGTCAGTAAAAGTACGCGGATGAGGGCAGTATTACAGATATTGCCCTCATCCGAGCATTTTCGCTGGTTTCCGCACGATCAAGAGCGTAGATACACACATTTGTCAACCAGTCAACACAGCGTAGCGTGCAGTACCGTCGCACGCGGCCGGACGCGCACACAGCGCACTATATACGCGCACTGTTGTCAACAACCACAATGGCAGCAAGTGGCGCGAAATTTGTTTCGGTAATGAAGTGGAGAATAATTCAAAGAAATAGGAGAAATGAAGACAGTGACCTGAAATGTATATCTTGCCAATCAAGTCAGCATGATATAAACAATACTAATAATATTGGATGCCTTTTTTCGGGGTACACACAAATATATTGCAGTCGTCTTCGTTTCGTGCAGTATTGGTATGGCTCGTGCAATATATCCTAGGCTTGTATCTCCCTCAAAGCCATCCGATATTAATATACAAATAATCAATGTTTGTGAGTTCAATGGTAAGAATGATTTCATGAGGTGACAGATGAAATTTTCCATTCCACGAGGCGAAGCCGAGTGGAATGGAACATTTCATCTGTCACCGAATGAAATTATTCTTTCCATTGCACGAACGTGAAACATTCATTATTTGTTTTATATAACACCTGAATAAATCCTTGTCATCTGACTGGTTGACTTTTAATAGCCAATGTATTAAGGTTAACGACTGTTTAAACGTTCGACAGGTTCATCATATTTATATTAATGCAAACTGTTCAACAGGTTGAGAACAATCATATTCAATTTATCTCGATTTAAACCAGTACCACCACCGGCAGCAGTGACACCGTGCAATGGAAGTTCTATTCACCGTGCAATAGAACTTCCATTGCACTGTGCGCTGCGCGCCGCGCGCGCGCCGTGCGTTGGTACGAATAATTCAATGACATGTGATCAACGATCCACCAATCAGATGACGGGGATTTATTCAGGTGTTGTATAATATACAAATATTGAGTGGCTCAGCGTGGAATGGGAGGAATATTATCGCAAGGTGAAATCTGGACTTTTCCATTTCACGAGGCGAAGCCGAGTGAACTGGAAAAGTCCAGATTTTACCGAGCGATAATATTCCTCCCATTTCACAATTTAAAGCCACTCAATATTTGTTTTATATAACTCACATAATTTTTTTAGATCCTTGTCATTTGATATATTTGAACTTTCTCAGAAAATGTATTTCTCTCTTCCAAACCACCCCTTCACGAAAATGTTTGAACCCAACGCTGTAGCGCTGGCTCTTTGGAACAAAAACGCGCTACGCGCAACGCTGAACGCGCACACTAGCATTCATTTGCACACAAATACCGCGTCATGATCCTTACTGTTGAATAGTATTTCCCATTCCCCATCCGGTTCGTTAGTAAAAACGTCACACACGCACGCGCACCACTGATAACTAGCGCCCATTGGATAAACGTTCGAGGTGCGTTAACTTCCGGTTCCATTCGTGCTATGCTACACCGTGTGAAGTACGCATGGTGACGTCACACTAACGAGCCGGATAGGCGGATAGTACTTTTTGAGCCGCGGCATGATTGGGAGCAATAACGAATGCCACGTGATGTGAGTTTCACCAATCAAAAGACAAGGATCTGTATGTCGGTTATATAATATAAGTTATCTTGCGAGCGAGTGGAACACGGAATAATGTAGTGCGTCTGTGTCCCACATACCACGAGGCCGAAGGCGAAGCCGTCCTGGGTGCAGACATTTAGTATTTGTGTCCGTGTTTGTAGAACACAATCAAAACAGATGGATTGAATTTTAAAAGTGTACTCTAAATGCAACGCGCAAGTAAAATATATACACAAACAACTTAAGTGCGTCATGACGGTTCAAAAAACGTCACGGCAAAAAGCATCTGCAGCGGAGGGACGCGCACGCGTTGCGCTGTTTGCGTTGAAAAAAAATGAAAGGCTCATTTGCTGATCGTGCGTTTCGGTTTAGGGCGTATCGGCTTCGATTACACACCGGTATGGAATACAAACGCAGATATATGCAAATAGCCGTACAAAAGCCGTACAAAATTTCGAGTTTTCCATAGGTTTATGCACAAACATGGATGCGCCCATCAGGCATTACTTTGTACATCGAGTTAGCGCTCTAGTAATTTAATATAGCTCTATGCGCTGTACACAAACTTTTCAGCGCTCGCATCTTATTGATTCAAAACCAGTTGTGACCACCAGACTTGTTCATTCGGTGTATCGATGTATCACGAACCAGAATACGCTTTTTCAAACAATGTAAAGTCTTCAAAAAGTGGATTTTTCGTGTCGGGAAATGTGAATCATTAGGTTTTGCCCTTCACCGACGTATAAACACTGTATACTAATTAGTTACTATATTAGTTATCCCGCGAGCGCGAGTGGAACACAGAATAATGTAATGCGTCTGTGTCCCACATACCACGAGGCCGAAGGTAGGCCTGGCCAAGTCTGGGTTGCGCTCGGTCTGTGCCGATAGTAAATCCACTCACAGCGCATATCGCATACGTCCTTACAGTACATAATGCGCGCCCTCATGCGTCTAATCCTGACCATCATGTTTAAATAACATACACGTACATTTAAAAAAAAAATATTCAAATTCACCAACTGTAACATTCAGTTTCGTCCGAGAAAAAAATCACACGCTTTTAACAAACCCAATTAGTCATTTACCATTCAATTTCAAAGTTTGGTCACCCTCTTTAGTCAACCGGGTCGAGAATATTCGTCAGTAGAGATCAAATTCTTCTAAGCTGTTGCTGAATGGCAGCATTCAGAGATCGAAGTTGTCTCATATCAATCAATGAGCCGAATTTGATTTTTGAAAAAGGTTTGGCATAGAGGAGACGAAATCGAATGCTCCGGTACGAAAAGTGTGATCATTGCTTGAATTTGCTTGAAGTGGATTTCAAATCGTCTGAGAAAAAAATGAAATTAAACATTGGAAGTACATTAAATCGACGTTGATGGACGAATTTGAATATTAGAAACGGTGAATTCAAATGCTGAACGTTTTAAAGGGAAGATACAACATTTGCACACGAAATAACCAAATTATAACGCTGGTCGGGCGACCAGCGTTGAAAAAAACGGCTTTTTCGAAAACTGCTCCTAACTTGTCATATATAGTTTTTTTACACTTTCTTTGCAATTTATTACACACCAGTGGATGGGTACATAACAAGCCTGCTAGACTTGTTGTCTGATTTTACGGTTTCCCATAGTCTATAGATTGTTCCGTTTCATCTTAAGTGGGGTCAGGGAGCCAGACCACAAGAACATTGTTAGTTTTCTTGGATTTTTCAGCATCTCCGAACCCAAAACTAATACTAATCCTCCAAATACATGTATTTATGAAATTTGCAGCAAAAGCAAATGTTGTACATTCCCTTTAAAATAGCCAAGAAAACCTATATTAAGAGTACAAAGTAAGAATGTTAAAAGTTTCATTTAAATAAACTTCACAAGTTATTCATTAATATATTCATTAATAAATGTCAACCCTTTTGGCGGGCTTCAATTGGTCGATAGCAAAATTCACGCGAAGATACGCGGAGTTTCGCTAATGAATATGCCAATAATGCGCAGCCAAATCGGCCAGATAATTTCTGCTAAGTCGGCCATGGTAACGCACTATTGTTTTGCTCAGCGAAGGTCCGAGTCGAAATTTACCTTGATGATGGTAGAAAGTGTAACACAAGCGTTTGCAACAACAGATTAAGCTAAAATTCGGAATATACTTATATTATATTAGTTTTTAATTACTCGTGAAATAAAAATTTGTAGGGATTCCTGGAAATTGAGATAACTTAATAGATTTGGGGACTTTTAGAATGATTTGCCCCACAACTTTTAAGTAAGCTTTACCAGTGACCAGTATTGACGTTTCTGCATCAAAAAAGACGATTTCTTTCACTGACATTAAGTTTAGGATTTGTTCTGCTATAATTTAATATTTAAATCACACTGAGCATATTTTTACAAAAAACAGAACGTTGAAAAAGCGATGTTTTTTTTCTGGGTGCAATCTGTTCACTGCTCTGTCTGTGGCGTCCAGTTACATAATGGGATTAACTGTCCTTACCAACCCACGATGCAAAGCCTTGGCAACCGTAAGACTGCAGACGCCGGGGTTGGGCAAAAGATTATGCACTACTGTATGTACAACTTGTTGAGTCTGTCGTACGTTGTCTAGCCTGGGAGCAGACGAAAGACTGAGTTCAGTGAGTGAGCATAATACGCAGTTGCTAATGTTGAGGCTTAATAAA
Organism: Patiria pectinifera; assembly: GCA_029964075.1. Lineage (NCBI taxonomy): Eukaryota > Metazoa > Echinodermata > Asteroidea > Valvatida > Asterinidae > Patiria > Patiria pectinifera. The sequence continues at coordinate 27,314,057 of CM057149.1, read as the reverse complement.
GCAGTGTGTTTCTCATTGCATTTGAAATAGTTTGTTTGTTTTCTGGTCATTTGGCCAACGGACCAAAAAACAAGGACCCGGTATAGGTGTACGTTACACTCAAATAATCCTCAATATCTTATGATTACTTCTTGGTTTCTTCGTACAAAATGACGTCTGAAATCTGTTGTAACCCTCATGTCCCAGCTCTCTAAGGCTTTGGAAGCGATCGTATAACAAAGCAACTGAATATTGCAATTAAATAAAATATAGTCTTGCTGACATCCGTGTTCCGTCGTTTATGTCCAAATGTTCAGGGTGCAAGACGGGCTCCAACAGAGACTGGACATCCAACCCGTAGTCGAGAATAGCCAAGACGTGGCCGACGTGACCGAAGAGGTGCAGAAAATGTCGCTCGATCCAAGCCCCACGATCCCCTAGTACGAGATGGAAAGGTCGCCCTGCCGTATTCTGACAGCAATGCAAGATGGAGACATCGTCCGTGGTGATCCAGGGGCTGAGAGGCTAATAACCATTATAACACCTCACCCACAGATTCTGTGTCTTGATTGGCCGAGAGCGAGTCACATGTTACTTTCTAATTTTGCTATCTTTCTGTGCACGGCCAAAAGTACTATGCGCATAGCAACCAAAGTACTATGCGCATAGCAACCAAAGTACTATTTCCACGGCGCGGTATTTGTGTGCAAATGCATGCTGGTGTGCGCGTTGCGCGTTGTGCGTAGCGCGTATTATTCCAAAGAGAGCGCGCCGCAGACTTGGGTTCAAACATTTTGTAAAGGGGTAGTTTTTAAGAGAGAAATATATTTTCCACCAATGTTGTATTGAAATTGAAGTTTATTTCAGCTGTGTTCAGATTTAAATAATTTAAAATATTAAAATCAAGCAGAATCTGTGGGTGAAGTGTTATAAAACAAATATTGAATGCTTTATCTCGTGGTGAAGTAAAACTAGCCTCCCTCGGTGATCCATGGATCATTCTATTTTCCCTCGGCTTCGCCTCGGGAAAATAGAATGTCCATGGATCACCTCGGGAGGCTAGTTTTACTACACCACTCGAAGCATTCAATATTTGTATATTATGTACTAATGACGTCACACTATGTTATCCGCAGCGCATTGCAGGATAGAGTGGGGTCACCACACCACGCTCGCAATACAAAACTACGCAGTACGTTGTATTTTTTTATCTGAGTTATCTACCCGGTTCTCTTGAGGTTCCCTTAAAAGTTCAAAGTTTGAATGATTTGTTTGATTTATTCTGGAGTTCAATAGCCGTCACTTCATTGATTTTCACTGGTTCATGTTTTAAAAACATCATTTAGACGTACAGCTGCTATCACGGTGAAGATATTATTATGATGTTGGTCAAACATCAAATGCACTTCACGCTGAAATGCTTTCATAACATTTTTTATACTTCGGTGGACTCGAACAGATCGGGCATGTTTTAATAATGTCGTCAACACATTTGTATAACATTTTTATATTTATAAAAAATGTTATTTATAGCTATAAACGTACGTTTCTATAACATCTTTAAAACAAGTAAGTATCAAAATGATAATGTTTTGAAAAGTCAAATGTACTAAAATAAATGTATTGAATAAACAAGTTTCCAACATTTATCTGCAATGTTTTAATAATTCTTTTCAAACGTTATTGATAGTTCAATTATTTCAAATATTTGTGATTTACACTCAGACACGAACACGATCAAAATATTGTATTTTTGTGATTGTGTGTGTGGAAGACAGACGTGTGTGTGGAAGCGATGGTAGTGTATCTGAAGGGTGCACACCGGTAAATCGATCCGCCAAGCTCATGAATAAAAGTTATACCCTCAAAATATTCTATATTAGAGAGTTCTGAGCGCCGTAAAATTGGGGAATTGAAGAGATATGGTAATGAACCTCTGGCCCGGACTTGGGGCTTCCAATTCTGAGCATTTTGGATGCTATTGGGCTCGAAAGTGGCGCTATTTTGCCATGCTGTGGAGGGATCGTTTTTCAAGATGGCTACTTTTCCGCTTTGGAGAAAATAGGGGTCGTCTTCTTTGCGTGAAAACACCTCGAAAAGTCTATGGTCAACCCACCAAAAATTGAAAAGAAAATGAAAGATGACACATTGATCATCATTTTTCTGTGCAGCTTGAATACCTGTGAGAGTTTTGAGTATTTTTAAAATAATTTTGAAGTATGGGCATTTAGCACAAGTGTCTATGGGAGTTTATTTGCAGGTATGCATCCTGAAACCTGTAAACGCTTTTTAGATTGGCCCCACCCGCGGCCGGACGGACTACCCAGCTTTCCTAACGCTCGATACCGATTCCGAACATTCCGAACACAATTCCTAACCGATTCCTAACGCTTTCCTAACGGTGCGTTAGGAATTGGTTAGGAATTGGTTAGGAATCGGTTAGGAATTACAAGTGGGTGTTAGGAAAGTGATATCGGATTTCGGCAAACGTGACCTTTAACCCGAGTAAAAAATGGCGGACTCAGGATGGCGGCCTCCATTATGCAAGGGACTAGACTACATTTTGTAATGTCGCTGTATTGTCGATGGTCTGACGTTACCGTTTTCTCTGACTTTTGTCTCGACTATCCAAATTTCCCGAAGAAAGTTCGTGTCGGTCGAGATCGTAAGTGGGTGCAGAATTCTCAAGCCTTATGGCCTTAATGAGGTCACCTAAAGCTCCTCCCTGAAGGCTGTTTTTGAGAGTTTTAAGGTGATAAAGGCGTCATCATTTGCAACATCAGCCGACATTTAAAGAAAAAAAAGTAGGGGGGGAAGCCGCGTCGCCGTACCACTTTTGGGGCAAGCTCCGTACCAGAAACCGAAGACTTTTTTGGGGTCTAAGTACCCCTCTCGCATAAGCAAGATTGTGCACCTTCTTAAGATGGAAAACTACCCCTTGATAGCACAAAAAACCTCTTCCAATAATGAAATTGTGCCCCTATCGAGATGGAAAACTGGCCATCAAAAACATAGTGCATCTCACGATAACTTCTCGAGATGGAATACTGCCCCTCTAAAGCACAATTTTATTAGTGCGCCGCTCGCAATATTAAAATCGTGAAAAAGTGGCCTTCAAAAGTGATAATGCTCCTCCTCTCGCGAATAAAATGGTCACTGAGCTGGCAATCAAAAGCGCCTCTCTGGCGATAGAAAAGTGGTCTCTCTACATTACTAGAGCAGTCAAATTCCTGGGCGGACCCAGAGAGGTTACTGCCGGGGCAGGAGACGGAGGGCGTGCGGTGTACTGAAGGCCCAAGGGCGGATCTAAAGGGGGGAGGGGGGCAACGGGGCCATGCCTCGCCCCCCCCCCCCCCCGAAAAAAACACAACCCAAATTGCTTTGTTTCTTTAGTTATGTCATACGTGACAAAAAAAGGCAGCCACTACCTTAATACACAACAATCTTTTCACAAAAATTGGTTAATTAAAGTGGTCAGAAATCGCCTCAGATCGCACCACAGAGCATCTAAAAATCCATGAATTTGTTTCTGGAGCCCTTAATAGGCCCTGAACCCCACGCCAGGAATTTCTGGACCCACTTTTTGGGGACCGCATGTATTTGCCCCCCCCCCCCAAAAAAAAATTGTGTTCAAGAGGCCGAAGGGCTCTCACTATCACACCGACGGAAGGTGCCCCTTTTTATCTGGATAAGTGCCACTTTTTGATGTTGCCCCCACATTGAAATGCGTTCCGCCGCCCCTTCCTGCAACCTCAAGAACCTACGGACCATCATTCAGTAGCGCCATGTTCCTCCGGTCTATTCTCATCATTTCCTGCAGGATCGCGCGGGGTACCAATGATGAAGTGCTGCATCAAGCAGGCATGTCGTTGCTGGATATGCGAGCCAGGCTGCATTTTCCTTTTCATTTTTTGGTGGGTTGACCCATAGCACCATTGACTTTTCGAGATAAACAATGTACTCATCCAAAGAAGAGGACCGTTCTTTTTTTCCCAAAGCGGAAGAGTAGACATATTTAAAAAAAAAAAAAAAAAAGATCTCTCCACAACATGGCAAAATAGCGCCACTTTCGAGCTCGATTTCATCCGAAATGCTCAGAATTTGAAGCCTCAAATCCGGGCCAGAGGGGTCAATGCAATATCTCTTCAATTCCCGAATTTATTGGCTCTCAGAACTCTCTAATATAGAACCGTTTAGGTATAACTTTATTCATGAGCTCAGCTGATGGGTTTTGGCCTATTTACCGGTGTGCACCCACAGACGGAAAGTCAAGCTTGCAGACCAGAAAATAAACTGCCATAAACTCCAATGATAAATGTCCCCATGCACTTCAGCAATTCGAATAAAATACTCACAACTCTCCAAGGTTTACGAAACACACATCAAAATAAATCTTATTACATCATCTTCCATTTTCTTTTTAATTTTGTTCTGGTAATCTGCTGAATTTTAGGAGAAATTTCCATCCGAAGATGATCACCCCTTAAAATAGTCTTGAAGCCCATCGCAATTGAAAAACGGTGCATACTCCATTGGAAAATAGACATGGGCGTCGTGAGGGGGGGGGGGACCCCCCCCCCCCCCCGGAGAAGCAACACAAAAACAAAAGAGGGAGAAAGAAAAGAAAAAGAGGCGCGAAGTCATACTGGTGTAAATTTAATGGGGGGGCAAAATGTCCCTGCCCCACTCTAAAACTGATAAATCGAGAATGTGTTTAGAAATACAGGCATTTTTTGGCCCAAAGAAAAAATGCCCCCCCCCCCAGAAAAGAATCCTGGCGACGCCCATGGAAATAGAGCACTTTTAGGGCCCCAATTTCATCCAAATTTCTCTGAAACACAAGCTCACAGTGCTGTGCTTGGCTTCCACCCATATTTTGTTCTTACAAACCCTCAAGTTCATGACCCACAATATGCTCAAATATTGAAGAATTTGAGGGCATGCAACTCGTGATTTGGCCGGCGTATAGGCAATTTCGGACCGATTACTTGCCTGCAACCTCAAGAACCTACGGACCATTCGGCAGCGCCACCTCCGGTCTATTCTCCACATTTCATGCGGGATCGCGCGGGCCGGGGTACCAATGATGAAGTGCTGCATCAAGTGGGCATGTCGTTGCTGGATATGCAGCTCTGCTGGACAGGGCATGTCGTGCGCAGGGAGGAACACAGACTGCCGAATATCCTCCTCTCCGTGGCGAGCTCCCGAAATCACCCAGACGGCCAGGCTGCAGGCCCAAGCTGCCCAACAAGGACGTCATCAAACACGCCGCCTCAATACCACCAACATTTTGATCAACGACTGGGAAAATCCGGCCATGGACCGTCCAGGTAACGAGCTGCGACAAAAGATCGCGTCAAAACTGCAACTGCGGACAGCGGCGGCGGAACGGTTTTAAAACGGGGGGGGGGGGGCATCACTAAAAAGGGGCACTTGCTCAGTAAAAGGCACCTTCCGTCGGTGCAGCAGCGTATTCCTCTCTTTTTTTTATTTTCATTGGGTTTTTTTTCAGTGTGTGGGGGGGGGGGGTTACATCTGCACTGAAATGTCGACACGTTTTGTCACCAGACACTTGGCCTCCGTATAATCAAATTGTGGGTGGGGGAGGGGGAAGGGGGGGGGGGTTCGTACCATCTTCCAAAATAGGGGCGCACTTCAAAACCGGTCAATTCAATTCAATTTAATTCAATTCAAGAAAACATTTATTCCATACTCCTTTAGAGAATACATCCATCAATAAAATAGAAATCTGGTAAATAACAAGATAACAAAATCAATAAATATGTCTCAAAAAAAGAGAAAATTAATACCAGTAAGATACGCTATGAAGAAATGTTAAACTTATTTCGATTTATGTACAAAAGAAACTAAGGAGTATGGGGCTGTTTAAGTAAGCCGAGGCTTGTAGGAAACAGCCCTTACAGACAACAATAACAACAGAAAAACAACATGATAACAACACACGGACGAGACAGACAAGACAAAAGACTTATACGACGATAGCTAACGGCAAAAAGAACAAAAAAATACGAACAAAAATTATCAATTCAAAAACCGATGACGACTTCAAACGTGAATAAACATGGAGAGAAATAAAGGAGAGATATAAAGGAGAGAAATAAAACTATGTTACATACTGGGAGAGTAGGACTCGTTTATAAGAGATCTTAAATCGACCCACGGACGACTCCGTTCTTATGTCACTGGGGATGGCATTCCATAAACGAGGACCGTAAAACCGAAGGGTGTTGATAGAATACAAGGTGCGAGTGAAGGGAACAAACAGATTATTGCGGGATCTTGTTGAATAATCATGAATTTCATGAACTGAGGTGAAGTATGAGGAGGATGTGCGAGGGAGAAGATTGTTAGTAAATTTGTACATAAAGATCCTAGTGTGCAATTTGTTGATGTCAGTAAGAGTGAGGGTGCGTAGATGTGCAAAGAGAGGTGCACAGTGGTCCCGAGGATGCGATAGAGTGCAAATGCGAATGGCCCTTTTTTTGTGCGACAGCCAAAGCGTTCAGTTTATTATTGCTGGTACGCGCCCAGATTATATTACCGTAATTTAGATACGGGAGTATAAGAGTGTTATAAAGTAAGATCAGAGAGGTGGCTGGAAGAAAGAAACGAAGTTTAGAATGAACGCCGGTGTTTCGAGAGATGATTTTGGTGATTGAAGAAATGTGTTTTGTCCAGGAAAGGTGTTGATCGACGATGACACCAAGTAATTTTGCTGAAAAGACCCTGTTGATTGGAATATTATCAATAACAAGTTGAGGCAAGTTGATATTATGAGGACGAGCCAACTTGCTGAAAAATAGAATTTGTCTTACCGTGGTTCAAAGAAAGTGTATTTGCTTTAAACGACGAAGACATCAACTTGAGTTCAGAATTGAGAGTGTTTATCAAAGAAGTAACATCGGAGCTAGAACAGAATATGGTTGTATCGTCGGCGAAAAGAGTGAAGTAAAGAAGAGATGAAGAATTGTGAAGATCATTAATATAAAGCAGAAAAAGAAGGGGCCCAAGGATAGAGCCTTGGGGGACACCATGCTGGATGTTAAGACGACCGGAATCACAGTTCATTATAGAAGTATATTGGGACCTGTTAGAGAGATAGTCGGCAAACCATTGGTGTGGAATGCCCCTGATGCCATAGTGATAGAGTTTAGAAAGAAGAATAGAATGATCGAGAGTGTCAAAAGCTTTTGAGAGATCGGTAAAAACGCCAATAGCACACAATTTGTTGGTAAGGGCATTAGTAATATTGTCGGAAAGTTCAATGAGGGCCATGTCCGTAGAATGTCATATTAGAACTTCCAAATATATCATTTTTGGGAAATGGTTTACTGACAACAAATCCAAAATGTTAGGGCCATTAGTTTTTCCGAGGACAAAATTGAATAATAGAGTTGTTGAATTTAAATGAAAAATCTTTCAGATAGCCGGGGAAACCTATACCATAACCTTGCCGAGCAAATGTGAATTTCGAACTAAACCCAGGTTAAAAAAAAAAATAAAAAAAAAATATAGGCTAACTAGCACAAAAAGTTTAATGTGCTGACCAAGCATTCAGGGGTCGGAGGAGCCATCATAATGAGCCCATGCCAACCCCTTATGGGACTCTCCTGGGATCTCGGCAGTCCCGGTCCACACACCTCCATCCCTGTCCATCCATTACCCCGGAGGTCCAGGCAACATGTAAAAGGGAGGAACAAGGATCCTCCGAGTGGACCACATGCCCTGAACGACTGTACGAAGATGCACAACCCGGACTTCGCAGACAGTCCTAGCAGCAGAGCTTCCCGATTAAGCTAAGGTACTTTAAACACGGGAAACTAAATCTCTTATAGTTAATGAGTTAACGCGTACGAAAAAAAAACCGAGAAAGACACCAGCGAGATTCGAACCCGGGGCCCCGCTGGTGTGGACGACAAATCGTAACCACTTGGCCATTTCGTTACCTTAGGCCAAATATATATGTATAAAAAAAAACATGTGTAGCGTGCCCGCCCGCTTCCTTTTTGCAGGCCCCCTCCTTTTTTTAAACCACCAAAATGATCAATTTTAAACAGTTACATCGTTTTGGCCTCTCTGTCTGTCGTATCTAACCAATATAAAGCTAGTATGTCATTTCCTGAGTCCAAGTGGCGGCCATTTAAAAAAAAAATGGCGGCCATCTTGAAAAATAGCCGGGTCGGGCGGCCATTTTCGAACGAAAAAAGGGTCTCCTCCTTCCTTTTTTTTCAAAAAGGCAGGACGCTAAACATGTTTTTTTTTTTATTCGGCCCCAGTTCTCTTTAAAAAAAAAAAGTTGTCTTTATAGGCGATGGAACGCGCCGGGAAGTTTACTGGGTTTAGATAGGCTTAGTCCACATTATTGAGGAATAATGAGCCCAGTGTGTTTGATTTGTAGAAAATTGTATGCCGCAGCCATCATGCGAAACAACCGTGTGCCAGGCGAATCATTACGCAAATACAATTAACATTCCAATTGTGCATTAAAAAAGGCAGTCGCGTAGATTTCTACTCCTTGTATCTGGACACAAGATAGATTCTCACCTTCGTCCGTCTCGATTTTCTTGAAAAGAAAAAAATATATACATTTTGTTAAAATTGGTTTGCCAACACTGCATCTATCGTCTTTCCGCAACATCTCAAATTCGAGCCTCGGCCCTCTATTAAAATCTGTTCGCTGTTCCCAGACATCATTTTTTGGTGAGAAAATAAAGCTTTTTAAATGATATCGACAAGGCAAGCAATAACAGTGCGTTCTCATTCTAGAAAATAAAATTAACAGAAACGTAAAAGACCAGAAATAACTGGGTATAGGACAGTATAAATTAATTATGATCAACACGTCATCTTTCATTTTCCTTTTCATTTTTTGGTGGGTTGACCCATAGCACCATTGACTTTTCGAGATAAACAATGTACTCATCCAAAGAAGAGGACCGTTCTTTTTTTCCCAAAGCGGAAGAGTAGACATATTTAAAAAAAAAAAAAAAGATCTCTCCACAACATGGCAAAATAGCGCCACTTTCGAGCTCAATTTCATCCGAAATGCTCAGAATTTGAAGCCTCAAATCCGGGCCAGAGGGGTCAATGCAATATCTCTTCAATTCCCGAATTTATTGGCTCTCAGAACTCTCTAATATAGAACCGTTTAGGTATAACTTTATTCATGAGCTCAGCTGATGGGTTTTGGCCTATTTACCGGTGTGCACCCACAGACGGAAAGTCAAGCTTGCAGACCAGAAAATAAACTGCCATAAACTCCAATGATAAATGTCCCCATGCACTTCAGCAATTCGAATAAAATACTCACAACTCTCCAAGGTTTACGAAACACACATCAAAATAAATCTTATTACATCATCTTCCATTTTCTTTTTAATTTTGTTCTGGTAATCTGCTGAATTTTAGGAGAAATTTCCATCCGAAGATGATCACCCCTTAAAATAGTCTTGAAGCCCATCGCAATTGAAAAACGGTGCATGCTCCATTGGAAAATAGAAATGGGCGTCGTGAGGGGGGGGGACCCCCCCCCCGAGAAGCAACACAAAAACAAAAGAGGGAGAAAGAAAAGAAAAAGAGGCGCGAAGTCATACTGGTGTAAATTTAATGGGGGGGGGCAAAATGTCCCTGCCCCCCTCTAAAACTGATAAATCGAGAATGTGTTTAGAAATACAGGCATTTTTTGGCCCAAAGAAAAAATGCCCCCCCCAGAAAAGAATCCTGGCGACGCCCATGGAAATAGAGCACTTTTAGGGCCCCAATTTCATCCAAATTTCTCTGAAACACAAGCTCACAGTGCTGTGCTTGGCTTCCACCCATATTTTGTTCTTACAAACCCTCAAGTTCATGACCCACAATATGCTCAAATATTGAAGAATTTGAGGGCATGCAACTCGTGATTTGGCCGGCGTATAGGCAATTTCGGACCGATTACTTGCCTGCAACCTCAAGAACCTACGGACCATTCGGCAGCGCCACCTCCGGTCTATTCTCCACATTTCATGCGGGATCGCGCGGGCCGGGGTACCAATGATGAAGTGCTGCATCAAGTGGGCATGTCGTTGCTGGATATGCAGCTCTGCTGGACAGGGCATGTCGTGCGCAGGGAGGAGCACAGACTGCCGAATATCCTCCTCTCCGTGGCGAGCTCCCGAAATCACCCAGACGGCCAGGCTGCAGGCCGAAGCTGTGCTACACGGACGTAATCAAACGCCGCCTCAATGCCGCCAACATTTCGATCAACGATGGGAAAATCTGGCCATATGGACCGTCCTATCCTAGGCGGCGAGCTGCGACAAACTGGGGGATCACCAAAAAGCGGCACTTGCTCAGTAAAAGACATCTTCCGTCGGTGCAGCAGCGTATCTAGCTTTTTTGTTAGGGGGGGAGGAGGGGGTACATCTGTGCTGAAATGTCAACACGTTTTGCCACCGCACACTTGACTTCCGTAAAATCAAATATTGGGTGGAGGGGGGGGGGGGGCTGATACGATATTCAAAAATAGGGGGCGTGCTTCAGAACCGGTCATATCGGAACTTTCTATACCATTTGGGGAAATGATTGCTGAAAACAAAATTATCCAAAATGTTAGGGCCAGTTTTGTCTTCATCGCGAAGGGGCACATGCTCGAGGGGGCACTTGTTTATGTCCGCAAGAGGGCACTTTGGTGCCCCCCCCCCCCACCCGTTCCGCCGCCCCTTCGAAATGCCGAAGCCAGACGGTGACGCCACGAAGGCAACAACGGCGTAACTGATCAACACTGTACTCCTGAACTCTTCGATGGCGGAGATCTGCCCACACATACCTGGGTATGGAATTCCATTACTGCCATTTCCGCGTCGCAAGTGGGGCAATGGTGCTTGGGCCCGTAGCCGTTTACGCCGTCAACAGCGCACAGTCGCGTCGAGCCGTCGCATAGTCGCGTCGTGCCGTCGCATAGTCGCGTCGTGCCGTCGCATAGTCGCGTCGTACCGTCGCGTCGTACCGTCGCATAGTTTTGTAATGTTTGTATAGGGCCGTCGCATAGTCGCGTCGTGCCGTCGCATAGTCGCATCGTGCCGTCGCATAGTCGCGTCGTCGCATTTTTATTGTTTGGTTCTATAGCCGTTTACGCCGTCAACGGCGCATAGTCGCGTCGTGCCGTCGCATAGTTGCGTCGTACCGTCGCCTCGTCGCATTTTAACTGAAATATCCAGTGTTTCGACATATGAGGCGACAAATAAAACACAAAGCGACAAAATTATTTATATATATTTCATATGTTTTCCCGGCCAATTTCGCAAAAATAGCATGCAAATTCATCTTGATAGTGGCCAATTTGATGCGAAGTAACACCCTGCTGTCATTCCCGTGGTTCGTATTAGATTTCAGGCGTTCAAATTCTTTTCAAGACCTGACATTTTCATGTTTAACGCATCCTAAATTGAAGTTATGTCATTCGGTTTAAGTGATCATTCAATTTAGCAGTCGGTTTGGTTTAGGGCTATCTGCAAGAGATTCCCGTTCTCGTTTTCATTTCCGCGCATTCTATTTAGCACTTTTTTCATTCAAAATAAAAGTCAACGAAGGTGTACGATGCGAGGCTTTTCATTTCTTTCACCTTTTCCATTATTTCTGCTTCGTGTCGTGATCCAGTTTTGTGTTTCTGGCCCAATCCCAGTAGGCCTATAAACCGTTATTTCGTTTTACCGTTTTAGATTTCCCCCAAAAACAAAAGCAGTAAACGAACCACTGATCGTTTTGTTGTTTTACAGTAACGGTCAAACGTATTAAGTCACACAAAAACAATTACTTTTTTAATTTTTTTTTTAGTTTCAAAAGCGATAAACGGTTAATTGCTTTATTTTTTAGAGTGTTCTTTTTCAAAAACATCACAATGACAAAACGATCAATAGTCTTGTCGACAATTTTTTTGATTCAGGTTTGGCAATTAAGCAATGCACCTTGGAATGTTAATGTGTCCTTGGGATCGAGTCACTGCCTGGGAATTTGCCCTTCTTACATTTGTGTCCTTCTCACGACAGAATTTGCGATTATTGGCTACTGAAGAACGCGCCGAACTCCAATTTCATTCAACATATACCTGCAACTTCTTCCTGTATCCATTGTGAAATGTCCTCCTTGGAATTTTCCAGGGCCACTTTTGCTTGCAACTCTTTAAGCCCCCACCATGGAGCTATAAAACACTGAATCGCAGTAGATTGGAGGGGGGGGGGGTGTCGAGGGTCGGCACGCCAGGAATTACACCACGCAATAATTATGCCGATATTCACGGGAGTAAAACTCCTTCGTGCACAGCATGGTGCTCCTCCACACCCCTTGCCCACCGCCACAAAATGCACCACGGACTGTTAACTATGACACTGAAATAGAAAAAAAAGTCTGTATTCAATACTGACTGTTTTGCTGTTTTTCAATGTTCTTTGTGAAAAACTGTAAAACTTTTTATCGTTATGCTGTAATGAATTTTACTAAACCGACGTATTTTTCTTAATACCGTTTGACAAAACTGTAAAACTACAAAACGGCCAATGGTTCGTTTACTGTTTTTGTTTTTTAGGAAATCCAAAACGGTAAAACGAAAGAACGGTATGTACCGGGATTTGGCCCCTCTTTTTGGCAGGTTTTCCCGTCTGCCATGCAGATCTCAGGTACGTTGCTACCTGGCAGTAGATATTTGTTTATGCCAAGATTGTCAGCAGTTCAAGATAGTCTTGGGCATCAAAGTACGAGCACAGTCTACAATTGAAGTTCTCATATAACGCCCATGAGCTGGCATATTGATATTTCTAGTGCTTCAATTTAATTTATTTACATATAATGCAAACTGTGCTCTGAAGGCTTTTATCACTCTGTTTAAGACCACTTAGAGTCTTGGTGCTGATAATTACCCGAGCCGGAGGCGAGGGTAATTATTAGCACCCAGACTCTAAGTGGTCTTAAACAGAGTGATAAATACTGACGGAGCACAAATTTATTCCCATTCATAAATACCTTTTCGGTAAGAAAAAATCCTATAATTCGTTCAAAACATCCCGATTTTGTTCAACAAATTCACTTTATGCTTTTTGAAACATCCCTCTTGCAAAATAATGGAGTGTTCAGCTGGCGAGTAAGATGTAAACAACCCTTTTATGGAGATTGACGCGCGCGTATCATGTTCTGCGCGATGTCGCGCAGAACGCACCTGGCGCGTTGCGTTTTGAATTTAGAACTATAAAATTCTGACTCCCTGGTAGTTTTTCCGCATGCCTATACGTGAGGATTGTGAAAGTTCAACCAATGAAACCATAAGAGGCACTGGATTTTTAGGAGTCCACATTTTATTGTGACACTCGGAAAGTGTTTAAGACCAGCTAGCCATGTCTTTATCATCCGTTTAAGACCGGCCACGTGACGGGCTCTCGACCAATAGGAATAGTTAAACTGTCTGAGGTATTTTTGAATGATATATAATTGTCCAAGAAGAAATTTATGATATGTAAATAATGCATTGTATATACATGAATAAGCCTAAATAAGCCGAAAAACTGAATTATATGATAAATAATGAATTATATATCAATAATTTTTTTAAATAACTTGTTTACACGTGGCGCCTCATACCTACTGTCGAAACACTGGATATTTTAGTTAAAATGCGACGAGGCGACGGTACGACGCGACTTAGCCCGACTGCGTCTGGCCGTACAGTACTATCGCAAGCTCTGTAGTACGGCCAGACGCCCGATGCTTCCACAGAGACTGAATTTTGTTGGCCGCCAATGCAGCGATTTTGCTACATCTTTCGATCGCGATTATCTTTTCATCCAGGACACAAATTTCCAAAGTTAAGGTTCGTAGTCGTAGAACAACTCATACATTTTCGAAAAAACGTTGTTTGGTCTCAAATATTTTCATCCATCTGGCCACAAGACGAATTTCAGTCATCAGATTCCACATATATCGTCCCCCATGCGATCCCCCATGCGATTTCAAAATGGCGGCCGCGCTGTAATGTAAGCAATATGCAGGCGCGCCCGCGCAAACTCATGAATATGCATAAACAGTATGTGACGTATGACCTCGTGTTTTTGGACGTGCGGCGCGTGCGGCAGAGCTTGCGATAGTACTGTACGGCCAGACGCAGTCGGGCAAGACGCGATTATAACACCCCACCCACAGATTCTGTGTATTGATTGGCCGAGAGCGAGTCACATGTTACTTTCTAATTTTGCTATCTTTCTGTGCACGGCCAAAAGTACTATGCGCATAGCAACCAAAGTACTATACCATTAGCAACCAAAGTACTATTTCCACGGCGCGGTATTTGTGTGCAAAATGCATGCTGGTGTGCGCGTTGCGCGTTGTGCATAGCGCGTATTATTCCAAAGAGAGCGCGCCGCAGACTTGGGTTCAAACATTTCGTGAAGGGTTAGTTTTTAAGACAGAAATACATTTTCCACCAATTTTGTATTGAAATTGAAGTTTATTTCAACTGTGTTCAGATTTAAATAATTTAAAATCTTAAAACCAAGCAGAATCTGTGGGTGAAGTGTTATAAAACAAATATTGAATGCTTTATCTCGTGGTGAAGTAAAACTAGTCTCCCTCGGTGATCCATGGAGCATTCTATTTTCCCTCGGCTTCGCCTCGGGAAAATAGAATGTCCATGGATCACCTCGGGAGGCTAGTTTTACTATACCACTCGAAGCATTCAATATTTGTATATTATAACACCTCACCCACAGATTCTGTGTCTTGATTGGCCGAGAGAGAGTCACATGTTACTTTCTAATTTTGCTATCTTTCTGTGCACGGCCAAAAGTACTATGCGCATAGCAACCAAAGTACTATACCATTAGCAACCAAAGTACTATTTCCACGGCGCGGTATTTGTGTGCAAATGCATGCTGGTGTGCGCGTTGCGCGTTGTGCGTAGCGCGTATTATTCCAAAGAGAGCGCGCCGCAGACTTGGGTTCAAACATTTCGTAAAGGGGTAGTTTTTAAGAGAGAAATACATTTTCCACCAATTTTGTATTGAAATTGAAGTTTATTTCAGCTGTGTTCAGATTTAAATAATTTAAAATATTAAAATCAAGCAGAATCTGTGGGTGAAGTGTTATAAAACAAATATTGAATGCTTTATCTCGTGGTGAAGTAAAACTAGCCTCCCTCGGTGATCCATGGATCATTCTATTTTCCCTCGGCTTCGCCTTGGGAAAATAGAATGTCCATGGATCACCTCGGGAGGCTAGTTTTACTACACCACTCGAAGCATTCAATATTTGTATAATATGCGACGGCACAACGCGACTATGCGACGGCACGACGTGACTATGCACCGTTGACGGCGCTAAACGGCTACGGCTCCAAGCACCATTGCCCCACTTGCGACGCGGTAATAGCAGTAGGCCTAATGGAATTCCATACCTGGGTCCGGGCAGGTCGCGTCTGGGCATAGGACTCCCACAATCAGGGCACATTCAAGAAATTGTTAAATGATACATATTTATACATAAATCAGTCCAGTGGTGTTCCGTGGTGTGTGCTAGATCTCCTAAAGGTCCACCCATAATACCCCGGAGGGCCAGGCACCATGTAAAAGAGAGGAACAAGCTTAGGCTGCACCCTAAGCCCTGATCCTCCGAGTGCACCACATGCCTTGAACCTGTACGAAGATGCACAACCTGGACTCCGCAGACAGTACCAGCAGTAGTGCTTCCCGAAAAAAGGGAATATACAACATTTGCAAACATCGAAAAATAAAACCACCAAGTTTTTACGAAATACTTTACTAGAATGTTGGTAAATGACAGTATAAAGCATCCTGTAAAATTGTGGCAGCTGGTGTCAAGTCCTATTCAAGAAAATAGTATTTTTTATACATTTCCAAAGGTGGTCGGCCGACCACCGTTTGGAAAAACCTAACTATTTTTCAACTACTAATCCAAATTTACCATTTTTTCAGTCCTAATTTAGTTTGCTATTGGTTACATGTTCATGAACGGGTGCAGGCAGGCTAGACAGGTTCCCTTAGCTTACAATTTTCCGGCATCTATAAATATTGATCAATTTCATCTTTAGTGGAGTCAGGGAACCAGACTGCTTGAACATTTTTGTTTTTCTTGGTTTTTCCGGCATTTTCGAACACAAAACTTAAAACATGTCAGTGTAACAATATTTGATCTATTACTTACCCCTCAAATAGTTCATTTCTGAAAATTACAACAAAATCCAATGATGTACATTCCCTTTAAGCTATAATGGTACTGTTGCTGTAGTTTAGCACAGAAAACTAAATCTCTTATAGTCAATGAGTTAACACGTACCAGAAAACGAAAAAGACACCAGCGGGATTCGATCGACCTTGGGGCCCCGCTGGAGCTAATCGAACGGTACGAGCTGACTGGCCGTGTCGATCCAGCTGAGCTATAAACGAACGCACCAATCCATAAACCATTTTGGGAAATGGTTACTGAAAACAAATTGTCCAAAATGTTAGGGCCCATTTGTTTTCAGACGGCAACGCCACGAAAGGCAACAACGGCGCAACTACTGTACTCGTCAATGACAATCTAATGAACTCGTCAATGACAATCTCAGTTTATAAGCTAAACAGTTCCCGCACCAAGTCGTCCGATAAAAATAGTAGCACGTCACATCAACAGAACTAAAAGAGCACTTCCGACCAGTTACGTAGCCTTTGTTAAAAAAAAAACTGCCACCCAAACGCACACATAAAAGCATTACAATCGCGCTTAATGGTCTCCTATCTTTACAATGCAAAAGTGCCGGTGTGGACGGTAATTCTGTCTCCCGTTAAAAGTGTCCGGGGACAGAATTACCTAGGTAAAAGTGTCCTCCCCGGCCCGTTAATTCTGTCCCCCTTCAGGTAATTTTGTCCCCTCCAGGTTTTTTGTCCCCCTAGTTTTGCAACGCAGGCCAGTAATTCCCTATATTGTTTTAATGAATTCATACAAGCTATACATTTGTTACTTTTTAGTCTGCCCTTCATGAAGATGAATAAAATGAACTTTTTGGTCTCTTTGTGAAATGTGAACAATTATGTTTCGATCGACTCGGACTACTCGGAGTACGGTTAAATTACAGCAAGGTCGTGCACTACATGTAGCCCAATTACGGTGGACGCCTCAAATTACGGTGGACGCCTCATTGATATAACACCTACTTGGATTGGTCTGCGTTCCCATCGTAGCGCCTAACGAAATTTCTCATTGGATGAATTTCCTTCGTGTAGCGGGATACACATTATACACATGTGATAAACGCTGCCGCAATTCTTGCAGCATGTACTTGCGGCGATGCGCGCGCTCACGAACACGACTCGTATCACCGCATGCATGCACGGGGACACATTTACCAGGGGGACACTTTCAACGTTGGGCAGGGGGACATATTTACCAGGGAGGGGGACAGATCTACCTAGGTAAATGTGTCCCCCCCCCGGACAGATTTACCGGGTCACGAGCCGGTAAATTTGTCCGGGGGGACACATTTACAAGGGGGGGGGGGACAGAATTACCGCCACACCTGCCCCTCAAAAACCACACCCTCGCGCATTGACAAGATTTTAAACCTTCTCGAAAACTATCCCTCGAAAGCAAACTACGAAAGCCCGTTAAGGCAATCATGTGGGGGGGGGGGGGGAGGGTTTTTTTTTTGGGGGGGGATTTTTAATTTTTTGGGGGGAAGGGGGTTTTTTTGGAATTTTTTTTTAAGGAAGCCCGTTCGTGCCAGATATTAAAAGTAAAAAAGTAAAAAATATTTTATTGCGAAATAACGCAATAGTTTTGCGAAATAACGCAATAAACTCAGTTTTCAAAATAACACAGTACTATTGCGAAATAACGCAATACTATTGTGAAATAACGCAATAGCATTGCGAAATAACGCAATAAATGTATTGCGAAATAACGCAATAGTATTGCGAAATAACGCAAAAGTATTGCGTAATAACGCAATAGTTTTGCGAAATAACGCAATATTTTTTTCGAAATAACGCAATAGTATTGCGAAATAACGCAATACTATTGCGAAATAACGCAATACTGTTGCGAAATAACGCAATAAATGTATTGCGAAATAACGCAATAGCATTGCGAAATAACGCAATACTTATTGCGAAATAACGCAATACTTATTGCGAAATTACGCAATACTTATTGCGAAATAACGCAAGTACTGTCGTGTACAAACTTCACCCCGGATGTTCAGTTTGGCCTATATCTGTCCATTTTGATGAAATGTTCTTGAAATTCCACATGTCCGTCATTGCGTTTTTATCAGTTGTCCTCTCACCTGAAAACCAGAAGGCCTATGTTTGATCTGTTCAGAAAACGTTGCCATAATAGACATTGTTGTGGCATTTTTGCCCCCCCGGGGGAGGGGGGGGGCGGAAGGGGCAACAAGTGTTAAGGGCTTTAATATCTTTTCACACACCCCCCCCCCCCTATTGAATCATGTGCGTTCTGATTTTTTTTTTTAAAGACAACCGACTCAAAATGGCCACCAAGCACGCACGCGTGCTAACAGAAGAGAACTGAATGATTCCCGGCCTCGCAACTACAAGTACTGCGTTTTATCCATGCACCTGAAGGAAACAAACTTTAGAATGTTAATAATAACATGAATTTAATGGTGCATCCACAGTGCATTCGTATTGTAACAATGCAGGGGAAATTATACTGATATAACGTTTTGAGGAATGGTTGTTTGGGTTGGGGGGATGCATCAATAATACGCTCAATATTCCACCACGCTGAAGAAAATCAATACATTTAAACGAATGATAATTACATAAGAATGATTTCCAACTTTAAAATGTTTTCCCCGCAATAACCCCCTCCCAAAATTACATAACCGGTCCATTCAATTTTGAAAGGATAAAAGGATGCCTTGCATCAAGAATCACTAAAGCCGTATAGTGGTATACTGATACGAATTAGAAAAGTGTTTTTTAAGCTTGTTAAAGAACTGAACGAATTTTTAAAGGTTTTTTTTTTTTTAAAAGAACTGTACTTTTAACCTCCATTTGTTCTTAAAGCTAAAACGTGTTTTATGGGGGTCATTAGGAATTGGTGGGTTATGGGGACGGTTGGGATGATTAACGGTGTCATCTTCCGTCTG
Source organism: Patiria pectinifera (assembly GCA_029964075.1). Lineage (NCBI taxonomy): Eukaryota > Metazoa > Echinodermata > Asteroidea > Valvatida > Asterinidae > Patiria > Patiria pectinifera. The sequence goes on along the minus strand of CM057149.1, from coordinate 27,294,928 downwards.
GAAAAATGCCAACTGGGTAGAAAATTCCAACGTTCCCTAAGATTCGTGAAGTAACAATCTCGTTATACACTGTCTAGTCACTGCTTTAGGTCTTTGGTCCTATTTATTATTTGTCCTCCGCTAACCCCCTTTACAAATCCAGGATCCGCCATGCAGGGTGGGTTTTATACACCATAAAAACTTTATCTGTCAGAAAATATGACGTGAGAATTTGCCTATAAGTAGGCCTAAAGTAGGCCGCAGTAGGCCTATAGGTTCAACCATTCGGACTCATGCATTTTTTTTCTAAAAAAAAACATTGGGTTTATTTAACAAAAACTATTGCGTTTTTTCGCAATACTATTGCGTTATTTTGCAATACATTTATTGCGCGCGTTATTTCGCAATACTACTGCGTTATTTCCCAATACATTTATTGCGTTATTTCGCAATTGTATTGCGTTATTTCGCAATACTATTGCGTTATTTCGCAATACTATTGCGTTATTTCGCAATAAAATATTTTTTTATTAAATAAATAATTTTTTTACTGTAAAAAACAAACATTCCCCCCCCCAAAAAAATCCAAAAAAACACAACATTTCCAAAAGTTACTAAAAATAGACTGCGCAGCGCGGCCTTTATGAAACCATGGACCGAGAAACGGCACTTCGCTATGGCCTGAAATCGTTCTTGTACATTATGGACATGCATACGGCATGTCTTTAATATAACTTTAATGTCGATATGGAAAAACTGCCCCTCAAAAGCACAACTAGTGCCCCGTTCGCAACATTAAAACTGTTAGGGGGGGGACAAAACAAAATTCGGTCCCCCAAAAAGTGGGTAAAAAAAATTACGGCGTGGGGTTCGGGCCGCTTAAATAAGGCCACTAAAAAGTTGGATTCCTGATGCTCCGTTGAGTACGGTCTGAGGAGGCAATTCCTGACCACTTTAACCAATTTTTTTGGAGGAAAGGTTGGTGGTGTACGCAGTGCCTGCCTTAGGCGACGTCACTTAAAAAGAAAATTGGGTTAGTTTTTTATTTTAGGAGGGGGCATGGCACCCGTTGCCCCCCCCCTGGATCCGCCCTTGAAATGAAACTGTAAAAAAAATAATAGTGCTCCCTCACGCGAATAAGATGGTCACCAAACTGGCCATCAAACTCGATCATGCAGTTGCAGTGCCCCTCTCACGACACAAAAAAAAATGGTCCCTTTGCATAGGACTACATGCAAGTCCCGCCTACTAACTTGTCAAATTCAAGGGCGGACCCAGAGATGGTTACCGGGGATCAAGGGTGGATCCAGGGGGGGGGGGGGGCCAAAGGGGCCATGGCCCCCCAAAAAACGAAACTAATTTTGTTTTGTATGTAACATCGCAATAAAGGCAGGCAATGAGTACACCACCATCTTTTCCTCAAAAAAACATTGGTTAAAGTGGTCAGAAATTGCCTCAGATCGCACCACAGAGCATCTAGAATCCAAAAAAATTTCGGGGCCCTTAAGCGGGCCCCGAACCCCATGCCGTAATTTTTTTGACCCACTTTTTTTTTGGGGGGGGGGGGCCAAATCTTGTTTGCCCCCACCCCTAAAATTGTGTACTGGATCCGCCATTGCCGGGGATGAGGCCGACGGGCTCTCTCAAGTGAAAAATTATCTTATTTGAGAACAATACGGCTATATTGAGACTGTTTCAGGAATAGGCGCACACTGTAATTTTTTGAATAAGGGAATTAAGACTTAATTGTTCAATTTTAACGCAAACATTTTTAAAAGTGTATATCATTGTTTTTGGTAAATTTTAAAGGCTCCCCCAGTTTGAAAAGCGTTCGTTCCGCCGCCGCTGGCACGGGACGGAATATTTTCAATTAGAATGCAGCAATTATTTTGCCATTTCAAAATTGTATTTATTTATTTTATTTATTTATTGTAATTTTTAACGAGGGTAGTCCATTTCAGTTAAAAAAAACTGCTTTCCAAAGGAGCCCCCACATTAAAATTACATGAAAACAGAATGAAACAAAGAAAATAAAATTAAGAAATAGACAAGACTTACATTTTTTTTTTACACAAAACATACAGTATGCACAGAGAGCATAAAAAAACTTATTGCACATATACATTTGCACATGTAGAATTAAAAATTATTACATGGAATTACATGGAATTACATGGAGTCCCCCAGTAAACCTAAAAAAACAGTGCTAGTAAAAAGGAAAAAAAACAGTTATCCCGATTTACACGTCAAAAATAAAATGCTAAGAAAGAAAAAAGTCAGGCTTTAAAATTGTAGAAAATATATTGAAGGTGTAAAAAAAATCAGTCGTGATTATATGATATGGTACTAAAAAAAATGAATTATGACTCAACCCCTCAAATTTCCCGCGACTTCGTGCGTGAAGAGCACGAGGTATGTGTCTGAAAACCTGACGTCTATGAACGCTACTGTACTGCAAGCTAATTAATGGTACATTGTCCACACTGATCCAAGATGGCTGCATTGAAAACATGAAATCACATGCATGCAAGAGGCGTGCGAAGTTTGCCACGTATTGCGTCAGAACCGTCTTGGATATAAATTATTGGTATGTTTTTTACCTCACATTTTCCAACTTTATTCTAAAAACGACACTTGTGTAAAATACAGTTTAGAGCTGGATGGATCGACAAAATGATCGATGGCTTTACTCTTATAAAAACTTGCAACATAGGCAGGTTGTAGTTTCCCACATGTGTCATCGATTGACATCGTACATAATGTACATGTCGTATTGTACAGTCAGTACAGCGGCAGGTAGGCCTACAAAGGCTACACGTATGTACATACTACATGTTGCATGCAATGCCGGTGTTGCTTTGCCAAGACATAATATTACAACTTGATGTACATTTGCATTATGTACGTGTAGTTTTAGACTGCTTCTATATTAAATACAGAAATATTCACTTTTATGTTGTTGAATTCAGTTTATAAAAAGGCAGTGGATATTTTGCCGGAGACGGCAAACCTTCAGTAAACGTTAGTTTGCCGAATATGCACTGGACATGCGCAGTTACTTTATTTTGTACTTAAACATTTTCCGGTGACAAATTTTAGTCTGGCTCCATGCCAATATTATCGTTGTAACTTTGTATAAATTTACAAGATGGGAATCATCAGACCATTTAATAATTTCGGACTTTATTTCCCTTTAAAAAAATCCTCCAGAGCCACAAATCTGAAAAAGAAAAAGTAATACTCTGCAATAAAATGTTTGAGACATATTAAAATAATAAACGAAGAATATTCATATTTGTTTGGGGATGGGGAAAAAACCTTTAAAAATGTGGCGGGAATCAGGATTCGAACTCGGGACATCCCACTCTCTCACACAACTTTGATGGGAATTTAATACACATGTTATAATTCAGCCCTATCTTAAAGAGTACAGCGCCCTCTGTTGATATGGATTGCCGCCGGCAAACCTTTAGTAAACGTTAGTTTGCCGGCGTTACCTCCGGCAAAATATCCACTACCTTATAAAAATGGCTGTAAAATGCAGAATTAGAATAGCGGCGATCGTGTATAGTGTAGGGCCCCTGTTTTTGTTTAGTTTCGATCAAATTTAAGTCAAGCCTTGACCCTTGAGTCAAGGGTGTTTTTTATTACTCAAAATGACTTCTCTCATAATGACACCTTTTTTGTAATTTTTGAACAGTTTCTAGTGGTACAAATTACGATTTTCCTACGCTGTTTACGGTTGGTGCCATGCGATTCAGCGCGCCTTGGGCGTTCACGGTAGGCCCTACTTTATGTACATCGCGCGGTGATCGCCATCTTTATTTTCGTGTTGCATTTTGTCTTGACTTTAACAAGTCAGCAAGGCACCTGTCATGCCTGTGTGCCTTCTGCTAGCGCTAGCAAGCATGTCTAATATTTTTGGGGGGTCCTGTAACGCTAGTGAATTTTATATCTTGCGTTGACATCACATGGTTGATAGATTTACTTTCGGAGTAAAGTTATAGAACGCAGGGCCACGCCGGAAAAGGCTTTTTTTTTTGTAGTCGGATGCGATGTGAGGAGTGGGGTCGTTGAGTAGAATGGCACTCTTTTGAGAAAGAAGCAACGTTGGTATATGAGACTTCTCCTATGCGTACGCGGGTAGGCCTATTGTACGATATGAACGTGGATGCATAAAAAAATAGAGGGCGGAGAACGAAGCAACGTTGAAATATATGAGACTTATGCGTACGCAGTATCGGTATGAACGTAGATGCATGAAAAATAGAGGGCGGTATAAACTATAAAGAGTGAATTATTGACAAATATACGTACGCAGCCTAGTATACGAGTGAGATGGCTTGGGATGTCTTGGATGCGTGGATGCGCGGATGCGGGGTGGGCATGAAGGTAATTTTAATCAATAGAGGGCACTTTATTGGATGCGTGGATGCGCGGATGCGGGGTGAGCATGAAGTTAATTTCAATCAATAGAGGGCGCTTTATTGGATGCCTAGATGCACAGATGCGGAGTGGGCATGAAGTAAATTTAATCAATAGAGGGCGTTATAGAAAACCGACTGCGCATCCACGCAGCCATGGATGCACAGATACAGAATGGAGTGGCCCTTGTATTCTATAGTTGTACCTTACTTTCTCACACACAAAAAACCTCTGCAAAAAAAAGGAGTCTACTGGCATGACTGGCATCCACCAGTCCTCCATAATTAAGGTAACAATGCGATGGTTTTTAGAACCTTTCATGCCTTGCCTGGCTCTATGCTCGGACCGACAAATTTTTGGAGAAATCAGAGATTCTACTCGCTAACATCGGATTTTTGACTCGACGAACGTTGCACCCGTAAAGTTACAGTTATACCCAGTACATGTACACTGATGTACGTACATGTGCATGTTTATTGGGCGCGATCGCTGGATCTGCACTAGGCCCTATTGCGTAATTTTTTTCCTAGGAGGGTTAGGGGCAATGTCATGAATAATTCATGTTTATCCATGAGAACAGACAATGACATCAACAGCATTGTTGTTAGTTACTCAACTAGTTACAATACATTAAAGCATTTTAAAGAACGGTTGTCGTCGAGCTACCACACAGTAGCCTAGTGGATAGCGAGATGAGCTATGGATACAAAGATCCCTGGTTCGAATCCACGTCGTCGCTGCTCATTTTCATCAGCTATTTTTCTTCTCCAAATTTATCACTGAGATAATTTTAAATTAAGGGGAAAATATAATGAGAACCTAAGTCTTGCAATGATTCAAAGGAAAAACTGAATTATTCATGACATTGCCCCTTACCCTCCTAGGAAAAAAAATTACGCGGCCCTATCACTCAATCGGTCAGATATGCACTTGCGCGATCGGTCGATCCTGTAGGAAATCTTTACTTCCCTTTTTCAAAACAATCCTCCAGATTCATGAATTCGAAAGAAAAGGTGATCGACTGATGGTGACGCGATTGTCCGACGGCAGCACTATCGACCGATCGCACAGATCCATGGATCACGCTAATAACATTCATGCAAAACCGTTGCTGCCTGTACTGCTTGTACATGTTTGCAGTGCCGTTATTTCGTGGGTCGGTTTGACTGTTTTCTAAAGAGGGGAGATTATAAATCTTCCTTTCCGCATGTGCAATGGTGATATTGATATGGTTGGCACACGCTGAACAGAAGAGGGCACCGTGGAAAGAATCCTGTGCCTTTTGTACATGTACCCCGGTAGAAGGCCGGATCTAAAGGGTGGTTGAGGTGGCCAACAACTGTTGCCGTTCCCCCGCCCCCACCCCCCCCCCCCAATGTTTCTTACATGTCGTGTACCCCCAGGTACATATACAGCACACACACAAAATTCTGCTTCCGGTTACCCAACAATGTACAGTACCTAACCCTATTTTGACAGCCCTTACCCTAATTTTTTGGGGGGAAAATTAGGAAAAAAATCCACATACCATCAACTACTGCATGTACAAATGTACATACCTTTTACCCTTGACTATGCAGACACCTCCATATGAACGTACACAAAACAAAATTGCTCCCACCCCCCCAAATGCTATTTTAATTTCAAATGCTATGTAATCAGAAGCAGAAGTATTTATTTTTTGTGGCCTAATGCAAACAAATCCTGATGCATTTAAGTAAGTTCCGTAAATGACATCATCACTCAGTTTTGATAATACAATTGATTCATTGCTTGACTACAACCCCTCATTCACCCCTTTCCCCTTCTCACCCCTCCCCCTCCTTCTTCTCCCACTCCCCCCCTTCCTCATCACCCCCTCCCCCAGCCACCCTCCTCCCTCCCAAAACCAAACAAACATGGACTTCCACACCACAGTCATTTCTGTTTAGTCCTGGATCCGCCACTGTGTTCGTGTAGGCCTACATGTACGCACATGAACATGTGTTTTTGGCGAGACCAGATGAACATTGTGCATGACTGTGTCAATCTTCTTTTGGATCCGTCCCCCAAAGAACAGGAAATCAAATTTGCCAGCTGAAAAGCCGCCTTATTTTCTCTTGATCAATGACTTCCTGCGAGATTTCCTGCTGGCAATCCTCTGGAAGCGGCGGAAAGCTGAAATCTCGGACGCGTGTGAAAAAAGCGACAGGTAGGATTTGGCTGCCCCAAGTTCACGGTCTGAAAAAGGGCGGTGTCATCGGAGTCGTGGCAATGATACATGAATCCAGGCTTAGCGCAGCCACGTTCAAGAGTTCTTCCTAGTGGTCTCCCTAGATTCTTTCTTTGTTGTTATTCTGTTTAGGGATCATGTACATGCACGGTACATTGTACTTGTGCGCGGAGCCTGGAGATGTCCTCCACAAGTAAGCTCAATCCTGCACGGGCATAGCTTTTTCCTCTTTCCGGCCAGTTAATTAACCCTAAGAGGGCCGGGGTGATTCCGCTTCCCCCCCCCTCAACTTTTTCCGCGATAGCCTTGAAAAATTTTTTTTCGCGACCCGAGTTCTTATGACCTTTTAGCCTCGAGCCATGCGCATCTTTTGATACCAAAAACATAGAAAAATCAGCGAAAAAATTTCCGGCGCCGTGAAAACTGAACTTTCCCATAGACCTATACATGTACGTCGTGTACACAGCGCAGAATGACCATTCGTAGATGTGAATAATTAATTAGCCATAATTCCTAAACCCTTTCACCTACACGTACATGTATAGTCATGAAATTTCTTGGGTATGTTCACGATGAGTTGCTCTATGCATGTACCTAGTTTCAAATGTTTTCGTAACTCGATGGGCGAGATCTTGGGGAGGGGGGGGTGGAAGTGGAACCCCCCCCCCCCCAATTTGGGGGACCTTGGTCCTGCAGGCCGGGTTTGACTAATATTGATGGAGTGTGATGGACTTGAACCAGGAGACCTAAAGCAAAGCATGCTTTGGAAGCAGTGTGATTGATGGATTTTGGCGGACTTGGTCCAGTACTTGATGGTAAAAGACAGTAGGGAGTTTGGGTTAATGCACACGATATGCATGAATGCATGTACTTCATGTACCAAATGTACGTAAAATGTAGAATAATCTATACAAAATCATACAACATATAATATACAAAGGAGCCATAACGTCGTTCATTTTATACTTGTAGATTAATACCTTTACAGACTACAAAGTTAGCTTCCGTTGCTATCAGTGGCCATGCACCTTTATAAATTATTAATTGTGTTTTCCCTTTTTTTCCATAATAAATCTTATCTGAACCAAAGTACAATGTAAGTACATGAAATTCAACAAATTTAACCTCCTGTATAATGAAAGAAAATAACTTGCAGATTTTTAATACAAGATGACCCCACCCATTTCTCTGATTAATGATCCGGCAATTTGATGAGTGATTTGTGTGTTTTTTTTAACCCAATCTTTCATTTTTCGTTGGTCTGTTGAACAGATGTTATGACAGTGAGCGGCACACCGGTGAGGCTGGACACAGGCTGTTATGGATGAGCAAGCCTTACAAGGACTGGGGCCCATGGCCGACTCGGCCAGTCATGCCAGGGTAAGATTGATGACGAAGACGGGTGGTCTTGAAGTAGCTAAGGATTACTCCACTTGTGACTACATGTATATTAGCAGTAGAGTAACCTACGTGTGTCCATGGAGTCATTTGGGAGCAAGTGGGAGGATAGACCATTGTCATGTTGCGGCCGTCTTGATTTTTTCCCCATTCAAATCAACGTAACCAAAGCGAGGCTGGAAGGAAAAATAGTCTGGTTCCTTTTTTGCACAAAAACCTATTGTCATTCAGTACTGTAATTGGATACTAGGAACATGACTGAAATGGTGGCAGCACGATAATGGTCTGTTAGGCGGGGATGGGAGGTCGGTGTACATGCAGGTACATGTACATGTGCCAGCTTATTTGTAGTTCATGCTGTTGTACTGAGTTTCGCCGATGACTGTGCCAGTGAGCAAGTAACCCATAGGTGCCGCCATGCACAGCTACTTCTCAACATTAAGAAAGGAAAACTGGGAGAAACATTCAAACGCATTACCAATGACGTCTGACGCTCACGCGAAGACGCTATGATTTTGTGCACATTCAGAATACAGTAAGTCATGCGTACATGTACTTTACGCTACATGTGTGCGCGAACCTGTATGAGCACACAGTGTGTCCCATCCATTGGGATCTGATTCCACCCCCACCCCCCTAAGATCTGGGCCATTGAGTGACGAATAATAATGAAGCTAGGTGCATGCATTGAACAACTTAATACGAACACACCCAAGACATTTCATGACTATAGGTTAAAGGGTTTTGGAATTATCGGCTAATTAATTATATATGCAATTGTAATTCTGCTTTGTGCACAATACATATGGGGAAATTCAGTCCGGATTCGGTTCAGATCCCCCCCCCCCCCCCCACCCCAACCTTTTGTGTGGCACTGCATGTGAACAATGGACAGAATGGAAAAACTGAAGGATAATCGATCATGCAGGTTTTCGGGTTAACTGCACAGTTGGAAAGTTGCAGCTTGAGACAAATGCTTGTTGGCACTCGATTGTGCATTTCATGAGGTGAGCCAATCTTACATTTGTCATGAATGAAACAATTTGGAAATCACAAAACAGAAAGTCTGGTTTTTGTTATACTTGAAACACGTATTCAGATGATCACATCGTCATTTCACCGCAGGCTAGTCTGGTGGTAGAATTCTCATGTCATTTGGGACACTAATGGCCACACATTCAATGACTCATGGTTCTTTTCCGTCATTCCAAATCAGTTGTAACGCATTCTTGCTCAGCACATTATGTGACCTGTCATCACAAAATGAGCTTAAAGTCAGATTTTTTAAAGAATTAAGAATTTCTTGCACAACAAGAGCTTTCCAATGGTACAACACGAACAACTTTCAAGGGTACTGAGTTCCGTAACAGAAATATGGACCACCAACTTAATTGAAGATATACATGTAACACTTAAGAAAATGGCATTTAAAAGTCTTGCAGACAGTGAGTTATTATTTCTTTCTAGTATCAAAACCAAGGATTCCCCAAAAAAGCCATAGTCACTGTAGCTCGCGAGCCTGAAGAAGACTGTGAGAAGAAATTACAGTTTTAGAGGTGGGAGGAAAACCCCTGAGGAAAATTCCGGGGAAAACCTATGGAATCGGGTAGGGACCGAAAACCCAATCCACATTGGCCCAGGCAGGATTCGAACCCTGGTCACAGCTGTGGAAGGCAAGGAAAGTATGGCTTCACCAACCTGACTACCCAATGAACAGTCAACTAATAAAACAGGACATAGGTTTAAACTTGTTGGACGTAAAAAAAACATTAGAGAAAGGTAAAAGAGGACTTACAGATCAAGGTTCACGTGGAAACAAAAAAAATTGACCTCCCCTTCAAATTTTGGATTTTCTCCACTGTACTGCAAAATGGCGATTTCTGAATTTCAGCTCATTTTGTGGCGACAGGCATACATGTACATGAACATGTACATGTACATGTACAGTACCGGGTATGTTCTGTGCATGGCAAACTTCAGTGCAGCAATCGTGGCAATGTGCTTAGCAGCTCCACATGACTGGCCAGTGTCTGCTTTTTTCAAGTGAATGGGAAGTCGCATTTTTTATAAATTTGCTGCAGAAATTCCACAAATTTGGATGAGGAAAGAGTGAAGGGCTGGCTTTGGTCGCACATGTTATGGTTGGGAATTTATTGTCATGCACTAAAAGAGAGTATATTAAAAATGTCACACTACACTTGAACGCATGTACATTGTAAAGGTATAAACTTGTACATGTACAACCTTTATGAATCGTTTGATCAATTACCCTTGTTGCTTCAGGTTCAACTTTTGACATCCGCGTACGTTTTCCGATGGGAATTCGGTAGGCGCCTCTTGCGCATTACTCCTAATTATGTTGGGGATGGAATGTGGCCAGAGGGTTCCCTCCGTTTGCTACGTCCCAAAATTGTTAAGTCAGCCACCGAGGAATAGCCGCGGTAATGTTTCTAATCACGAGGTAACCAAATTTTCGAACCGTTGAAATGACTCATGGATTGTGCTGGTGTTTATCACTCGTCCCCACAATCCTCAAGGTCCCTGTTACCCCTTAATCCATAGATCACATGATTCCACCTGTAGGTTTTTTTCTTTTGAGTTTTTTGGGTCTGGACGATCACCGTTCTTTTATAAAATCCCAATGCATTCCACGCCCTGTTTCTCTGTCTAAGAGTAAATCCCCAGATTTGTTCTTGAGTCACTGTTACTAGCAGGTTTGTTGCTGAAAGGACTTGCCGTCACTAGTTGCAGGAATGTTGAGGCGTATGCCTGTCATCATTTCACACGCTGGGTTTCTGAACATGTGGGCTTTATCTCTGTGATGCTGTGTGCTGCATTTCTCATTGGACTTCAAATCAAAAATGGCTATTCGTTTTGCATTTTAAGGCCATTAGAGATAAGGTTCTGTCTGTTTGTTTGCATGTTCATGACATAAGATATACAACTTTTGGAGGGTTTCCGTGACTCTAAGAGTTGTTTCTAACAACTTGTTTTGATACTGTGTGCTACAGTATGACATGGACTTTTCTTGGTCAGATTTGAACGGGTCACCGTCCATTTGCAAGTGCAGGCAGCTCGAAACTGAAACCAACTTTTTTCGCACCGGTACCTGGTACCGTAGGTGACAATACACGCCGGTGCAAGGTCTGCGTAAGAAATTTCAATAATAGTTCCAGCGCACTTTCAGAAGAGAAGAAAACAGCAATCCAGTGGAGTAGAACCTTTTGCCTGTCTTTTTGTGGTGCGGGACATTCTCAGCTTTTACCTGTGACAGTCTTGCCAGACCACCAGAGACTGATTCAATTTTGTCTTACATGTGAAGGAAGAAAAATATTCTTGTTGAAAATCTTACGGACAGGAAACGAGTATTAGAGCTGCAAGGGGGGAAAGTCAACCTTCGATCAACGCCAAGTGTCACTGCAAGTGCAGCCTGTCCTGGCAGCCTTACGAAACATTTGAAGGACCGGAACTGGTCGGCGAAATTTAATTAAACGCGCTCACCTTCCAGACTACTACGCACCACGGTGCCAGATTTCCCATGTTTGTTCTCAGCCGGCCGCCGATCAGTAACCGCCAACCTCTCCCCACGCCCGGTATGGCTTTCCTGCACCTGCCCCCGTTCATTGAGAATGTAATTGCTCCCAACTCTGTCCCCACACAGGCCCTGGCCTACTTTGAGCAGCTGAAGCAGTCGGATGAGGGCTGGAAGCTCTGCGCGGAGGCCGTCGTGCAGGGGATGTACGAGAGTGACCACATCAAGTTCTTCTGCTTCCAGGTCTTGGAGAACTTCCTCAAAACAAGGTCAGTTTTTATGTGAAAGTTGACAGTAGGTCACGACCAATGTCACTGCTGGCTTTTAAATTTGTCTGTGACTCTTACATTTTCTGACCTGGGTATTCTTACTTTAGCAATCAACATTGAGACTTGGTGTACATTTTACTTTTGCCGTTCTCACGTGCAGGTGAGAGTGGCCCAAGTAAAATTTACGCCCTTTCACTTAATTGAATGTACATGTATCTGGATCGAGGGACCCAAATGGAATGGATTGACCTGGGAATTCTTACATTAGCAGTCAACATTGAAACTTGGTGTACATTTTACTTGGGCCACTCTCACCTGTGATGTCATCAACTTCAATGCCAATTCAATGCTTAACCCAGATTCAGCATGTCCAGGTGAGAGTGGCCCAAATAAAATGTACACCCTTTCACTTAACAGCTTAAAGGGAATATACAACATTTGTGATACGATCAAGCTAAATGAGTCGTTTGTCAGGAATTTTCATTTGGAGATACAGGCCAAAATAGGGATACATCATCTCATCACTTCATCACATCTCTTGGTGTTCCGACTTCCATAATATTTGAAATTAAGATGGTGCCAGCATGCGGTTTTCACAGCAGTAATGCTGAGATGGTGCTCTTTTCAAATCTGTTATAAAAAAAAATTGACTGTGGTTGACAAACGACTCATTTAAAGCTTGATCACATCACATTTGCTTTTGCTGTAATTTTCAGAAATAAATGGATTTTGTGGGTTAGTAAATTTTATTATTGTTACACTAACTTGTTTGAGGTTTTGGGTTTGTAGATGCTGGACAAATCAAGAAAAACAATCATGTTCTTGTAGTCTAGTTCCCTGACCCAATTTAAGATGAAACGGAGCAAGTTAAAGATGTCAGGCAATGTATTGGCAGGGAGTCAGTCTAGCTGGCTTGTACCCATTCACAGGTGTGTCATCGATTGCAACAAAATGCGAACTGTAACTAAATATGATAAATTGGGAGCAGTATTTAAAAAAAAAATCCAGTTTTTTCTAATGATGGTCGGCCAACCAGCATTGGAAATTGATACAAAAATACCACTTTTCGTGGAAATGTCAGCACACCAGGTGCCATAATTTTACAGGATGCAATAGACTGTCATTAGTCCAGTAAGGTTTTCGTGATAATTTGGTATTTTGTTGTTGTTGATGTTTTCAAATGTTGCACATTCCCTTTAATTGATTGTATTTCTGGATCTAGGGACCCAAATGGAATGGAGTAAAAAAAAGAGTGGATTAAGAAATAGTCAGGTTTTAATCTAATTCATTTATAATTTCATTGATGAAAAAAAAAATTAACAGTTTTAATTATTTGTTTTCTGAATGTTGCATGTTTTTGTGGCATACATGTACTCTGTATGTTCTGGGATGTACCGGTAAATCCTCACAGCAATTGCTTGATGTCGGGCCGCCTTTTTCAAATTGCAAATAACATTTTGACAGCAAACCTTTGGGTGTACTTTTCCTTTATTTCAAATTTCAATCAAAAATGTCAAGAGGCCACTTAAAGGGAATATACCGGTACATCATTTGCTTTTGCTGTAATTTTCAGAAATGGATGGCATTGGGGGGTTGGAAATATATAGCAAATATAGTTACACTGACTTTTTTGAGGTTTTGGGTTCGAAAATGCTATAAAAACCAAGAAAAACAATCATTTTCCTGTAGTCTGGTTCCCTGACTCTATATAAGAAGAAACAGAGCAGTTTACATACATTTGGGAATTGTAAGGTCAGGGATTATCAGTCTAGCTGGCTTAGGTTTTTTCCAAAGCTGGTCGGCCGACCAGCGTTGGAAATTGATACAAAAATACCACTTTTCTTGAAAATGACAGTACACCAGGTGCCATGATTTTACAGGATGCTTTAGACTGTCATTCACTAACAGTCCAGCAAGGTATTTCAAAATGATTTGGTAGTTTTATTTTTTGATGTTTGCAAATGTTGTATTTTCCCTTTAACCCTAACTCCCTAGGCCTTTTTGCTAGGATGTAGCCTCAATCCTGCAAAATCCTCCAATTGGCCTCATGGAAAAATAGCATATAACCTCAATCCTGCAAATTCCTCCGCTATTTCTTGAATATGGTCCATGGAGGGGTGACCACTGCCTGAATCCTGCAAAATCCTCCGGCTATGACTGTCAATAGGCCGAGGCAGAGGCAGTGACATCCTGGAGCAGTGCGGAGGATTTCAAGTATAATCAAGGACTAAATATATGCACGGCTGAGCATAAACAACACAAGGTCCGGCCCAAGACCTTGACACAGTGCGTACTCCGAAATCAGCAACGCACTTTTGCCATGTAACCTCAATCCTGCAAATTCCTCCAATTTGCAAAAAGGATTTTGGAGGATTCAGGGCAGTTAGGGTTAATACACGTGTGTTTACTGTGTACTGATACATTGTACATGTGCATCCCTGTTCACAAATGTACTGTACATGTACAGTATGTTATGATGCTACTCTTAAGTAATATTAGATTTTTCAACATAAAACTTTCTACATTGCCAACATCTCCCAGCATCAAAATGTCTTGCCTGTAGACCACAGTCCCTGCTTTGACAAAATACAATGTAATTCCCTAAATCCACAAGTCCCGATGTACATTCTGTCAGATAATATCCGACGGCGCCATTTTTCGCCCATCGGTAAAGACAGGAAATGGGAGATTATGTGCCAATTTAATAGCCGGAAAGACGTTTATTACTGGGTAAACCCCTTTCTTTTTGGTCCTGAAGTGTAGACAGACTTACCGGTACCTGTAACAACAATTAAAAATTGTGTAATACATATCTCATCCGCATGTTCTAATTGAAAAAAGAAGGCTAAATGAATTACTGTGTTATGAAGAGAATGGTTTAAAATTATTTAACATTCACACGTCTCAAAGTCTAGCCCGTTTACAAAAATTGTTTTCAACCCCCTTACAATGTAATTTAAATGTAATTGGAGGTTTACATGTTTACTACTAATGGGTTGAGTTTAAAGATAAGTGTTCGTAAATGGGTTTGATACATGTACATGTAGTACCAGTATTTTAGGGGATGATGGTGCATGAATTTGGGTCCTCAGGGAAAGGCCGTAATACAGTGTACATAGTTAGATCATAGAATGGAGGGAAACAGCCTCTTGGCAAGGAATTCCAAAGAGATAGGGCCTAAAGAACGTGGATACAAGCAATTATAGTAGCTCTTTGTTCTACATCTCGGCACAGCTAGAGTGTATGGGTGAGAGGAAGCAGAGAGCCTGGTTGCATGCTCAAACACCCCGACAGTAGAACGCCATGGCCAAGTGGTTACGGTGTTTGACTCATGTACGAAGGTACGTGGGTTCGAACCTAGCCAGGAACATGGTGTTTGTGCCCTTGGGCAAGACACTTAACTACAATTGCCTCTCTCTAGCCAGGAGTATAAATGGGTACAGGGGTCGAGGACCGATTGAGCGCTGATATCGGCTGCCGCGTGGTCCCATGGCCTGATGAACGGGGTAATAATTGTAAAGCGCTTTGAGATTGTGATACGATAGAAAGCGCTATATAAGCACAATTATTATTATTATTATTATTAGGAGGAAGCCAGTCAAAGAAACTGGTCGAACACTTTCCATGAAAATATCTGTAGAACTGAGGTTGGTCACTGAGGATGGCTACTGACCTCTGGTGGGAAAGGGGTTGTAATGTTGGGACCAACTCCTCACGAACCAAGTGGTCTCCCTCAGCTTTTCCCTTTGTAACCTTTGAGGGGGGTACTTGCGCACGGAGCGCATAGTATCTCAGTTACACTTGTGTGCTGTGTTTTGTGTCCATAAACTTCTACTGAGTTGTACTTTCTACCGAGGATAACCCTACATGTACAATGTATATTACATTTACAGGTAAAAATGCCAGTACTCATGGATCTTAAACCATTTTTTCCCACTGTTTTATTCAACTTTCTAAATGACACTGCATTAGATATCCCACTGCCATCCCGTCGGACCAGCAGATCTTGAAGCAGTCGCTGCTACAATGGCTACAGATGCAGGTACAGTATTAACCTTAAGTAACCCCCTCGGCCCCTTTGGCGAGGGACCATCCTCAGTCCTGAAAAATCCTGCAGTTGCCACCGTGTACATAACAATTTGATACAGGCCCAATCCTCCAAACTCATCCATTACTTCTTGAATTTGTTCAATGGAGGGGGTGACCATTGCCTCAATCCTTCAACATCATCTGATTCACATTTACAGACATTGGAGCAGTGCGGGTGATATTGTGGCAAATTTTTTCCTGGTAGTCGAATTCGAGCCCAGAGCCCCGGGAATAACGACAGTGTCTGAGGCAAACGTATCCAAGTCCAAATTGTACCTTAGACCCTAGAAAGTGCTCAAGCAATCTAAAGGCCCTATGGTGTGAGCTCATTTTGGGGAAATACATGTGTGTATACTACCGACTGGTTACTGATAGTCTGTGCTCCGAATTACTCTGAAATAAACTCTCAGGGACCGCAATCGGTTTTGATTCTAAAAAATTATGGCTGGTTTATTTACAAATCTGACACAACTGAAAACCTTTATTAGATAGAATGCGACTGAAGAACCTCTGTAAAATAATTATCTTACTGGCAGTCTAACACTGGCTAGACCACCAATGCTTTGACCTCGCCTGTAAAGTTTACATGTGAGGTCACTGGCCCCACGCCGCAAGACTCGGTGCAGTGGCCTCGGTACAACGGAATTTCGCCGAACAATAATGGGTTTCTTTGCCGAGCGGATTTTCTCTGTAACCTGACACTGCGACTCATAATGTACGCACTTGATTCCTTATTATGTAAAAGTTTCTACCTCGCTGCTTTACAAGTCTTGAATATAAACTCTCTTTAATTTTACGGAACAGTACAAACGCTGTTCTCTATCAGCGTTCCCTCTTGCCTGAGCTATGGGGAAACTACGGCGACCAATCTGCTACAAATACGTTACTGAAAGTGGAGTATGGTCAATTCCAACGTGACTTCGAAGACTATGGGTAAACGAAACACCAAAGCTGCAACTGCACGGCTTTGGACCAAAATACCACTCCGAACTTAAGAATTACTCACTTCAGTCCACGTCTCTAGACCACGGGCCTCTGACTTGACTTGAACTCGTTGCAACTCTAACGCAAATTGGCTCTGAACTTTCTCCAAAAACACTAACATGAATTAATTTTTCCACTCCGTGCACAGCTTTTTATACCTTGGCCCCGACCCGCAAGGCATACATGTAGGTAGGAGCCCCACCCGGTGATAGCCCCTAGAGCACATTGTGGGCTGCCCGTTATTTTATGATAAAAGAGAGACAAAACAATTACGCTATGAAATTGGGCCCTGGTTAGGGTTTAAGCATCTACATGTGTAAGCCGGAGACCTGACCTCGTATACTTCCACATGTTTGAGGAACATATTCCTTATTGGTTGCTACATGTACAGTGTATGTTTGCACTGTTACAAATGTTCATACATTGTACCTGCATATGTACATGTACGTACATATTGGTTGAGCTTACAAGCACACTCAGAATGAAGATATACCGGTACATGTACAAAATCTAAGTACATGTAGTTTTGTGCAGTTCCTAATAATTTACATGTACATTGTACGTAACTTAAACTTTGATTTCATCAAGTATTCAATTATTTTGAGTATTGACATTGAAGTAAAAAGAATGACTAATAAAAAGAACAATCTAATTATTGAAGTTAGCTGACTACCGGTACGTGTAGTTTGACAAATATTTAGATTTTGGCTAATATTCCTCAGGGAAGCTTTCAAATCACAAAATCTGGCATTTGACAGAGAATAAAAACACTCAATTTACACAAATAAAGTTACATCACCTAGACTTTTTTCATTATCTTCTTGAGACCGCTGACATATATTCAAAAAATGATGAAGTGATTGAATATTCAGATATTCGGCTCAGCCGTTGACACAGGCATACATGCATAATTAGTTTGACACAGTGTCATAGGTCATCATGACAATCCACACGCTGGCCAGTATCAGACTTTGAATGGCTTTCCACAATAATCTGCCATTTTTCATCTGTGACTATGAAGCTTCCAGACATGACAAAGCGGTCCCCCTGAGGCCATTTCACATGAAGTAGGTCAGAATGTAATGGGAACCAGACCGCTGGGGTCCCGTGGTTGTCATTTACTCATGGGTTGTCACAGGTTTCTTTCTTGAGGATACTAAGCTGGCAACATTGTCATGATTGCTTGTCTAGATTTTGTCTTGCATTTCTTCATTTCCACAAAAAAATGTTTGACACATCCAAGTTGGAATTGAAATTGACAAGAATAACTGAAATCACATTAAACATGAATTTTCCAAGCAATTTACAAGTTTCACCGTGTAAATGTAGCATGCCTAGCAATACAAAAGTTATTTATACGTGAACAATGTAGGGTAAGGTTGCCTGGTTCCTGCCCTATTATCAAAATTGATAATGAAGGACCGTAAACCAGTCTACATTGTACTCATGGGGCAAATCCTTTTGTGCACAAAAGCAACCTGAAGTACATTATTTTTTTTCAGAGAGTAGCACACGTCCAAAAAAGAAAACAAATTAGTAAAATAAACCATACGCTTTAAAAAAGTAATCTAAAAAGTGAATGTGGCCTGACGTTGCCGACTTAACAAGTCCTTCTTCAGAGGCAAACAGTTTTGAAAAAAAATTGCATAAAAAAATATGAATTTGTTGACAAGCATTGACATTTCACCTTGAAAATACTTAAAATACCTAATTTTTTTTGTCTTTTATAAACAAATTGCACAAATGATTTTTTTTTTTGCCACGGAAATATTTTATATATTTAAATTAAGCTGGAAGGTTGCAAAGCTTTCACATCGTTTGATAAAGGAGAGTCAAGTGTGACCTCAAAATAACTTAAAACAAAACCCAAGAATTTCTGTGATGAAAACTATAACTTTATTAATTTGACATGCTGCAACTATATTTCGTATTTACATTGCATGCCCCAGTTTCAAAGTAGATGCACATATTCTTATTTAGCTGTAAAAATTGCAGGTTATGAATTGCTGATTTGCTAATTACTACAGATGTACATGCACAAGTTTATAAATTGGTACATGTTTTTTGAAATTCATCCAGAAACTTATAAAATCAACAGCTGGCCTTATAAAGATTAACACGGGCTGATTTTATTCATGTAATTTATAAATATACGGTCAGGTGTTATTTTTTATGTTAAGTTTATAAATTGGTACATGTTTTTTTAAATTCATCCAGAAACAGCTGACCTTATAAAGATTAACACGGGCTGATTTTATTCATGTAATTTATAAATATACGGTCAGGTGTTATTTTTTATGTTAAGTTTATAAATTGGTACATGTTTTTTGAAATTCATCCAGAAACTTATAAAATCAACAGCTGGCCTTATAAAGATTAACACGGGCTGATTTTATTCATGTAATTTATAAATATACGGGCAGGTGTTTTTTTTATGTGTATATATTTTATCGTAATACAGTCAACAAATTCCAATTGTCTTCAATTCATTATAATTATGTCGTGGCTTTTCGAGTGCTAGGGAGGCTTTGGGCGCTAGGGAGTCAGGGCGGTTTTCGGCAGTTGCCAGATTGCATAAAAATACATGCCCGCAATATGCCTGTGTCATGTCTTGTCAGTCCAAGGGCTGGGCATCGGAACCGGGTACCCGAGTGCCTGAACATTGATGTCAGGAACCGGTTCCAGATTATGGGATCGGGTACCCGCAACCAACTGTACAAATTATTTAAATAATTCTCAGACAATAAGAAAAAAAGGTTTTTAATGCCATTTATTCAGAATTTTCAAAATGAATACCAGGCCAAAAACATATTTCACGTTTATGACAAGTTCAATATCCCTGGGTCATAAACTTGATATCCTCTATGGAGAAAGGAACAACTGCATGGGGTTCAGACAACTTTAACATCAATCATTAACTGTGGTTGCCAATGGCAGTGCCTCACACATGACTTAGAATCAGACAAGTCACTGTCAGGTTTGTGGCTGGTTTGTCAGAAAGAAAAAAAATGGCCTCCCAGGAAATTCTGAGCCTGAAGGCAGATGGCAGCAGTACAGAGGAGATTATTTCACAAGAAGACCAAATATCACACAGTGTTTGACACTTTACTTCTAACATACAGCTAATTGGAGATAAAGAGCATGTATTTTTGCCAAGTGTAAATTTCACATTGTTTACTTCAGCCAAATTCAAGAAATACATCCCATAGTAAAAAAGCGAAACTTGAGAGTTGTTGAACTTACATGAGATTGGTTAATTTTTTGGGGTCCACTATACAATTCTACATGTAGTTTCCAGTCATTCAGTGAAAAAAATTAACCAAAAACCATCACCAATCCTTCCAAATCCAACTGCATGTTTTGTTTGATTCTGTTGAAGTGTTTACTGCACTATAGTAAACTGATTATGCTTTACGTGGGGTCAGGCATACAATGTCCATGTACCACCATAATCAGAGTCCAAGAGTTTGGGTGTTGAGGTTACCATTATGGTGTCGGAATGTTACAGAAGTGAGGAAGATTTCAAGTAAATCTCTCAAGGGGGTTAGCATGGTTACGGTTAAAGTTTTGAGTTGTACTTTTTTTTGAGTTGTGTACATGTACATTTAAAAAAATTTTTTAATGAAATAAGAATGATTCAAAACACATTTACTTGGCAAAGTTGGCTTAATTTTTTCTAGACATTGTACATGTACAATGGGACCAGACATTTTCTCAATACTCTGAAATATTTAAAAGTGTCCCTACCCAACAAAACGCATCATACATGTACATGTAAGAGCCCCTTTTGAGTACAGGCTTTTGAGAAAAACAAAACATTTAAATCCGATGGAAATTCAGAAGGTACAGTCAATACTGTCTTTATACCCACATCATATGCGCATAGATCTTACATGTAAATCCAGAATTTGTTATTTGATGTTGTTATCCGTACTCCACAGAAGATTACCTACATGTAAAAGGAATTTGACGTGTAAGCTCGTGGAGTGCTGTGGTCCAATGGTTACGGTGTTTGACTCACGTGCCGTGGTACATGGGTTCGAACCCTGACAGGGAACAAGGTGCTTATGGTCTTGGGCAAGACACTTTACTACAATTGCCTCTCTCCATCCAGGAGTATAAATGGGTACCTGTGAGGGTAGAGACCAGAATGCGCTGATCTTGAGCTGCTGCAAAAACTGGTCTCATGGCCTGATGAACAGGGGTAATAATTGTGAAGCACTTTGAGACCTTCGGTATAAAGTGCTTTATAAGCACTATATGTTACTCTGATTATTGCTTGTTCCCTGCCGCTCCCCTTCAGACCCTCTCAACCCGGGAGGAGAAGAGCTTCATCCGCAACAAGGTGGCCCAGCTCTACTCCCTTCTCTTCATCAACGACTTCCCCCATCGCTGGCTGGGGTTCTTCAGGGATTTGATTCAGCTCATGCACACCGGCCCGTCGGCCGTGGACATGTACCTGCGCATCTTGATTGCAATCGACGAAGACGTGGTGGACAGAGATCTGTTACAAACTCAAGAGGTATGGCAGACGTTTGAAAAATGTCCTGTAGAAATTCACTGTTTTGGCACATACAGGTTGAGAAGAAAAAAAAAGAAACCCAAATGGCAGGACCAATTCCTGAATGAAGTTTAGCCTGCAGCACTATTAAAATCTAGGATATGAATGCCCAGTCAATAAGCTTTTTTTTTATTACCAGAATCATTCAAGTCACTCCTGTACTTTTCAAGTTAGGGAATTTTGAACACAAACACCGTTTTAAAGTTCTGTCCACGGATCACAAAAAAGTGGTGTTCTTTCAGCAAGACGAAAACAATTTACATTATAGGGCTGTGAATCAATTTTGTTTTACTGAAAGAACGCTTGCTTTTTTTTCATCCGTGGACAGAACTTTAAAACGGTGTTTGTTTTCAAAATTCCCTAATTTGAAAAGTACATGAGTGATTTGAATGATTCTTGTACTAAAAGAAAGCATATTGATTGGGCTTTTAATCCTAGATTTTAAAAGTGCTACAGGCAAAACTTCAATCAAAAATTGTTCCTGCCATTTGTGGTTTTTTTTGGTTTTTTTACTCATCATGTACAATGTACCAATAATTTGGCCTATAAATGTTGGCTTTCTTTAAGGTTAAGCTGCCCTCAGGTCAACCTTGTGATGACACATACATGTAACAGTCAGTGGCTGACTTAAGGATCAAGGTGGGCCCGAGCTACATGTACCTTTTCAATTTTGTGATCTGAGCATGACTTTTGTGTTTGCTGCTGACGTATCCGTCATGGTGCAAGCAAATCACAAGTCGACCAGAGGATGGCTTTAGAATCGATCAAGTTATGGTGCAGTTATTTGTATTGTTTCTTGGCATTAAAATGTACCTCAATATCGAACCATCATTATACTCTGTTCCCATGTGATATTATTGGGGGTACCAATATGATGTTTGAACACCCGAGGGGCGCATAGCACCCGAGGCGAACTATGCGCCCCGAGGGTGTCATATCCCTCATCACAGCAGTCAACAATTGTTTCGTTATACCTCTTTCTTGAATTCTTTGCACTTTGAAAACACAAAAACAAACAGCAGTAAAAAAACCCAACAATCATGACGATCAAACGTCAACTCACATGCATATCGCATACCATGCTCGAAACAGCTGATCGTCTGCTAGTTCGCTGCTCCCACTCATGTGTGAAAACATGGTGAAAATAGTGTGGGTACCAACGATACAAGCGTTTCACACCGTACATACTGTACGTACAAATTCATAGCACACTCCCTGTGGGATATCACGCACGTGATATCCCACAGGGAGTGTGCCATGACTTTTTATAAACATAATACGTGATCGTTCTAGGCCAATAAAAATGCAGTTTTCAAGACAGAGGTATAACAATACAAATTATTGTTGGCTTGCAGTTTGATATACATGTACTTGTTGAAACTATTAGGAAGGAGCTATTGTGTTTTTATAACACCTCACTCACAGATTCTGTCTCTTAGCCAAGATGGCGTCACATGGCATTAGCTGTTTTTATTTTACTATTTATACCACAGCAGCCTCACTCTGAAAAAAAAACACTTTACATGTACATGTAGCAACCAAGTACAGTGGAACGTCGCTATACCGAACACCGCTATACCGAACATTCGGCTATACCGAACATCCTCCTTGGCTCCCGATTTTTGTGTACAAAATGTGCCGAATATTGTTGTTGAAAAATGTCAACAGAAGAGCAACAAGTGGGTATTATTGCCTCAAGGAATAGAAGGGGAAAGCCACCCATTGCTGTAGGTACCGGTAGTAAGCTCAAAAACTGTGATTACATAATTCAGTGGTTGGCACATGTTCAAAGTCAGTAACTGCCAGGGCGTGCAGCGTGAAGTTCTGTAGGGCACTATTTATTGAAAAAAGAGTACCGGAGCACCGGCAGCTTAAAATTGCCATAGCGAACGATCACTATTGCGAACAATTTCTGTGGATCCCGGGATGTTTGTTATACATGTACATGTAGCGGTGTTCCACTCTTTACCACTTGAAGTAATCAATATTTGTTGACTATTTTCCCTGTTTTTCTCCCCTCAGGATGCCCAGCGGAGCACAGTATTGAAGGACAGCATGAGGGAGCACTCACTGACAGACATGGTCAGCTCCTGGTACCAGATCCTGGTCAGTAGCTCACCTTGTGTAGTCATGTACCTAGTTTCGTAAAGCTGCTAATAGACCATTATCATGTTGCAGCCATTTGATATTTTTCCCATTCAAATCAGTATATCCAAAGCGAGGCTGGAAAGAAAAATAGTCTGGTTCCTTTTTGCACAAAGACGTTATCATTCAGTACTGTTATTGGATACAGGGAACATGACTGAAATGGTGGCAGCTTGATACAGATCTATTGGCGTCATCTCATAGAATATCCGGGATAGGTTTCAGACAAGGTTATCTGCCCATTGAAAAGGCCCATTGAATTGGGTATTAGTTAGTGAGGGTTTGCGGTAACGCCATGTGGAAGAATCTCTTTTGAGATAATTGGCACTGCGTTCAAATGTCCTTCCCAATGGTCTCCCAAACTTCTCTCAGGAACTGGCGATGGGAAACTTGTGCACATACTGGTACCCTAGGCCGCAGATTAGTTAGCGCGTTAACCGAACAAGGAAACAGGCGTGCAACTTTTCCTTGGATCAGCTGATTTCCTCGTGTTTTTTTTTCACTTCATTCTGGTGCCCTTAAAAATTGAAAAACACTTTTCAAAGTCTGGTAAAGATTGGAGTTTCCTCAGTTTTTGTTACTTCTAAGTTGCCTGCCTGAGTTTACTTAGCCACGCGCTTACCCGGACACGCGACACACCCCAGATGCTGGCACGTAAAAGGACTAGCACAAGCAGCGAAGCCGCGAGGGCCTTTACCCTCTCGTGGAGAACGCTTATGTTTTTCTTTCAATTTATCTACCGATTTGGTGGAGAAATTGTTATGCATAATGTTTTGTTTTTAATAACGCGTATGGCACAATGGGGCATGCGAGCGCATGTCATCACCTCAAAAATGGCTTGTTCATGGTGATTGGTTCATATATATCGACATATATGCATGCATGATTCATATTACTTGAAAAATGAATAATGATTAGCTCCCATGATAGTAAAGGTGCTCGCCACTCGTACTGGTTTTTTTCGTGCCATAATCTGGGGCGCCACGCGTCTGGGTAGACACCCGAGCCTTGACTAAAAGAGTTTACTGAATGACTTAGAGTTTACTGAATGATTGACCAAACAGAAAATGTATGAGAATTCCAACCCGGAGCTGACCTGCCTGTGTCTGGAGGTCATCGGGGCCTACGTGTCCTGGATCGACATCAACCTGATCGCCAACGACCGGTTTGTCTCCCTGCTACTACGCTACCTCTCCGTCGACGTCTTGCGGGAGAGCGCCTGCGACTGCTTCCACGAGATCATCAGCAAAGGAATGGATCCCGTGGCCAAGACGGAGCTGGTGGAGTCCATCACTAAAGTGCTGCACGAGTCGGGGGTCATTCCGCCGTCGGACGTAAGTTCCTGTGTCGTGTTCTTTGATTGACCGTCTGTTTGGCACAGGGTTGGTGGGGTGTTTGGGCCATGATTTTGGTGGGCAGAGTGTCATTTGAACACCACACTCTAGTGTGTGATAATCTGTGTTGATTGTTTACCCTGTTTTGAATAGTTTGGACACCTTTGTTTTTTTTGTTTTTTTTGGGGGGGGGTGGGCTTTCAGGCATTCTTTGTTGAAGTTGTACACTGAATTTTGAATTTGGACAAACAGTTTTTGTATTTTGACACCTCGTTTTTAATTTAAACATCGAGCCTTGAATTGGGATAATCTGTTCTTTCGAATGTGGACAAACTGAATTTGTATTTGGACACCTCATTTGTACTTGGACACCTCAGACAGCATATTTTCAATTGGGATGAACTGTTCTTAAGTTTTAGTTTTGGACAAACTGTGTTTTTAAATTTGGACTCCTCATTTTCTTTAATTCAGACATATTGTCTTGAATTGGAACAATGTGTTCTTAATTTGGCCAATTGGTTCAAATTTAAACAATCCACTGTGTATTTGAATGCTCTGAATGGGATTTCAAGGACAACCTTGGTTTCTTAACCAGTTAATGCCGGGGAACGTGTAAACACGATCTGGCAGTGTATATTCGCAGGGGCAGGTGACGGGTTAAATCGTCACGCTTTCCCCGAGTCTCTGGTAGTGGACGTGTATACATGTCAGTGATTCCCCCGTGGTTTTGTACCGGTGCCTACCGTGTTTTGAACTTTAACTTGGACGTTGTACATGGCCTGTCATTGTAGCATATATACATGTATCGTTTCGTGGCGGAGCCTGGGAGTGTTGCAAAACATGAAGTTACGTTGAGCAGTATCATACAGATATTGTACAAATGACGCTCAAGAGTCAGTACTTGTAGTGTTTGACTTTAAAAATTTGGTTGATATATCTTGCTTTTTTTTTCAAAAATGGTGTCTTTGGCCAAAAATAATCCCGCTGGCAAGTGGTTACTTGAGACATCCTGTATTAAAGTTTGACACCAAGTTTTGAATTTCGATGTTTTGTTTCATCTGTCACTTGTACAGAAGAGAAAGTAACACATGAAGAGTTTATTCCAAAACGCAACATATCCATTTGTCATTATGGACGGTTATGAAACTTCAAAAAAATAAAAACAATATAACAGCCGTTTCTAAACTTCGTTTTTCGCTTTATTGTATTCTTAAGTTTTGTTTTGTAAGACAGCCGTCAAAATAGATTATGGGCAGCCAGGAGAGAGCGGGATTTTTAAAAGTGAACAAAACATGCAAAAATGACGTACATGTATTCATTGCGTTTTGGATATAAAATCTTCACATGGGACATTATATCTCTTGTATATTACTAACTTTTTAATGAAATACCGATACAGTTACATTTTATGATCTTCTTATCAGGACGATGTGGATTTCTTAGCCAAGCTGTCCAAGCTGACCAATGGCATTGGAGTCAATCTCATTGCCTCCTGGGAAAAGTAAGTAGGAGGGGCTAATTTCGTGGCGTTGCTTTTAAACAGTTTAGCAAAAACCATTTGTGCCAACTATAGATGAAAATTGTGTTGAGCACCATTTCATGGTGTGGATGTGCAAACGGTTGCGTGTTCATGGAGATTATCCCTAACCCTCAATCCTCCAAAATCCTCCTTGAATGCATTTTGTTAGGCAGGGTTGTTGGAGGATTTTGAAGGATTGAGGCAGTAGATATCCTTTATTTGAACATGAGTGCACAATTTTGGAGGATTTTGGAAGATTGGGGATAGTTCCAAGCAAAAAAGGGCCTTCAGGATTAGCGTCATTGTTACATGTACATGTACTTCACTATTAACTGAAGCACAGTTTGTGCTTAGCAGTGCCATGAATTTGTAGCTGCCATTTTTGTTCAATCAATGGTCAACTCATCGCATCAGTGCAACAAGGTCGTAACTCGATTCTGCAACAAAGTCGTATCTCGCGCCAATACGCTCCATTCAACAATGTTGTATCTCGCGTATCGCGATGTACATGGACTCTGTGTGTACATCCGGGTTATTTTAAGCGAGATTCGACCTATTAAGTTTGAAAACTTGCGTTTCACGTACATGACTTCACACGCCATTTTTAGGAAATACCATCTTGTTGCACCGATACGACGAACATGTTTGTAAGGTGGCAACTTCAGCCTTGTTTTGGGAAAGTAGTTCATATTGCATATCCATCCACTTCAAACACATCGCATTCAAATTGCACTGAATTTGACTGGAACTTATGTCGATATTTCCTTCTGACGCAGGCTGCGTAAGACTCGAGACAGCACCCTCACGGCCAAGACGCTGCAAGCCATCGAGAGCAAACTGCCCCTTCTCTTTGAGTTCCTGGGCCACGAAGACGACGATATCTCGCTGGCTGTGACGGGATTTGCCCACGACTACATCGGGGTTCTCAAGCAGGTTGGTTTGGTTTATCGGGGCATTCTAGCTAGTTTGTGAAACCTGGGTTCGTTTAAGAGCCCAAAGGTGGCTTGATTTAAGAGCGCATGATAATTATATAAAGTTTCCTTGTTGCTCGGTCAAAACAGGGTACCAGCCAAAAAAAATATTGTTTTGGGTGGTTCCCTGTTTTGCTTAGCACTTTAATGCCTGGGCAGTATTTTCTGCAAACAGCTCAGCAGAATTAGGCCCGGAAAGTGTATGTACAGTACATAGGTCATTCTATAAACTTAGGGTCCAAACTGTAACATTTTTACTATCCCTGTTACCTTGTTACTTTCTAAATTGCCATTCAGGTATTAGGAATGACTTCAAGTGATTTCTCATTAGTTGGGTAGATTACTATTCATAATCACACTTCGAAGACGACTGCATTAAGGAGTGCACCAGAATTATGAAATCATAGATGTCAGAAGAGAAATGGACCCCAAATTAATATCCATCACATCTTATCATCATTCTTGTGCATTCAGCCACTGTCGCCCAACTTAACCAAGTGTCGAAACATGGTTTAACCCTAACCCAATTTCAGATCTCCAAGCCTAGCCAGGAACAGTTACGCTACGTGGAGAACATGCTGTGCGTGGTCATCCGCAAGTTCAAGTACGAGGAGACGTACAACTTTGACAGCCAGGGAGAGGACGAGATTATGTTCATCGATTACCGACGACAGATGAAGATCCTGTTTGACAACCTGACACAACTCAACCAGGCCTTGGTGCTTCAGGTGGTGCACTCGTTCATCACAAACACACTCAGGTATGCAAATAGTCTTGGATTTGGATCTTATTTCCCTGATACAGCTGGTCACTAGCAGAGGTGTGCATTTACAGGTGGTACGGGAATCGATTACCAGTTGTGATGTGATCAAGCTAAATGAGTCATTTGTCGGAGTGCTGTGGCCTCGTGGTTAAGGGCACTGGATTCGTGGTCTGTGGGTAAAGGTGCGGGTTCTGGGTTCGAGTCCAGCAGGGGTCATGGTGCGTGTGCCCTTGGGCAAGGCACTTTGTCACTCATTGCTTCTCTCCACCCAGGAGTAAATGGGTACCTGTGACGGCAGAGATGGTTATTGTGATTGAATAAGCTTGCTTGCGCCTAACAGGCATCATCGAGCTGTATACTCCCCAGGGAGCTGAGATGGTATTTGGAATGTTTAATTGGCCCAATGATCAGGGGTAATAATAATACTGTAAGCGCTGTGATTTAGTTTACTAATAAGAGCGTTCTTAAATGCTGATTATTATTTTTATTATTGATTATTAGCTTAAGATACAACCCAAAATAGGTGATTGGGGTGGAAATTTCAAAATACACTTTTTTTGTAAAATTGGAAGGCTACCGGTAGATATGTAGTACATACTCCGCCTTCCTTACCATTGAGGGGGTACTTAGCAGATTGCTTACTTCACCATGCAAACCTTCCATTCTTAGTCATCTGTCTGGAGTTTCTCTACTGACATTAATATTCAGAATCATGAACTTGTCTCTGTCTAGCCACTGGAAATCAGTCAAGTTTACAGAGACGGAGCTAGCTGTGCGTCTCATGTACATGCTGGGAGAGGCTGTGCCTGCCAACCAGGGAAACCACTTTGTAGGGGACCAGACTAGAGCTGAGATCATGAGAGATCTTATGAGATTGGTGAGTTTGGTAGATTGGGTACCATATACAGGTTGCTAAATGTGTTGGGGGACCATACTAGACCTGTTGATTAAAAAGAATTATGACTTTAGTAGTGAGGGCACCACGTTGACTGCCCTAAATGTAGTGTTGATGTCCCCTAATGTGGCGCGGCCCCTAACGTGGCGTACTTGGATTTTTCTTCTGTAGTGCCTTGCTAGAGTAAACGTTTGACCTCAAATTTTACATTAAGTGAAATGTCATCCTGCTCTGAACATTCCCGTTCATAAATCTTGAGTTTACCAACCTGTTACAAGGTTAACAGAGCAACTTTAGTTTGGCGGTCTTCTCTGAATTGTACATTTTGGCCCTGTTTCAGAAACTGAATTCCCACAATGTATTGTTAAGCAATACAAAAAGGCATAGCTCCATTTAAAATGTCAATTTTTTTGCTACGGTAACCACATTAAACCAAAAAAGAAGGCTTTTTCACAACTCCTAAATCAGAGAACAAGTATCATAAATGTAGATATTGACAGATAGATAATGGAAATTAGAATCTCTACAGAATTCAAATTTTGTTGTTTACAAGCTTCAGTTAAAACGTTACTTAATATTTATCGTTCATTTGTTGTCCAGCTTGTCACTAGTCGTGTAGTGGAACATTCCCACTGGGCTGTAGGATTGCAGGTAAGTCTCTGTTTAGCGTATGCTTTTCATGGGATATTTCTCAAAACAAACATTTTAAATTTCATGAGTGTGATAATGAGTACAACTTATTTCTTCAAAATTGAAAAATAAAATTGGCTGCATGGTATGTGCAGGTTAATGGCTTCTGACTAGCGCCTGTTGAACAAAGATATTGACTTATTGGGGTAACCGCCAACATAAGGCTGGATAGCTCAGTTGGTAGAGCACCGGAACGGTAATCTGGAGGTCGCAGGTTCAAGCCCCACTCTATGCAATTTCTTTGTTCAATTTTTCAAAAATTGTTACAATTCACCTAGTCAGTTTCCCTTTGTGATTCATTTGATAAAATTAATAATAATAATACAATAATCAACAAAAACGTAAAAATACAAAAAGAAAAATTAGTACAAAGTAGGATGGAACGCCGTATTATCGCGGTACTTATCACGTTTCTCGTTCAGAATAGAGATTGCCCACTAACCTTCCAGAATTGTCCTGTCTTATGTGTAGTATAACTCTTCCTTTTTAAATTAATATAAAAAAATCTGACGGGTGGTGTGGTTTATTCCGTGTACGATGCCTGTGAAAATAGACATGCGCGGCGTGTGGGAACGGAGGTGGACTCCCTATTATCGCGGTATATGCGGGAAGTGGTTTTTATAATGATCCCAACTTTTTTGTTCATAGTTTATCTTTGACCAAAACACCCCCTGAATAAAGTCTGATATTTTCCCTGTAACGTTCAAGTTGATTAAAGACAAAATGTCTGCAGGATGATTTCTTAAGACCCTGCCCTTCCCCCGAAAGGAGAACACAAATCCCTGAGGCAAGTCTACTGATCGGCGATTGAGGGCGCCATTCACTTTACACGGTGTGCCGTTTTATTTTCGCTAACGCGCGGTGCTTATTTTGATCCAGTAAAAGTTGTTACGATTTCGCGCTGCAAATATTGTCGTTCGACTTCATTTTACATTTGCAGCTGAAGAATGGGAACCAGACAATGAAACTTTCATGGACAGAGCGCAATTAAAGATTTATGTTAAAATATAAACGGTACCTTTTAGCAGACATGGTGAGGGAAAATTTTGCAAGTTTTGGAAAACGTTAATATTTATTAAAATCGTTAAAAGTCCCGAAAGACACAACATTTTTTAATCGTCCTTTTTATACAACTCGGTAGAAAATCCTTGATAACTTGTGAACTGGATAAAAATCGCCACTTGAAGGAGTTTTGACACTGTAAAAAGAGAAATTTCCCATGCCGCGATAATAGGGATGCCGCGATAATAGGGAGTCCGACTATACCACAAAAAAAATGTTTTACAGTATTACAGTGTAAGTAAATGCAGCCTACAAAGTACTGAATATTACAGTTATCCTGCGAGCGCGAGTGGAACAAAGATTGATGTAGTGCATCTGTGTCCCAGAAAACGCACTACACTCTCCGTGTTCCACGAGCAAGCGTGCGATAACGAATTCATCTTCAAGCAAACTTGACACACAGCAAGGATGGAACTGGCACGATTTACGCGAACCTTTTAGGGGTTTAGTGCATGCAGCTGGAATGTCGCTCACATCTTGGAATAACGCAAAACGCGGGGTGCGATATGGACCGAGCGATACAATGTAATATCACACTGTTGTTGCCTTGGATCGACCAATCAGGATCGAGGATGCTGAGTTTGCTTGAAGAAAATAGTTGATACTGACAACGTGTTTTATTTACTTGGTTTGAAACTCCCAAAATTTCTGATGAAATTTTTTTTCCCTTTTGTATTCACAGGTTTTTGAGACGATTGCCCGCTACGACAAATTCTTCAACTGCGAACCCCAGCACATCCCCAACATCCTGATGGCATTCCTAGGGGACAGGGGACTGAGGCACTGCCACCCAACCATCCGCAGTCGCACCGCGTATCTCTTCAGTCGCTTCATCAAGGCCCTGAAGCATCACCTGACTGGGTTCAGCGAGGACATCCTGAAGAGAATACAGGACCTGCTGGTCATTGCTCCTCCGGTAAGCAGTTACTTTTTTGCTGGGCTGAGAGGGCAAACCTAATAGTCCTCTTTTTACCAGCTCCCTGACTGACTGACTGACTGACTCATGCTCACTTGTGCGTTAGACTTGCTTCATCAGACTTGTGTTCGAGTCTTGTCCAAGGTGTCTTGTCCAACTCCGAGTCAGGAGTCAACTTTTTATTGGAAATGAAGTTTGAGGTACTGCCTTAAACCTCACAGGGTACGTGTTTCCATTGAAAGGATAATCTGGTACCTAACACTCTCAAGCTTGCATTACACAATATCAGGTGTGGACGCTAGGATACATGTTTTGATACGAAACAAGCCTAGCTGTACGCGCTGTGTATGTACTTAGATGCATTGTTTGAAAGAAAGGTAGTACTTGGATACACACAATCAAGGGCAAAAATTCAAATCCTGAGATTTTTTTCTGCTGCCGTGGGCCATGCAATTTATTCTTTGTGATTGATTGCTCCAAGCTCACAAGTTTGCACAATGTAGCATTTAATACCTATAAAACGTGCAGAACCTGCACACCTTAGCCATTTTCGCACTCCAGGCAGTGTTTATAATAGTGTTTGAACCAGGGCTGACATTGCTTGAAAACTTCTCACATTTGTGTTCTGTATTGTACATTTCATAAAAACTTCAACACCTACAGAAATTCACATGAATAAGTTTAGATGGGTGTCATAACTAAAACATGCACAATGCTATCATTTTTTCCCCCAGGAGAACGGCCACCAGTTACTACTGACCAGTGACGACCAATTGTTTATATATGAAGCAGCAGGAGCAATCATCGCATCTAGCAGCTATGGCCCTGAGGTATGTATGGAACTGTAAATATTCAAAAATACGTAATGACTGTTCGTTTTTTTGTGGATATATTCAGTGTCCATTACAGATCTGAGAATTTAGGCATGCGCTGACCTTACACAATTAGATTCTGGTTGCTCGAAAAGCATGACTGACAGCAGAAATAACCTTACACCAGAAATGACCTCTGAACTCTGTATGACATAACTGTGTGTTCGTGAAGGGAAATTCAGTACTGCAATGAATATAGAGGGAGCTACAAGTATAACGTATGTAGGATTAAAGCTACATGTGGGTCAAATCAATCTTATCCCAACTCTAAAACTTGGAAGATATGGGGGAAAACTGATGCGGGAAACTATTTTTGAAGTACATATGTTGAATGTCATGTGGAGAAGTAATCTTATAAAATTATCTTCCGTTCTGGTCATCATTTGTTTAATTATTAAAGAAATGTCGAGACCCACAATCCATTGGAGATTAATTTAATTTGCGTTCATTTTTTCCTCTCCATGCAGAAAAAGGAGTACCTTATGAAGAACCTTCTGGCACCGACCATTGACAAGTTCAACACCATGTTTGACAAGATGTGCATGGAGAAAGACGAACAGAAGAGGCAGAAGTATGCCGAGGTGGCCGCCCAATCCATTGCGTTTGCCAGGTATGCACACGTGGACTCGTCCTTCAGCAGCCAATTTCACAAAACAGTTGGCAACTTATGCAATGCGTAGGATTTTTATGCAACAAGTTTCTTGTGCAGAGCATTTAGTAAATTACAAGTCTTTTCACAAGTCCAGTTGCAAGTAACAAGGTGAACGATACCAAAGGAATGCCTTTGTTACAATTCATTTGAATAGCTTGTGACTTGAATGGAGACTGGAGGACTTGTGAGGATATGTGAGGACCTGACAGGGGAGTCAGGTTGGCGTAGCAGTACTTTCCTCGCCTTCCACCGCTGTGACCCGGGTTTGAATCCCGCCTTGGCCAATGTGTGGATTGGGTTTTCAGTCTCTGCCTAATTCTGTGGGTTTCCCCCAAAATATTCTTCTGGGCTTTTCCTCCCACCTCTAAAACTGTAACTTCTTCCTCTCCACATCACAGATGTCTTCTGGCTTGCGAGCTACAGTGCCTTGGGCGCTTTTGTGGAATCCCTTTTTCATTACCAGAAATGATTAATAATGATAATAATAACTTGTTATGGACTTGACTACACCAATGATTTCTTGTCACGTGGTGCGACACCAAACTTGCGTTCTTCGCCGTGTAAACTTTCGAATCTTGTCTGCCATTCATCCGTACGCCTTTAAGATCTTAACCTTTATCACTTCCCCCTACTTTTCCCAAACCCAACCAGCCGCACCAGCAAGGCTTTCTACACCCAGCTGACCATGAAGCAGAGCGGCTGTGAGGGGTGCTTCATCGAGGCCCTCAGGGTCTTCCTACGGGCCCTGGACACCCCCTACCACCACCAGATCCTTCACTCGGTGGTCCGGCAGTACCTGCACCGCATGATCATCTGCCTGGAGGAGGCCCTGCTGCCCTACGTGCCCATGGCCGTCGAGCACCTACTCAAGAAGTCTGAGGCTCGGGACATTCATGAGTTCATTCCACTCATCAACCAGATCGCTAGCAAATTCAAGGTGAGTGTCTTAAGCCCCAGACAAGCATTTATGGTTTGGAGCTATGCTTAAAAATGTGTGATAAACTGTGGGTGTAACGTATTCATCCTTAGTACATACTTGGTTATCTGTCATCTTCCTTGGGTATTCGTGGAGGGGCTACGGAAGTTTGAAAGTGTTCGAAACTTCCATGTTGAACGTCATGAAACTCAATCTGTAGTGTTACTCATGGCTATTCGTACATATGCTTGGAGATTCGTAGCTCATTCATGGTAGAAATCTCTACAAATTCGCTTGAAATGTCCTACGGATATGCCCGGATGTGCTAGGGTTCTGCTAAGGTTTTACTACGAATATCCATGCTTTTTCCTTGGCCCAATCACAGATAACCATGTCATTAACGTCATTATTCTTAGTAATACCGTCAATATTCTTCACCAGTCCATCCATATTCTTGACAAACCGTGGTGTATTCGTAGAGAAATAGTAGGACAGTCGTGGTTATCCATCCTGAAACCGTAGTGCATTCTTAGAAAGTCGATGTGTCAACGAATCTCGACAGTTCATCCTGATCGACGATAATTCATGGATATTTGTAGCTCCAAACGTTTAATGTGTGACTGGGGCTTAGCCCAGTAATCCCTGCCCATTACTCCCTGCAGTGCCAGAAAACACCCGAACACTGTACGGTTTTATAGATTCTTCTGTGTGTGAATACAATGTAATACAATGTAGTATAGGTGCTAATTGGTGAAATAAATTTTCTACATGTGTGCTGATCCAAAGTGTCTTTCACTGATGAGGCAATGGCCTTTCGCAATACTTTATTGTAGACATGGTAGAGAATATGTATTTTGGGAGAACACAGACCAGTTTGGACTATACATGTACATGTACCAGTAGTTTTGTCACCCTCTGTGAACATGCATGTCAAATGTGTGCACTAAAACAGCACTCACAGAGGGCAGCATGTAAATCTGTATGTATGTAGTGCATTTTACCTCAGAAATTGTGCAAAGTTGAATTTTGCAGAGTTTAATGGGTTAAAAAGTTTTATGTGCTTGACTTTTGGCACCAACTACCGGTAACTTCTATTTATAATATTGGATATTACATATATCTAGTGATTGTATTTCGATGACAAAAAATAATCACATGCCATTATGATTGAAGATTGATTTAATATCAGATAATGGACAATTTATACTGTTTTTTTTTATACGTGTAGGTCGCTACTTTGTCTAAATCATGTGCAAAGGTTAAAGGTTTGACGCTTTCTTGGTGGTTTCCAATTTCCATATTTAATTTTTTCTCCTGAAATAGATTGAATGGTAATTATGCCAGGATTAAAGGAATAGGGTACATGTACACGTGTACGTTTTATTTAGGGAAACAAAAAGTGTGACGATGTACCGTAGGAAGCACACAATAACCTCTCTCAGAGATAATTGACCCGTTTTACCAAAATGCCTTGCAGGATCTCATCAGAACGCTATAAATATGACAAACAAATTGCACACGGGATCCACATGTAGAAATAGATTTGGGGAAACAATTACAAAAACTGATGAGGGTTTTGCTGGCCCTGCATGCAGCCTATTCAGCTGACAATCAGAATATTGTGAAATGCCACCATAATAAACACAGCTGTTACGAACATATGACTCTCCAAACATTAAATTATAGTACAATGCAATACCAATTATAATAATGAAAGACCACTACACGTATCACAAACAATTTTTTTATGAACCCCATCATGTTTATCATAATGGTGTTATGCAGAAATTGACTGGCTGTAGTTCGCTGTCTCAGCATTCTCAGTGGCAAATAACAGATTGTACAAAGTCTATAATTTTAGGGGAAAAGTATTTGAACGACCGTAGTTTTCCCAAAATTCTTTGTTTATTTCATCTTCAAAGAATTGGTACAAATGTACATCGAAGTGACCCAACTGGACACTCATTTTTGTCCTCCCACCAGATGCAAACACAGATTTTGTTCAAAGTCGTCCTTAGTTTCAGTCAAAATCAATCAAGTGACTGTTTTTAACAGTTAAGAGCTCCAAGCCTGCATAAAGCAGGATTGACTGGCTTTGACTGTTTATGTACATGTAACTTGATACAGCTATGTTTTGACTGTAGGTGATTGATAAGCAAGCTGTGCCTACCACTTGTCTGCTTTTGTCGGTTGACTGAATTTGACTAGTCAGAGTGCTTGCTGAAATATGGTCCGACTGTGTATTGGGCATGGCAGGGGAATAGGATTGGTTTTTTTTACTGTTCAGACTGCAGGAGGGTTAATACATGGTGGATGAGGAAAAGTAAAAATAATTTGAAGTCGGGGAATTAAACGTTTTAGAATGTTTTGGGGTCGTTTCTTTTGGATGAATTTTTTTTTTCGGGCTGGGAGAATATTTTGTTAGTAATTCTTGAGAGGATGGGGCTGAAGGTCTTCGTTCTTTGGGTATTTTGCTTGTTTTGAATCATTGACGTGGTCGCAAGTCCCCTTATCCAGTTCTCAAGCCAAGTTCAGTCTATTCAAATGTACTGTGACAATGTCATTTTTTTGGCATTGGTCAATTTTTATTGGTCGGGGAGGGGTGAGGGTTGGGGTCCTTTTGCCCTCTATCTGCATTCCATTCTTCATGAATTGTTATTCCTGTGCAGAGAACCATAGTTCCCTTCATGCGCTCGGTCTTCATGCCGATAGTCACTACCATCTTCAGCGTCCTGGGCCAGCCCGCCGACGAGCTGGACATCCAGGCCAAGCAGGATAAAGACCTTCTCAAGAGGAGCTACTTCCAGTTCCTGCAGACGCTGGTCGCCAACGATGTTAGTGAGGTCATCTCTAGCCAAGGTAAGGTAGTCTAAACACGGACTCAACATGGCAGATTATTGTGGACAGCCATTAAAAGTCTAATACCGGCTAGAGTGTAAATTGTCAGATTGGCCTATAGATGACGGAGGTGTCAACCTAATATAATCTACGCATGTACCAATAAGCTGGAGTGTTAAGCCTGACACATGAGTGTAGGAGAATTAGGCCAATCAAACTGTACATGTAGGTGAGGGGCCTCATCCACATAGTGACCAATAAGTTATTAGTATAAGGTCAGTCTGCTGGCTGTCTTCATTAACCATCATGACCAGGCATACATTTTTTTTTTCTCAGATCCGCTGATTTCCTCGATGAATGCTATTACAAATTGAAATGTACTGTTTTGTACAATGTCTTGTGTGGTTACGAGTTTCCTCATTTTGTTACTGATAAGCCTGATATACATTTATGTACATGTACACATGTATTACAAAGTGGGGACTCCAGCCAAAGGATGTCGCTCCTCTGCACTGCCCTGACCCTCATTCACTAAAAAAAAACCTTGTAAATAAACCACACAGGGAAACTTACGAGGTGCGTTATAACAATTTTAAAGTTAAACAAAGAAATCAATTGGAGCAGGGTTTGAACTTGCAACCTCCGGATTGCCGTTCCAGTGCTATACCAACTGAAGTATCCAGCCCTATGTCGTATGTTGTTGGTTCCACATATTGTCAATGTCCTTGTTCAAGGGGCACTACTAAAGTCAGAAACAATATGAATGGCTAGGGAATAAGCCTGTGTGTATATAAGCTAAGGCAAGTGACGAGCGCCTCTTGGGGACAAAATGGGGAACTGCCAACATAGGGCTGGATAGCTCAGTTGGTAGAGCCCCGGAACAACAATCTGGATGTCACAGGTTCAAACCCCGCTCAAGTCAATTTCTTCATTCAACTTAAAAAAAGATAAAATAAAATATTGTGAAAGAAACGCTTACATCACAATTTACTGTGGGTCGTTCATGTGCCAGTGGAGTGCAGTGGCCTCGTGGTCTGGAGCATTGAACTCATGGTCCGTAGGTAATTCTGCAGGTTGTGGGTTTAAGTCTGGCCTGGGGTTATGGTCATGTGCCCTTGGGCGAGGCACTTTGTCACTCATTGATTCACCTCATGCAGTAGTAATTGGGTACCGGTACCTGTGAAGGTATTTTTTTAACAGAATCGCAGGCTTTATGTTGCAAGATTTTTTTGTGTGAGAGACAATAGTTTATTTTGAAAAAAAAAATCCAAATGAAGTTATTTTAGTTATTTTCACAGTAAATAAGGAAGCATGGATGATTAACTACAGGAAAAACATGTGTGGGAAGATTGTCCCACACATGTTGAAAACTGAAAAGTCCCCTCTGTGATGCAAACGCTTCACCATGAACTGTTCGTTTATGTGCGATGACTAGGTTGCATTACCCACTGCTATTAAAGATTCAAACCAGCCTGCTATTTTCTGAGTGGTCGAGTAGTAAGACGTCTGCATTAGTAAGCAGAAGGACGTGGGTTCAAGTCCCACCCGAGTAAGCTTGTGAAAGTTTTCCCTGCAGGTCCTTGGACAGCACGGTGTATACGATGGTTATTATTATTATTATTATTTATTCGGCCAACAAATGAACAAAAGTACAATGTCAAAGCAAATGAAAATCAGAAAGTAAACAAAAAATGGAAATTAAAAAGAATGACCAGACAAGTCTGAAGACTGATGCGAGTAGGAATAGGTTGGTGGGGGGGGGGGGGAAGGGAAGGGAAGGGAGGGTGGACAGTTTGACAGGGGAGAGGAGATAGAGGGACAGAAAACAAGAACAATATAACATTTCAAACCCGCCAGGGTAAACAAAAGTGTACTTAAACACTGTAGCCCTAAGGCCTGCCTACCCATGCTCGAAATGTCTACACAAAAAATAAATAGAATACATTGCATACTGTATGTCGGTGAAGGGCAAAA